>CAMZMU010000039.1:23733539-24333539 GCA_947311845.1 Poa pratensis
TGTAGCTTTCAACAGTCGACATGATTTTGTATTAGCAATTGACAGAAAATGAAGCATAGTAAGAAAATGGTGTTCATACTACAAGTGACTTGTTCATGTCGACCAAGTAAGGTTACAGCTACTGACCGAATCTACTTAGTTAACTTAAGTCAACTTTGCGGGCACTACACAGCAAACTTAGCATGTTCTTGGTGCTTCAAGTCAACCTGTTCCGAAGTACAGGTTAATTGTGACAGAATATACGGACTATAATATGGTAATTTTCCTAGGGTTGTGTGAAAAAACGAGCTTTTATACGTATGAAGATATCTGGCTTTCAAAAGAAATTACTGAAAGCAAGTATTTTTTTTTCTAGAATGCAAACTGAAAGCAAGTATTAAGACAAAACAAAAGCATCTTCCACCGAGATCCCAACAAGGTGAGGACAAAAAGAAGCCGCAGGGTCCGAGGGAAACCTGTGGGTGGTTTTTAATCAAATCTTACCCACCGCGCAGTTCAAGCAAAAAACTCCCATTTGTTTATCCTTGGGTTCTGGTACGGAACAGCTCGATTGATTTCCGTATATTGCGCGGCCAAAAACAATTCGAGATCTTCCTCCAGGCACGAAATAATTCAAACCGGGGGAACAACCCCGACCCCCCAAAAAATGGAAACTTCACAAAGATTTCTACGGCAAAATCAAGAGCAGAGAACATTCGCCGCTCAAATCTTCCGAGCTCGCAATGTTTCCCCCAAGAAAAATCACCGTACATAAAACAGACACCGCGACCGCCATACTGCACATGAAGCATAGACAGAGGGAGGAGGCCAGAGAAATCTCGCACCTTCCTTCGTCCCGAACCGCCGCCGCCAGAGCCGCCACCGGATCCCGGCCGAGGGAGCTCAAGTAACCACGAAGCCGCCGCCTCCCGGAAGAAAAGCCCTCCCTCGTGTTGCGCGGCGGAGATCTCACGGCTTCCACATCGCCCGCCTCCTACGCGCTGGCAAGCTAGCAAGGTTTACGAGATTCCGGGGCCGGATTTTGCGGAGTGTTTCTCTCGTGTTCCGGTGGCGAGGGGCGCGATTGATGACTGGGGAGTCAGGAGACTGGAGATGGGTGGGGGGAGCTTGTTTGAAACTGAAATGCTGCCATGTGGGCCCCGTGGCGTCAGCGCGCGGCAAAGTCCAAAATATTTCGAGGGCGGCGTGCGTCACGAGCCTCCGGCGTAGGATGCTCTGCGGCTGCCGTGTACGCGTACCGTAGAGAGGTGCTGTCTTGTCAACGGTGCCTTCTTTCTTTTCGGCATTTTGTACGCTTGGCACGTATCTTGTTCTTTATTTATAAATGAGAAACATATTACCTTGTAAAAAAAATCATCCAAGAACCAAGAGCACCTTCACCGGCAACACCGAAAGATTTCAAATAAGGATAAAATTGCACACATGATTCAATAAATTGTCCGGCGCTCAGGCATATGTTAATGGGAAGCGGTCCTGTAGTGTCGTCGCCAGGAATTTAGCACCCGGTGTGAAATTTAAAATGAGTCTCTAAGATTTAAAAAAAGCATATAAAGTAGCATAGCCAAATCTTCTGGTCTTTGCTCTCTTCCTACGACGCAAACTCGAAGGAAAGAGAATTGATTGTGTATTTCTATGTTATTCTTAGCGAATCAATACCGATAGATTTGATGGGATGAAAGGAGCGGGCGCAACTTGATGTGATGAAAGGAGCAGGGGCGACTGGGTCAACTCTAAGAGATGATAATTGTTTCTTCATTGCAGGTACCTGTATCATACCTTTTGTCGAAGATGTTGCGACCGCGGAACCTCGCACCCTTCGGTGCGGCATGATGCTAGTCCTAGGGTGCAAGAGGATGATTGTTAATTCCGATTGCTCTAGAGTTATTGATGTAATGAAAACTGGAGGTAACACTTATGCCATGGCGGATGTAATATATGAGGACTGCATTGCATTATGCGAGATTTGTAGATGTTATCTTTGAACATTTTCCTAGGGTGGCCAATGTGGCGGCGTAAATTATAGCTAGTTTAGATGATGGACCAGCTCCGATGGTGTGGAAGGAGGATCCTCAAGGGTTTTTGGTTCATGTAATTTCTACAAACGACGACATTGTTTTTTCGTCGTGCTGGATTTCTTGAAAAGGAAACCTAATCACCTGGGTCTCGTTTCAGAACGGAAGCACTGGTCGACGTTTTTTTTACGAAACACAATACAGATGTAGAGACTCACATACACGTTTATACAGTCACACCTATGAACACACGCACACACGCCCTACCATACGAGCACCTTCGAGAGACTAGGCCGGCGGATTATGTCTTGAAATTGATGAAGTCACCACGAGGGTCTTTCTATTGACGGAAACATCACCTGCTACTGAAAAATATTCTGACTAAATAGGGTCAAACTCGGGATTTAAATTCTGTTGGGATAGAGGAACCTGCCAACAATCACCACATGTTGGTTCTCGGCGAATGACAATGTGGCACCATGCCATGTGCTTCAATACGTTATATACAGTATGTATTATGACATCATAGATATTTTTTGAATAGTTTTCACACGGCGCCCTCTCTTCTCGCTCCCGTGCGGCCGCGCCGAGCCGCACCGGGGCGCCCACCGCCAGCACCAGCGACCCTCCAACGCGCCCTCTCCTCTTCTCCGCCGCCGCTAGAAGCACCTCCGGGCAAAGTCCCGTGCGGCGCGGCGGCGGCGGGGATCTTCGACCGGCGGTCTGGAAACGGCGGCGGCGTCCACTCGATCTTGATCAGCGCGGCGGCGGCGGGATCTTCGGCCGGCGATCTGGCAACGGCGGCGTCCGTTCAGCCTAGATCGGCGCGGCGGCGACTTCTCCGTGGCGAGGCACGCCCATGGATGCAGGTGGAGGCGACGACACATCTGCGGGCCCGATCTGGACCTTCGGGCCGGGCCGGCCGCAACTGCGCACGTCGTTCGACGGCAGCTCGGGTGGCGCCTGTGGCTGGTCTGTATTACGTGGACGTCAGGGCGAATCTGCGAGGCAAAGAAGTTCGCTGGTGAAAGCCGGGCCCTGATGCGGTCGGGGCCGATGACGGCGGCGCCCGCGGGCTTCGTTACCTTGCTGAAGGTGTCGTCGATGTGACTTGCCTCCCGCGTTGGTACTCCGGGGGAAACCTCAGACCCGGGTCTCCCGGATCGCACGATGGCGGCACTTCCTGTGTCATTCTCCCTCTCGAGGGCATTGTTTTTGGAGTATGTTCTCGCTGGAGGGGTTTGAAGGTGGAGCGGTGTTGCATCTACCGCATAGATGACGACGAGTCTTGGCGGCGTGGCGCAGCGGAGTATCGGCGTCGTAGGCGTGACGATGGATGCGCACAAGGTGGTGGCGCTGTTTGGCGTCGTGGCGACGTCGATGGCAGACCTGACTGGGTTCTTCGATTCGATCTACTCGCTGAATTTGGGTTGGAGGAAGATGGCGGAGGCGACTGTCAAAGCATGCGCACAAGACGCTATCTCTGGAGTTGGCCGTGGGAGCCAGCGATGGTTGTGGACGGGGCATAAGGCCCCGTGTTCTCTCTCGACTGTGCTAGTTGTGGTGATCTATCACTGTCTGGTGGTTTCTGCTTGTATGTTCGTATTGTAAGGCTCCTTGTCGGTATTTGTTGAATAAATGAAATAAAGAAGCCGTATACATCTTTTCGATGCAGAGGCTGGATACCCTTTTCGGAAAAAAAAATACAGAGACTTCTCAGGCTGTACAGTAGGTGGCTGTAAAACTCGGTGGTTGATAGCCCATTCAGCGGTAAATTCTGAGTTCATGACGCGTTCTATATCCCGCCATTCATGGTGGACACGAGCGTCCCCGTGAGGTTCTGTGACTGGAACTAAAGACAGCATGTGCGCACGTAATATCTCAATATCTGAAGATCTAGTACGGTGGCAGCACCGAACATTGATGATACTAGGTAAGATGGCGCGTCGACACGCTGCGCCCGTGTGGTTATATTGATGTAGTTCATTTTAATATTCTGTAATTTGTAAAAGTACGGAGAATATTCGTATACATTTGAATTCTCTAAGAAATTAACCACATTGTGAATTAAGGGAAAGGTTTGATATTTTTAATATGGTTAAGAGTTGGTAATTTTTTGTTATTCGAAATAAACATGGTTTTTTTTTCCGAACATTTATGAATTCGAGATAAATAATTAGGATTTATTTTTTAAAAATATTTTGATAGGTTCAACATATTGTTCTCATGTAGAGTTGGTTGATTTTGTTATTTCAAATAACCATAGTTAATTTGTTCGAACATTCATGAATTATCCCTAGTTAGTACCTATTGCTATGGAATTTTTCCCAGCCCATTACACAGGCATTCGCGAGAGCACCGCCAATGTGAGGATTAAAAATCATAACCTAAACTATTAAGCAGACAAAAACATCAATTCCCTCCCTGTCGCTGGAGAGGTATGCACGTGGGAGGCAAATTTATGGGCTTGCCGTGGGAGTTGGAGGGGTGAGTTTATTTGGCTTAGCCGCCATGGTGGCAAGAGAAAACATTTTTTTACAACTATGTTTTATCATATATTTTATTCTGTTAAAAGTTTTAAACGTAACAATGAGTAGTAAATCGGCATACTTTCTTTGGTTTTGTCAATTTATTGCTAAGGCTGATATGGACATTTCATCGTCTTTCCAAAGTGATTATAAATGATCGCATAAGAAAATGCGTAAATATATTGACTGTAATAGTAAATCATGTATTGACACACGATTCATATGCCTTTATCGAAAAGCTTCATTAAGACGATAAAACCTAATGCTATTTTATAGGTTTTTTACACGACACGCCGCACCCGTGAAGACAAAACACGGCCATATTGTTACAAGAGGAAGTGAAGCATGGTCCTAATTCATGAAATAGGAAACAATATATAAATTTCATTGATTCAGCGGAAAGAAGAGCGAAGAAAATAAATACCTCAACATTATTTTTCCTTTTCTCAACAACCACCTTTTGTTCAACATAGATTCATACAAATTGTTTCAGGACGATTATAAGTTCTTTAGTTGAATGCTCAGCGACACTTTTTCGCATGTACCAAATAAGTATCACTATATTTTCATATGAATGATGGTCTGTTTCTTGTAGCTCCAAATAGGTGCATGATGCTTGATGTGAATACAGCTTGATCATGCATGGTAATAAATTATGATAGTTAGTTAGTATGTGCGAAACTAAAATACATATAACAATTTATCGTGCGATAAATAATGGAGGAAACTTTCTTTCCAAGTTCCTTTAACAAAATAGGCAATTTGGCGTGCCGCCACGTTGCATCCGTTGTAATTCGAAATGCCGTAAATCATCGGAATTGGACGTCTACAGTATATCGAAACACTTAGCGAATTAAAATATTCGAATATGCTTATATTTTTTTCACAAATTTGTAAGTTAACTCCATAATGAGAGGAAATGAAATATGTGAGCATTTTTAAATGTCAATATATTTTAGATTATCTCCATTTTTATAGTAACTTGTAATGTTCAACTATGCTTCTATTTTCCCATTATTATTTAATTTATGTACGTATTTAGTGAGAATTAACATTTATTGAATTTAATTTGATAGTAAATAGAGGAAGTGCATTTAGTTTGTATCTAAATTATTACAAAATTGAGATATTCAAATATGTTTTTTTTAGCACAAGTAGTTAGCATATATTTTTCCTGATTGGTTCGATATATTATTCATATTGTTCCGATGGATAGTTTTAGAGTTATTGAATTTATAACATTTTTCATTTTCTGGAAAATGTGTGAATTTTTCAAACATGTTTGTTTTGTTTTATTATAAGTAATTGGTTTTTTTTAGAAATGTGTAGTTTTTCAAAAATTATTCGAATTGGAAAGTTTTTAAGTTTTGAATTATTGTCATGCTTGTAAAATGGTTAGATGCGAAAGATTTTTAAAATTCTAAAGTACTGAAATTTGGAATTTGAATTAGATTTTTCCAATATATGGTTGCAGTTCAATTTTGGGAACGACCACTTTAAAAACTGTTCAAAAATTTGGAAATTAGTTATTGAATTTATAACATTTTTCATTTTCTGGAAAATGTGTGAATTTTTCAAACATGTTTACCTTTTTTTTTGTTATAAGTAATTGGTTTTATTTTTTTTAGAAATGTGTAGTTTTTCAAAAATTATTCAAATTGGAAAGTTATTAAGATTTGAATTATTGTCATGCTTGTAAAATGGTCAGATACGAAAGATTTTTAAAATTTTAATGTACCGGAATTTGGAATTTGAATTAGATTTTTCCAATATATGGTTGTAGTTCAATTTTGGGAACGACCACTTTTAAAACTGTTCAAAAATTTGGAAATTGTTGGAATTTTTAGAAAGTTTACGTTTTTAGAAATGGTCAGATTTAAAAATTGTTGAAGTTAGAAATTTATTATGAATTGAATTGTTTTTACGTTTGTAAATTGATCAGGTCTGAAAGAATGTTATAATTTTCGAAGACTCAAATTTGAAATTTGGATTTAAATGGCCTAATATGTTTGTGTTTTTTCCCACAAATTTATCCAAATATCGACAAATACAAAAAAAATTAAACATTTTTTTTGTTGTCATAAATAGTTTTTTTTAGTCATTTTGATATTTTTTGTTTTTTTAGAAATGTGTAGTTTTTCATAAATTATTCAAATTGGAAAGTTTTTAAGTTTTGAATTATTGTCATGCTTGTAAAATGGTCAGATGCGAAAGATTTTTAAAATTCTAAAGTACTGAAATTTGGAATTTGAATTAGATTTTTCCAATATATGGTTGTTGTTCAATTTTGGGAACGACCACTTTAAAAACTGTTCAAAAATTTGGAAATTAGTTATTGAATTTATAACATTTTTCATTTTCTGGAAAATGTGTGAATTTTTCAAACATGTTTACGTTTTTTTTTGTTATAAGTAATTGGTTTTATTTTTTTAGAAATGTGTAGTTTTTCAAAAATTATTCAAATTGGAAAGTTATTATGATTTGAATTATTGTCATGCTTGTAAAATGGTCAGATGCGAAAGATTTTTAAAATTTTAAAGTACCGAAATTTGGAATTTGAATTAGATTTTTCCAATATATGGTTGTAGTTCAATTTTGGGAACGACCACTTTTAAAACTGTTCAAAAATTTGGAAATTGTTGGAATTTTTAGAAAGTTTACGTTTTTAGAAATGGTCAGATTTAAAAATTGTTGAAGTTAGAAATTTATTATGAATTGAATGTTTTTTACGTTTGTAAAATGATCAGGTCTGAAAGAATGTTATAATTTTCGAAGTCTCAAATTTGAAATTTAGATTTAAATGGTCAAATATGTTTGTGTTTTTTCCCACAAATTTATCCAAATATCGACAAATACAAAAAAAATTAAACATTTTTTTGTTGTCGTAAATAGTTTTTTTAATCATTTTGATATTTTTTCTATATTTTTACGATGATTATTTGTAAAAAAATCCATTTTTTGTTTTAAAAAGAAAGAAAACTGACATGTGGGACCCAGCGTGACGTCTGCGTGACGTCAGCAGCAGGGAGGGCCTCCCACGGCGATGACGGCGACGACCACGGCGGCGGCGCACCACCGTGTTCCAGGACTCGCGTGGGCGTCGCGGATGCGCGTGGACGCGGGGTGGCCGCAGGTAGCGGCGTCGCTGCATCTTGGTCGCCGGAGCGTCGCCGGAGGCGTGCGAACGCGACGGCCCGAGCGATCACGGCGGCGTCGATTGCGGCGCCTCTAGGGCGTTCCGGCACGCGTTCGTGGGCGAGGAGGGAGAGGACGCGGCGGCGAAGCGTTCCGCGTGCTTCGATCTGAACGGGGAGAGGCGGAGCGGCCGTGGCGCGCGTCGGCGGCGGCGGCGAGCTCGGGCCATCGCGGGAGAAGAAGGAGGAAGGGGGAGATGTGATGCGTTTTTTCACAGAGGTCCCTGAACTTTCGCGAAATTGGATATTAGTCCTTTGCGGGGGGTTTTCTGTGAAAGTGTTGCGCCAAAATTCGTGCGGGAGGGGTCACCGGCTGGAAACCGGTTCCACCGGCGGTGACCGGATGACGTGGCGACCTCTGGTTGGCTGAAATGCGCAAGTACTGTTGCCAGGAACAGTACCGCGCGCTGGGGACGACGTGGTTCGATCCTGGCCGTCCGTTCCGTCGATCGGACGCTCAGAAAAAAAAGGGTGACATGGCCCGTGTGAGAGGCAGAGGCAATGTCGCTCCTTTATATATAAGGTTAGGTTATATCGATGCCCTCTACTCATCGTCTGTCCACCACCTTCTACACCCGATTAATGCGGAAAAAGTTAGAAGCGCGCCTTCTCCCGTACAAGATCGAGATTCCATTTTGAAATGTTACTAGAAGCGCGCCTTTCTAACGCAGAAATTGAACTATCGGTTCATGTTCGTGATGGAATCAAACACCTGTGCGCGACATTTCATGGTGCCGTGCGTGACACCGGTGTCCTCGATGACGAAGGGGAGGATGGGGGAAGGGCGAAGCAGACACAACAAGTCGACGATTTAGTGTTGCATCAAATCAGTCCAATGCCGGACCAAATTCTAGTCATTGTCTATTTAGTTTAACACTTTTCCTAATTTTCAGCTACTAGCTGATTTTCTAATTCGTCATCGGTCAGATTTTCTGGACTTCATGCTCTCGTTGTTTGTCTCGCGGACCGTGTGGTTCAGTCATGTACGGGTTTTTACGGTTTTTTGTGCCCTTTTTTCTGGTCATTAGCGTCACATTTTTAAATAGTTGTGTTATTTCTTTCTCTCTGTTTTCCTCTCTCCGTAGCTGTGACCCGCTAGCATGGAGAGAGAGAGAGAGAGAGAGAGAGAAAGGAGTTGAGAGTGGCGCATGTCGGAGAGGCTAGTTGTGTCCCCCATGGACGCTACGACATATAGGTACATCATATCACGAACTAATAGAGTTGCTCTTAAGTGTGTAACTAATGAAGATTTGTATGGACTTGAACGTTTACCTCTGACGTGGTGTGATGATCCATGTTTACTCTTTCTACTTGATTTTTTCATTTTTGCCAACCGGTGCATGTTAACCAAACCGGGTGGTGTAATAAGGAAAAATATGAACCAATTAGTGATGTAAAACGAAGATGAAGGAATGGAGATGGAATAAATTTCTCCTATTCCCACTATAGTAGAGGCGATTGAGATAAGATTCGGGGTTCGCTAGTGAATATGAGGATCTCCCCTTCCCTCCGCCGGTCACTCCAGTGGTGGCCGCTTGTGCACGTAGGGTTAGGTTTAGGTGTTAGGGACATCACTATAGAGGCGGCGATGGCGCGCACATCTCACTTTTATTCCGTAACTCTACATGTTCAGGATCTTCTTGGCGAGCGTGGCAAGTGGATTTGTGTCACTCTTTCACAATGTGCAAAACATTTGAATTTTTGAAATTAATTGTAATTATAATCATTCTCAAGGTTAATTATATTTTTCAACACCATGTTGATATCCAAAATACTACAGTAGCTTTTTACCAGACGATGTCTCCACACCTAATGTAAGTTCGTGCATCCATCGATGCTGAGGGAGGAGGCTTCAACCTCCTTCTTCCTGGCATCAAAAAAAAAAACCTCCTTCTTCCTTAAAAAAAAGTCAGCGCATTGCATCACTAGTGTGAGCGAGAAACAAGAAAATATGTGGAGAATGAAATACGTAACTTAGCCTAGAAAGCGGTACATGAGGAGATCTGCGAGAGGCGGATCTCAAATGTGTAAACACCAGCAGAAGGCGGAACTAGAACGCCTAAACCAAACCCGCAAGGCAGGCAGCGTTAGGTTCCCAGCCACCGCGATGCAGCAGCACCTACGGCGATGCGGCGGCGTCGCCTTCGCCGCGCTCCGGCGGGTCCGCCACTCCCCACACGCCGCCACCGCCGCACCTCCTCCGGCGGCATGGAGGTTCCCCTCAACTCTCCGCCTCTACTCCACCGCCGGTGAGCACCTCCCGCGTCTCTCCTCGGTCCATCTGTCCCAGCTTCACCCACCCTTCAGCTCCGATTGTGTGCACGATAGTAGGTAGAGCCGCTACGAATTTGCGCGTTATTTCTAGTTCTTTTGGTGACATTGCGCCGCTTGAAGAGGAGAAACCTTTCTCGCTTGAGGAAGGGAATAGAAATCCAATAGTTCCTTTCAGTATCTAATTCAAGTACTGTTTTTTTCCTTTGCTCATTCTGGGCCAGACATGAGCCAGCAGCTGCCTGCAAACCTGGTGCATATCATGGAGCAGAGGATGAAATTGATCGAGCAGCGGAGTGCAATCCTCCAGGAGCAAATCAACCAGGTAATTTCTGACTGAAAACCTCCTCTTTATGCTCCTTGATCGAGCACAGTGGCGGACCCAGGATTTGGCATAGACCAGGGCTAATTTCTAAAGCTCAAAAAATTATGCATTTTTTTTACCTATCGATCCCCCCCGGCAGCATAATATATAGGCAAAGCACACCAAAAATGCATCAATGGAGTTTGACTTGAATAAGATGACACTAGCCTTGATGACACTGCCTTGATGCATAAGTCTTCGATCTCTTTGTGCCGCTCATCTTCTACATAGTCAGATTAAATAAAGATAAATTTACTTTCAGATAAACCTAATTGTAGCAATATTCTAGCACTTCAATGACTCAAAGTAGTAGAAGTGATATTGAATGTTCCTTCACTAAAATTCAGATTTTGCATAGTAAATCAAGTAATTACCTACGAGATGCAGAATGTGCAAGAAGATGTCCGATTAAAGACGTTGAGATGAGACGGCGAGGAGCTGAAGATGGAAAGCTCCCGGCGCGGTTCTCCAGGGTTCAGGCTCAAACGGCGCGGCGGCGGCGGCGACGTCTTCGCGAGGTTCAGTAGAGTGCTTCTCCGTACGCCGGCGGCAGCGCGGTCGAGTAGACAGGCCTGGCGGCCAGGCTCGATTTCGTCTAGGGCAATATCCTGGAGCAGCGATCGAAACGATCTATCGAACCAATACGAACAGGCAGTGCACGCGCAGCGACGTGAACGTGCGCTGATGGATCGATCCTTCCTCCTGGTTGCTGTTTTGGTGGGTTTGTGAAACTAGCCCTGGTCTTTCTTGCCAAGAGACACGGGCTGGGCTATCTGGCTTTGCAAATTTCGGTAAAAATTAGTAGAAATATACCTATATTAGGTGGGCTACGACCGGGGCTGTAGCCCGGGCTGCCCGGGGTGCAGTTCCGCCCCTGATCGAGCACACTTCTGTTTGTTGATCATCTTGATTTGATTTGGGCGTGTGTTGTTAATGAAGTCAGCCGGCTGCCTCGCCTGATGAGTACTCGAGGGCTAACAAGGAGTTCCACAAGCTGGAGAGCACCTTGGAATTGATCAAGGAGCTGCGGTCAAAGCAGAAGGTGATAATAATCACATGACATTGTATAATGTTTGCCCTATGGTGTGAAAGCTTGTGAGTAAGCTGCTCACTATTTGTAGGAAATAGAGGGTTTGAAATCGTTGGTGACAAACTCTACGGAAGAGAAAGACATGCTCGAAATGGCAGCCGAGGAGCTCCTTGAGGCTGTTGAGGAGGAGAAACTGCTGCAGCATGCGTTGTTCAGAACCTTGCTTCCGAAAGATGAAGCTGATGAGAGGGACTGTATACTGGAGGTGCGAGCAGGTAAGGCAGACCCTGCCCATTTTCATCTGTCAACTTAGTCTGTCCTTTTAGGTCTCTGTTTGTGTTTGTTCATTTTCTGTGGGACAGTAGTGGTTGATGATGATGTACTGTTGCAGGAACTGGAGGAGAAGAGGCTTCTTTGTTTGCTATGGATATATTCAAAATGTCGGGTCGATGGTCATGTTTAGCTGCAGCAAATGTTTGTGACCCCCAGTCTATCTTATTAACTTTGATTCTTCTATTTATAGGTACGAGAAGT
The DNA here is from genome assembly GCA_947311845.1 of Poa pratensis. Lineage (NCBI taxonomy): Eukaryota > Viridiplantae > Streptophyta > Magnoliopsida > Poales > Poaceae > Poa > Poa pratensis. The sequence goes on from CAMZMU010000039.1 coordinate 23,745,473, forward strand.
ATTCCCAAAAGAATGGGTGGAAATTTGATGCTATTGACATAATGGAGTCTGCTGTAAAAGGATACAAGGTACAGCTTTGTTGGCAGTTCACTATTTTGTCACTATAGCATGAATGTTGCAATGATATTCTACATACAGAATGTCTCCCTTCCTAACTTGCATTTTCCTGTCGATATAAAGGAAGCTAGTGGGAGCATTTCAGGTCCTGGGGCTTACGGGAAACTTAAGTTTGAGAGTGGTGTTCATAGAGTTCAGGTATGATAATGAGTCATTTTTCTGTTGACCATCGTATTGGCCTACTCGCCCTTCAGTTATTTGACTAAACCCAATTCATCGCAGCGAGTCCCAGTAACTGAGAAATCTGGACGTGTGCACACTAGTGCTGTGTCAGTCGCTGTTCTTCCTCAAGCTGATGAGGTTGGAATTGGATACATCATTTCAATTGCCTTTTTCCTCCGAAGTTCTGTTTTTTCATCTCTGCAACTTGTGACATGACAAGTAGTTCTAAAAATCGCTACTGCAAGTGCAGGTTGATGTCCAACTGCGCAATGAGGACTTGAGAATTGATACCTACAGATCAGGTGGCTCTGGAGGCCAGTCTGTCAATACGACTGATAGTGCTGTTAGGATAACTCATGTTCCTACTGGAACAGTTGTTGCAATACAAGACGAGAGATCACAGCATCAGGTTGGAATACACACACTAGTCTATTTTGTTTGCTGCTTTAAAATCAGAAAACATGTGCTTATACGGCTCAGTTCTACATTTTTATCCTTTGTATTGCCATGACGTACAATTTTATTTGTACCATCTTTATTGGCCGGTACATATATAGCCTTGATGTACATTAGCATAAATTGAAAACAAATTCATTCACTTCTAATGAACTGTGTTCACAATTCATGTCCATGAATTCTATATTGTTAAACGAGTCTGCTCCATTAATGTTGTGTTTAACTCTCTGTAGAACAAGGCCAAGGCTCTCAAAGTTCTACGGGCAAGACTATATGAAATTGAAAGGCACAGACTCCATTCGGACCGGTCGAAGCTCCGGTCAGAGCAGGTACCTCACTATTTAGTCAGCTTGCCGCATATCAGTGGGATAATGGGATCCTTATTTAGCCCTTTCTCGCTCGCAGATTGGAAGTGGTGACAGATCCGAGCGCATCAGGACATACAACTTTCCACAAGGACGTGTCACCGATCATCGCGTCGGGGTCACGCACCACGCCATAGAGGACGTCATGGAGGGGGAGAGCCTGGATGTATTCATCGAGGCGCTGCTGCTGCAAGAAGAGATGGACGCGATTGCGTCGTTTGCTTCCTGAGCAGTAATTTTGTGGATTTCTTTGTGGAGCACCGAACCACATGACCAAACACATGGAACAGAACTAACCGGCGAAGCAAGAAAGTTTGGGATTTGCAAATGCATTATTTACGCTTTTCTGAAAGCTGAATTTCTCTCCAATTTTTTTTGCCTGTGTCTACATGTTACTGGTATTTCTCCAAGTAAAACTCTTGGCAATGCGATAACGACAGTGTCTGCTTGACCCTTCCTAAGCGGGGACAAAATGAAACGACCACAATAAAGAAATCGATACACTTTGAATTTAGTGTTTTGAGTGGATCATGTAACCATGTTACCTCCTTTGGAACTTATCTAGTGTCTTAAGGCCATTGTTGTATTGCCATTATTTTGAGACCAGCCGTTGGTTCCGATATTTTTTTCCTAGCCTTTTGTATTTTTCTGGGTCATAGTCTCAGGTGACGGTAGTGAAGTTACCACCGATGACAACATTGATCAGGACAGCCCTGCTTGCAAGAAAACTAAGTCTAGAGGAGCATCTGATGAAGCCGTTACAGCGATGCAAGTCAGCAGCCGAGCAACTTGCCTGCTGGGACTTCATTGCCGTCAGGATGCCCCAGTGATGAAGAAACTGCGCGCTGCAAGCTAGTGGTTGCGACAAAGAACTGTAGCTACGGACAGTGATGAAGCATGCGACCTGCTGATACTGAGAACACTCAAGCCACTGATGGACTGAATAATATTTCTTCTGTTGAGGTTAGATTAGACTGAATATTTCTTCTGCTGAGGTTAGATTAGCTGATCGAATAGATGGGGCCAGAGACCTTAGGTTTCTGTTTTTCTTGTCCAAAACCCCAGTTTGTTTGGGTATTATGAAATATGAGCTTGCAACCAAAATAACTGCAACTTTCAACTCTGTCACGACCACCTTCAAATACAAACTTTTCACTTACCAAATCTTGGAAAACCCAACTTCCAACAAAACAGAACCAAACTTCCTACTCATCAAATATGTGTTTTCATATCTCAAAACAGCAGCTTCAGGGAAATAATAGAACCCTATATTATAACTCCTTCCTCATGTGGAGTGGTGACCAGACAGACATCGGCATAACACTGGTAGGCTTGGTGGTGACCAGACAGACATCGGCATAACACTGGTAGGCTTGGTGGTCGTGACTGGTAGACAACGGAATAGGTCGGTGGCGGCGAAAGATGGTGGATGTTGCGAAAGAGAGAACATTGAGATGGATGCGGGGCCACACGAAATGGTATGTGGGATGTGAGTTTCAACAATAGTCTAGAACTGTTAGTCAGACTTTCCTAAGATAAATCCACAGTTATATTATCATCATTTATATCTTGGCATATTAAAGATAATACGTACAAAGCCAAGTAGACATGATCGATTGATCATGAGGCATGAAGAACCTCATGACCCATTAGCAAGATGTAGGATTGGAGAAACCAAGAAAGGGAGCTCAAATACAAGATTTGGATGTGTCGTGCAAAGGCATCCAGACCTGTACATGATCTAGCAAGGGAAAAGGGCAGATATTTAACCTGACACCATACCAAGTCATGTTCAGGGCAATATTCATCCTGCCATCAGCCCAAATTCTATAATTTTCACTATGTACGAATGAGAAAAAGAACACAACCACATGATGCATTTACAGAACAATATCACGAAAGAATTTGCTCATTCAACAAGTTTAAGCCAAATGACAGAAAAGGAAGAAAAATCGAAGAACAACCTTCAACTCACATAGATTTCCCAAACAGGAAGGAAGTTGTCACCATGTTTTCTCAATCTACAAGTTTGAGCGACTGCAAGTAATTACTATTTACCACCCAATAAAGCAATAACAAATAGGAACACATGAGGAGAAGCAGCTACATAAATAAGAAGATCATCTACCATGACAAGACTATAATTTACGGTGGTGAGGAGGTTCCGAAATGGGGATTCATTAAATTAAAGCAAGCCTGTAGTACCGCACAATCGCGGCAGTTCCTTGTAGCTACAACAAAGACATGGAAGCAGAGCAAACGAATCCTTGATTGTGATACCCAGCCCCAATGTTATGATTGCAAGGTCCCAAACAGTGCCGTCTTTGCATCATCATCCGCTACTCTGTCCACTGAACCTGCTAAGACTTGCATACCAATTATTTCACAGAACAATTAGCCGTCCATTTGAAGTGGTTCAAGGGTTAAATCACCACCTTGCGCCTCCGGTTTGATCGGCTTCTTGTCCTCCCTGGGTGATGAGGTCGACAACGGCATTGAGCTGGCTGCAGCGGCCGCTGCTGCGGCAAATGCTAATGTGGGCTGCTGCATGGCATTGAACTTGAGCATCTTGTCCCTGTCCCGGTTGGCCTCGCTGCTCTTGGGGGTCTTCTTCTTGGGCGGTTGGGATGCAGCGGACTTCTCCTTCTTGTTCTTGGCATCCACCTCTTTCTTGATCCTGGCGGCCGTGTCAACCTCCTCCTTCTTCTTGGCCGCCCCGGCCTCCTCCTCGAGCGCCCGGAAGGCTGCGTCGAGCATCTCCCGCGAGCGCTTCCGTGCGACGGCCGCCTCCTTGACGCAGCGCTCCGCCTCCACGCGGACGGCGGCAGCAGCTCTGCCGACGGACTCATGCGCGAGCCGGGCAGCGACGAGGAGGACGCGCGCGGCGCGCTCATCCAGCACGCGGGGGCCGATTGCGGCCGGCGTGTAGGAGAAGGTCCTTCCCTCGGCGGCGGCGGCGCACGGGGGACAGGCGAAGGAGACGGGGTCGGGGACGCAGGAGAGGTGGGCGACGGAGACGCCGCAGCTGGAGCAGGGGGCGGTGGGGCCCGGAGGGGCGAAGGCCTGGTCGAGGTGGGGGTCCTGGGGGACGGTGGCGGTGGGGAGGAGGAAGAGGCAGGCCGAGCAGAAGGCGGCGGGGTGGTACTGGAGGACGCAGGAGGAGCAGAGGCGGCAGAAGACGCCGTCGTGGCGGATGTGGTGGAGGGGCCAGGCGTCGCGGCCGGAGGCGCAGCGGTCGCCGCCGCAGCCGCGGGGAGCGGGCGGAGCGGAGGCGGGGGACGGCCGGAAGGGAGGTGTCATCGCTGCGAGCGGCGGCTCTGCTCAAGGGGAAAGAGACGAGATGGGGAGGATTAGGGTTTCTGAGGGAGGACACGGCTCAACCGCTGAACGGCTCTCCTCGAGGAGCGATTTTCATTTTACTTTTCTCCTCTAGGAGATGGAGGAAGAAAAGAAAACATTTTTTTTCTTCTCTAGGAGATAGAGGAAGCAAAGAAAAGAAAACATTTCCCCTTATAAGAGTGATGACATGTGTAAGTTTGTTGTGTTTAAACCATGTGTATAACAAGCATAGAAGGTAGGTTGGGATCAATGGGAGGGTATTTGAATCCCGTGGACTATGGTTCGAGGTGGCGGCGATTGCGGGTGGTGAAGGTAGAAGATGGTAGAAACAGGTTGGATTGCAGGAGGCAACCTCGAAGGTGGAAGAAGACTGCGGACTAAGGATGGACAAAGCCTCGAGGATCATGGTGGTGAAGGGACAATTGGAAAGGACGCGGATCCAAGGAGACAGAGAAAAGGGAAGAAGAGGCAGTGAGGAGGAGGTAAGAGCACGGGCACATGGAAAGATCAGTAGGGATCTGCTTAAGAAAAGTTTTGATGTCGCATGCTAAAGATTGGAGTTAGTGATCTGATTACTGATAATCAAAACGCCATAACCTGGGAGAGTCATCTTTTTATAATTATTTTTGCAGTTGTCGTTTTTGTGGAATGTATGGATAATCTACGACCAGTAGATACATTTTAAGAGGATTAGACATCATGGGAAAATCATTAAATACTTGCATGAAGCTCGAGCCTTTGAGACACTTATAGGGGCATCTCAATATGTTTCCAAAAGTTCTCGATAGTTTCCCCGCCCGTAGCGGTACTGCAGATGATACCTCCTCTCCTGGCATGTACGTTTCGCCATGCCTTCTCCTCCCCCTCTCCTAGACCACCTCCTCATAGGTGCCACCATATCTCACCAAAGAATAGAATAAGAGGACGACGAGGAGGCGTTGTGCCCTCCCACGTTGGATGCGCTTTCACGTGGCGGAGGAGAATGAGGCATAAGAGAGTAACCTCTCCAACGAGCATTGCGGCCATACTGCATCCAGATTTAGAGATAGTAGGTAAACAGTGAAAGGGTAAGATTTTTCTATGGATTATGGGATGATATCTAATGGCATGGAACCATTTTCAACGAATCTTTATGTTTCTTTGCTGCATATAGGTCCACATTAGACACGAAGAAATACAAACAACCGTTGCCAAATAGCGAATCTCCGGGGCCAAAGCAAGTAGCCGAGCAACGACCCATTTCTATAGGCTTCATCGACCACACAATTAATTTTTAGCCGTGAGTTTCTAACTACCATGGTGTGGGTGTTCTTAACGGAGCCAATGACTTATATACCATTGACGAGCGCTGCAATGGCTCATTTGCCATCAAACAAAGCTCCAAAGCTCATACACCAAACGCAGACAAATTTTACTGCTTATATACCACTGGTTGTTAGTCTACCGTTATCTTTTAGATCAATTCCACCGTTATCCTAATGTGGTAAGAATCCAAAATGACTGATTTGCCCTCAATAGAAAATGAGCATATATGACATAGATATTAGCATATTAGATGACTAAATTCAGTCTTGTAGATATTAGCCATGCGTTATGAATTTAGTCAGACTCAGATAAAATTTGGTTTAGATCAAAACTAGAATTTTAATTAGTTTGAAACGGAGGTATTAGTTCTTAGGGTGTAGTACAAAACATGTGAAAATGCACCCCCGTACAAGTCCTCGTTAGTTCATACTTCATAGTCCAGGCCTCCAGCTCAACGCATTGAAATTGTAACGCTCGGCGGCGCGCCTCCTCAATTCCAGTGCTCAGTGGAAGACGAGAAGGCCTCCCGAATTCCAGAGAGTTGAAGAGAAAAATATATGGTCTCGCTGACTCGCTCCTCTCCCGACCCTTTCTCCTCTCCCGCGACCGCGCCGCCCCCGCGGCGGTTTGCCATTACCCAAGCTTGAGGAGGCCGCGCGGGGCGGCTAATTTCCGGCGGCGGTGCGACCCAGGAGACGGCGGTCCGGCCTCGGCCGGGTGGTGGCGTCGCGGCGGCGGCGCTCATCTGCAGCGGGCGGCGCAGTGGTGAGCGGCGACGTGCAGCGTGGGCAGCGGCGGCTGGGCCCGGCGGGCCCCATCTGGGTTCGGGCGGGCCGCCGTGCTCCGACGTGCGTTCTGCAGATGACGGTGAGGTGGAGGTTGCAGGGGTAGCGGCGACGGCACCTCCTGTTGCAGCATGGCGGCGAGCTTCACGGGCCCAGACCGGGCCCGGCTGGACCCTATTAGGACTGGTGTGACCGTGGGGGCTTTACGGGCCCGCTGGGTCCGGCCGGACCTAACGGGGACTGGTTTGCTCTGCTGCCTCATCCGGTCGACTACCGTCCTTGACGGTGGAGGTTGTTCCCTCCCGCGCGGCCGTGGGACTGCTGGCCCCGGTTCATACTTCTCCTCACACTCGTCTTGCAGACATCGTGATGACTACTTTGGTGAGACGGCGTTGGTGGCTTCGGAATCGTTTGGGCGCATGTTGGTGGACGGTTTGTCTGGTGGTGTCGAGGCTCGTCCTCGCGGGGCTCCTGTGCTACGGATCGCACGGGGTTGTGGATAGGGCTTTCGGGAGAAATCCTTATCGGTTCATCCGACACTGACGCGGTGCCGTCCCCGGGTGACGCCTTTCCTTCCTGAAGGGCATCGTGGCTACCCTTCATCGCTTCCCTCTATGCCGGGGGAAACCCTAGGACCAGTTGGTCCGGGCAGCAGCATGGTTTTCTTCTTGAAGGTGCTGCTTGATACTCGTCGATTCGGTGCTAGGAGCGTGGTGGTACTTCGTCGGAGAGGTTGCAGCGGTTCCGGGTCACCATCGCTTAGTCGATCCGCCTATGTCTTTTGTTTTTGTTTTTTATTTTCTTCTCTTTGGGTGTATGTTTGCTACCGCCCTATCATTTCAAAACTGTTGGTTGTATCGGGTGGTTGCTATATTTATATAGCGAGGCTACCGCCCATTTCGTCGAATTCCGGAGAGCAGATTAAATGGGACGCCTTATTAACGTGGGCTTTTCGAGTTCTCTCCTGCTCCTACTTCGTCTACTACTACTACTACCACTCCTGCTCCGGCGACCTCAGTCTTCCGCTGCCGGTGCCGCCGGAAGGTGAGCAGAATAAAGTCGCCCTGATGTGCTCGTTGCTTCATGTACATTGCTCCTCTTTTATTACGTAGTATAGTTCATTAGTTCTCCATTGATTTGCCTGTTCTGCAATCTGCACTCGTGCAACGTGACACCCGCCGCCTGTTCGACGGAATGCCTCCGGGGAGCAGGAACGAGATAGCCACGACGGAGATTGTCCGAGACCGGATCAGTGCCCTCCCAAATGAGGCCATCCACCACGTGCTTGGCTTCCTCCCTGCGAACGAGGCCGTGCGGACGAGCGTCCTCGCCAGGGGCTGGCGCCACCATTGGAAGTCCATGCACAGCCTCCACATCGGCGCCAGCGCCAACGCAATTGGTGGTTTCCTCACCATCTGCTACCACCTGCCGAGGCTGATGAGGCTGGCGGACCGCGTGCTGCTCAATCGCCATGTGCCTCTCGAGCAGTGCCATATTGATATCGACGATGAATTTTGCGAAGTCGATGATGCAGACATCGACAACTGGATTCGACATGCGGTGTCTGCCATGTTCGCGTGCTCATAGTTGACATCGACTTAGACGTTCGTTTAAAGATCGAAGGCATGCCGATCGTCTCTGGGTACTTTTTTTTTTGCGAGGAAACCAAAGATCTTACAGGAAGAACAATACAGAAAGAAACTCGAAGAAGATCGAAAAAGCAATACAGTCTTTCTGCAACCCGGAGATGCCGACGAAGAGCAGAACGTGCCGGTGGCGCGCCGCCGCCGCGTCTTCCTTCAAGCCTTGGATCAAAAGACGCCCCCTGGCGGACGGGAAGCCGCCGGACCTCGAGCTCCATGGAGCCTCCATCCAGCTCCCGCTGCTTCTCCTTCGTCTTCCTGGAAAATCTTCAGCTTCAAGATCGTCAACCCGGATCCGCTGCCACGCCAGATCCGGGAGGGGGTTAGCACTCCCAGTGGATCTAGGGATCCCAGGGAGCGAAAGGGCAGGCGCGGCACCGCAGATCTCCATCGAGCTCCGCCGCGAGCGGCGATTAGAGCTTCACAGTGCACGGGTGGAGGACGAGATTCTTGATCTTTCATGTTGTGATGTTTTGGAGGATCTAAGTTTGTCTTCTTGCGAGATCATTGCAAGCAAGATATCGTCCCGGTCTGTGAAGCGTGTGATGATCTCCGGATGCACCTTCAACCGTAGCGATCACCGGACCTGCATTTCTTCCCCAAATACCATTTCTCTGAAACTAGACAGCAACTATTGTACAACTCCAACTCTCTGCTTGAATGTATGCCATTGCTCCAGAACGCTTTTGTCAGGCTATTCTACTTCTATGATTCTGACTGCCGAAGAAGTGATGATAATTTTTTCAATTGCGGCATATGTGAGGATTGTAGTGCCAGTGAGGATGAAAATGATGGTTACATGATTCTTGGAGGTTTGTCCAGTGCGACACACCTGGAGTTGATTGCTCCCATTGTGAATGTACATACCTGAATATTTCATTGACTAACAATATCAGCAAGCACTACATAGGATCTGAGAAAACATTTTAAATGCAATGAGTTGGTTATTTTGAAAAACAATTATGTTTATGGAATAGTATCTTATATGATCACTGCCACATTAATAATATGTTACTGACCCGTGTTGTAATTTATACAGACCTATAACTAGCTTGCCACAAATATTCCTGTGGAACTGTAAAAGCACTAATTATGTGATATATTGTTCTCATTACTTTTATGAACTTTGATTTGTAGGCACTTGTCTATTTGCAGCTACAATTTTCCTTTTCATTTTTTCTAATATAAGGTTATTACTCTGCATACGCTGCAGTTTACCAATTGGAAATGTCCTACTTTTGTCAAGTTAAAGACACTATTGCTCAATGAGTGGTGTGTGACAATTGACCTTGGTGCATTACTTAATATTCTCCAACACTCGCCATGTCTTGAGAAACTCACTCTTCAACTAAATGAGGTACTTGATATTACTTGATATAAAATATATAGTTTGTAGAAATAAAGCTTTATACATTTACTTACTGATTTATTATGTTTATTGTAGGGACCCAAACAAACGATGCTAAAGGAAGAAAACTACCATACAGAGCAACCACCTTCAATATCCAAACACCTCAATGAAGTTGAAATCAAATGCATGAAGGTCAACGAGAGGGTTTACAAGATTATAAAGATGTTGAGCTCATTTGACCTACAAATTAACATCATGAGGTCTAGCAGATCAACCGACCGTAAGTCAAGTAGCGGCGCTTCTTAATTTTTTTCTCAAGATTATTCCCTCCAGTTCCATAACACCTAAATGTGCTCACCATAAAAAAATAAAAAAAAAGTTGAATTTAATACAGACAAACCAGACACTATAATGTATCTTGATTTTTTTTCACAATATATTTTTTTTGTCAGCTTTCATATTTATGTTTCGATGGAAATTAGTGCTGAAGGTTGTGTCTGGAAGACCCCTTTGATGCCCAAAACAATAGCTTTTATGGAACTGAATGTTACATAGATAAAGTTGACGGTGTTTTGGAATGTTCATTTTTTGTTTGTATCGAATTATGCATCTGGTTCTCCTGAGAACTATATTATATAGCTATCAGTATCTGGGGGTGCAATTTTTTTTTTGAGGTTTAAGGCAGTTGTTCTGCCGTCCGATTAGATAGAATAGAGTGTTATGTACAGAGTTGAGTTACAGGCGACAAGAAAACAAAAACAAAGCAGTTTTGGCTCCTCAGCACACCTGCTCGCATTTATGAGAAAGCATGCTGTTATGTCTTTTTATTGGTATCAATTAGGGTTAATTTGAAACACTCCTCCCAATCATTTTTTCCCTATGCGCCAGATTTATGTATCTTTGTAAATTGGAAGGCAACCTGTTATTTCCCCCTCCCTTTGTACTACTGCTCCATTTTTCGTTTCTCCACATGACCCCTATGAATTTTCTGTTCTTCTGTGCAGGTTTCAGCTTTGAGGGGTGATAGAGTTTGGGCTGTTGTTGAGGGATCTGATTATTCACAAAGTAATTGCGACAAGGCTGCTAGCTGCTGCATTTCGTCTATTTAGATATCCTATTTTGGTTTCCCCCTGTTGGAAAATTGTGGTGTTGGCAATATAAGTTGCTGGACTTGGATTATCATGCCCTGTTATTTTTCGCATACTTGTAGTTTGCTTCAAATGGCAGTAATCTGCACCTATCTGACTGATTACCATATCTTTTTTAGTTGCTGTATGTTTTTCTCAAAAGTTGTGTATACTGCAAGATGAAATTCTTATGCGTAGTGGCAGCCACTTAGTACATCTCATAGTTTGTATGTTGGATCCATTAACGGAAACAATAGTTTTAGAGCGTGTTATTAGAAAGTGAACCACAAAAAAACAATTTGGAGAAGATTATTTCGACAGAGAATAGTTTTTTTTTGAACCATGAGAATAGTTCGCTTTGTGCTCACCGAGAAGATAAGTTTGAGGCCTGACGGCTGGCGGGTCCCTTCCGAGGTTAGCCGTTTGGCCCACGCCGGGTCCCTTCCGAGTAGGAGATTAGATCTAGTTGCGTGGAGAGCTGCTACCCCTTGTTGCAGCAAGTTGTTGGCTTTGGCAACGATGTAAAACTTGCCTCTTGGCACCCCTTCTATGATAAGTGATAGATACACCTTCCATGGTGTATTCTAGAAAAATAATTTTGTCAGAGAGCTTGCGTTGAGCTCTCTGCCAATAACATTGATCTGCTACAGTCAAAGAATTGGCTGCCTGTGTAGACCAAATTACAGAGTTGTGGAATTTTTTGTGTGAAGATCGATCAGAGATGTTGTTATACCCAGGGGCAGGACTTCGGGCACATACATCAGCTCGGAGATTTGTGTCACTGATTATGGCCAAACTAGTGCCTCGACCAGACTGGTGCTCGTGAGTAGCCCGAAAATCCGATGCATTTTTCCCTAGCGTGGCATGTGGTATTTGACCGGAGACCTGAGTATGAAGAAAATCATAAAACCAGAAGACAACTCTCTCGATTTTAAAAGGCGTAACACTGAAGTATCATACTTCAAGTATGCACATTCATTGGAAGTCAGACGAGAGAAGAAATGTGTCGAAGAAATAGAGAAAAGTTTTTAGAGCTTCTTAAGTTTTGGGTGCCTAGGACAAGCCCTAGGACATTGCACAATTGTCCTTTCATGTGTTGTTAATCCTAATTAACATAGTTAACCTTTCCTACGATGTATGACCATGAGATTCATTTGATGACGATAACCAATACAAAACATTAATATAGATAGTTACACCAGTTTTGTTTCATGTTTTTTCTATGCAACTAAACAGGACTTTGTTTTCTACGACGAAAAAGCTATAAGGCTTTAGTTTTACATTTCCTCGTTTCTATTTTTTCTTAAATTTTTATAGTTTCATTTTTTTTCTATTTATTTTATTTTCATAGGTGCACTTATTTAGAAATGTGCAATTATCTCATCGTGCAAATGCAAGTAGAATCTTGTATGTATTTTTCATTATTATTATTATTATTATTACTACTATTATTATCATCATCATCATCATCATCATCATCATTTAGGTTGCTTTGGCTACCCATACGGTGGTTACAACTTTAAAAAAGACTTATGCAACTATCCAATCCAAAAATAAGTGGAACCAGAGTCCTCCATGTTCGCCGTACAATAGTTGCATAGAAAAATTGTGAAATTTGTTCAAGAAATAGTCGATTGACGTGTGAGACACATGTCACTAGTACAGAACGACACATCGGATACTCCTCTATGGAAACGGCACGAGTTAGGCGACAGAGAATCGCGCTTTCCGCGCGGCCGGTGCGTACAAGCCTGACCTGGGCCACGGCTGGCCCGCCAACATTGGCAACAGACCCTGTCCAATCTCCGTCACTTATTATATTGGCAACGGTTAATAAAATTGTCCGTTTTTCAATATTTGCCTCTATGGCAACGGATAGAATTTTCCAACCGTTGAAAATGTTGACACGTGGAGGCTAGCGAAGGGGCAGATGGGGAGGTGGGCGGAGCAGACCCGCGAGTATAAATGCCAAGAGGTACCAGCAGCGGTCTCTTTGACGCCCCAGTCCAGCGCCTCCTGTTTTTCAAACTTCGCCAGATCGATCCCCTCCGTCCAAATTCATGTCGAGAGGTACCATCAGCGGTTGCAGCCATGGACGAAGGCGCGGCCGTGGTAGGGGGAGCAGTGGCAATGCCATGCTGTCGGTGTCGTCCTCACCGTCCTCTGAAGAAATGTCCCCGTCGAGAGGTACCAGCAGCGGTCGTGGCCGTGGACGAGGGCGCGGCCGTGGTAGGGGGCGCAACGGCAATGCCATGCCGTCTCCGCTGAAGAAATGTCCCCGGAGCTGCGCGGCTTCGAGTTCTTGGTTATCCTATACAAGGGCATCGAGAGGCGCCTGAGGCTCCCGAGGGTGTTCGCGGAGAAGCTCCAAGGCAATGTGGCAAGTACCATGCATCTGAAGATGGAGAAATGCGAGAACGGCAGCTGGGCGGTGAAGACAGCCGTGAGTGCCGGGGGGAATTTGTACCTCGGCCAGGGATGGAAATCATTCGCTCAAGCGTACATGCTTGAGCAGGGGCACTTTTTGTGCTTCGAGTTCGACGGCGACAACGGGTTTCTTCATCAAGATCTTCGACGGTACCTTATGCCGGAGGGAGGCCCTCGTGTACACCGATCTTCGATGGAAGACAACGGGTTTCTTCATCAAGATCTTCGACGGTACCTTATGCCGGAGGGAGGCCCTCGTGTACACCGATGACGAGCCCGAGTCTTCATCAGCAGCAGCTAGTAGTAGCATATATGTAATCGTTAACTTCATTATTAATATCAAGTCCGTATGTAGTTAAGTCATCTTTATTATTAATATATGTATCCTATGTGGTTCATTACCATTTCCTAAGTGGTCTCTGCATTCATATGTAATTTAGAGTACATGTTAGTAAGTCTACTATGTTGCTGGTATAAAAGCATTGGAAACGGATATATAAAATGTTCGTTGCCAATGTGGTGCTTATAAATGTACTGCCGGCCCTAGCAAGTCATCAGTCTCATTATCACTCTCTTCCAACCCTAGCCGCCGCACACTGTGGCTTTTAACTCTCCTCACTCTCTCTAATGGCTTCCTCTGCCGATGCTTCTAGATCCGGCCATCGCGGCCACGGCTCTAGCGGCAGCACCGATCTAGCGGCAGCCCTTCGTGAGGGGAAGGTCGATCTGGATGTGGCCATGCGTCCGCTAGTGATGCGGCAGCGCCACCATCTAGCGCCCTCCTCCTCCGGTGATTGCCGGCGTCTTCTGAGCCAGGCCGATCTAGAGGAGGTCATTCATGAGGTGGTGTTGCAGCACCTCCGGCGGATCTACCAGCAGAAACCCATCTGGAGGAGGAAGTGGCCGATCTGGAGGAGGTGGTCGATCTGGAGGTGGTGTCTGATCTGGAGGAGGAGGAGGTGGACGTCGACGAAGGATACGGAGGAGCAGCGCGTGTGGTAGATGCCGGCACCTCCTCTTCGGCGAGATCTGTTGCTGGTTGTGTTGCAACGCGCTGGTAATATCGCAGCGCATGTGGCAGAGGCCGGCACCTCCTCTCCCGCCGGGCGAAAGGTATAAATCTTTATGTGACCGACTGTGATGCCGATGAACTAGGTTCTACGTATGAGCATTTCATCACATAAACAAATTCACTCACAAACATGTGTACATATTATTACAAATATATAAACATAGACATCCAAGGCACCAACTTATTGTTAAAGCACCAACTGTACAAACTAGTTAAACACCGACATCCAGGTCCTATTGCAATTCACCTAGGGCATTCTTGCACCTAGGGAAGAGCATTTCCCGCCATGTTGGACGTAGCCTGTCCTTCAATGTTAGGATCTTGCGATACAACTCGTAGGTCACGTACCCATCTATTGCTGCATAGTCGAGGTTTACTTTCTACAGAGGCTTGCACTCCCAAAACTTGTGCTGCTCTGATGGGAACTCCTTCTTCATGTTGGAGTATGATCTGTCGATGAGGTCCGTCGCTAGATCACCCATTCTGTCCCTCTCGTCTCCACCCTTGATTTTGTATACTAGTTGGATGTCCACGTAGTACTCCGCTGGAATGTGGAAGCCGGCACGAGAAAGCATGTTGCGGTCGTTGGTTATGTCCACGCTTGCGAAGGTGATATTCTTGCGTTCAAAGAATTTGCCCAACGCTGGACAATGCTTCTTGGACCTGCACCAGTGGAACACGAGGACATGCTGGCGCAAGGCGAGTTGCAGGACAGCCATGTCCCGACGATTATGGATGTACTCAATGTCACGGCCGACGAACCGATGCTTCTCCTCTGCTAGCCATTCCTCGTACTTGCTGAGGATCCGCTCCACTGTATGCTCCTCATTCGTGTACACCACCTCCAGAACGGTGATGCCACGGGCACGAACGATAGTTGTCTCTGTTGTTCTGTTGCGGTCGTCCATGGCTGATGGGCGATTGGGGTGGAACGAGGAAGAAGAGACATAAGGAATGTGAACTGTCTGCCACAAAGTAGAGACAGTGGCAACCGAACAGAGTAGTTCCTGGATATTAGCCGGCGATCTTAGCAGTTGCTTGAAAATGGCAACCGAACAGAGCAGTTGCTGGAAAATAACCACCGATGTTCTTTTATATCAAGATGTATTTTGTATATTTCGCTAATCTTTTTTTTCTTTCACGCATGAGTTTATTTCGGCAACACTGCATAAAAGTACCAACGTACCATTCTGAGAACCAAAAACCTTGTGGCACGGAAAATTCAGGGATGCTGGTCTTATAGCGGGTACAGCGATGACCGAGAGCTCATTGTAGGTGAGTTCCATCTTGTTAGGTTAGTTGCTTATAGGTTTAGAGTTCATGATTGTAGTCAAAGTGTAATGGGTGATATTACATTATGCCAATGTGTGATAGATATGATTGTAGTCAAATTGTAAACGGTGATATTATTGTATACCAATGTAATGATGACATTTGTTCTATTTTATGAATTGAATAACGTTTTAGTGCATTGTGCAATCAGCCTTTCATGTATTGTGGCATATAACTGAAATATGAGAAAAGCTCAGTGCAAACGGGTGGATGGCAAACTCCGTATCTGATGAAGGAAAACTAAACAAACGGAGGTCTGCGCACAACCGTTGCCAAATGGTGATCTCATCGACAACGGTTTTTTGCTTCCGTTACCGATGAGGGCCTTCACATCAGCCACGGGGGCGGGGATACGGACCCTTTTCCGTTTTCGATGGTTTTTTGGCCCATTTCCGATGTGTTGTTCTGTACTAGTGTATATAACTTCGTTGTTCCTTCTTATATAGTCCCTGGCTTATCTTTTTTATCGTGGCGAGAAGACTTTAGGGAGCCCAAATAGCGAATACAAACATAGAGCGGACAAATGGAGCTTGGACTTTAGGGAGCCCTTTATTTGAAAATTTCAAAGACAATGTTTCAAAGTTTCATAATAATCCGAGGAGAAAACCTAGATGTAGACAATGTTGTATTTTATCAACGTGTAAAATCTCAAGCATCTTTTATTTTCCGCTGAACAAAAATGACAAAATCTAACTTTTAAAGTAGTGAAGAGTACTGATGACGTGAAACACACATTCGTTGGGAGACCCCAAGAGGAAGGTATGAAGCAGTGCAGCAGCAAGTTTTCCCTCAGTAAGAAACCAAGGTTGTCAGATCCAGGAGGAGTAGGAGCACTTCAGAAGGTTGTTGGTGGCGCCGTTGCTCGATCTCCAACGTGGAACCTGCACACAACACAATCAAACTACTTTGCCCCAATGAAACAGGAAGGTTGTCAATCTTCCCGGCTTGCTGTAACAAAGGATTAAACGTATGGTGTGGAAAATAGTATTTAAATGCAGGAAGTAAAAGAGAACAATTGTTTGTAGTTGGTGGTTTTATCAGTATAAAAGAATGGAACGGGTCTACAGTGCACTAGTGGTGTCTCTCCATAAAGATAAATAACATGTTGGGTAAACAAATTACAGCTGGACAATTGATAAAATAGTGAGCGCATGACAATGCATATAAATGACAAGATGACTAGCATGCTATTTAATTGGGCATTACGACAAGATACATAGACCGTTATCCAACCGCATCTATGACTAATAATCCACCATCAGGTTAACATCCGTGTCCCCCGTTGGTATTAAGTTGCAAGCAACGAATAATCGCATTAAGTAATGTGTGTAATTGATGCCCACAAGTATAGGGGATCGTTGAAATCTTCGTTGAGAAGTATTACCCAAATTTATAGTTCGACTCAAGGGAACACAAGAATACCAATAAGACTTTAACAATTGAGGCGTCACTCTCAACCACACCTGTATATCAATAAACTTGCAGCAGTGATAGTTATGGCAGTAGGATGATTCAAGCAAGCAAAATGAAACATCAGTAGTAGACAAGGGTTTCCCAGTTTTCACCGGAAAACTGAAAGTGTAACTCAGAGATTTAAAACGTAGGCATGAGGTGATAGCGGGGTGTTGCATGAATAAGATTGATCATATAATAAGATACAAATAGCAATGGGACTTATCTCTAACTCCGATATATGTAGGTATGTGTTCCATAAATAGTTGTGCGTACTAACCAAGAGAATTTGCACAACATCTATTGTCCTACCTGCCCATTTCACCGGGGTCAACTTGGAACTACAGGTAATTAAGGTCTACCCTTTCGAATAGCCCGGAACAACACATTAACACTTCATGAACACATTGAATCCTCAAACTAAAACATCTCCCCCTTGTTTTCCCTATATGTCACTTTTAGGGTTCGCAGGTTCAACATAATAACAGGTGATACACTTTGCAGATAAATACCAAACTCAAATATATGATGGGGCAAAATAAGTTCAGTACATAAATCATGCCACTCGGGCCCTAGTAGCAAGCATTAAACATAGCATAAGTGCATCAACACAATACAAAAATATCCTCAAGATAAACCCCTAAGATCTCGGACAACGGGTATCATTACATGATCAATCTCATCCAATCCCCATCCACCTCATATGCCTACAGTGGACTACTCACACATGGTGATGGTGAAGGAGCTCATGGTCGATGGAGATGAAGGCGGTGAAGATGGCGGTGAAGACGGCCTCTGGATCCCTCCTCCGGGGGAGAAATCCTGGATCAATCTGTCTCTGAAAATGAAGATCGTGGTGGCGGCGGCGCTCTGTTTCGCGAAAGCTCACCTCTTTTTAGGTCAGCCACTATTTCGTATATATGAGGGGGTACGCGAAAGCCGAAGGAGAGGCGGTGCCCGAGGCTCTAGATGGGTGGACCCACGCGGCCAAGGAATCTGGCCGCGTGGGGCCCACTCTTTGGCCCTCGGACGCTTCCTCGTGTCCATCTTTTGCACGATACCCTTCTTTTCCATTAAAATTGACGTGGTATTTTTCTCCGATTTAATTTCCTGCAAAAACAACCAGAAAAGAGACTTTGCTAAAAACAGCGTCAGATTCAGCAGTTTTATTCAAATATGGAAGATTCCGGAGCAAATTATGAGGCAAAGTGCTTGGAAAAGTAGATGCATTTTAGGTGCATCAACTCCCCCAAGCTTAGCTCATTGTTTGTCCTCGAACAACTCAAACATAGTGCAGAAGCGATAAAAAGATTTTGACAAGAACTTTGCATTGCATATGTAACACCGTTTAATACCAACAAGTATTCAAAACATAACTTCCATAACAAATAACAAAATGCTAGCAAAGGTGCATCTAATCAGTGTTAAAGCATTTATATTTACTGCAAGGAAATAACATGAAGTGTCAGCACTTGGATGAGTTTGCCCAACTGTAGAAATAGACAAAGGTTCTTGCATCGCTTTTGATTGAATCATGTCAAGATTTTTGAGATCTTTCGATTCTTTATTTTATTGACTAGTGAACTCATTGTGCTTACAACCTTGCTCTCAGTTTTATCAATCCATTTGGTGTTCCCTATTATGACTCATATGCTTGACCAACTAATGGTTGAGAGCCTCATGCCCCGTGAATACGAGTACCTACACCACGTGTTACTCAACTCGGGACACAAAGCAAGTTTAAGTTTTTAAGTCATTGCAAGTAATAATAGCGTCATCAAGAGCGTCAATTGGGGTACCTCTTGTCCCAGGACATGGAACAATCCCATGTCAAAACGACAAGACAAACAGACAATGAACAATCTAAGCACTCTTTTATTTACTATTTGTGTAGCTTTTTATTATGAAGTGCATCACTGAATGTTCACTTTGGTACGCTGTAAATTTCCACCATGAATGATGCATGACTTAGGTTGGCGGCCCAGACGTCTCTCTAGCCATTTATACCCACTCCTCAAACTTACTAAGTTTCCGCATTTATTTGGCACCATGATAAGCATCCATAAACAAAAGTACATGATATCAACTAAATGTAGTTTAGTGCAATGTTGAAAGCTTTCTATGTGTCAGCACATATAAGTTAACTCCCAACCCCTAAGCTTGTCAAGCATATGACTTCATGTTAATATTTGAAAAACTCTTTTACTTTCTCTTTGGTTGGCAAGTTTAGCAAGCACAATGGGATGCGTAGACCTTTGTTTAGAGCCACAGTTACTCAATCCACAGCCAAGTGTTGTCACTAAATAATATCTCACTTGCATCATCATATAACATACTAGAACACGGAGAAGATAAACATTTACTACCACTTCCCTAGATGTTAAAGAAACTATGATGTGCGCACTTGCTGTTATTAAAAAGTCCACATAAGCACGGCAAAGGTGTCATACCTTTCATCCACTTCATGCACATCAACTCATCATCGTTGTTCTCCTCTCCCAACTTGAACTGCGCAATAAAAACTCAAATCTGCCATAAAACAATACTGCATACAGAACTGTTTTTGCCCTACCTACACACCTCAGAATAATCTCATATTTTACGGGTGCATAGGTTATGAAAAGTTGCAGTAGTGGTTAAAATTTTAGCTCATTCGAAGTTACAGAAAAAAATGAAAAATAAAACAGTGAGCAGATTTCAGCAATTCCTGCACCTCCGTTTTTTACATTGGATTCAAGAAAACGAAAATATTTTTGTTCTTTTTAGTATTTAGATGCATAAAGTAAATGACCAGAAATAAATAAGCAAAAGAAACAAATAAAATCTTTTTATATTTTTGTGATTTTCAGAACAAGAAACTAAAACATAACAAGATAAAAGTGATATAAAACAACGAATGGAAAGGGAGAGAAGTACTCCCACAAGCTTGCGATCAAGCTAGGATCCCGATGGTAATCGTACCCACCACTTCCATCTCCAGTGAAGTAACCATATTGGTAGCCTTGCATTCCTGGATATTGGGGCTCCTCTTGAGGTTGCACTTCTGGTGGCTCTAGGTTAATAGTGCCAGAAACAATTGCTTGTACGTCACACGTCAGTTGGGAACCCCAAGAGGAAGGTATGATGAGTGCAGCAGTAAGTTTTCCCTCAGTATGAAACCAAGGTTTAATCGACCAGTAGGAAAACGAGGTTTGCTTCGAAGGTGTTGGTGAGGAGTGTAGTGCGGCGCAACACCAGGGATTCCGGTGCCAACGTGGAAC
The DNA here is from genome assembly GCA_947311845.1 of Poa pratensis. Classification (NCBI taxonomy): domain Eukaryota; kingdom Viridiplantae; phylum Streptophyta; class Magnoliopsida; order Poales; family Poaceae; genus Poa; species Poa pratensis. The sequence goes on from CAMZMU010000039.1 coordinate 23,765,666, forward strand.
CTGCACAACACAATCAAATTACTTTGCCCCAACTTAACAGTGAGGTTGTCAATCTCACCGGCTTGCTGAAAACAAAGGGTTAAACGTATCGAATGGAAAATGATGTTTGTTTGCATAAAACAGTAGAGAACAATGATTGCAGTAGATTGTATTTCAGATGTAAAAGAATGGACCGGGGTCCACAGTTCACTAGTGGTGTCTCTCCAATAAGATAACTAACATGCTGGGTAAACAAATTACAGCTGGGCAATTGACAATTGATAAGTGCATATAACATGCATGTGTGAGCTGTGGTGTCTACTATGAGATTCATTTGGGCATTACGACAAAGTACATAGACCGCTATCCAGCATGCATCTATGCCTAAATAGTCCACTTTCCGGTTAACATCCGTACCCCTTCCAGTATTAAGTTGCAAGCAACAGACAATTGCATTAAGTAATGTGCGTAATGTAAACAATACATTCATCCTTGAATAAAGCATTGCTGTTTTACCCCTAGTGGCAACAACACATCTACAACCTTAGAACTTGCTGTCACTATCCCAGGTTAAATAGAGGTTGAACCCAACTATCATGCATAAATACCCCCTCTTGGAGTTACAAGTATTCACGTGGCCAAGGCTTCAACAAGTAACGGAGAGCATGCAAGATCACAAATGACATAGACATGATAATATAATATTCAGCTCCACATAGGTATCAATATAAGTCAGATCCCAGCAAACACAACATGTAGCATTACAATAAGATGATCTTGATCATGATAGGCAGCTCACAAGATCTAAACATGATGGCACAAGTGGAGAAGACAACCATCTAGCTACTGCTATGGACCCATAGTCCAAGGATGAACTACTCACGCATCACTCCGGAGGCGGGCATGGCGATGTAGAGCCCTCCGGTGATGATTCCCCTCTCCGGCAGGGTGCCGGGAAGAGCTTCAGAACCCCCCGAGTTAGGGTTGACGACGGCGGCGGCAGCGAATATGTTCTGGATGAAAGGCTCGGTGTTTTAGGGTTTTCGCGTCTCGGGGAATAAATAGGCGAAGGGGCGATGTCGGCGGACCCCCGAGGGGCCCAAACCACCAGGCGCGGCTGGGCCCACTGCCGCGCCACCTGGTGGTTTGGCCACCTCGTGGCTCTCTTCGTCTCTCCTTCGGACTCCGTGTACGTGCTGGAAAAATAGGGACTGGCCTTTTGTTTCGTGCAATTCCGAGAATATTTCCAGAAGTAACTTTCTGAAACCAAAAACAGCAGAAAACAGGGAACTGGCACTGTGGCATCTTGTTAATAGGTTAGTCCCAGAAAATGCATAAAAGTGATACGAAGTGTATATAAAACATGTAGCAAATGGTATAATATAAGCATGGAACAGCAGAAATTATGGATACGTTGGAGACGTATCAAGCATCCCCAAGCTTAGTTCTACTCGTCCTCGAGTAGGTAAAACGATAACAACAAATAATTTCTGAGGAGACATGCTTTCACACAATCTTGATCAATATATTGCAAGGCTCATGTCATGAATGAAGTGACTCAAAGCAATGATCTATAGTTTGCTAACAAATAGATAAAGAGTAAACAATGAATCATATAAGCAAAAACTTTTCATGAATAGTACTTTCAAGACAAGCATCAAAAAGTTTTGCATAAGAGGTAACTCATAAAGCAATAGATTCAAAGTAAAAGGCATTGAAGCAACACAAAGGATGATTAAGTTTCAGCATTTGCTTTCAACTTGTAACATGTATATCTCATGGATAGTTGTCAACATAAAGCAATATAACAAGTGCAATAAGTAAATATGTAAGAATCAATGCACACAAAGTTGACACAAGTGTTTGCTTCTAAGATAGAAAGGAGTAGGTAAACTGACTCAACATAAAGTAAAAGATAGGCCCTTCGCAGAGGGAAGCAGGGATTAAATCATGTGCTAGAGCTTTTTAAGTTTTCGAAAGCATATAGAGAGCACAAAATAAGTATTTGAGAGGTGTTTGTTGTTGTCAACGAATGGTAGTGGGCACTCTAACCCCCTTGTCAACCAGACTTTCAAAGAGCGGCTCCCATGAAGGACGTTATCTCTACCAGCAAGGTAGATCATCCCTCTTCTCTTTTGTTTACACATGTATTTTAGTTTCTTTATAGATGACACTCCTCCCAACCTTTTGCTTACACAAGCCATGGCTAACCGAATCCTCGGGTGCCTTCCAACATTCACATACCATGGAGGAGTGTCTATTGCAAAATTAAGTTGCTTACTGATAAATCAGGGCAAAACATGTGAAGAGAATTATTAATGAAAGTTGTAATTAATTGGGGCTGGGCACCCCGTTGCCAGCTCTTTTTGCAAATTATTGGATAAGCGGATGTATATGCCACTAGTCCAGGTGAAAGTCTGTCAGAAGTAAATGACAAGATTGAAAGATAAAACACCACATACTTCCTCATGAGCTATAAAACATTGACACAAATAAGGAGTAATAAAGTTTTGAATAGTTTAAAGGTAGCACATGAAATATTTACTTGGAATGGCAGGAAATACCACATAGTAGGTAGGTATGGTGGACACAAATGGCATGGGTTTTGGCTCAAGTTTTGGATGCACGAGAAGCATTCCCTCTCAGTACAGAGTTTAGGCTAGCAAGGTTGTTTGAAGCAAACACAAGTATAAACCGGTACAGCAAGAATCACATAAAAACATATTGCAAGTATTATAAGACTCTACACTGTCTTCCTTGTTGCTCAAACATTTTACCAGAAAATATCTAGACCTTAGAGAGAACAAATATGCATCCCAAGTCTCAACAAGCTCTACGGTAGTTCTCCACTACTAGGCTTTAACTACATGATGCAAGAGCTTAAACATGATCTACTTGAGAGCTCAAAACAATTGCAAAGCATCAAATCAAAACAAGACAATGATCTACAAGAATGCATATGTCTTTTCCAATACCAACTACTACATGTAGCATTTTCTTTCTTCCAAACAAACACCAATAATTTATTAAACATAAACTCTCCAAATGATAATATAATGCAGCAAGAGAGTATTTATAAACAAGTGCTAACAGCTCGAAGAGATGCATGAAAAACAGGAGCTAAAAGCACTGCAGTAGCTAGTTAAGAATACTCAACAAATATAAGTGAAGAACATGAGTATTCACATGAAAAAGCGGAGCGTGTCTCTCTCCCACACAAGGATTGCTAGGATCCGAATTTATTCAAACAAAAACAAAAATAAAAACACACAGACGCTCCAAGTAAAGCGCATAAGATGTGAAAGAATTAAAATATAGTTTCACTAGAGATGACCTGATAAGTTTGTTGATGAAGAAGGGGATGCCTTGGGCATCCCCAAGCTTAGACGCTTGAGTCTCTCTGAATATGGTTGGGATGAACCACGGGGGCATCCCCAAGCTTAGGCTTTTCACTCTTCTTGATCACATAATATCACCCTTCTCGCTTGATCCTTGAAAACTTCCTTCACACCAAACTCAAGACAGTTCTCATTAGAGGGTTAGTGCATAATCAAAAATTCTCATATTCTGTAATGATACAATCAATCCCAAAGCTTCTGGACATTAGCTACAGCCACCAATGCTTTGTGGAGCAAAGAAATCCACACAAACACAGTAAAAGAGCGAATGCAAAACAAAAGGCAGAATCTGTCAAAAACAGAACAGTCTGGAATGACGAATTTTTTCGAGGCACTTAAGTTGCTCAGATGGATCTGGCCTAAAATAATGAAAGTTGCGTACATATCTCAGGAATATGCGTGATTTTTCTCAGAATTTTTGAATTTTCTACAGGGAGATAAGCTCAAATCCGTGACAGCTAAAAATCTGTCACTGCGCAGAAATCCAAATCTTGCATCAACTTTCAATATAGAACTTTACTTGGCACAACATTGCGATAAAATAAAGATACAAAGGAGTTGCTACAGAAGTAACAAAACTCCTTGACTCAAAGAAAACAAAAATAACAGCAAATAAAAACGATGGGTTGTCTCCCATAAGCGCTTTTCTTTAACGCCTTTCAGCTAGGCGCAGAAAGTGAAAATCAAGTGTTGTCAAGAGAAGAAGCATCAACATCATAACTTGCTCTAACAATAGAGTCAAAAGGTAACTTCATTCTCTTCCTAGGGAAGTGTTCCATACCTTTCTTGAGAGGAAATTGGTACCTTATATTACCTTCTTTCATATCAATGATGGCACCAACAGTTCGAAGAAAAGGTCTTCCCAAAACAATAGGACAAGATGCATTGCATTCAATATCCATAACAATAAAATCAACGGGGACAAGGTTATTTTTACTGTAATAAAAACATCATTAACTCGCCCCAAAGGTTTCTTCATAGCATTATCAGCGAGAAAAACATCCAAATAACAATGTTCCAAAGGTGGCAAATCAAGAATATCATAAAGCTTCTTGGGCAAAACTGAAACACTTGCACCAAGATCACACAAGGCATTGCAATAAAAATCATTCACCTTTACCTTAATGATGGGTTCCCAACCATCTTCTAATTTCCTAGGAATAGAAGCTTTAAGTTTCAACTTCTCCTCCCTAGCTTGCAAAAGAGCATTTGTAATATGCTTTGTAAAAGCCAAATTAATAGTGCTAGCATTGGGACTTCTAGCTAATTTTTGCAAGAACATAATAACTTCAGAGATGTTACAATCATCAAAATCAAAATCATTATTGTCAATGGTGGTGGAACCATTGTCTCCAATAGTTTGAAAAATTTCAGCACTTTTATCAGAAAAAGTTTCAGCAGTTTTAGGCAATTTCAAACGCTTGCAGAAGTAGTAGAGACATTACAACACCAATAACATTACCATCAATAGTAGGAGGTTTACTAGCATGTGAAACATTAGCATTACTAGTGGTGGTGATAGTACAAACTCTAACTATACTATTCTCTTTTTCAAGTTCTTCCTCTTTTTCCCACCTAGCATGCAATTCAGCCAACATCCTAATATTATTATCAATTCGAACTTGGATGGCATTTGCTGTAGCAAATGACTTAATATCTTTAACTTCATTAGGCATAACTTTCAGTTTTAGAATTTCAACATCATGAGCAAGACTATCAACTTTAGAGACAAGATCATCAATTTTTTCAAACTTTTCCTCAACAGTTTTATTGAAAGCTTTTTGTGTGCTAATAAATTCTTTAAGCATAGCTTCAAGATCAGAGGACACACTTCTATTGTTGCTGTAGGAATTACCATAACCATTTGAAGGATAAGGCTTATAATTGTTGCTACCAAAATTATTCCTATAAGCATTGTTGTTGAAGTTGTTGTTTTTAATGAAGTTTACATCAACATGCTCTTCTTGAGCAACCAATGAAGCTAAAGGAATATTATTAGGATCAACATGAGATCTACCATTCACAAGCATAGACATAATAGCATCAATCTTATCACTCAAAGAGGAGGTTTCTTCAACAGAATTTACCTTCTTACCTTGAGGAGCTCTTTCGGTGTGCCATTCGGAATAGTTGATCATCATATCATCAAGTAGCTTTGTTGCTGCACCTAAAGTGATGGACATAAAGGTTCCTCCAGAGGCTGAATCCAATAAGTTCCTTGAGGAAAAATTTAATCCTGCATAAAAGGTTTGGATGATCATCCAAGTAGTCAGTCCATGAGTGGGACAATTCTTCACCAAAGATTTCATTCTTTCCCAAGCTTGAGCAACATGTTCATTATCAAGTTGTTTAAAATTCATAATGCTACTTCTCAAGGATATAATCTTAGCAGGAGGATAATATTTCCCTATGAAAGCATCTTTGCATTTTGTCCAAGAATTAATACTATTTCTAGGCAAAGAAAGCAACCATTCTTTAGCTCTTCCTCTCAAGGAGAAAGGAAAAAGTTTCAGTTTTATAATATCCCCATCCATATCCTTATACTTTTGCATTTCACAAAGTTCAACAAAGTTATTAAGATGGGCAGCAGCATCATCAGTACTAACACCAGAAAATTGCTCTTTCATAACAAGATTTAATAGAGCAGGTTTAATTTCATAAAATTCTGCTGTAGAAGCAGGTGGAGCAATAGGAGTGCATATGAAATCATTGTTGTTTGTGCTAGTGAAGTCACACAACTTAGTGTTCTCAGGAGTACTCATTTTGAAAAACAAAATCAAACTGAATTAAACAAGTAACTAATTTTTTTGTGTTTTTGATAAAAGAGCAAACAAGACTAAATAAAAATAAACTAAGCAAGACAAATAACAAAGTAAAGAGATTGGGTGTGAGAGACTCCCCTTGCAGAAGCAATTCGTTTTCCCCGGCAACGGCGCCAGAAAACGTGTTGGTGGCTCTAGGTTAATAGTGCCAGAAACAATGCTTGTACGTCACACGTCAGTTGGGAACCCCAAGAGGAAGGTATGATGAGTGCAGCAGTAAGTTTTCCCTCAGTATGAAACCAAGGTTTAATCGACCAGTAGGAAAACGAGGTTTGCTTCGAAGGTGTTGGTGAGGAGTGTAGTGCGGCGCAACACCAGGGATTCCGGTGCCAACGTGGAACCTGCACAACACAATCAAATTACTTTGCCCCAACTTAACAGTGAGGTTGTCAATCTCACCGGCTTGCTGAAAACAAAGGGTTAAACGTATCGAATGGAAATGATGTTTGTTTGCATAAAACAGTAGAGAACAATGATTGCAGTAGATTGTATTTCAGATGTAAAAGAATGGACCGGGGTCCACAGTTCACTAGTGGTGTCTCTCCAATAAGATAACTAACATGCTGGGTAAACAAATTACAGCTGGGCAATTGACAATTGATAAGTGCATATAACATGCATGTGTGAGCTGTGGTGTCTACTATGAGATTCATTTGGGCATTACGACAAAGTACATAGACCGCTATCCAGCATGCATCTATGCCTAAATAGTCCACTTTCCGGTTAACATCCGTACCCCTTCCAGTATTAAGTTGCAAGCAACAGACAATTGCATTAAGTAATGTGCGTAATGTAAACAATACATTCATCCTTGAATAAAGCATTGCTGTTTTACCCCTAGTGGCAACAACACATCTACAACCTTAGAACTTGCTGTCACTATCCCAGGTTAAATAGAGGTTGAACCCAACTATCATGCATAAATACCCCCTCTTGGAGTTACAAGTATTCACGTGGCCAAGGCTTCAACAAGTAACGGAGAGCATGCAAGATCACAAATGACATAGACATGATAATATAATATTCAGCTCCACATAGGTATCAATATAAGTCAGATCCCAGCAAACACAACATGTAGCATTACAATAAGATGATCTTGATCATGATAGGCAGCTCACAAGATCTAAACATGATGGCACAAGTGGAGAAGACAACCATCTAGCTACTGCTATGGACCCATAGTCCAAGGATGAACTACTCACGCATCACTCCGGAGGCGGGCATGGCGATGTAGAGCCCTCCGGTGATGATTCCCCTCTCCGGCAGGGTGCCGGGAAGAGCTTCAGAACCCCCCGAGTTAGGGTTGACGACGGCGGCGGCAGCGAATATGTTCTGGATGAAAGGCTCGGTGTTTTAGGGTTTTCGCGTCTCGGGGAATAAATAGGCGAAGGGGCGATGTCGGCGGACCCCCGAGGGGCCCAAACCACCAGGCGCGGCTGGGCCCACTGCCGCGCCACCTGGTGGTTTGGCCACCTCGTGGCTCTCTTCGTCTCTCCTTCGGACTCCGTGTACGTGCTGGAAAAATAGGGACTGGCCTTTTGTTTCGTGCAATTCCGAGAATATTTCCAGAAGTAACTTTCTGAAACCAAAAACAGCAGAAAACAGGGAACTGGCACTGTGGCATCTTGTTAATAGGTTAGTCCCAGAAAATGCATAAAAGTGATACGAAGTGTATATAAAACATGTAGCAAATGGTATAATATAAGCATGGAACAGCAGAAATTATGGATACGTTGGAGACGTATCATCTTCCTCCACGGTCCACTTTCCGGTAGTCCTGTCAAAAAGGTCAGCACGAGGGAGCCTAATGGACACATTTTGTCCATTAGAACTTTTATAGCTATACATATAATGATCCTCATGCCTCTCACTCATTTCCATGCGAGAAGTCAAAGTAAAATCAAGTAAATTAGACTCTCTCACTAGGCTACTGATGCATGTAAAATGCATACATGAACTTTGCATTGTATTACTTATATTTCAATCATATTTGCATCATATAAGGGTTATATCATTGTTTTATATTGATTTTGGGAATATTTCATAGTTTCCCTATTTTTCTAGAATTAACTCTGCACAGGCAGAAAACCCTATTTTCTATATTTTGATGTTTCAGGGACCCAAACGACGTCCAAATGACCTGGAAATTTACGAGCATCAGTTTTTGGAAGGAACGAAGCGTGGGAGCGAAGGAAGCGAACAAACGGAGGCCCGAGGGCGAAGATAGGGTGGCCCACGCGGCCAGATTCCTTTGCCGCGTGGGACCCACCATCTTGGGCCTCGAGGCTCCGTTGCCGTCGATCTTTTTTCCCGAGCCTCCGTCTTGACCTAAAAACGACTATAAAAATAGTCTCCGAAGCTCTTCGGAAAGGAGCGCCGAAGAAACACAGAAACCATGAAACAGAGACCTGGAGTTGCAGATTGGAGGGGGAAAACTCCGGCGGGGCGCTGCCGGGTGGTCTCCATCTTCTCCAACATCTCCACCATCATCACCATGATGAAGGGGGAGTAGTCCACCCCTGGACCGTGGGTTTGTGGTGGTAACTTGATCCAATCTCTCTATGTATGATCATTGTCGAAGTCCATATGATGTGCCTTGCATAATTATGGAACTATCTTTGTAATTCCTATGGTGGATATTGTGGTATGAGATGATATTATGTTATGCATTTACCGTCATGTTGGGATTTTATGGTTTGTCATACTTTGGAATACATCTATGTTACATGCAATGGATTTATCTATTCTTAATGCCTTGTTTATCCGCGCTAACGAGGTGGTTGACATCCATCTCGGTGGGTAGATGAGATGGATGTGGATGCACGTACATTAATAAATCATTGCACTAGTTCTTAGAATATGTTTTCCTTTAAGAGTATGATGTATGTGGGTAGAAAGTGGCCTAGTGACAGAAGGCATAGGCATTAAGTGACAGTAATGTCGCCCAATATTCTTTATCCGGGGTAAAAAGGGGGAAGTATGATGTGGTGGAGTGACACAAACCATGCTAGCCTACTCGGGTGACACCAGCAACACAAATGATTACTTCTTTCAACTATATGGGTGCAGACATATAGCCGCTATAAAATTTCCATTAAAGCATGACAATTGTGTGTACTTTTATTATCTATAACATGATCACCACCATAGATTGAGAGAGAGGATGAGTGAAACCATGAACCCGTGTCCATTGTTCCCATAAGAAAAGCCCTTTGTCTTGTCCTCTTGCATTGAAGAGGATTGGGACACTTTTACATTTATTGTTTTGTTGCTCTTTAAATTCTTGCATTAAATCAACCTCCATTAATCCTTTAACTTGTTTAGTGCATAATCAACTAAAACTTGTGACACTTTAGTTGTAGGGAATAGATAACTTTTCCTTCTTGCTCCTGCGGATCGATACCCTCCTTCCACATTGAGAGGTGCTACAGCGATCCCCTGCTCTTGGGGGTTATCAGCTACCCATGTTATTATCAAAACCTCTCTCTTCCTTAATGTGCTCATATACTAAAGTAGCAATGGCACCAGCATAAATAGGAGTACAATCAGTATTATTCCTCCTCACAGCCAAGTGCAAGGACCTAGCAAGAATTACTCCCAAGTTATACTCACACGGTATGTTCTCTTTTGCACATTTAAGTAAATAAATCATGGGTCCAGTGCAAGCAGAAGTGTTATCTCTAGCAATAAATCCTCTTGCAAGGAACAAGGCAAAGTATCTCAAACCGGGGTGTTGTATGCAAGTGAATTTACCCCTATTAAGTCTATCAGGAATGTTCACAGAAATACTACGCCAAAAAGCAACAAGTTCTTGGTTAGAATCAGCATGGGTCTCCTCCCAACTACCCGTGTTCTCTACGCGAATAGCTTTGCAGAACTCATCTAATGACATAACCAAGCGCTGCCCCCTCATAGTAAATTTAATGACAAAGGTGGGAGACGGTGGCTTACTTTTCTTACTGTGTTTGTAGTTTTCGGGGCCCTCGAACCATAATGTGGAGAGTAATTCTCGCGAGAGTTCCTCGTATGTGTTCCGTGGATGAAGGGAGAACTCGAGTAAGCCAGCTGCAGCGTCGAAGGCGTTGAAGTCCTCCTTTATCCCCCAATGATCAAGAACCACGGGGTCTTGCCATTTTGTTGCATGAATCCGAAGTCTCTCCCCTGCATATACCGCACCATCCTCCCAAAGGTGGTTGTCATCATAATTCTCGGAAACTCTAGATGATCTTCTCCTTGGTCTCGAAGTCATCCCAAACAATCCTTTACCTTTGTTCATGATGAAACCTTGCTGTCCAAAAATAATATCCAACAAAAATTAAGATGTAACACTCTAAAACAACATTGAGCCATCCATAACTAGTCTCCACATCAATATCATGCATCAATATCAACTAGAAAACTTAAATCCATGGATTTCTCAAGCATATTAAGTGACACCTAGTGCAGCAAAATACTTCATACATAAAGCATAAGAACAAAAAGTAATTGGATGGGTGGAGGAGTCACATACCAAGGAGCAGTCCCACCAAACAGATATGAAAAATCTGCCCTAAACTTGGAGATCCAAGGATAGCAGGAAGAAGGAGCTCGGGAAAATTTGGGAAAAATACCTGGAGCTGGTTTTCTGTCGAGGGGAAGGAGATGGGCACATGGCACTCACCTAACTCCACCTGGGGCCAAAGTTAGTGGGTCCCACGCGGCCAAGGAATCTGGCCGCGTGGGACACCCTCTTTTGGTCCCTGGTGGCCTCCTGGTGTCCCACTCTTGGCTGTTGGTCCCTCTGGTAAAATAACTTGCCTCCAAATTTTTCTGGAATTTTTCGAGAAAATTTTCTGAAGAGAATTTTTCAAACTTCATATTCTGGAATTTCTGAACTCTGAAATAATTATGATTATGCATATACTCCAAAACTCTAGGATAAATAAAATTAAAATGCAATACAAATTTTTATGGGAATCAAGTTTTCATCATTTCCACATTAGTAATGAGGTTGATCAAGTCTCATTAATAATATGTAAAAGATATTGACGAGGGGTGGACTCGGCAAATCCCTGGGTTGTGTACCCCGGGTTGATTGAGGGGGAGAGAGATGGCGCGCTGGTAGTTCCGTCGGCTGACAAGCAAGGATTTACCCAGGTTCGCCCCTCATGGTAAGGTAAAGACCTACATCCTGCTTGTCTGATCTGTATAGATGATGATGATATTACATGGTGGCTGCGAGGGCGATGAGAGACGTGGTCTCGTGGGGGATCTGATCTATGGGGTGCCCCTGCCTGGCTTTATAAAGGGAGCCAGGTAGGGTTTACATGAGGTTCTTGTCTTGTATTCCAAGTTGTAGTTTATTGGGCTTCATGGGCCTCCAGGTGCTGGGCTGCATCGGTACGCCAACGGTCGGGTGCCCGGAGGGTATGCCCACGTCAGGAGCCCCCGAGTGTCTGGTCGATACGAAGAATCGGGCAGAAACTCAAAGCAGCATGTCGTGTAGGCATAGTCGATGCGTCGGGTAAGTATTCTTTCCTCCTGGGCACGCCGTCTTTGTTCCTGAAAAGGATAGTTAAAGAAATTCGACTCCGGCCGTTGAGGGCTTACAGAGGATGCTTTAGTCGGTAATGTTTCGACTGAGTCTATCGGGAGCGCGAACAGTGCTCCCGATGGGAGTAGCCCCCGAGATTAAGCTGAATTTCTTGTAATTGAGGTTAATCTCAAAAAACCTCTCTCAGTCGAAAGAAATTTCTGAAACCCTCCCGATGGGAGTAACTTAAGGAATCACTGATAAAACAGAGTCCTTTTTCCAGCCTGTGGGCTTACTATATGTTGCAGTTTTCAGCCTGATGGCTTACTTATGGACCTCGAATTAGTTTCTAGTGTTCGCTCAGCCTGACGCCCTACTTGTGGAACTCGAATGAGATTCGAGTGCTCATTCAGCCTGACGGCCTACTTGGTGGACTCGACAAACATATCAAGTATTTACTCAGCCGAACGGCCTACTGCGTTGTTGGACCTGTATGGCGCAGCCCCCGAGTGTTCGAGTGCGGCCTAGGTTTTCTTGTTGGACTTGTATGGCGCAGCCCCCGAGTGTTCGAGTGCGGTCTAGGTTTTCTTGTTGGACCTGTATGGCGCAGCCCCCGAGTGTTCGAGTGCGGCCTAGGTTTTCTTGTTGGACCTGTATGGCGCAGCCCCCGAGTGTTCGAGTGCGGCCTAGGTTTTCTTGTTTGTGGCCTGTGCGGCGCAACACCCGGGAGAGCATCAGGTGTGGCCAAGGCGAATTTCTTTGTGGCCTGTGCGGCGCAACACCCGGGAGAGCATCAGGTGTGGCCAAGGCGATTTTGTTTGTGCGCGCCGGACCAGAGTCGACGCGGCGGAGTTGTGCCGTAGAGGCAGTCGACGCGGCGTACCGGAGTCGACGCTTTGTGCCGTAGAGGCAGTCGACGCGGCGGACCGGAGTCGACGCGGCGGAGTGGTGCCGTAGAGGCAGTCGACGCGGCGGACCGGAGTCGACGCGGCGGAGTGGTGCCGTAGAGGCAGTCGACGCGGCGGACCGGAGTCGACGCGGCGGAGTTGTGCCGTAGAGGCAGTCGACGCGGCGGACCGGAGTCGACGCGGCGGAGTTGTGCCGTAGAGGCAGTCGACGCGGCGGACCGGAGTCGACGCGGCGGAGTGCTGGATGCCGATCTTGGCGAGTTGTGGATGCCGTAGTGGACGGAGTCGACGCCGTGAAGTGCGACGGAGGGAGTCGAAGCGGCGGGCCGAGGTCGACACGGCGCGGGCAACGCTCAGCCCCCGAGTCCCTTATCTGGCCGGCGAAGGGGAGTCGACGGTGCCAAGTCAATGAAGGCACTCGAGTCGCGTGTCGAGTGCAGCGATAAACTTGTCGTTGACAAAGCGCAAGCCCCCGAGTGTCGAGTAGTTGACGTAGACGCTTGGTTGTTGAAGAGGAAGTCGACGCAACGACCAGCGAGTCCTTCCACATAATCATTGTCCTCGTATAGTAAATAGAACAATTAATAGATGAAATAAAATATTGATTAGATATAATCTGAAAACGGCGTGAGATTGATCTGTTGCCGATGAACGCGCATGCAGCCGCCTCCGCGTGGACACGCGCAACTCGCGCCAGGCCAGTGCTGGACTGGCGTGGCGATGGAATCTCCGTTTCGCATCTCCGAGCTGACTCGCGCGAGCGTCGATCCGGAGTTGATGATGATGTCGAGGACTGTCGTGCTAGCCGCGGTGGACGGGGTCGACGGTCCGTCGTGTCGGTGATAATCGAAGCCGATGTGCTGGCGGCCCAAGCTGATCGCGGCCGCAGGGATCGATGAGGCCGAGGAGTCGAAATTTGTTCGCAGTGCACCACCGCGTAGCTGGAGCTGACCACGGCGATGGTCGCGATGGGCGCCTCCTTGATTTTCTTCTTTTGCTTTGGCATTCACGTAACTTGCCTTGATTTGCATGCACGTGATTAGCACTGATCTGGCCGCATAATCCATGCACATGTGCGTAGCCGGACGGATCGGTTGCTTGCTTTTCCTGTTTCTTGATTGGATGGGATGTAACCAGCTCGGCTTTGTGTGCGCGTGTAGCTTCTGTCCACTCGTACGGTGTTGCATCTGTTTAGATTGGATCGCGCCAGCGTCTACATGGGACGCCTCCGCCAGATTGAATCGTGCATGGCGCCGCCGCACGCCGAGCGTATAGACGGATCGACGCCGCCAGATTGGATCGCGCGTGTGGCGCACAGAACGTCACCATCAGTTGCAGCGCTGCGGTTGTTTGTCGATGAAGATTGGATCGCGGTGGCGGCGCACGGGCCGTCACCGTAGTTGTCGATGGAGATTGGAGCCGCCGAAACGTTGAATCCAGCGCGCGTTCTTTCCCACAGACGGCGCCAATTGACGAGGGGTGGACTCGGCAAATCCCTGGGTTGTGTACCCCGGGTTGATTGAGGGGGAGAGAGATGGCGCGCTGGTAGTTCTGTCAACTGACAAGCAAGGATTTACCCAGGTTTGGCCCCTCATGGTGAGGTAAAGACCTACATCCTGCTTGTCTGATCTGTATAGATGATGATGATATTACATGGTGGCCGCGAGGGCGATGAGAGACGTGGTCTCGTGGGGGATCTGATCTATGGGGTGCCCCTGCCTGGCTTTATAAAGGGAGCCAGGTAGGGTTTACATGAGGTTCTTGTCTTGTATTCCAAGTTGTAGTTTATTGGGCTTCATGGGCCTCCAGGTGCTGGGCTGCATCGGGTACGCCAACGGTCGGGTGCCCGGAGGGTATGTCCACGTCAGATATAATACATGATTCTTATTTTATATATATAAAGAAGAAATTCAAGATACCTCATATTTGATTGGAATAGTTCCAATCATCAAGGTAGCATATTTTGGTGTAGGAGGTGGTAGTGCAATTTCAAAGCTTCCAATCATAATAGTATTTCTTTGAATAGAATTCACACTCTTGTTTATCATTGTAACATGATTCTTCTTGGGAAAATAGATAGTATGCTCAATTCCTTTGACATTAAATGTCACTTTGCTCTCAGTGTAATTTATCACAGCTCCTGCAGTGTTTAAAAAGGGTCTTCCAAGAATAATAGATAGATTATCATCCTCAGGCATTTCTAATATAACAAAGTCTGTAGGAATTAACACATTAGCTATAGAGATAGGAACATCCTCACATATACCTATAGGCACAACAGTTGATTTATCAGCCATTTGCAATGAAACTTCAGTTGGAACCAATTTATTCAGGTTAAGTTTCTTATATAAAGAAAAAGGCATAACACTAACACCAGCTCCTAAATCACATAATGCATATTTCACATAAGTTTCTTTAATATGACAAGGAATAGTTGGAATACCAGGATCTCCACGCTTTTCAGGCAATTTCCCCTCAAATGAATAATTAGCAAGCATAGCAGTAATTGCATCAGTAGGTATCTTCCTTTTATTAGTGACAATATCTTTCATATATTTTGAATATGGAGGAATTTTAATAGCATCAACAAGAGGAATTTGCAAACATAAAGTTTTAATCAACTCAAGAAATTTCTCATACCTAGCATCATCCAAAGATTTCATTACCTCTTGGGGATATGGTATGGGTCTTTGTACCCATGGATCCCTCTCTTTACCTTTTGTTGATTTGGATGCTTCTTCTTTTTATTCTTCTCAATAGATGGTTTCAGGAGGTTCAAGTTCTTCAATATTTTCAGCTTCATGTTGTTCTTCTTCAGGTGGAGATGATTCCTCTTCTTCATTATTATCATCTTCAGTCTCAGCATCAGAAATAGAAATATCCTTATCTTGTTCTTGAGAATCATCAATATCTTCGTTTTCATTGGGAGATTTTCCTGCAGAAGATTTCTTCTTGAGAGCCTCTTGCTCTTTCCTCTTGTGATGGTCTTCAGGATAGTCAGGATCCTGAGTACTTGCACCACCTCTAGTATTAACTCCACAAACCTGTTTCTTCTCAATAAGATTTGCATACAATTGATTTTGAACAGAAACCATTTGTTCAACTTGATTACTCATCATCTCACAATGTTTAATAATTCTTCTAACCTCTCCCACACTAGCATTTAAATTTTCACGAAGAGATTTAATTTTATGAGAGTTTTCCATAATACTCATTCTAATGCCATGCTCCTCAGGATTGTTATGATAAGCAAAATCATTAACGTATGATACATCAATAGGAGGTGTTACCTTTTCATTACCTTCCATAGAGCTAATAGCATTGACTTGGATTGGAAAACATGGTTGATCAATAGGAAGTTTAACACCCATTTCAGATAATTCCTTGAGATGAGAGGTTTTAATTCTCTTCTCTTTAATAGCCTTGGAAGCTTCTTTCATTGTCTCTTTGTTTAACTTAAGAATGCCTCCTTTCTTCTCTGGAAATATCTCTTTTCCATCTATCTCTTCAATATTCCAATCTTCATAATTTCTAGAGATAGTCTCCAATAACTCAGTTGCTTCATCAACAGTCCTTTCCCTGAAAACATTACCTGCAATACTATAAAGATAGCCTCTAGTGTTTTCAGTTAGTCCATTGCAAAATATATCAAGTATTTCATTACTCTTGAAGCCATGGGTAGGACATTTTCTAACCATCTTACTGTACCTCCCCCAAGCTTGGGGTAGATCCTCCTTCTCTTTCTGTGAAAAGTTACTAATCTCAATAGTTAAACCATGGATCTTATCTGAATGGAAATATTTATTATAGAATAGCTGCAAGCATTCCTCTTTACTAGTAATAGATCCAGGTTCTAAATGATTATACCAAGTTTTAGCATTTCCTCCCAAGGTAAAAGGAAACAACTTTAAGAAATAATATCGTTGGTGGATTTCATCTTTACCAAATAGCACAGATAAATCATGCAAAACAGCAATGTGTTCAAAAGGAAACTCAGCATCTCTCCCATAAAACTTAAACTTCTCAGCTTTTTCAATTATTTCAGGATCAACACTAAACTCATAATCTTTATCTTTAATTTTAATAGCTGGAGCATTCATTTTCTTAGTAACAGGGAAATAATCATCAAGAGGATAATTTTTATAGCTATCAAGTTTATCCAATTTATCATAATTCGAATCCATAAAAGCCATAGTAAATGCATCTTCTTCCTCAGAAGAAGTTTCATGTTCATCATCACAATATTCAATATCTTCCAACTCAGACTCCACATTTTCAACAATAGCAGACTCAGGTAATTCAGGCAATTCAGATGTTTCAGTTATCTCAGATGTTTCAGGTGTCACTTCTTTGTCTATGCTACCACATATTAAATTATTTTCAATACTAGTAGACATCTTAGACAATGGTGAACTAGATAAAGCTTTTTCTTTCTTCTTAGCAATAATAGCAGAAGCAACATTAGGTGAAAAGTTTGGCCTAGTTGGCAAATCAGTACCTCTACGAGTAGTTGAAGGCCTTACTTCCTTCGGAGTATTCTTTTCCTTTCCCATTGTTGGGAACAAGCAAGTAAGCAAATAAATGATAACAAATTGTCTTACCAATAAAGCTAGGCTCCCCGGCAACGGCGCCAGAAAATGTCTTGATGCCCACAAGTATAGGGGATCGTTGAAATCTTCGTTGGAAAGTATTACCCAAATTTATAGTTCGACTCAAGGGGAACACAAGAATACCAATAAGACTTTAGCAATTGAGGCGTCACTCTCAACCACACATGTATATCAATAAACTTGCAGCAGTGATAGTTATGGCAGTAGGATGATTCAAGCAAGCAAAATGAAACAACAGTAGTAGACAAGGGTTTCCCAGTTTTCACCGGAAAAGTGAAAGTGTAACTCAGAGATTTAAAACGTAGGCATGAGGAGATAGCGGGGTGTTGCATGAATAAGATTGATCATATAATAAGATACAAATAGCAATGGGACTTATCTCTAACTCCGATATATGTAGGTATGTGTTCCGTAAATAGTTGTGCGTACTAACCAAGAGAATTTGCACAACATCTATTGTCCTACCTGCCCATTTCACCGGGGCCAACTTGGAACTACAGGTAATTAAGGTCTACCCTTTCGAATATCCCTGAACAACGCATTAACACTTCATGAACACATAGAATCCTCGAAGTAAAACATCTCCCCCTTGTTTTCCCTATATGTCACTTTTAGGGTTCGCAGGTTCAACATAATAGCAGGTGATACACTTTGCAGATACATACCAAACTCAAATATATGATGGGGCAAAATAAGTTCAGTACTGAAATCATGCCACTCGGGCCCTAGTAGCAAGCATTAAACATAGCATAAGTGCATCAACACAATACAAAAATATCCTCAAGATAAACCCCTAAGATCTCGGACAACGGGTATCATTACATGATCAATCTCATCCAATCCCCATCCACCTCATATGCCTACAGTGGACTACTCACACATGGTGATGGTGAAGGAGCTCATGGTCGATGGAGATGAAGGCGGTGAAGATGGCGGTGAAGACGGCCTCTGGATCCCTCCTCCGGGGGAGAAATCCTGGATCAATCTGTCTCTGAAAATGAAGATCGTGGTGGCGGCGGCGCTCTGTTTCGCGAAAGCTCACCTCTTTTTAGGTCAGCCACTATTCCTGCAAAAACAACCAGAAAAGAGACTTTGCTAAAAACAGCGTCAGATTCAGCAGTTTTATTCAAATATGGGAAGATTCCGGAGCAAATTATGAGGCAAAGTGCTTGGAAAAGTAGATGCATTTTAGGTGCATCAGTAATTTAAACAAATACATATGACCGTAGACATAATGGCAACAGCAGATCCACAACCTTAGACGTTGCTGTCACTCGCCCAGATTACTGGAGGCATGAACCCACTATCTTGCATAAATACCCCCTCTTGGAGTTACAAGCATCTACTTGGGTAAAGTATCTACTAGTAACGGAGAGCATGCAAGATCATAAATAACATGTAACATAGATTAATAATCAACTTGATCATAGTATTCAGTATTCATCGGATCCCAGCAAACACAACATGTAGCATTACAATAAGATGATCTTGATCATGTTAGGCAGCTCACAAGATCTAAACATGATAGCATAAAGTGGAGAGACAACCATCTAGCTACTGCTATGGACCCGTAGTCCAAGGATGAACTACTCACACATCACTCCGGAGGCAGGCATGGCGATGTAGAGTCCTCCGGTGATGATTCCCCTCTCCGGCTGGGTGCCGGGAAGAGCTTCAGAACCCTCACGAGCTAGGGTTGACGACGGCGGCGCCTCTAGAACTTTTCGTGGAATATGACTCGGGTATTTAGGGTTTCCAGACGGGAGGAATAAATAGGCGAAAGAGCGGCGTCAGAGGCCACCCGAGGGGCCCACACCACCCCTCGGCGCAGCGGCAGGCAGGGGGGCCGCGCCCAGGCATGGTGTGGCGGCTCCCTAGCTCGTCTCCGTCTCTCCTTTGGACTCCGTGGACGTGTCGTTGAAATAGGGACCTCCGTTGATTTTCGTCCAATTCTGAGAATATTTCCTTAACAACTTTTCTGAAATAGAAAAACAGCAGGAAACAAGAACTGGCACTGTGGCATCTTGTTAATAGGTTAGTCCCAGAAAATGTATAAAAATGATATGAAGTGTATGTAAAACATGTAACAATTGGTATAATATCAACATGGAACATCAAAAATTATAGATACGTTTGAGACATATCAAGTACAAACTTTCAAACCTTCAAAATCTATCAGATTTTGTCATTTTGTATAGCCGAGAATATGACTTATTTTGGGTTAATTTTACACGTTTCTATAATGTAATGGGCCTTGGCCCGTGCAGGAGAATCATCTTATTTGCATTTGAGGGCGCTCCTTTGTATTGCCTGTTAGCGGCGGTTTAGCCCCGCGCCGCCTATGCAATTCCGTAAGTGGCCTGGCCCAAACAGTTTGCATGCGAATTTTTTGACCGTTTGTTCGTTCGATTGTTTTTTTACATGAATACTTTTTAATCTGAATATTTTCAAAATATGAAAAAAAATCTGGACCATTTTCGTTACTATTTTTAACCATTTTAAAAAATAAACAATTTTTAAATTTGGAACCATTTTTAAAATTGAACCATTTAAAAAATGAATAATTTTCAAATATGGAACCATTTTAAATTTGGAACCATTTTTAAATTTAGAACCATTTTCAAAATGAAACCGTTTTAAAAAATGAACAATTTTTAAATTTGGAATCATTTTTTAATTTAGAACCATTTTAAATTCGGAAGCATTTTTAAATTTTGAACCATTTTTAAAATGGAACATGAACAATTTTCAAATATGAAACCATTTTTAAATTTGAAACCATTTTTAAATCTGGAACCATTTTCAAAAATTAAAGAATATACAAAAAACAATTTAAAAAAGAACGAAAACAATAAGAAAAAAGAAAACGAAAACAAAACATAAAAAGAAACGAAAAAGAAAAACATAAATAGAAAACAAATGAATAACAAAAGAAAAAAGGGAAAAGCCGCTCGATGGTCCTGCCCGACAGAAGCTCCCCGTTAGCGGCGCGGCCGATTCACGCCGCTAACGCGCGTCATATAGGATTTGCCTACATTTGAGTTGTCCCCACTTGTGAACAACACTAGCGCTAGTCCCTTGTGTCAGGTGGTCATAGAGGATCCCTCCACATTAGCGGGACTACTTGTCAGGATATCTTAACCTCTGTTCGAGTTGGCCCACAAGTTTAGTGTGCACACTAATATGTCGGGTTTCCTAATAATTGGAGAAAATGAAAATATTTGACATGTGGGATCTACATGTAAAGCGTTCTATGGCTACACACAAAAAATATTCAGATAAAAAATTCAAGTCACGGTCCAATGGGATTCCTCATCCCATTTGATGACACAAAAACATGACCTTTTGGGTCCAGGCACGCCGTGGTGAAATATTTCAGAATGTCACGGATTTTCATCTAATCTATGAAGTTTTTGGTAATGTCACATACCTCCATATTTCTTGTAGATGACCAACGAGAGGTGGTGGGCCCACCATGGTGCGGCTGGCCTTTTGTGTCGTGCCATGAGTGCTCCAACACCCCTCTTCTCTTCTGTTTCCTAGTCTCCCACTAGGACTTCCATAGTTTTGAAATTATATTCACACATGATTTTTTCTGAACTATTTGGATATTATAAAAGGTTCCTAAAACAAAAAAATACGAAAATAGTAAAATTCCTGTTTTCTAGAGTTTAGAAATCAAAGTAATAGGATTTCATGGAAAATTTCCATGAATTGTTAAAAATAGTGGTGTAAATATCATATAAGTTGTTAATTTCATGAATACAACAATTTACACCTTGTATTGGTGGGAGGTTGATTTATCATCCTCTAGCCATAATGGTTTCTAAGAATTTAAACCTTGTATTGTTGGCTATGTGATTCAGATTTTGCCTCAGATTTGGATAAGAGGAGGTCCCTGACAGGTTATGTGTTCTCATTGGTGGTTGTGCTGTTAGTTGGAAGGCAATACTTTAGCCAGCTGTTGCTCAATCTACCAGGGAGAAGGTTCTTGTTCATGCTACAAGATGAAATTTGTCTCAAGGTGGAGTGTTGTTTTATTGTGATCCCAATTCAATTATGATAAAAGGCTATTTCTGCCAGAGCGAGGGGAGGCCCGTCGCCGGGAGGCTTAGCCCACCCTGTTTCCCCGTGACGGGGAAGCCGCGGGGTGGGGGTGGAGGTGGGGGGGGGGGGGGAGGGGGGTGGAGGGTGGTGGGTGGAGGCAAAGCCCCTCACAATACGGATTGTTACCGACAATACGGATTGCTTAAATACATCTTGTAAGCCGCTGATACGTCTCAAACGTATCTATAATTTCTGATGTTCCATGTTGATATTATACCAATTGTTACATGTTTTATATACACTTCATGGCATTTTTATGCATTTTCTGGGACTAACCTATTAACAAGATGCCACAGTGCCAGTTCCTGTTTTCTGCTGTTTTTGTATTCCAGAAAAGCTAGTCTAGAAATATTTTCAGAATTGGACGAAACTTGGACATAACCTCCTATTTTTCCAACACGAAGACGGAATCCAGAGGAGAGACGGAGGAGGGCCACGTGGCACCCACACCATAGGGCCGTGCGGGCCCCCCTGCCGCGCCGTGGGGTGGTGTGGGGCCCTCGTGGCTCCGCAGCCGACGCCCTTTCGCTTATTTATTCTTCCCGACGCGAAAACCCTAGACACCCGAGCCATTATCCACGAAAAGTTCCAGAGACGCCGCCGCCGTCAACCCTAGCTCGGGAGGGTTCAGAAGCTCCTCCCGGCACCCTGCCGGAGAGGGGAATCATCACCGGAGGGCTCTACATCACCATGCCTGCCTCCGGAGTGATGCGTGAGTAGTTCATCCTTGGACTGCGGGTCCATGGCAGTAGCTAGATGGTTGTCTCTCCACTTTATGCTATCATGTTTAGATCTTGTGAGATGCCTATCATGATCAAGATCATCTTATTGTAATGCTACATGTTGTGTTTGCTGGGATCTGATGAATATTGAATACTATGTCAAGTTGATTATCAATCTATCTTATATGTTATTTACGATCTTGCATGCTTTCCGTTACTAGTAGATGCTTTGGCCAAGTAGATGCTTGTAACTCCAAGAGTGAGTATTCATGCTAGATAGTGGGTTCATGCCTCCGGTAATCTGGGAGAGTGACAATAACTTCTAAGATTGTGGATGTGCTGTTGCCACTAGGGATAAAATAACCGATGCTTAGCTTAAGGGTACGCCGTTAAGTCTAATGCATTTGTTTACTTTACGCACATTACTTAATGCAATTATCCGTTGCTTGCAACTTAATACCAACGGGGAACTCGGTATGACAACCTGGCGGTGGATTATTAGTCATAGACGCTGTTGGATAACGGTCTATGTATTTTGTCGTAATGCCCACAAGAATATCATAGTAATCATCATGTCATATATATGCATTGTCATGCGCTCAATATTTTGTCAATTGCCCAGTTGTAATTTGTTCACCCAGCATGTTAGTTATCTTTATGGAGAGACACCACTAGTGAACTGTGGACCCCGGTCCATTCTTTTACACTGATAATACAACCAACTACAAACATTGCTCCTTTTCATTGTCTGTAATTTACTACTGTTTTCCACACCATACGTTTAATCCTTTGTTTTCAGCAAGCCGGTGAGATTGACAACCTCACTGTTTCGTTGGGGCAAAATAGTTTGATTGTGTTGTGTGCAGATTCCACGTTGGTGATCGAGTAACGGCGCCACCAACAACCTTCAGAAATGATTTCTTGCTCCTACTGGTCGATTAAATTTTTGTTTCATACTGAGGGAAACTGCTGCTACACTGCTTCATACCTTCCTCTTGGGGTCTCCCAGCGAACGTGTGATCCACGCAATCAGCCGCCACATGGGATAAGTCGAACAATTGCAATTCCCGGCGTTTGTAACCTCTCCCAAAATAGTGAAATTTTGCTGACTGGCGTACATGGTTTTTACCCTTGTCACGGGAGGGTTTTTTCACGTTAAAATATCGTGTCCAATGTGTTGATTTCCTTTCATTCATCGGTTAATTGTTTGTCTTGTATAACAATGTGCAACCAATATTTATGTTCTTTTGCTCCGTATCGGTCCGCATAGACACGAAGAAATACAACTAATCGTTGCCAAAAATGCGAATCTCCAGGGCAAAACAAGTATTTCAGCAATGAGCCATTTCTGGTAGGCTTCATCGGCCACATAATTAGTTTTTAGCCGTGAGTTTTCTAACTACCATTGCGTAGTAGATAGATAGATGGGGAACGGAAGTCCCAAAAAAGTACGTAGTATCGCTTTGTACTATTGCTAGTTTTGTTCCAAACTAATTGAAATTGTAGCTTTGTAGTAAGTTAAATTTAGGCCTGGAATTCGAGCCGAGCCGAGCGAGCTCGGCTCGACTCGCTTGAACTCGCTCAACTGACGAGTCGAGCCGAGCTCGACTCGTTAAACAAACGAGTTGAGAAATGAAACTTGGCTCGACTCGGTAAACTCGCGAGTAGCTCACGAGTAGCTCGTTTAACTTGCTCAAATAAAAAAATATAGAATTTTTGATATATTAGTGCCAAACTGTTAATATTTTTTGCACCGATAATGGTGTAAAGGTTTTATATTTGAGCATCGATCTGCATTGTAGAAAGATCATCATTGTTGTATTTCAGAATTAGTAGGAAAATTGCTTGTTCTTTTCTATGCGTGCATGTTTGAACACTTAGAATGTGTTAAACGAGTTATCGAGCTACTCGCGAGCTACTCACGAGTAGTTTGGTCAACAAACGAGTTCATAAATGAAACTTGGCTCGGCTCGTTAGCCATCGAGTTCGAGTCGAGCCGAGCCGAGTCACGAGCTACTCGTTTAACTCACAAGTTTCGAGTTCTAATTCCAGCCCTAGTTAAATTGTTTAGGTTTGACCAAGTTTATAAAAAATATACAAACATGTACGGCATGAAATTAGTTTCATTAGTTTCAACATGAAATATATTAATATGCAATAATGATGTTGTATTATTGTACATGCGTTATGAATTTAGTCAAACTTAGATAAATTTGATTTGGATAAAAACTATAATTTAATTAGTTTGAAACGGAGGGATTAGTTTTTAGAGCGTATAAAACACGTGAACATGCACTCGCTAGCAAAACTTAAAAGGTCACGCACACTGGCTACAAGTCTTCGTTAGTTCAGCATTTCAGCTCAACGCATTGAAATTGTAACGCTCGGCGGCGCGCCTCCTCAATTCCAGTGCCCAGTGGAAGAGGAGAAGGCGTCCCGAATTCCAGAGAGCAGATTAAATGGGACGCCTCATTAGAACGGTGGCCATTCGAGTTCTCTCCTGCTCCTTCTTCGTCTATTACTACTCCTGCTCAGGTGAGCTCTGTCCCTTCGACAGTTCCACTGCCGGTGCCGACGGCCAGGAAAGCTGCCGCCGGAAGGTGAGCAGACAAGACGATGCCCCCAGAATTCCTTTGCATCACCTACGTTGTTCCTCTTTCATTACCTTGATACAACTCCATTTTGATTTGCCTGTTCTGCACTCGTGCAGCGCGACACCCGCCGCTTTTTCGACGGAATGTCTCTGGGGAGCAGGAACGAAATAGCCTCGACGGAGAGCGGCCTCGACCGGATCAGCACCCTCCCGGATGAGGCCATCCACCACGTGCTTGGCTTCCTCCCCGCAAAAGAAGCCGTGCGGACGAGCGTCCTCGCCATGGGCTGGCGCCACCACTGGAAGTCCATGCACAGTCTCCACATCAGCGGCCATCTGGGGGGTGTCCTCAGCTTCTGGTGCCGCCTGTCAAAGTTAAAGAGTCTGGTGGATCGCGTGCTGCTCAATCGCTATGCGCCTCTTGATGAGTGCCATATAAATATTGAAGAATTTTATGAACTTGATGATGTTGAGGCTGACCGCTGGATTCGACATGCTGTGTCCGAGTGCCATGTTGGACTGCTCGTAGTTAATATCGACACAGAATATGATTCCAAGATGGAACTATCAGGCAAGCCTTTGGTCTCCGGGTACTTGAAGCGATTAGAGCTTTGCAGCGTACGGGTGGAGGACGAGATTCTTGATCTTTCATGCTGTACAGCATTGGAGGATCTACGGCTCTCTTCTTGCCACATCGGTGCAACGAAGATCTCATCCCAGTCTGTAAAACGCTTGATGATTTCCACATGCATGTTCTATAGGAGGGATTGCCGGACCTGTATTGCTATGCCACATATCATTTCTCTGAAATTAGATAACAACTTTGATACAACTCCTTTGCTTGACTGTATGCCGTCGCTTGAAACGGCCTTTGTCAGGTTATTCTACGACTACGCTTCTTACTGCCAAAGAAGTGACAGCAACAAGCACTTTTGTGGCATATGTGAGGATTGCAGTGCCAACAACGATCATAATGATGGTTGCATGCTTCTTGGAGGTTTGTCTAGTGCGACACACCTGGAGCTGATTGCTCCCATTGCAAAGGTACATGTCTGAATACTTCATTGTCTCTCTAGTCGAGCCCTAATGCCCACCCATATATAGAATTGTAATGCAATGTGTTCGCCATTTATTGTTGTGGATCAAAGTAAGCTTCAGAAGGTCCAGCAATCTCACTAACAAAACGTTCAAACCAGTAAAATTTACATAACATGAAGTGATTATGGAGTATTTGAATAGTTTTTTATGTTAATGGAATAATAGGCTATCTAATTACTGCAACATCAATAATATGTTTTACTAATTAACCTGCGCTGTAAATATGCAAAAGTTTAGATAGTTTGACAGAAATATTTATATGAAACTGTAAAAGCACGAATTCTTTGATATATGCTTCTCATTACTTTTGGGAACTTAATTTGATCTGTAGTCACGTGTATTTACAGCTACAATTGTCCTTTTCATTTTTCTAATATAAGATCATTACTCTACATGCCCTGCAGTTTACCGATTGGAAATGTCCTACTTTTGATAAGTTAAAGACCCTATTGCTCAATGAGTGGTGCGTGACAATTGACCTTGGCGCATTAATTTCCATTCTCCAACACTCGCCACTTCTTGAGAAACTTACTCTTCAACTTAATGAGGTACTTGAGTTCAAATAGATAGTTTGCTTAGTTAAAGCTTTATTCGTTCATTTACCTTATTTTTGTCTACTTTAGGGACCGAAACAAACGATGCCAATAGAAGAAAGCTACCATACAGAGCAATCACCTGCAATATCTAAGCTCCTCAATGTAGTTGAAATCAAATGCTCGAAAGTCGATGAGAGGGTTTACAAGATTATAATGATGTTGAGCACATTTGACCTACAAATTCACATCATGAGGACTACCAGACCAACCGAGTGTAAGTCAAGTGGTGGTGCTGATGAATATTGCTTTTCAAGTTTGCGTGCTTCATTTCCATAACACTTATTTGTTTAGACATAGGTAAAGTTAAATTTTCAGAAAAAAAAGATTTGGTACGTGAAAACCATACACATAAATTTATCTTGAAAATATTTTGGTAATATGTAACGTTTGTTAGTTTTCATAAGTATGTATCAGTGGAAATTAGTAGTGAAAGTTGTGTCTGGAAGAACTTTAATTTTGATTCCCAAAACAACAGCTTTTTAATTGAGCTGAATACTGCATTCTCTATGTACTACATTCTGCATCTGGTATTAGATAAGTAAAGTTCCTTCATTTTTTCGTGTGTCTCTTTTTTTGGGTTTGTACTGAATTCTGCATCTGGTTCTCCTTAGAACTACATTTGTTATCAGTATCTAGCATTCATAAGAGTGCATTCTGTTAGTTTTTGTTTCTTGCGACGATTAAGGTTAATTTGTAACAGTTGTCCCAATCCCATTTCCGCTATGCACCAGATTAAGGTATCTTTGTAATTTGGAAAGAATATTGTTGTTGCCCCCTCTCTATGTACCATTGCTCCATTTTCTCATTTCTCGATATGACCCCTATGAATTTATTGGGCTTTTGTGATGATTTCAGCTTTGAAATCTCTATGTTCTGGTGCTCCATTTTATCTTTTCTCGATATGACTCCTATGAATTTATTGGGCTTTTGTGCAGATTTCAGCTTTGAAAAGTTCCAGTATTTGGGCTGAAGAAGGATCTGATTATTAACACACTAAGGATCACTGCTGCGATAAGGCTGCGAGCTGCTTCGTTTTGTCTATTTAGTATGTCCTCTATTTTGGTTTCGCCCTGTCAGAACTGTGGTGTTGGTAATATGTGTCACAGGACCTGGGTTATCATGCCCTCTTATTTCTCGTGCATTTTTAATGTGCTTCAAATGGTAGTAGTATTCTTGCAGCTATCTGTACTAATTACCCTACCTTGCTGTTACTTGCTGTGATTTTTCCCAAAGTTATTTTGTTGCTACATGAATTTTTTTATGCTCAGTGCCAGCCGCTTAGTACATCTCATCGTATGTATGTTGGTTGCATTAACCGAAACCGTCGTTCTAGATCGTGTTATTAGAAAGGGAACTGCATAAAACTCAATTCGGAGAAGATAATCTGAAGTTGCTTGCGGGACAGGGCATTGAGCATACCGGCTCGGAGATTTGTGTCATTGATCAAGGCTTGTTTGGTTGGTGTCCTCAGCCAAACTGGTGCTTGAGAGTACCCCAAAAATGAGAGGAGTATTTTTGGTTTTGCCTGTCGTGGCATGCATTGTTTGGTTGGAGATGGTAAAGATTAGGAGAATCAAAGCAAAGAAAATTACTCAGAGATATGGTAGGCATGGTACATTTAGTGTTTCATCGTTCATGGATTTTGCACCTTCAGATAATGTACATGATCATCTCATACATGAGAGCTCTTTGAAATTGGATTGTTTATTGTGGCATATTGCTATTTTTGCACATAGTCGCCGCGAAATTTTTAACAAGTTTTACCGAGCTTAACACGCCAACTCGAACCTATAACAAGTTGACCAGAGCTGATCTTTTGCTCGTTAAAATTATTGAGTTTGGCGAGTTTAAGGAGTTCCACACTAGCACGATCTGAGCCGGCTCGTTATTCAGGCCTAGTTCTATGCACACTCCTGACATCGTTGGCCCTTGATCATGTATGTTCATGAGAAATGCAAAGCACCCTTCTTCGTTCCCGACACGTCCATACAAATTAAGTGCAAAGCTATCTAACTAATTGCGCCAAACCCATTAGGAGATTAAGGAACTCGCAAGAAAAAGATTCGTAGAACCAAAGCAAAGAAAATCAGACATGGTGTAGTACAAGTACAACCATTGGCCATTTAATTTTATGTCATTGTTCGTGGTTGCACCTTAAGATAAGGTACATTGACCATCCGTGGATCATATATACATTCATACTAGCCACCTTTCTTCTGGACAAGTCCCTACAAGCACGACAAAGCTAATATTGCGCCAAATCCATTAGGAGATTCGTCGCAAAGGAAAGCAAATTACACGCACGCACGCCGAGATAGTTGTATTTTGCTATACTAATTAGCAAGAGCTTGATTGCACACTTGATTGAAATATTAATTGGGTGTCTGGATCGACGATGATGATCACTTCACTTGCCGGCGGAGGAGGCGAAGGCGTTCATCTGGTCCCTGAACTCCGGCAGGTGCGCCTCCTCGACGCACATGGTCATCACCCTGGCGCCCACCTTCGGCGCCGGCGGCGCGCCGATGACGGCGACTGCCATGAACGGGTGGTACGAGAACGGCACGACGTGCGCCGGCGCGCCCCACCCGTAGTCCGCCTCCAGGAAACCCAGCCGCGTCCAGTCGGAGACGAAGAGCGAGTCGTACGTGAACCTCAGCTCGTACGGGTCCTGCGGGAAGCCTCCCACCGCCCACTTTGCCACGTCGCCGGTGAGCCTAACCTTTGCGTCCCGCACGGCGCGCACCACGTCCACCACCTCCCCCGCAGCCACCTCCCCGCTCCCGCAGGTCACCGTCACCGGGTAGAAGCAGTTGCCGTAGAACCCGGCTCCGGCGCCGGCGAGCATGAGGTGGCGGGTGTTGGCGAAGAAGCAGACATGGACGGGGCTGTCGTCCGCGAAGTTGCCTCCGGCGAGGAGGAGCGCGCGGGTGCGTGACTGCCATGTCTTGGCGACGCAGACGTCGAAGGCGGAACAGCGCTGCCCCGTGGAGGCGAAGAAGTCGGCCTTGACCTTGGCGACGTGGTCAGGGCTGAAGTCGACGATGAGGCCGCGGAGGTCGAGCAGCTCCAGCTTCGGCGGCGGCGCCGGCATCCGGGGAGGGTCCGGGACGAGGTCGCGGGCCCAGACGGGGGACACGCGGGGCTTAGGGAGGCCGTCGGCGATGGTGTGCACCGAGATCAGGCCCACCACGAAGCCGCCGCAGCTGAACTCCGTCACCTGGATGCACGCACGTCAAGGATCGGTTGAGGATTGAATTGTTCGTAGTTTTTCGGCTAAATAACAATTTTCATAATTATGTGGAACCAAATAACAAAAACATTTGTTTTTCCTCGAGAACTAAAAACACATTTTTATACATAAAACTGTAAATTATGTCCTAGAAATCAAGATGGCAATGTGCAACCTGATGATGGCCTACAAAAACAACAAATCCAGTACAGAGAATATTTGAAAGGTAGGTATCGCACAGTAAGCCAACACATATCGAGCTATGGCTATATGAGTACGTAGCAGATAAGATCAGTCGCGGTCGTAGACTGCAAGCCATGCCACTTTGCCACTTCATATTAAAAAAAATCACGTTTGTTGGATACAACATTGACAACATGCATGATTTTTTTCTTCAGATATTTAGAAACTTGTAAATATGTTATATTTAAAGTAAAGAGATCAATGGAGCTCGGGAGTCCGAAATATTTGTTCGTTCAAATACATATATTAGACATTTAAGTAATAATATTGTATTTTCCCAATGAAATAAATTATGTCATATTACTTCAAGCATATTAACAACAAAATTCATAGTTGTTTTTTGTACATTTGAGACTGTAAAATGTGAAAAACATTTCATACAATTTAGCGGAGAAATTCTAGAAAAAGTCATGGCCTGTTTACGCACAAATATATACATCTGTAACGCAATAGGTGGTGATTTTGCGTGCTCACGAAAGCTTATATAGAAAAGCGGTCCAGCGAAGACTTGCAGTCCAACAGTACGATCCTGCGACCATGCTACCCTAGCTAGCTTGCTGGGTGCAACTGTGCAAGGCAAGCGTGATCGATGATACTCCAGAACTTGATTAGTTCTTTGACCTCAAAGCAGCATGCGCGCGCGTCGCTACCTACCTATCCAGAACTTACTAACAAACTACGATTACGAACACGGCTACCTCACACAAAGAAACCAGACTTAAATGATCCTGTATGAAGAACTAAATTAGCTAAACATAAGTGGCGGATCCTGTTCAAAAAAAAAAAACTAAATTAGCTAAACGGATGAGACATAATTATTACGGGGAACCCGCATGGCCCAATGATTTCTTATATATTTTTCCAGTAGTAATTCTAGGTACTATGGCATGTAATGTAGGTTTAGCGGTTCTCGAGCCATCAATGATTGGTGAACCAGCGGATCTCCTTTGGAAATATTACCTGCTTACATATATGCAGCTCTCACGGTCCAGCTCTATCTAAGAACCAATGGATGTCCTTACTCCCTCCAATTTAAAATAAGTGTCACAGTAACCGGAGATAGTTTAAAAAATATAACAAGAAATGTACACGCGCGTAAGCACACATACTCAGGCACGTGGGTTCGAAGCCTGATGGAAGTACTGTCTGTTGTACTTGTACGGTTGCACTCTACAAGAATATACTCCTACCTATGTACGAGGCATATATGCATGACCGGTGGATGGCCAGTCCTTGTCTTTGCTAGTAGAGTGGGGTTTTCTATTAGGTCCGCCTGCCATTAGCACGACCAGATCGAGCTGGGACAAAAGCAGAGCAATACTTGTTTTGGCATGATGTAGTTATCTAATGATTAACTTGCTAGAGTATATTTTTTGGGGGGCTAAAGCATGTATGCGTGGAAAGGATATGTTTTTAGGGGGGCTAAAGGATATTAAGGTTGTACTCCACTGTCCTTAACTACACTGCATTTCTGAGTTCGGTCCAAGTCAAATTAAATAAATTTAATAACATGTATCATATACAATTATATTTTATGATAACTTTATTAATATTTATTATATATTGTAGACGTTGATATTTTTCTTACATGATTGGTTGAAGTTTACAAAGTGTAACCTTGCCTAAACTCTAACTAAAGGTAATTATAAATGGAGCGGCTATTGTTACCTCGTTCCACCAAAGCAGATCTTCACCAGGTAGAAACTTGTGAATTTTATACGATAATTGTACTTATATTATTTTATATTAAAGATGTTGATGTTTTTCTTACTTGATTGGTTAAACTTTATAAATATTGATTGACTGATAGTACTTTAAAAGCAGTCGATCCTGCCGCCCGATTAGATAGAAAGCTATGCCCCTATTTCATTAACGAAGCCTGATGGAAGTACTGTCTGTTGTACTTGTACGGTTGCACTCTACAGGAATATACTCCTACCTATCACGAGGCATATATGCATGACCGGTGGATGGCCAGTCCTTGTCTTTGCTAGTAGAGTGGGGTTTTCTATTAGGTCCGCCTGCCATAAGCACGACCAGAAAGCAAGATACTCGTTTTGGCATGATGTAGTTATCTAATGATTAACTAGTGTACTTTTTTTAGGGGGGCTAAAGTATGTATGTGTGGAAAGGAAACTAATGGTTATACTACGGTAGTACTCCGCTATCCATAACTACATTGCATTTATGAGTTTATTCAAAGTCAAATTTTATAATTTTTTAAATGTATATCCTATAGAATTATATTTTATGTTGATATTTTCTTATCGGATTGGTTAAACTTTATAAAATTTGATAGACTAATTATGAAAACATCGTCGTTTTTCCCCTCGTTCCACCAGACCACCAAAGCACCAGCTAGCAACTTGTGTTATGTCTGCAAAACAGCGCCATATGCCCTTGTAAATGCTTTTTAGGGTTTGCCCAGCATAGGCAACTTACCTTTTTAGGGTCTTGTTAACGTGGACTTGCATGTACGACTCAGCAATTAATTAAGGACGTGATATAGTTCGATCAAATGTCCATCTATAACTAGTAGTAGTACCTTTTGCCGGCTTAATGAAGCATAAGAAATATGGCTTAGCGTGTAGAGTTAGTTAAGCATATATATATGTGTGTGTCATGAACATGTCCCATATGTTGAAAGGTGGCAAGCTTGTCAAGGTTGGCAGATGTAGTAGGTAACACACCACTCGCGGTCAATGAGAGCTACTTGATCAGTTGACGTGATCGACTCCTTTGAACTACTATCTGATCTGAGTCATCCAAGAATGTGACCCAACAATATACCATGGTCGCTTGCAGGGCCAGCTGATGAACGGTTGGGTAAATCCCTGCTATTTTCCACTGACGCAACCACTCCCGCCCGCACTGATCAATTCCCCGCTAGCTAGCATCCAAACGGAGTTGCTTCACGTACGACGTTTTGCGTAACACTTTGTCCCACGCATGTAATCCGACGACGGTGGAAACATCAATGCAAGAACCGGGCAACGCTATAGAAATCCAGACGCATAACATTAACAACATCTAGCTAGATATATACAAGGCCATTTTTTTTTTAAATTTACAACTTACAAAGCAGCACGGCGTTGTGTGTACTAGATAGGCGGCTAGGCCGGGCAAGGTCTAAATATTTTTGGTGGACTAATTAACATGGTCATGGGTGCCAATCTGGCAATCCCAATCAAATCATGATTTTTCAGTACAGCAGCAGTACACATGTCAACTAACGTATGCTTAGTTGGCTACTATTTCTTTGAATCCATGCATGTTGTGATGACACAGTGTAAAACAATTTATCGCCTTCAATATTGTCTCATCTTAGTTTGTTGTGGTACATGCTGCATATATACATTTAACTAGAAGTCTAGAATAAAAGATCAACACGGTTTTTCCACAACTAGGAGGATACGCACCTACCATCATTTTTGAATAAAAGATATGCATGTGAAAAGCAAAAGGTGGTGGATTCGCAAAAAAAAAAAAAGAAGGTGGTGCGTGGTAGCTAGCACAGCATGCAGGCGCTGGATCGATCTCGAGTCTCCACTGATCTGGTGAAGATGAGATGAGCACTATGTATCCAGCTACCCGTGACGATGGAGCTCCATGCCCTGCCTTGCCAGCTCCACACTGCAGACTGCACGCACATGTGTAGAGCGCGAGAGATGAGCTAATCCATCCATCGTTTTCGTTCGCTGCAGGTGGCATGGCAGATCGATCGCACCCACACTGCAGATCGA
Source organism: Poa pratensis (assembly GCA_947311845.1). Taxonomy (NCBI): domain Eukaryota; kingdom Viridiplantae; phylum Streptophyta; class Magnoliopsida; order Poales; family Poaceae; genus Poa; species Poa pratensis. Next base: position 23,799,229 of record CAMZMU010000039.1, read on the forward strand.
CTTTTTTTTTTTTTTTTCTGCACACACCAAAACAAATGCAAAGACTCTAGTACTCATCTCCTACGTACACGTTGTCGCCATCTTCATGTCAAGTACGTATATATCTGCCATATGCACAAGAGAAATTCCCCGGCCGGGCTGCCATCTGCCATATCTTCATGTTCGTTCTCCATATAAAGTTTGATTTTGACTAAACCGAGTGCGATTGATAATTATAAAAGGGAGAGTATATTAGAGTATTAGACTTATATTTCCTCAGTTGGCACTACTACTAGCCTGAACTTATTATCATGCGCACGCATGCTCATAGTCGACCAAGAATTAATCAATAAACGTCGACATATTACACCATGCATTCAAATATGCGTACGTACCTGCATCATTAGCGGCATGTCGAGCGGCGGCACGCCGGGCGCCGGCTCCGGCAGCAGCTCCTCCTTGGGGATCGCCATGGGGTGGTCCAGGTGCTTCACCTCCTCCAGCGTGCACGCCGCCGTCGCCTCCACGAACGACGCGCCCTCGCCGGTGCACGCCACCCTCACCTGCTGATCCCCACCCTCCTCCGCCTCCACGAACCGCCCGGCGAACGGGTAGTAGTCCACCAGCGCCTTCCCAAGCGCCTCCCTCACCACCCTCGCCGGCTCTCCGGCCGCCTTCCTCTCGTCGTTGTCGCCATCCTTGACGGCGTCGAAGACGTGCAGCGAGAGCACCAGGTGGCGCAGCCCCGGCACCCGGTCGAGCGCCGACAGCGGGAGCGTGCCCCCCACCGGCGTGGCCGACGCCGGCGCCACCATCGACTTGCTCGTCCTCGTCACCGCGAACCCCATGGCTCCGTTGTTGGTTCGTTCGAGCTGCTAGCCTTGCGTTCTGCAAGATGGTCGATGGATATGTGTCGTCGTGCTTGTGTATGTGTTATCTAAAGAATACATCCTTGGGGGTGCCAGGACGCTCCTGAGAGTTTAGAGCTTCTGGGCCGTCCTTTAGACATTTGATCTCATCCTGGCCGTCCGTTCTCTAGCAATCCCTAGTCGGCGCGTCATTTTCTACACGCACGGAGATACTCTGTGTCGCTGCGGGTGGCCCCAGTTTTTTCCGGGCCCGCCTGGCAGCGTGTGGGGTGGACCGTACCGACGTGCGTTGCGGGATGGGGGCGTCACGGCGCGGTGGCAGAGCACGTGATTTTACCGAACTCCAGGGGCAGAATCGGAATTTCGCGTTCCCATTTGGCGAGACGACGGCGGTCGTCGGCCCATGGCGGAGCGGGAGGCGACCACGGGTACAGGAGCTACAGGCGGCGGTCGCCGTCGCCCTTGCCCTCCCTCGCCTCCGCCCTTGCCCTCCCTGCCGCCGTCACCTTATATACGAGGCACCTCCTCCCTTCTAAACCCTAGACCAGATATTTCTCGATCTAGGTTAGGCTGCATCTCGATCTCGATCTCGGTCTCCGCCGTCCTCTCGCCGATGGTGGCGACTAGCCATCGAGGGTGCCGAGGGCCATCGAGGACCACTGCTTTGCCCGAGACTGGACCTTCACGGCGGCGCCTGCTCGACCTACAGCTCCGTCCTCCTCCACCACCAAGTCCAGCGATTGCACACCGGGGAGAAGAAGAGACGCCATCGTCCTCAACATAGGTGTTAAATCCGGCCGCCTTTGTCTCCGATGCTCGATCCGCAGCCACAGCCGCCAGGAGGACCACGTGGGGGAGCTGCAGCGTCTTCTTCGCCCAGCCATCCGCCTCCTCATCGCCAGCGAACTCCTCCGCCGCCGAGCACCCTCATCCGCGTCTCCATGCCCAGATTGAAGGTACGCATCTGTACCTTTTCTCTCCCTCTCTCTCTCCCATCTCTTATTTGATTTACACAGTGCAGTTTAGTTATGAAATTTTGCTGCCATGTTCTTCCAGCTATCTAGATCGAGGGTCCTAATCCCAGTTGAGAAACTTCTCATTTGGAATTATTCGTCTCCAAGATGGTAATCATCTCCCCATTATTTATATTATTTATTTCCTTCCCGCATGCCATGAATCCATTTTTGCCCCTTATTCATGTTTATTATTTCCTTCTTTAATGCCATGAATGGAGTTTTGTATTCGATTGAGTTTGTGGTTCCTGCCAATTGTTTGATCCAGTAATTAATTGACTGCTCTGGTTTTTATTCTGTATGTTTTGATCAAATTTACACATATGGTAGAACAACTTAAATTAGGAGCATATGCTATGAACGGATTAAATCGGAAAACAATTTCTTAATCTAATGAGCATTGCCTTCCATTGTGGATAGGTAGGCTGCGCCAGGAGAGAAAGCACCAAAGGGCACTGATAGTGGCAGGAAATGCAAGCGTTAAGTAAGTGATAGATTTCCTTCATGGCATGCCTCTATTTCTATGAGCAGGTCCAGCTCACTCTTTCTTCTAGGTTAATTGTATTTTATTTTTTCATCGCTTGGCAAAATGTGTAGGAAAAGTTGGGAGTTTTTAATGTTGGTGCAGCTTAAAAGATCAAGCACTTAACTTCTGTAAAGTTTTCAGGCAAATTTGCTTTTCAGGTGATGAAATATCCAAGCAGACTGTCGGTGATTATTAATTCCTTTTTATGCCATGTTGTCTGGCTTAATAATTTGAGTTCACGCATTCCAGGAGGGGAGCAGGGACGAACGAGGAAGCCCAGTCAGTCACGCCGCCGCCATCCTCGCTCTTAGCGAGCACGAGACATCGCCAAAAATACTAGAGGGCGACGCCTAGGCGAGCCTCCTCTCCTGCATCCTTTGCTCAATTGGTCGCCGAGCACGCCATGGTATTCCCCACTTGAGATACGTTGTTTTTTTCTTCTCAATTTAAACTATTTGTGGCACAAATTGAGTCTAATTTCTCTTTATGGTGCATTGAACATTGGGCAATCTTCTGTTATCAGGAATAGCCGCGTGCTTGCTCCGAGTTAAGTGGCGCGGGATGGTGGATCCAGCGGAGGCCATGCTGGTCGAAGGAGTCCGGCGGTGGCCATGGTGATCCGTCTTTCCTTGTGAGAGGCTGAGAGCCACCTCACCTTCACATTGCTGAAGGTAACCACCTGGTCCATTGGCGGTGGCAAGGAGTTCCACTTTTGGTTATCATTGGCCCTCCCAGGTGCTCCATATTCAGTCCCATCTGTGGCTGATTGGAACTGTGGCCATCGATTCCATCTTTTCAAGGTTATTTTTGCAGCAATCTTGTGACCCAAAACAAATAATTGGATTTTCTGGTATTTCCTACGTGATTGGGACCTCCCTGTTGGTCTTGTGCAGTAGATTTGGTGTATTAATTGAATAAGTTCTTGGGATAAATAAAGGACATGATATGCTAACCATCTTCCTGTGAAGGCATTTCACTTTTTCTGGCATGATTGACTGTGCTCCGTTTTTCTATTTACTGTTGTTGTTTGTGGTTGCTCGGCATATTCCTCTACCATATGATTTGAAATCATCATTTACTCATTCCTATATACCTTGCATCAGAAAGGTTGCTTATAGATTGCAACTAATTTGTTACTTGCATGTGCTCCAACAGGATCTTTTCATCGGTAGAGCTCCTACTGGTAATATAACATAACTAAGTAAGAAGTATGTTTTTCTCCTACTTGGTATTGGTTCATTTTATTTATTTGTTTATATACTTGCTATTGGCACTGTTTGATATCCCATAATATTGTTTCTTGGTGATGATTAATTACTAAAACAGAAAAAATGTTGTTTATGTGTGTAAATGCCCCCTCTATTGGTAAACCAAATATTCTGGTGATTTGGGTCTGCACATGTGTGTATCTATGGTGAGAAGTTAGTACATGCCATTATACTAAAAAATGGTCCAGGTCATTGCCTTTAAAAAGATATGTTTGTGGTGGGATAGTAATACCTGAAAAATTAGGCATTTCTGGTGATATCCTGATTTTTATTTGGATTCTACTGTGTTTGTTTTTACAATCACTACTTGTGCTATGTTAGGAGTGGATAGTGCAGGAGTGGGAGATGAGTTACCATGCTACATTATTGGCCCCAAATAATGTAAGTTCTTTAGGTTTATGTCAAGACGACGTGATTACAAAATATCTCAGAAATTACAATTACTATCTCTAGAATTCATCGCAAACTATCTATAGCTTTATTTAATCATGCAAGAAACAAGCATTTGACTGTAAATTTGTCCTGGTGCATTATTTCGAGGCTGGCGATGTTAATGGTGTTTCAAAATAACTCATACATTCCTAATTTGATGTGGTCAAGTGGGCAAGCTGCAGTCAAGTTAGGAAATGTGCTTCTTTGTATCAAATCACTAACCAAACCGACACTGGCATCAAATAAGAAATAGAGGGTTCAGTCCTTCATCTAGGGCAAATCCTTGGCTTTAGATTTGCTTATAAAGTGATGCGACTACAGTTGGAAAGTGCTACCGGATGGGTTGCCATATTATTAATTTTGATGAAATCAAGTTGTCCTCCTTAAAGCTATAACTCATAAATATACGAGGGATTCATGGGGATATATTTTTGTGCTGGGTTATTTATGACATGCAGAAGATGGTCTCATTAAAGCCCATGTTGATGTAATTTTTGTACAGATTCAGACTTTTTTCTGGGATCATTTCTGAAATCAACTGATAGCTCCTGTTTTGTCTTATTCTGAAATCATTTTTTTAACAGAATATTTGACCTTCATATTTCTAATGTTTCGCCAGGGATTAAAATGCCGTTTTACTTGAATGTTGTTTCGCTAGGGATTAAAATCCAGTTCTATGATGTGTTCTTTGCATATTCGATAGTTGCTTTTGGTGTGTAGGCTCGAGGGTGGAATTATTCTTCTGGTCATCTCGGCTTTGAACAGGAGTGCAAGTTTTCGTCGTCTGTGCTTCTCCCCATCACCCGGAAACCTCTTTCTCATGCAAGGCAGCAAAAGGAGACGTGATGGTGGTCCGAGGTTTGCCCTCCTCTTTCGCGCATGACCACGGAATTTCGACGACGACGCCTCAGGTGTGTATCTCCGTCTTCCACCCCTGATTTTCTGTCTCTCTCTCTCCCCATCTCACCTCCTCTCTCTCTCAGTCGGTGCCGCACGCGAGGAGCTCGACTTCCACCAGCTCTGCTCCTCATAGAAAAGTTGCTGATGTGACGACCTCCTTCTTCTCTCTGCAGTTGCTGCTGTCACCTGCTCCGCCTACATCCGATTTATTTGTGCTGAGGCTGGTTTAGGTAGGCTGCAGCATGACCCTCCCTTTTTCCCCTTTTTTCTACGTTTGTGTTGTTCTTCAATTTGATCGTGACCTTCTTCTCTCGGCAGTTGCTGTTTGTGACCTTCTCCTTGGTTGGATCTGGTTCCCATTGGAAGCTCTGGTTAGAGATTTCTGCCAGTTTGCAAGGTATGGACTCTTTGTTTGTCCAGCTTCTTCTTAATTTATGCCTGCAGTTCTTTTGATAAAAAGCCAAGCTGGCTGCAGAGGAAATATTAGACTATGTGTTGTTTATTCTGCTCTTAGTTTAGTTTTTATCAAGTTTAGCCTCCATCTGGAGATACCCTACCTGCACATTACATCACCTCCCCGATTAAGTGATTGCCATTTACCATGTGATGCATCTTTCACTTCATTCAGAGGCCATGAGGCGTGGTGATGAGAAGGGGACACGGAAGAAGAGAAGTAGGCAACTAAGAAGACTTTTATCTTCATTCACAGGCCATGAGGCGTTTCCTTCTTTTGCCTACCAAAGTTCGACATTTCTGCAGATGATGGTAAGTAATTTGTTTATACTCTCTTTATATGGTTCATCTTTGAGGAGGATAGAAATCTGTTTATAATCCATAGATGTTATGTTTTCTTTTAATATTCTCACTTAAAAAATGAACAGGTGATGGGAACTAAATAAAAACCTCCATTTTCTTTGATTACATCATCGGATGGGAGCTCCTTAAAATTCATCTATAGTTTAAATATTTGAGCTATAAATTTATACCTCATGAAGGCTAAACTATGTCTGTATTTTTTTGCATGTTCCAGGGTCACGGTTCTGTAGGAGGAAATAAGATGAGGCATGTATATTAGTTTTCAAAGAGAAAAATGAAAAGTGTACAATGTTTATCAGATGAGGCAAGATTCTTTGGCAAATTCTATTTGATCCATGTGAAGGTTTTTGCACATCTATTTGATGGACTCTGGTTATATAAGAAACTATGGTAATGTAAGAAGATAAAGAATGCATTAGGCCTATTTTAAGTTATACTACCAAGAAATTTAACTTGCAACAGGAATTTTATACCATGCATGTGTGATGCAGCCCTTTCTTGAACACATAGAATGCTCCATTATCATTCCTTTGTCTATCTTGCTTTGAGAATAACCAATATTTGTGATCAATTTGTAGGAAAATTGGCACATCAAGTATTTTATGGGTAGGGCAAATTCAAATGCATCTGATGCTAATGTTTGGCTTCTTTTCATCTTCTACTAGCTACAACTGTGGCTGCTCAGATGACTTGTGATGGCACGTTCGGTGTTTCAGGTCACTCGAAACCGTGACGCATGGGATCGATCCCCTCCTTGGACTTAAGGTTGCACTAGCCAAATCATCGGTCTACGCCATATCTCGTGGTGGCATCAGTGACCTTCTCACCTCCAAAGGTATTGTCTCGCTGATTCCCCTATGCATTGGCGGTGTACCTTTGTTCTTTCCATTGTTTTGCATGTGTTTTATCCATTTTGTTCTGGGTGACAATTTCTTTTGCCAAAATTGAGCAAGGCTAGACATAGCAAAGATAAAGCAGAGAGCAAACGTTTGTGAACAAGGTGCACTTTAGTAAAATTTGTTCTGGTTTGCGGATGGATAGATGTTTGAGTGACCTCGGACTGGTCAAAATTGACTTCGTCTTCTGTCTTTCAGGGAGACCGAGGAGTAGATGGGTGCTAGAAAACTTTATCATAATTGACGTTGTCTTCTATTTTTTAAACCGGTGTCCATAAAGAAATAGAATCAAGCCATGAAATCTATTTTAGTTATGATGAACTTTCTTGCTTCTTGAATAAAAAATGATTGTAATTATATCTATTTTTGTGCTAAAATGATGCTACAAGTCTCTTATTTTAGAAGTAAAAGAAATAGAAGGAGTAAATTTTGGCCGCTAAATGCTGTGGAAACATATATCATAACCTGAATCTCTTATTTTTTTCCTGTTTTTGGTGCTTTCATCGAAAGAAGCTGCCTAACAAACGTACATTGTGCAGGGGACTCAGATTTGCATGCTATGCTCCTTAGGTAGACGAAACCATTGATGTAGCATCAGATTTATGTGCGTACAAGGTTTGGTTGATAACCCTGGAGCTCTTTGTAAGGAGAGATTTACTCAGCAGGAAGGCAATTATGCAAGTGCTTTCATCCTCAAATACATGTGTGTTAATTCTTATCTAATGCCTTTAATAAGAATAGAAGTAAAACTGAACAATTCACAATCACTTATGTCACATGACTGTCATGATGCTTCATTGTAAGCAGCAGAGACCTCTGTATACATGTCAATATTTACTTAAGCTAGGACACCAATATAAGGGTTCTGAAGAATTCGTGGCCTGAAGGTGAGTAATCTACAATCTCTATGTTCCCTGGTGCAGCAAAGCCGCACTGATACCTTCCTTTTCAAGATTTCTTAGTCTTAGTCTTTAAATCCTCCCTATGCATCTGCATCTCAAGATTTGATTAAGATGATAAATGGTCCTGCATCTGCATAGTTCATCCTCTATCAAAATCTTCATCTATAATGTTTTGTCCTTTCCTTTTTATGTGCTTGAGTTTTTCCGAAGGCTTGGATAATACAATGCTGCTGATAATTCTATCATCTTCAAAATCTGCTTTTATGTTTTTGAAAGTGTAGACTGTGTTGTTATTATAGATCATATCAAGGGGCATCCACATTTACTACATGTTTAGATATATCTTTTAATAATTGTTGCTGAGCTCTATGGTTGTTTTACCTGACAATGTTCACTTTGTGAATTTATCACCTCCTCTTACTGTTACTGTATACTCACTTTCGAAAGGGAATATACATGCTCATTGTTAATTTTTTTTGTTGCTTTACAAATTTTGTCTGGCCCTATTGATGTTTCTCTTATGTGGGCTTGAAGGTGTCATCATTCTTCCAGTTGTTAGTTCATTCTGCATGAAGGTTGTCACTGGTTGGTGGGTGGTCATCCAGGTTTGTTTCCTCTGTATCTGTGTCCTTTTCGAGCTCTGTTGCTACAAAAGGATTCGTTTTTCTTCGTGTCAGAGCTGATTACTCCTTTTTTCCATTGTGAGTGTCTGCCTAACAATGTTCTTCACCGGAAGACAACTCTCTTTGTATTTCGTCCTGCTATGACCGTGACCTATGTATGTTGCAGGCTGTTGGAAGTGCTGCATGACAGCTACAGAGTTCAGCATGCTCAACTATAATCAGTTGTGGTCACTTGCTCAGGTAACACCAAGCAGCCTGTTAGGAGGTCGATTATTGCCTTAGTGATGGACTCTTAGTGCATAAAAAAGAATTTTACCTTCAGTGCATAGTTTACCTCCTACGTAGACACTGATTTCGGTTCATTGATCTCAAGAGTTCTAAATATCGGACCTTAATTCACATGTCATTAGGAGGCCAGTATCCAACATGCTTATTTTGACACATATTTCTTTCCCTTGTGGTGATGCTTACAAAATGGTGGCATGCATAAATGATACCTTTTTTTTGGGTGATATAGACATTGCTCAACATTTGCCTTCTATTCCAAAATTAGTACGACTTCTACGTTAATCATGATTGCGTGTCTGAATTGTTTTCCTGGTAGCAATAGACTTATATTATCTTTCACGCAGGCCCTGGCTCATTATGGCTTCATCGCCTTCTTTACTTCATTGCAAAATCATGCATCGTATCTGTGCAAGGTTTTTCTTATCAATATACATAGTAACAAATTGTAATACATGCCACTGAAAACATGTTTCATGCTTGTGGACCTTCTAATCCTCCACGTGCCTCTATTTCTGTGCTTTTGTTTGCCCTGTGTAAAAAATAGTGGCCTCTGTTGAGCCTACTGCATGCTGAGCCTGAGAATAAACAACTTTTCATGCATAGGTTACTGCATGCTGAGCCTGAGAATTACGCTTCTGAGTAGATATTGGCTGGGCGTTTGTCTGATCAACAGACGTGAGAAGTTCCAAGGAACAAAAAATATTCGGTTTGGCTACTTGATTTTAATATGCTCACATCATTATGCCTACCGGTTATTGTTTACTGAACTAGAAATAGATGGGATGTTCAGCTTTTGACTAGAAAAATATATTCGCTTCCTTTTTTACCTGTCTCTAATTTTTACATGTATCAGATCCAATAAGTTCTATCTGTGGTAAAAACCTGCACCTTATTTAAGCAAGACATTTATGTAAGGCTTCTCATATTTCTCTGTATTTGCAGAAGTGGACATGGGAGGTGGCAACAGTGCAAACAAAGATAGATTATGTTGTCTTCTCTAGGATATATTTGGAAGGGTGTGCCTTTTCCAGACTTCATAATGCAGGCCTGCGATTGGATTACTGCTTTGCTGATATTATTCAGAATGAACGTCCTTAGTAAGGCCTTCATGGGGAAGGTGAGGTGCTGAATAACTCTCTTTATTAACATTACAGTTTAGCCCTTTAGTTGAACCCTTAGATTTTAGGTTTTATAGCTAGGTTGATAAAGTATGAGAAATAACTGTTTTGTTAAAGTATGTGGCTCTGTATGTTTGTTATCCCCCGGGTGCAATACCCCCACCTAGATGTCGCTAGATCAGGACATCAAGATTTGGGTGACATTATTTACCTTCAATCGGTGAACTAATCAACATATTTGTATTTACTATTGTTTGCATGTATGTATGTGTTATGTGGACCTCATTGCGACGCTATACAATCATCGTATGCTATGTTATTATGATGTGGACTTCTAAATTGCTGCCCTAGAAGGTTCTCTCCTTAGCTATTTGTCTGATTTGTTCGTTCTCCTTAGCCATTTACCTGTTTATTCAGGTTCTCTTGATTTTGTGTTGTGCTAAACGTCGCCCTATATTCATACATTGGATATTAACAATCTTACTAATGAGTACAATAAATGGGAACCACGGGCAAAATATTTTTAGAATCAACAGGTAGCACGCGGCAAGCCGCGATTTCTAATGATGTGCTGATTGTTGATTTCATACAATCGAACAAATATGCCTTCAAATCTATAGGCATGTGATCAAATACATATGGATATAACCTATCCTTTTAGTAATCTGTATAAATTGTTGAAACCACGAGCAAAAAAATCAAAGAAACTAAAAGTGCCGCGCGGCGAGCCGCGCCGTTCGAATCTAGTATAGACACATGCATAGCTAGCACCGTGCGTGTTTGTTCTTGATCGAGGTAGCCATGGTAGTAGGTGAAAAACGATGATGGTGGGGCCCACATGCACTTGCCCAATAGACGCGGCATGACTCGGGTGAGATCACTATATCAGGCAGGGCACAGTAGAAAATACTTCCTCCGTTCTGAAATACTTGACTCTAAAGTGAGTGTATCTAGATGTGTTTCTTGTCTAGATACACTTAGTTAGGAGTCGAGTATTTGTGAACGGAGAGAGTAATACCCTACTGATCTAGCACGTCGAATATATAGAATATCATCGATCGGATCTGGCACGTAAAGGTAGAAAATGACTTGACTTGATCGTGTTGGTACGCTCCACCATTGCGTCCATGCGTGTGGTGGATGCGAAGCTTGGCTAGCTCCGTGGAATCGCATAGCCAGATCGATCGATGATCATCGTACTGTGCATGATGTCGTAACTCCACTATAACTACTACTGTACGAATCGATCGGGAATAGAGAGAAAGAGTCTGTTAATCAGAAAGATTAATGTAATCATTAATTACTACGTACTCCCTCCATTTTTAATTAATATAAGATGTTTTAATATTTGTCCACATTCATATGTATACAAACGTTCTTGATCGTATTCTAGCGTTGATGTAGTGGAAAACATGTTATTTAATCCATGAATTAGCTATTTCTGGGTTACAAACAGGAATATCTATAGTGTGTGTGCAAGTTTAGTAAAAATAAAAGGGGATTGGCGGGTTAGACAGCCGTCCAATCAACTTTGATAGAAGAAATTCCGGTGAGTACGCACGCAGGAGCGGGCGCTGGCACTCGAACTCGAGACCTCGCGGGCAGGGTGGTATCAACACCTCCTAGCCATTCGGGCTATGCCTTGGTTCTTGCAAGTTTAGTCTAATACCGGTCGGATTATATATTGTATGACCTAGTTCCGCACACAACGTACGAGACCACCCTCAGTTGAACCATGAGTCGACCGAGTTAATTGCCGATGGTTGGAGAAGCATATATTTCAGATGTAGGAGTTTCAGATTTTGTAAGGAGATCAGTTGCATCATGCTTTTAAAGCCTTTTCTTCACTTGAAGTAGTTGGTAAGTCCACTTTGCTAGCTAGCTAGTTAGATAAGATAAAAAACTGCCCGATACAGGTAGCTATGTTGTGTGTTTATGTTAAGGCAACCTGCAAGTTTGGTCTATTGATTATTTGCGGCGTCATTTGATGATGGGTCCATATATTTCAAGTTACACATTGCGCACATGGCTTGAAGAAATTAGTTGCAAGTCTTTTAGTCCACTCACAAGTCGCTGTGGCTTCCCTAGTGAGGGCGTAGTAGGTTGTCTCCTGCAGCAGTCGCAGATAGTCAAGAAACGAAATTCAGCAACAACAACGTGTGGGCATGACTTTGCAAGTTTAATAGATTCACTACTGAAACGGCCAGGTTGCCAAGTGTATCTGGGTGTTTGCCGAGTTCGATTTATCAAGCAATTGACAAACACCCAGTATTTTTCTTCTTCTAAATTTCTGAAATTTCAGAAAAATTTAAATATTAATATTTATTAAAAAATTGTTAACATTCTTAAATTTGAATATTTAACTAGTATTTAGAAAACATTTAAAAATAGGCCTTTATTCTGCAGATTAAATTTTAAAATCAAATTTTGTAAATGTTTTGAAATTGAAAATTATTCATATTTTATAAAAATATTCATATCTAAAAAATGATCAAAATTAAAAAATATTCAGATTTTTTTTCAAAAAGGTATTATATTAAAAAATTGTCCTGAATAAAAAATTAATTTTTCCCAAAAAATATTCGGAATTTAAATTGTTTAGACATACAAAAATCTTGCTTTTATCTAAAAAGATAAACATTTATATGAGGAATGTTATTGTAAAAATGTTAAGTTAAATGGCATGTGTGCTTGCTTAACATTGATTGGAGGAGGAGGTTCATTTAATACGGCTGGGTTAAATGCCTGCGTTGCATTTATTGAGCATGATTTCAGCAGGTGGGGACCGTGTCTCTTATACCATGGAGATACGAAATTAGCATATAAAAAATACAATAAAGTGAGAGGCATACGATAGGGTGGAGCAATCATGAGCGTGGGCTGCACGTGAAGGGGATGGTGAGATTTCGGGGGGGGGGGGGGGGGGGGGGGGGGGGGGGGGTGGTGCGTTGCCGTGTGCCACATCGCATTTTCGGGCCAAATAGCGAATAAAAACATATAGCCGACAATGGAGCTCGGGCTCCACGGAGCCTGTTATTTGAGAAATTCAAAACAACATGTCAAAGTTTCCAAGAAATTTGAGGAAAAGTTCTATATGTCGACAATGTTGTATTCCATCAACGTGTAAAACATCAACTCGAAACATTTTGTATTTTTAGCTGCACAAAAAGAATAAAATCTGACATTAGAAGTAGCAAACAGTGTAAAAATTCAAACCTCCAAAATCTGTCAATTTTTGTATTTTGATTTAAGTTTTTCACGTTTGTATAATGCAATGGCCTTGTTCCATGCAGTAGAATCATCTTATTTGCATTTGAGTTGTCCCCGTTTGTGATCTGTGCTAGCGCTAGGCCATGTGTCAGGTTGCCATAGCGGATCATCCACATATGCGGGCCTACTTGTCATAAAATGGGATGAGGAAGCCCATCTGGACAATGACTTGACCTTTTACCTAAGTATTTTTCGCTGTGTTAGCCACAAGACGCTTACCTGTAGGTCCCATGTGTGGGGACCTCGGACTAGCTGTCCGAAATTACCTTGTGCCTACAACAACAGCGATCGATACCATAATTAGTGTGTCGCTGAGAACAATTAAACTGGTATCAAAAGAACATCCATAAATATCGAATAAATATACTTACTTGATTGAAGTTATAAGCTTCCACAGATACTTGCAGCGGAAAAACACCAAATTGCGTGGGGCCCAAGTCATTTGCCATAACCCTACATGCAGCTGACTGGGAGACGGCCTAGTTTCGCACAGGCGTCGACGAACTTGTCATCTTGAAGAACCTCCTTCTCTTCTTAGTCTGGCCAATAAAAATAACCAGGGACAAAGCCTATGAGTACATTGCATGCACTCGCAAACCACCCGAAAAAGGTTGAAAACCTACATGCAACTAAGTCTGCAAAAACAGGGATAGCTTTAATCTAAGACTTAGTTTTTGTAAAAAAAGAAAATAATGATTTTCTCTTGTGGATATAGCATCTCTATATCCTTGTTGAAAACATTTTTAAAACAAAGGTGTGTTTAATAAACAAAACATTAGGATGGGTTTACCCATTTTCAATCGAGGTTGTCACCCCGTGACCAACCAGTTTTCAAGAATACACGGTACCTCCCAGGTACTCTTTCTTTTCGAGAAACACCGTACCTCCCAGGTACTCTGCCATCTTTCTTTTCCTCCGGTTTTTCCAAGAAACCACTTTGAAAACAAAACTGCCCGCACATCTAGTGCGGCTTTCCCAACCGTCCATGACCGAGGACTCGGCTATTCGAATAGATTTACACTCTGCAGAGGTTGTGCACTTTCCCCACATAAAACGACTATTCCGCCGTGATCAGCCACGTTCCGTGATACAAGAGTATGCGGGGTTCGGATAATCGATCAAAGCTTTTCACTATGTCTACCCTAGTACAGGGATCTCCCAGTAGGTTTGTTCTCCCCGGCACCGTGTGAGCCACAACATAACATCATTCCCTTTTTCTCTCGCTCCACACCGCCAAGCCAGGAGACCCACCGTAATCGTCCGGCGCGGATCAGCCACATGTGTATTGCCTCGTGAAGACGGCAACCCGGCTTCGAGGATCAGCCACATGTGTATTCTCGTGGAGGAGTTTGAGAATACCCCGTACTAAAATAAATGAGCTTTCGGCTAAGCCCGTCCCATTCCTAGGTAACGTGGTTGCACGGTTTAATTGTTCGGGCGGCAGCTAGAGTTGTACTTTGTTTTTAGAAAACATTTGCTTTCTGCAGTTCCTCCCAGCAACACTTTCTTTAGCCAAAATATTTTTCTTCTGAAAGTTTCCACTTGGTTAGGGTTGCCCCTTCCCAAGGTTTTTCCAACAAAACTTTTTCTGAAAACAACTTTCTGAGGGGTTCCCAACCTACAGCTTTTAGAGAAGTAGAAAACTCGAGCTTTGAAAATATGTTTTAATTTCCTTGATGGCGCCTCCAGTATAGGTGCCACAAGAGATTCTACTATAGATATCCTACCATACTGGATACTTGTATAGAGTATAATTTTTAAGGTAAATGCCACAAAGCGCAGCTGCGCTATTTGGTTCTCGCGAGCGCTCACTGCACCGAGCCGAACTCGTAGCGCAGAAAAATAGAGCTTATCCTCCCCGCCGCCACCGACTGCCTTCTCAGGCGCGACCACCGGCGGCCTTCCTCTCTGCCGCGCGCCCTGCCCCCGGCCTACCTCCTCCCTGTATTCCCGGTCGCCGGCGAGCTCTTCCCTAGCTACACGCATCGTCGCCCCAGCGCCGCTGCGGAGCTCACCGGCCGTTGTCTAGCCGAGGATTCGCTACGAGCCCCTGCCCGGACCGGACTGCTTCCCGGCGCGGCGAACTCAAGCCGGCCACCAGATTCACCGCCCCTCCCCCACAGCCTCCGGCATGGTGGACGTCCCGTCGCGTGGCCGCAGCAAAGCTTTTCTTGAGCGTGTGTGGCTTGCTGTGGCGAGGCCGACGCCATCCTCTCGTGCAGTCGTGCTTGAGTCTGAGGACACTGGAACCACACGCACATGGGATTCGGTACAAAGCAGATCCGATTCTATTTGCATTGCTAGCTTGCTTCGTATGTGTAGATCGAACCAATGTGCCAATCTCATACACGTGAATGAAGTTGATTAGAATAGCATTGGAATTGCCAGCCGCCTATTGTGAACCAGCCAAAAAAGTAAGTTTAGTATTGACACAAGCAACATTAACATTGAGACGAGCAAGTCTAGGATTGATACAAGCAAGTTTAACATTGAGACGAGCAAGTGTAAGATTGACAGAAGCAACTTTAACATTGAGACGAGCAAGTCTAGTATTGACAAAAGCAACTTTAACATTGAGACGAGCAAGTATATGATTGACACAAGCAACTTTAACATTGAGACGAGCAAGTCTACGATTGACACAAGCAACTTTAACATTGAGACGAGCAAGTCTACGATTGACACAAGCAACTTTAACATTGAGACGAGCAAGTCTAGTATTGCACAAGAAATTGCCTCAATGACCAAAGTTGCTTCACGTCGTGCCAAAATTACTTCTAGTTGTGATTGAGTTGCTTATCGTTGTTGTGAAATTTGTTTAGCACACACCAAAGTTGTTTACCTTTGTTGTGATGTTGTCTCAACGCATACCAAAGTTGCTTCCCCTCGTACCAAAGTTGATTTTATTTGTTATGCAGTTGCTTTCTCTTGTGAGGTTGTCTGATCGCACATCAAAGTTGCTTACCATTTTTATGAAGTTGTCTTAACGCACATCAGAGTTAGTTCGCCTCGTGCCAAAATTGCTTTTAGTTGTTGTGCAGTTTGCTTACCATTGTTTGTGAAGTTGCCTCATTGCACACCAAAGTTGTTTATCGTTGTTACGAAGTTGTCTTATCGGACACCAATATTTCCAACCGTTATTATGAAGTTGCCTCAACGCACGCCGAAATTAGTTCGCCTCGTGCCAAAGTTGCTTTTAGTTGCTCTGGAATTTGCTTACCGTTGTGTTGACTCATTGAACACCAAACTTGCTTATCACTGTTATAAAGTTGTCTCATCGCGTACCAAAATTATTTTTTCTCGTACCACAAATTGCTAAGTGAGGTGTTGCTGGAAAAATTACAACTACTATATGACGCTAGGCAACAAAGTAACATAATTGAGCAACTATTATTAACTGATGTAATTGGCCAATTATTAGGCAACAAATTAACATGATTGAGCAACTACTATGCGCTGATGGGCAACAATATGGCAGAAATAAACAACTGCTCTACACAAAAAAGCAAAAAGACAAGAACATGTTTTTTGCTTGGTGCAGGCCTGGCATGGCAAAAGGCCTAAAGCCCAAGGCCTGACCTAAAAGGATCTTAACTCTCCATCTGCTATGGACATGATCTACTCTCATACAGCGCTATGCCTGAATACAGGAAAACATGCAGCCAACTTCGTGCGAAGGCTCCATGGACGGGAAGCTGGCTCGGTGCAGCCGTGCGGAGCAACCAGAGGATGCGGTCTGCCAACTCGACAGCCTCGACGCAGCCCCGCAGCCGGAGGACGCAACCTCGAGGCACGGGAAGCTCGCTCAGCGGGCGGCCGGAGGACGCGGCCTCGACGCCCAGGATGGAGGGTGGCGTGCGGTGGGCGGCGAGCACGGGTAGGCGGGCGGCGCTCGTGGCCGGACCGAAGCGTTCAGTGGGGGGCGATTCGTGAATGAGGAAGACGACGCATGTGGGCCAGTTGTTCTTTTGTCGACAGTGAGCGCTCGGGATGACGATTAGGCGCCTGGGCGCTACCTAGACGGGTCCAATTTTTAAACACAAAATGGTTGGCACATGCCACTTACAAAACATGCATTTGACAAAAAAATAAAACATGCATATTAAATAAAAACAGTAGGACAAGTTCATTTTAAAAGGGATGGCTTGCCTGGTTAAGCAATATGTCCCTGGACTTCTCCTCGTAGATCAATAAAAATAAAATCCCATCCTTCTTCAGAAATTCTCTCCAATGGTCACTCTGACATCATTATTTTCTAGCGTCGCAAAAAGGAAAAGAGGCAACACTCAGTACAAGAAGACAAGGCCACAAATGATACACAAACAAATAACAAAACACAAGCACAACATTAATCCGTCAAGAAATCAACTAAACGCGCTTCCCAAAGCAGGGATACACTAGTCCCACTATCACAGTTAAACTAACATCTAGTCAGAACATACACTTAACTAGTAGCAAGTTAAAAACTAAACAAGGAAACTTCTATTAACAGAAACACTACCTATACAACAAGCTTAGGAAAAATCATTAAATTATGCTGCAACAAAACAAACTAAAGGCATAAGCCAAATCTTAAAGTCATAACTTAAGCATCAACAATCCAAGCTTAACTAGATGCTAACAAGTAATTTAACCAAACAAGCAAATCAAATATGCCAATAACACAAGAGTAACATACTAACAAAAGACTAACATCACAATCATGCTAACATAACAGAGCACAAAAATATGTTTACCACAAAGATAAACATTTTTCCTAGTGCAGAAAATACTACAAACCAACAATAATTCACCAAATATTCTGTGCAAGTCAAAACTTTTTACCAAGCTAGGGCAAGATAGATAGCAAAGGTAGAACCTAGAAAAATTGGATTTGCTCCAAAAATCCTCACATAAAAATTCACTAAATTCACTAAATGCTCACTGGTGTGCTTTGGGAGAATGAATAGAAATTTTGTTCTAGGAATCATTTGCATGCAAGGCCAACATATATAAATAGGTAACCTCTCAGGTTATCCAGAGAATTTTAGTTTGAAATTTTTGGATCTATAGAACCCTAGATATTGATTTTTGAGTGAAAAAGACACATTTCAAAGGATTTAATGTAGGAAGCATTACATAGATTATTTGGATAAGAGACCTGCTCTACATGATTTAGAAAACACTTAGGCACATGAGGAAATTTAGATCTAGCCTTTTGCATGCACGTAGATTAAATGGTGAATTAAAACCTAGAGAAGATCTGACAGGATTTACAAAACAGAAAAGTATTTGACAGAAAAAAAGAGAAATGGGCCAGATCTGAGCAGACCCGGGCAGCACAGTGCCGGACCCGGGAAACGAAGGGTTAAGCGGCCGTCGATCGGCTCGTCGACGGCCAGGATTAGATCCAGGCGCATTCAAAGGACGCCGGCGATATGGAAATCGACGGCTCCTGCTCGTCTTCTACCTCGCGACGCGCTGAACGGAGCAGAAAACCTAACGGAGGCGGTGAGCTCGCGTGGCTCACCTAGGGGGCCTGAAAATCGATGGCGAGTGCTGGTGGTTGATGCGGAGGGTCTGTGCTGTCGATAAGTGGCTCCAGTTCTTGTCGGCAAAGTCCAGAACGTTGGCTGGCTCGAGGGCGCCCGCGTCGGGCTTGGAACGGCGACGGCGGCTGCGCTCTCTCCTGGATGATAAATAGGCACAGAGAGTTAGATCTCGATGAAGGGAAGAGTGAGGTGCAAAAATGGAGGGCAGGCGTGAACAGTGGCGATGGCAATCTCCTCGGCAAGCTCACGGAACCGAGATGAAAATCTCGCGTTTCTCGGTGGCAGAGGACGAGTGAGCTCGCCCTTGCTCTAGAGGTGGTAGAGCGGTGGTGTGGGAATTGTTTGGACAAAGATTGGGAACAGGAGACGGCCTGTGGCCTTATATCCACGAGGGTGTCGGTCCACGGTGTACGTCGTGCTCGGAGAGGAGTGAGAGGTGCACAAGCGCGATTGGCTGCGCCGGGCGGTGGAGGAGCGTGTCCTCGCGCTGCAGCATGCTTTGGACACTAGCTTCTGGCCGAGGGCCGTTGGCTTGGGCGGAGCTAAGACGAGGTCATGCGTGCTCGCGAGGTGCTCGATTAAAAGACCGAAAAGAAAAATAGAGAGTAGAGGCAGAGCTAGGGGCTAGGGTGTGGCGTGCGTGTAGGGCACGGATGCTGGACGTCCCTGGCATCCTCGACCGTGGTAAATCGAGACCGAGGACTAGCGTGGGGTGTGGAACGCGAGCGTGGCAAGGATAGCGTGCTCGAAACCCATTGCTGGTCGCTGCGGCGATTGGGTGCAGAAGAGGGAGAACAGGGGTGTCTTTGAAGGTCTCAGGGTTGCAGGTGGGCGGCAAGGTGCATTGGCTAGTCTCCCGCGTCAAAGGGACAAGAGATCGAGCAAGATCTCTTCTTGGAGGTTCCCGAGGCCGGCATGCAGTGGAGAGAGAGGAGGGGTTAGCCAGAGTCGATGACAAGTGGTCCTAGGGGTGGTGGGGATCCAGAACACACCCTGGACATAGGGGGTGAAAGAGGGGTGAGGTGCAAGAGGTCATGGCCATGCATGGCCTAAGTGGCCACGGCCAAACTCCTCTACTTCCTCTCTCCCTCGAGTCTACAGTGCCAAGCACTGCTAAAACGTGCCAAGGGAGCAACTAGGAGGGTTAGGGAGAGATTCAGCAGAGCTAGACCAGGTTTTGAATTGAAAGAAGATTAGACAAACAGTTTTTCAGAATTCACAGAGTTGATTAGGCAAGAAAACCAACATGAAATAGCGATGTTTTAGGCACAAAAGGCTCTACAAACAGTTTGGGGTGTGAGACATGGTGTCAAGGATGGATGGTGTGGTGGTGCATTGACACATAGGCCAAGATTTCGATTAAACACAGAGGTGACAAAATGGTATTAATTACAGGAGCAAATGGTCACTGTTTTGATTAGACCACAAAGTGAACATGGAAAGATAAGCAAATGAACTAAAAAGATTCAAAATTCAGCTTGGATAGCAAGATAAGATGGAGTAGAAGAGATCTATGATGGTGCATTTCTAAATTGACCAATATTAAAAATTTGGTGAGGCTCAAGATATGGTATCTTTTAACAGAGAAGAAGATAGTACAGAATAGGAATTTGAGATAATTTAAAGAATAAAAACTTGGTACAAGCTAGTTTCTTGTCTTGCTACACACAAACACACAACAATCACAAGGATGATGAATTCGAGGCAAACAAGTCACATACACAAAAAGGAGCAGCCACGCATACAAGTCAACACAAGTCAAACCACAAACATAAGGTTTGTGCTATGCAAGTCAACACAAGTCAAGCAACGAATTTCAAAACCTTCAACATAAATAAGGGATGGAGTGATCACACATAATCATGACAAGATGTTGTTAAGAGGTGCCCAACTCATGAATTTCTATTTTTCAAAAGGTTTATGCTATAGAAAATATATGGGGCAATATATTTCACACTTTTATTAATACCAAAAGGAGTTGAAAATAGGAGTTTAAAATAAGAGTAATAAATACTTGCAAAATATTAAGGTATAAAGTAAGTACAAGACAGTATACAGATCTCCATAGTTTTAGAAACCCATATGTAAATAATTTTACTTTCACAAATAATAGGCCTTTGGGTTGTTGCTAAAATCAAAGCATATATGAATATGGAGTTTGGCCAAAACTAGATTGGAAAAGATATATGGACTATTTCTCTTGTCATGACATGATCACAAAACTTATTTTATATCTAGGTTGAGTTTAAAAGATTGATACTTAGTGGTCAAACAACTCAAACAACAAGTCACACAAGGTCAAACAGAGGAATAGGAAGGAAAACACAATCATTAGTGAAACATTTCAAAAAGTTTTTGTTGGCTCAGAATTTTTGATCTCTTACAACTAGGTTTTTTTTCTTAGCTCCAAAATTTGGGGTGTTACACCATGTGTAAAAGCACGAATTCTTTGATATATGCTTCTCATTACTTTTGGGAACTTAATTTGATCTGTAGTCACGTGTATTTACAGCTACAATTGTCCTTTTCATTTTTCTAATATAATCTCATTACTCTACATGCCCTGCAGTTTGCCGATTGGAAATGTCCTACTTTTGATAAGTTAAAGACCCTATTGCTCAATGAGTGGTGCGTGACAATTGACCTTGGTGCATTAATTTCCATTCTCCAACACTCGCCCCTTCTTGAGAAACTTACTCTTCAACTTAATGAGGTACTTGAGTTCGAATAGATAGTTTGCAGAGTTAAAGCTTTATGTGTTCATTTACCTTATTTTTGTCTACTTTAGGGACCGAAACAAACGATGCCAATAGAAGAAAGCTACCATACAGAGCAATCACCTGCAATATCTAAGCTCCTCAATGTAGTTGAAATCAAATGCTCGAAAGTCGATGAGAGGGTTTACAAGATTATAATGATGTTGAGCACATTTGACCTACAAATTCACATCATGAGGACTACCAGACCAACCGAGTGTAAGTCAAGTGGTGGTGCTGATGAATATTGCTTTTGAAGTTTACGTGCTTCATTTCCATAACACTTATTTGTTTAGACATAGGTAAAGTTAAATTTTCAGAAAAAAATGATTTGGTACGTGAAAACCATACACATAAATTTATCTTGACAATATTTTCGTAATATGTAACGTTTGTTAGTTTTCATAAGTATGTGTATCAGTGGAAATTAGTGGTGAAAGTTGTGTCTGGAAGAATTTTAATTTTGATTCCCAAAACAACAGCTTTTTAATTGAGCTGAATACTGCATTCTCTTTGTACTAAATTCTGCATCTGGTATTAGATAAGTAAAGTTCCTTCATTTTTTCGTGTGTCTCTTTTTCTTGGGTTTGTACTGAATTCTGCATCTGGTTCTCCTTAGAACTATATTTGTTATCAGTATCTAGCATTCATAAGAGTGCATGCTGTTAGTTTTTGTTTCTTGCGACGATTAAGGTTAATTTGTAACAGTTGTCCCAATCCCATTTCCGCTATGCACCAGATTTAGATATCTTTGTAATTTGGAAAGAATATTGTTGTTGCCCCCTCTCTATGTACCATTGCTCCATTTTCTCATTTCTAGATATGACCCCTATGAAATTATTGGGCTTTTGTGATGATTTCAGCTTTGAAATCTCTATGTTCTGGTGCTCCATTTTATCTTTTCTCGATATGACTCCTATGAATTTATTGGGCTTTTGTGCAGATTTCAGCTTTGAAAAGTTCCAGTATTTGGGCTGAAGAAGGATCTGATTATTAACATACTAAGGATCACTGCTGCGACAAGGCTGCGAGCTGCTTCGTTTTGTCTATTTAGTATGTCCTCTATTTTTGGGTTCGCCCTGTCAGAAGTGTGGTAGTTGGTAATATGTGTCACTGGACCTGGGTTATCATGCCCTCTTATTTCTTGTGCATTTTAATGTGCTTCAAATGGTAGTAGTACTCTTGCAGCTATCTGTACTAATTACCCTACCTTGCTGTTACTTGCTACATGAATTTTTTTATGCTCAGTGCCAGCCGCTTAGTACATCTCATAGTATGTATGTTGGATGCATTAACCGAAACCGTCGTTCTAGATCGTGTTCTTAGAAAGGGAACTGCATAAAACACAATTCGGAGAAGATAATCTGAAGTTGCTTGCGGGACAGGGCATTGAGCATACCGGCTCGGAGATTTGTGTCACTGATCAAGCCTTGTTTGGTTGGTGTCCTCGGCCAAACTGGTGCTTGAGATTACCCCAAAAATGAGAGGAGTATTTTTGGTTTTGCCTGTCGTGGCATGCATTGTTTGGTTGGAGATGGTAAAGATTAGGAGAATCAAAGCAAAGAAAATTACTCAGAGATAAGGTAGACATGGTACATTTAGTGTTTCATGGTTCATGGATTTTGCACCTTCAGATAATGTACATGATCATCTCATACATGAGAGCTCTTTGAAATTGGATTGTTTATTGTGGCATATTGCTATTTGCACATAGTCGCCGCGAAATTTTTAACAAGTTTTACCGAGCTTAACACGCCAACTCGAACCTATAACAAGTTGACCAGAGCTGATCTTTTGCTCGTTAAAATCATTGAGTTTGGCGAGTTTAAGGAGTTCCACACTAGCACGATCTGAGCCGGCTCGTTATTCAGGCCTAGTTCTATGCAGACTCCTGGGCACAGTTTAATGACATCGTTGGCCCTTGATCATGTATGTTCATGAGAAATGCAAAGCACCCTTCTTTGTTCCCGACACGTCCATACAAATTAAGCGCAAAGCTATCTAACTAATTGCGCCAAACCCATTAGGAGATTAAGGAACTCGCAAGAAAAAGATTCGTAGAACCAAAGCGAAGAAAATCAGACATGGTGTAGTACAAGTACAACCATTGGCCATTTATTTTTATGTCATTGTTCGTGGTTGCACCTTAAGATAAGGTACATTGACCATCCATGGATCATACATTCATACTAGCCACCTTTCTTCTGGACAAGTCCCTACAAGCACGACAAAGCTAATATTGCGCCAAATCCATTAGGAGATTCGACGCAAAGGAAAGCAAATTACACGCACGCACGCCGAGATAGTTGTATTTTGCTATACTAATTAACAAGAGCTTGATTGCACACTTGATTGAAATATTAATTGGGTGTCTGGATCGACGACGATGATCACTTCACTTGCCGGCGGAGGAGGCGAAGGCGTTCATCTGGTCCCTGAACTCCGGCAGGTGCGCCTCCTCGACGCACATGGTCATCACCCTGGCGCCCACCTTCGGCGCCGGCGGCGCGCCGATGACGGCGACTGCCATGAACGGGTGGTACGAGAACGGCACGACGTGCGCCGGCGCGCCCCACCCGTAGTCCGCCTCCAGGAAACCCAGCCGCGTCCAGTCGGAGACGAAGAGCGAGTCGTACGTGAACCTCAGCTCGTACGGGTCCTGCGGGAAGCCTCCCACCGCCCACTTTGCCACGTCGCCGGTGAGCCTGGCCTTTGCGTCCCGCACGGCGCGCACCACGTCCACCACCTCCCCCGCGGCCACCTCCCCGCTCCCGCAGGTCACCGTCACCGGGTAGAAGCAGTTGCCGTAGAACCCGGCTCCGGCGCCGGCGAGCATGAGGAGGCGGGTGTTGGCGAAGAAGCAGAGATGGACGGGGCTGTCGTCCGTGAAGTTGCCTCCGGCGAGGAGGAGCGCGCGGGTGCGTGACTGCCATGTTTTGGCGACGCAGACGTCGAAGGCCGAGCAGCGCTGACCCGTGGAGGCGAAGAAGTCGGCCTTGACCTTGGCGACGTGGTCAGGGCTGAAGTCGACGGTGAGGCCGCGGAGGTCGAGCAGCTCCAGCTTGGGCGGCGGCGCCGGCATCCGGGGAGGGTCCGGGACGAGGTCCCGAGCCCAGACGGGGGACACGCGGGGCTTGGGGAGGCCGCGCGCGTAGTCCGCCACGGCGTTGATGAACTGCCCGGCGCCCAGGCCGTCGGCGATGGTGTGCACCGAGATGAGGCCCACCACGAAGCCGCCGCAGCTGAACTCCGTCACCTGCATGCACGTCAAGTTGAAGGATATCAGTTGAGACTTGAAATATTCTTTTTTTGAGTCATCAACAATTATGTGCAACCAAATAATAAACATTCGTGTCTCATCAAGAACTAATTAAAAACACATTTGAAAGGTAGGTGTCAGCAGAGTGACCCGACACATACTACTTGCCAGATGAGTACGAAGCAGATAAGATCAGTCATCATCAGTCTCGGTCGTGGTACAATTGCAAGTCACTTGCCACTTGCCAGTGAGAGCTACTGACGGACTGACTCCTCTCACCTATATTATTCTGATTTAACTAATCTTTTTTTTTGCGGGGAATCTTGCCTGATCTTTTCACCGACGACCCAACAACCTCACGCACTTACTAATTACACTCTCTATGCGCACGTAAGTCCAACTCCTGCATTCGGTGCATATCCCAATTGGACAAAAAATTACTTACTCCTTTCAAAAGTCGTAAAAGTCCTTAATATACGTCATTTCAGACATTGACCACAAATATAGTATTGTACTATGTTAAAGTACAAAAAATCACTTCTCTCCCGAGCTCAAGTAATCTCTTTATTTAAAAAAATTGAACTATATTTATAAGTTTTAAAAAATCTGACAAAATTGTCGATGTAGTCAATAATGCATCCTACAAACATGCGAAATCACAATGCGGTGCATTATCGTCTACATAAAAAGAAAAATATTGTATTTGGATATTTGAAAGTGTCTATACTCAGAACCACACATTTGTCAGTTTTATGTAGTTCTGAATATAAAGTATTTCAAATTGAACATTTTCACGTTTGTGGGTACAACATTGACAACGAGCATGATTTTTTTCGAGCTTTTTGAAACTTGTAATATGATTTTTTTTCAATATAAATAAAGAGATCACTATAGCTCGGGAGTCCAAAATATTTGTTCGTTCAAATACATATATATTAGATATTTAAGTAATAATATTGTATTCGCCTAGTAAAAAAATTATGCCATATTACTTTAAGCACATTACCAACAAAATTCATAGGCAAAATCTTACACTTGAGGCGGTGAAACATCAAGCGCATTTCATGCAATTCAGTGGGGAAATTCTAGTGAGTGGGAGCTAGCAGTGTTGTCTAGTCAGTCATGCATGTATTGCTCGAGTAGATCCACATTTTAGTGCAGTAATTCTCAGTTGGTCACTAGCTAAAATCATTCTGGTGGTGGAATATGGACTTTGATTGAGGAGATTGCAACCCAACAAGTTGTTTCCAGTTGCCCATTGAACTTTACCCTCTTCTCTCTCCAGGCCACAACTGTTCCACTAACAGCGCCGGAGGTCAACGTCAACCAAGAAAGCCATGTCCTGTTAACGCACGAATATATACGTGTGTAACGCAATATAGGTAGACTTGGGGGTGCTCAGTAAAGCTTGTATACGTATCTAACTAGTCAAACTAAAGATGCTCCATGCTAGCCAGCCAGGTGCGATCGATGGTCGATCACACTTGATTATTCTAAACAAGATACTACTCACTCCGTATCAAAATATAAGACTTTCAAATTATTCTAAAACATGTCTAGATACATGTGTGTGGAATAGCTAGAAAGTCTTATATTTGATACGGAGGGAATATTATACGAGAGCCAGGACAAAAGCAGAGCTATACCACTCGCGGTCAAGGTTGGCAGATGTAGTAGGTAACGCACCACTCGCGGTCAATGAGAGCTACTTGATCAGTTGACATGATCGACTCCTTTGAACTACTATCTGATCTGAGTCATCCAAGAATGTGACCCAACAATATACCATGGTGGCTTGCAGGGCCAGCTGATCAATGTATGGTTAAAAATCCTGCTATTTTCCACCGACGCAACCACTCGCGCACTCAATTTTCCACAAACTTCCAAACGGAATCACAAATTGCTTCGTGTACGACGTTTTTGCGTACGACATTTGTTCGATGCGACAACGGCTGAAACATTCGATGCATGACCCAGGCAACGGCGTAGAAATCCGCCAGACACAGACCGGACGCAACCACTCGCGCACTCAATTCTCCACTAGACTTCAGGATTTTTTTTTCTCAAAAAATATAAATTTGATATTGTAAATTTGATTTTATTCATATATATATATCTTCAAACCCTGTGAAGTTTGAATTTGACTAAACCCTATGAAGTTTGAATTTGATATTTGTAGATGCTCACAGCCGTGCATGCTTCATGATGAGCCCACCACGTACGTAAAACAAGTGCAGCAAATGGAACATACAAAGTAGGGACGTTGCAGATCTTGTCCGCCACTAGATGCATGATATGTTGAATTTCGCTTTAATTTAGAAGAACTGAAATCGCATGTGTCATAGTCCTAGGTAGAGTCTAACAAGCTCGTGGAGAAGATGATAGCAAGATCACTATCCAGCTACCCGTGATGGAGCTCCATGCCCTGCCTTCACCTGTCACCGTGTCTCTCACGTCACCTACCTAAGAGATGGTGATGCCGAGTGGTCCGACATGCAAATTTCCAAACTCGAACAAACTTTCTTTGCACCTAGCTAGCCTATGATCCGCAGGTCAAGTAGGTACTAGCTAGACTAATTACCATGCTCGACATACAAACCTCACCATATACAGTAGTATCTTAGTTCATGCATTCAAATATACGTACGTACGTACGTACTAGCATTCGTACACGCGCGTACCTGCATCATGAGCGGCATGTCAAGCGGCGGCACGTCGGGCGCCGGCTCCGGCAGCAGCTCCTCCTTGGGGATCGCCATGGGGTGGTCCAGGTGCTTCACCTCCTCCAGCGTGCACGCCGCCGTCGCCTCCACGAACCACGCGCCCTCGCCGGTGCACGCCACCCTCACCTCCCCGTCCTCCACCTCCACGAACCGCCCGGCGAACGGGTAGTAGTCCACCAGCGCCTTCCCGAGCGCCTCCCTCACCACCCTCGCCGGCTCTCCGGCCGCCTTCCTGCCGTCGTTGTCGCCATCCTTCGAGGCCGGGGCGCCGTCGAAGACGTGCAGCGAGAGCACCAGGTGGCGCAGCCCCGGCACACGGTCGAGCGCCGACAGCGGGAGCGTGCCCCCCACAGGCGTGGCCGACGCTGGCGCCACCATCGACTTGCTCGTCCTCGTCACCGCGAACCCCATTGCTGCCGCTACCTAGCTGCTGCCGCTACCTTGAGCTTAAAATTTCCAAGTTGTTCGAGTAGCCTTGCGTTCTGCACGACGGTCGATCGATATGCGAGGTGCGTGCAGTTGTGTATGTGTTATATAGACACATACAGTATATAGTGCCGTGTGTGTTGTGTTCTCGAGCTAGCTGAGGTAGTAGGTGAAGATCAAGGATAACGGTGGGGCCCGCATGCACCAGCCGATAGACGCGGCACGACTCGGGTGATACCAGGTAGTAGAAAATCAATAATACAACTGCTCTACCACCTACGTCAAATATCCTTTTAAAATAAAATGTAATCTCCCTACAAAAACTCTCCTCTCCTTACTTCTCAAATCCAACCAATGCATATATATGTTTTGGTTTTTTTTCCTTGTGCATATATGTTTTGATAATCTCTCTCTTTCCATGTGAATGGCTTTTGATTTTTTTCCCTTATGCATATATGTTTTGATAATCTATCTTTCCATGTGAATGCATTTTGATTTTTTTCCTTGTGCATATATGTTTTTACAATCTCTCACTTTCCATGTGAACGTCTTTTCATTTTTCGTTTTTTCTGCGTATATGTTTTGATTTTTTCTTTGTGCATACGCTCTTACTTTTTTTTGACAATCCTATCTATCAAACTTGTATTTATAGGTTTATAACAAGTCAAGCTGTTTTTAAGTTTGATTAACCTTTTAAAAATATTAATATTACTAAACCAAATTAATATCACCAGATGCATGTAGTTTTATAATGTATTAACTCCGTTCCAAATTATAAGATGTTCTAGCTTTTATCCCGAATCAGACATATATAGATGCATTTTAGTGTGTTAGTTGCTCATTTCGGTTTCTATGTTGTCCACATTAAAATATATAAAATATCTTATATAATGGAAGGGGTACTAATTTAATATTATAAATATGGTTACAATTTTTTCTTAAGTTGATAAAACTTTAAAAAGTTTGACTTGCCACTAATCAATGTTCAAGATATCGCTTATCGTTTACTGCTCGGTTGGCCTCAGATTAGAGATTAATCGTTTATCGGCCGATTAATCGGTTTTATCGGTCGCCTATTTATCAGGTAGTTTTTTTTGTATATGTCAACTTCCAGCACTAAAAATTCTAAAATATGATTTGCAAAAAATTACATTTGAGTATTGGATATAAGTGCCACACTGATTCCTTTCTTTTGAATCAACAAAATGGCAAAATTTGAAAAATTGTGAAGTTTTACAAAACTATCGTCCGATAAATCGGCTGTCAGGCCGATAAATCGGCCGATAAGTGGCAAAAATCGGCTGAAAATCGGTTGTCAGACCGAAAATCGGGCCCAGCGATAAACTCGGCCGATATGCTATAATCTTATCGGTCTCCCCACGATTCACGATAAATCGGTCGATAAATCGGCATATCGGCTGATTTTTTGAACATTGCCACTAATATATAAGTACACTTATTTGTGTACGGAGGGAATATGTACACATTAAGAAAATTGGAACATACCAATTGCATTACTTGCTCCCTATAGGTGGTTCACTAGTTAACATGTAAATTATTGGAGATGATTTATCATCTTGATTAGACGTAGATGGGAATAAATCCTATTAATTTATTGGAGGTTATCTTCTTATTTATTGTTCCTCATTATATGGTGCTCGAGATGATTGTTGGGTCGAACAATCCTTCATTGCCCGCTTCTCATGCTTTTGCTAGCACTAGCTATGGCTTGCACTCTACGGTCGTCGGATCCTTTCTTTGTGGCTCTTGAATTGGTGGCTTGCATTACATGCATGATCTTGATAGAGATATAGGCTTAACACGGAGGAACTGTTAACCAAGTGGCCATGCAGCGGGGTTCGTGACCGGAAGATGCTCAAGGTGCTTGATATGACTAAAAAAAAATCCAAAGCATCCAAAAGCAATTGGCCACGCTTTAAGATATTACTGATATTTGGTTCCTAATAGCCATATGCTACAACTGTGTTTCATGATTTCTCTGATTCTTAGCTTCTTGTGGACCGATTTATACAACAAAGAAACGGATGACCGTAAAGTGATAGCTTCCATCCACTGTAAAGTGCTAGGTTCTACCTACTGAATCATATTTGGTTGTAAATTATAAAGTGTTTGCGATGTCTATCACATATGATGCCCTTAGCTACATGGCCTATTCCTCATTGTTTTTCATGTTTAGCTATGTCCTTTGATTTTTAAATTATTTCACTTCTAATGTTCTACATGAAATAATCTACTATTTTTCTTAGCAAAATACACTATTTTAGATATTGAAGTTATACATATACAGTGGACTGCATCATCATTATTGACCTATTGATTTACTAAAACAATAACATGCATAAATAGATACTCCCTCCATCCCAAAATATAAGGCGCCCTTTAATTTCGTTGGTCAACGACGTCTAACTTTGACCATGATTTGTATTTATAATATGAGCATAAAATTATTATTAAAATATATGAGATGAAAGAATTTTGCAAGACAAATCCAACAATACCATTTTTACATTCTAGATCCACATAATTCATTATATACAAACGGTCAAAGATGAGCACCGAAGACCGGCATAAAAATAGCGTGCCTTATATTTTGGCACGGAGGGAGTAGAAATGAGTCTACTTACAACGATAGAGCATAAAACTTCGCGGTAAGGCGCGACTTTTCCTTCGAGTACTCCCTTCATCACTGTTTATAAGGCACACACGTAGTTAAAGAACACACTTTGACCACTAATTTAGTCAATAAAAAATAAATATTATATCACAAAAATTATATTATTAAAAACTTATTTTCAATAGAAATTCAATGGTATATTTTTTGTTACATTTAATTTTTATTTTGTTGACCAAATTCAATGGTTAAATTTTTTCTTGAACTACGTGTGTGCCTTATAAACTGTGATGAAGGGAGTACCGTAATTGATCGGATCTGGCACGTAAAGGTAGAAAATGACCTGACTTGATCGTGGTTGTACGCTCCACCATGCATGCGTGTGGTGGATGCGAATCCTGTAGCTTGCTCCGTGGAATCGCATAGAAAGATATATCATCATCACTACACGTACTGTGCATGATGTCGTAACTCCACTAACTACTGCTGTGCGCAGGAATCAGAATATTATATCGAGAGAGAACGAGTATGTTGATCAGATAGATCTCTACGACAATATTAATTAAGTTCGCCTTAGCCAATGTATACTTTATGCAAAAATGTAGTGGAAAACTTGCGATTAAATTCAGGGATTAGCTATTTCTGGTTTGCAAAAAATAATACTCTGTGCAAGTTCAGTCCCAGTGTGCAACTACCTGGTTCCACACAAGGTAAACCCATAGGGTGTGTTTGGTTTTGGAATCAAGTGGAATGGAATGGAATGGTTCCATTCTATTCCATTCCACATTCCATTCCAGTGGAATGGAATCGTTCCGTTCTCACTTTTGGTTGGTTCCAAAAAGATGGAATGGAACAACAACACCTGTTTTTAAAATTCAATTAATTTGAGCCTAAACATGATTAATTTGAGCCTAAACAAGGT
Source organism: Poa pratensis (assembly GCA_947311845.1). Taxonomy (NCBI): domain Eukaryota; kingdom Viridiplantae; phylum Streptophyta; class Magnoliopsida; order Poales; family Poaceae; genus Poa; species Poa pratensis. Next base: position 23,830,378 of record CAMZMU010000039.1, read on the forward strand.
TTTAAAACATGATTAATTTGATCCTAAACATGTTTTTAAAATTCAATTAATTTGAGGCTAAGCATGATTAATTTGAGCCTAAACATGATTTATTTTGTTTATCTTCCATCGTTAGCGAGCCGTTCCACTTGGTTCCACCGATTCGGCCGGACGGGCGTATTCCGCATATAAGGGGAATATTCCCTTTTGAGGAATCAGTGAATTCCATTCCACTTCTCAACCAAACACAAGAATGGGATCTGGGTGCGGAACGGTTCCATTCCATTCCACTTGGTTCCAAAACCAAACACACCCTTAGCTCAGCTGAAACATAATGAGTCAATCGGCATCCGGATATTTTATCGTAGCCGATGGTTGGAGCCTTGGAGGAGCATATATGTCCAGATGTATTCAGATTTTGAAACGAAATCAATTACATCATTGTTTTTCTAAGCTTTTTTTTGTATTGGAAGTAGTTGTTAAGTCCACTTTGCTAGCCATCAAGCTAGCTAGCTAGGTAGCTAGTTTGATAAGATAAAAGATTGCTTGATATATATATAGCTAGACAGTGTGTTCATTTTAAGGCAACTTGCAAGTTGTTCCATTGTTTATTTTTGTTATCAATTGATGGGTCCATTTCAAGTTACGCATTGCGCACACATGGCTTGAAGAATTGCAAGTCTTTTAGTCCACTCACAAGTCACTGTGGCTTCCCTAGTGAGGGTGTAGTAGGTTGTCTGGCCTGCAGCAATCACAACTAGTCAAGAAACGAAATTCAGCAACAAACAACGTAGTTTGAGTTGGGATGCCTGTTGCGTGATGGTTTTGATGATCAGGTTAAAAATGTTTGGTCTCACCCGGTGGTGGGTGATACCCCTATTCGAAGATGGAATAATACGATGCGCAGTTTGCGTAAATATCTTCGAGGGTGGGCTAGACACACAACTGGCATGCTTAAAAAAGAAAAAGAGCGCATGTGTTCCATTAGTAACGAGCTTGATCAAATCGCAGAAGTACGAGTATTATCAGCACGGGTGATTGAGCTTAAAAGCCAATTGAAGAGCAGGTGGCACATACGTTGCGTGAGGAAGAGCTCAAATGGTACCAGAGATCTAAACCTCAATTTATCCTTGAAGGGGATTTGAATACGAGATATTTTCATAATGGTTGCCAATGGCAAACGTAGGAACAAACGTATTCACTCTCTAAATCAGGATGACGGCCTAATCGAGGGACAGGACGAGCTCAAGGAGTATATTACAAAATACTATAAAGGTATGCTCGGTGTTCCAGAGGAAGGAAACTTTTCTATTGATGACTCACGAAGAGATGATATTCCCCAAGTATCCATAGAGTAAAACAACTTTCTAACCGCTCCTTTCTCTGAAGACAAGATAACAAAGGTGGTTTTCCAAATGGAGTATAATAAGGCGCTGGGTCCAGATGGCTGTCCTGTTGGGTTCTACCAGCATTTCTGGGACGTCATTAAACCCGACCTTCTAGATCTATTCGGATGCTTGCATGCCGTACAACTTGATTTGTTCTGCCTTAACTTTGGGGAAATCGTTTTGTTACCTAAGATTTAGGAGGCCGAAAGGATATAACAGTATCGACCTATTTATCTTCTGAATGTTAGTTTCAAAATCTTTACGAAGTTGGCAACCATTAGGTTAAATTCTGTGGCTGATCATGTGGTTAAACCTACTCAAACTGCATTTATGCAAGGTAGGAATATACTAGACGGGGTCATCGTTTTGCACGAAACCGTACATGAGATGCATAGCTAGAAGATTAATGGAGTAATTTTCAAAATCGATTTTGAAAAAGCCTATGATAAAGTTAATTGGTCGTTCCTCCAACAGACTCTGAGAATGAAAGATTTCTCGAAAGAGCGGTCTACTTTGATTCACAATTTTGTTTCTGGGGTAGTGTGGCTGTTAAAGTCAATGATGACGTTGGCCGCTACTTCCAAACAAAAAAGGGATTAAGGCAAGGTGATCCTCTATCTCCCATACTATTTAATATAGTGGCTGATATGTTAGCGATCATGATTGAATGGGCAAAAGAAAATGGCCAAATCGAAGGGGTAGTTCCACATCTTGTCGATGGGGGACTATCCATTTTTCAATATGCGGATGATACGATTCTCTTTATGGAACACGATCTTGATAAAGCTGCGAATCTAAAATTAATCTTATCATCTTTCGAGCAATTATCAGGGTTGAAATTCAACTTCCATAAGAGCGAATTGTTTTGCTTTGGCGAAACCCATGATGCAGCTGCTCAATATGCCGAAATATTTGGATGTGAGTAAGGTCAATTTCCTATTAGGTATTTGGGTATACCAATACATTATACGAAACTGACTAATGCAGAATGGAAACATGTCGAGGAACGTTTTCAATTGAGGCTATCTAATTGGAAAGAAACTCGGCGAAAGACTGGTACTCATTAATTCGGTACTATCAAATATGGTATTGCATATGATATCCTTCTTCCTATTAGGTATTTGGGTACTATCAAATATGGTAGTGCCAGAAGGCGCCGGAGGAGAAGGCGCCGGAGAATGACATGCCGGAGGAGGAGGAGAATGCGCCGGAGGAGAAGGCAACCGACAAGAAGGGACGCTGCGCTGAGGACGACAATGGCATGGAGGAAGGGTGCAAGAAGAACAAGTAGAGTAGATAGTTAGTTTAGTTCTTCTGTACATTATTGTATGAACATAATTTTATTGCTTGTTCTGCATCCTTCGTAAGTAGGCCCAGCCGGTCAGTGAACAAATTAATCCGTTTTCGATATTGTACTTGTGCTATAAATGCGTCATTCCGACAACGCTAAAGCTTTCACTCTCACTCTCACCGATCTGAACACAGTGTGGTGGCGGCTCCAAGCAGCACCATATCTAACCCTTTTCTCCTAGATCAGAGCGGCGCGGCCGGCATCGCTGCAGTGCATCTTCCTCGAGCGGCGCCGGCATTAGTCTGGATCCGCTGGTCTCTCGATGAGTATGTATGTCGCACTTGCAACCGTTTTTAGCATAGAAATCTTGTCTAGTAATCTGTCAAGTATTTTGTTGCCTCTGTTTTAGCATATTTAATTGCAACTCTTTGTAGTATCGATAATTTGTTTAGTACATATTTGTAGTACTGCCAATGATGAATACACCCCTCACTAGCATGTTAATAGGGTTTAAGGTTTAGGGTAAAGGATTTGTTTATAATCACATTATATTCAGCGACCTAGATCCTAGATCTTGCACTCTATTTAAAGTCTAGTAGGATTATGTCCGAGGCTTATATATTAAATTAATTTTAGTTGATAAATTTTTGTCAATGTGCTTATCCTCGTTATGGATTTGTGTGGCTAACTTGCAAGTGTATGAAGTAATACTCCATCCGTCCAGAAAAGGATGTCTCAACCTAGCCCAAATTTGCATTTATCTACACACTAAATTATGTCTAGATACATGTAAATTTGGGCTAGGTTGAGACATCCTTTTGTGGATGGAGGGAGTAGTATATTTCGGTGAGAATGTATAAAAATGGTGAGGCTATTGAAAGAATCAAAGCCTTAAAGATCTGCCTCCAAATCGTTTCCTAAAGACAACAAGCTCACAGATATGGGCACTTAAGGTGTAAAATGTTTTTGTATTAAAATGTATTTATGTTATGTAGCATTATATTTGGATATTTTCTTACTATATATCCATCCATGTATTTTTTTATGCAGAAGGACCATGCAGATCCGAACAAGTTTTAAATAAGCTAAATACAAAGTGAGATCATATCTGTGAACCGTCGCTGTTGTGACGTTTCGTTGCACCGTACAAAACACTTTTTTAATTATGAGTGTATTGGACAGTGTGGCTAAAATGTCATAGTGGTGACGTTATTATATTTCGGCGACGCCATCCAAGAATAAGATAAAATTTATGAACTTGCCACGGTTGTGAGGCAAATATAACAACAAGTCATGAAGATAAGTTTAGTTAGAAATGACAAGGATAAGTTTAGTGAGGCATGACAATGATAGATTTAGCTACGCATGATAAAGATAGATTTAGCGAGGCATGACAATGAAGATGAGTGTAATTCGTCATCTTGTGATGCAATGTATCGGTGACATTTGGTATACGTTATGAATGAATTTGCTATAATTTTTGTGCTTGAGCTGTGAGATTTTAAATGTCTAGTGACATCAGAACTCCTGTTGTAGGCTTATGAAGAAATCTCAATGCGAACAAGTAAAAGAACATACTCGGTTGCAGACGTGGTAGACAAATCGGCAACGGAGATACGTGGTTGAACGTTGCCAAAAAGTGACCTTATCGGTGACGGTTAACGCCTCCGGTCCCGATGAGGGCCTTCACATCAGCAGCGGGGGCGGGGACACAGACCGTTTCTCCGTTTCTGATGGGGTTTTGACCCGTTTTCGATGTGTCGTTCTGTACTAGTGAAAGTTCATTTCCACCCGTGATCAAGTTGCTGATGGATTCACGAAGGGACTACCACTGAGACAGCTAGAAGAATTCAAGTGTAATCTTTAAACTAGGAGGGCTGTTAGGAAATATAATTATTGTAACATTATATGCTGATAGACAAAGTACAAGAGTTTGTAGCAAATCCATGTAATCCCAGTGTAATCTGTTGGCCATTGGCCTATATCAACACGCAGGCATACCAAGACAATGTATCGCTTCCTACAAACTTTGATAGGTAGCAGGCAGTACTTCTCTAGCCGGTCCAGCAGTTTTTTGTAAGACTTCTACGTCCATTTCCAAAATCAAGTCGCCTAGAGCGGATTTCCAACATGTTTGTGGTGGAGGCTACAATTAACCGGAACGGACTTCCATGCTCTCCATGTTAGATGTGTGAAATCTACTGGAAGTCAAAAAATGATAACTAAAACCCCACTGTTGTGTCTTACGACAGGTGCTAGTGGACTAAGATGAGATCGATAAATCCATCCATTGCTTATGATCAGTCGAGAAAGCGCGGACAATTGTTGAAACGTGTGGTGAATTTTCTCTTTGATAATACTCCATCCTCCGTTTCACAATGTAAGATGTTTTAGGTGGTACACATACATGTCTACATTCATCGTAAAAAGAATGGACACATGATATATATGTGTGCATGTGCATGTAGAAAAGACTAAAACATCTTATATCGGGGTACGGAGGGAGTACTAGAAGACAGGACACCGTATTGACAACGTTTTTTAATGTGGTCTTCAGCTTGGATGTTCACTTATGTCAAATCCAAAATGAAGACACAAAGCGGTTTCGGTAGTGCAAGTGGCTAAGTTCTGCTCCTCTTGACACGTCTTACCATAGTTTGTTGAATATTATATATACCAATATAAAAAGGCACAGAGGCGGCAGATCCAATAAATTGCAACCATCGAATCAACATCTAATGGTTCAAATACAACCCGTCATTAGCGCTAAAACAGGGCAGAGCGGACAACTCGAATCGTAAATCAAACCAACCATCCCGTCCTCCCATTTTCCTTCACTAAAAAAACTCCCGTTTTCCTCAACCATCTCGTGCGCCACGACAGGACAGCGGAGCTGATCTGCCTGACGCGAGGGCGCCGCCGCCGCCTGCCCGCGCCGCCCTGATCTACGCGATGGCACCGTCGCCGCACTGCACCCCCCCCCCCCCCCCCCCCCCACCCCCCCCGCAACTCCTTCCTGTATAGCACTCCCCAAACTGCTGCGGACGCTATCGCCCAGGTCCTTGCGCAGAGCCTGGTTCCCAAGTCCTACCACACGAACTGCGGCAAACTGCATCGGACGTTGACGGCCAGGTCTTGCCTCAGATTTTGCTCATCTCCATCGTCATGTTTGTTCGTGTGGGAAAGATCAGACCAGCTTTAAACTCCAAAGAACTGCTGATGAGTATGTTCTAAGGAACACGGGACCCGAAGATCTCTTAATATCTCAATTCTGATCTCTTAATATCTCAATTCTGGATTTTACTCTTTTGCCTGGACATTGCACATCTTCTTTGATTACTAACCGGCTGGCGGTGCCGCGGGTTTCCCGCCTTGGTCCGGTTGCGTGGGGTTGGAGAGGCTCGAGTGCTCCGGGCAAAAGCCTGACGACACGACGTCCGTGGACGCCGTTCTCCCTCTTGATGGGGTCGTCTTGGAGCTCGTCGATTCTCCTCGGTCCTGGACCTCCTCCTCTTTGGGTGAAGACCTGTACCCTGTTTGTGTAGGGTCAGACGACGGCGTCGATCTTTGTCGCCTTCCCTCTTGAGGGCGTCGTCTTGAAGATGGTGGTTCCTATGTGCTCACCCGTGGGCTGTACTCACACAACATCGTGGTTGGCAGCGGCTGGCGATGTCTTGGGTGCTATGGTGGCGTTGCGAGCTGTGTGGCAACGATGACGGTGGTGAGCGGAGCCGAGTCGCGGCATGTCCTTCGTCACCAACAGTCCGTGCTGCGTCCCGCTGTGAAGTTGTGAAGTCGGAGTTGCGTGTCGCGGGTGGGCAGGCTGGCAATGATGCCACTTTTTCTACAGTGGCCTCGCGGACTCCGTGGGTGCAAGGTGTGCAACTTTCTCCTGTGAAGCTCTTCGTCGAAGTCGGAGCTGCCTCATCCTCGACGCTTTGGGTCGACTGTTTGGCATAGGCCGACATGGTGTTCTGCGTCGGCTGCGGCGAGGGCTTCGTCGGTGGTCGTCGAAGGTGAAGTCGGAATCGCTTGCTCGAGGAGGAGTGACGACGATGACGCTCGGTGAAGACCTTGATGATGTTTTTCTCCTAGCCGGCGTGTGTGTTTCATGTGGGAGGCCAGGTCGGCCGGGTCTGCCCAATGTGGTGTTCCATGACTGTATTGGTGCACTTGTAACGGTTTTCGGCCGGTTCCCCGTTAATGAACCGGTCAATTCCCTCCTACTTTTTAAATAAAATGAGGCAATGTTGCCCGTTTTGTTAAAAAAATAGTCTCCCAGGTTGGAGTGTGCGAGGTTAGTATTTTCGATATTTTTGGGATGTCCCATTTGAGGCGAAACCAATGTGTTCACGTGCATTTTAGATACTCAGAGAAAAACAATGTTGATATTCGTTATACTTCGTTTCCACAAATGTCTCCCTGCACACAAATTATTACTGTGCTGTACTACCTTGCATTTTATTTTGATGGTTTCTGTAAGTAAGAATCTGCGATCCGACACCCATGTTCTTGCGTGGATAATACTCAAATGATTTTAATAAGAAAGTCATTTGGTGCATTCTAATTAGCATCATCAAAAGGCTTCTATATTGCAACTCGATATAGATTTATACTTCCTGGTTATTGAACTACTTGGGAGGTGCGATCACTAATAAATGAGATCTTTGCAAGGGTGCAGAGTTCCAGTCGAGCCTAGGCTCCAGTACATCATCGCCAAGAATCATATCGACGGAGATTGTCAATGTTATGGAGTTGGAAACTATTCATTGTTCATACAAAATTGGAGTAGGCTAACTTCTTTTTCACTCTCTAGAAGCAATGCAAATACTTGCAACTTTTTGAAAAAAAAACCTGAGTTAAGATGGAACCGCAAAAGTGGTTTGTCGCTTGTAAAATCTAGAATTATGAGAATGGATGAAACATACTCGCGGTTAAATTATTTTATATTTGTATTGTAAGATGAATCAAAATAAAGTATGGAGACTAGCTAGATGAATGTGGGACTGGATTGCCATTTTAATGCATGAGAATGACTAAGGTAGTGATGCTCTCTCGACGTTCATTACTAAAATGTATGAGATGTATTTATGATGATTCAAATTTGCCAAAACGCGCATTGCGCGTGCACCTTTACTAGTCGTAGTAAGCATGCCAGGTTGCTACTGGTTTAGGTGCACGCCTTTGAAAGTGGACTTTTATCGTACACTCGTCGGAGATCACCTTGGCATGAGATTTGTACTCAAAGTGGTTGACACAATGCTAAGTACATAGCAAGGTAGTACATTTTAAAGCGGGACTTGCACATTTTTGTATTTTTTTTTCTGTTTACACTATGTACTCAACATAAACTGCTTTCAAGGTTTTGTTCCGATCGAAAGGGTTGCGAAAGCAAGGGGTTAAGAGTTTGATTTGGTACTCGTGTAGTGGTGTCATTCTCACTAAAGATACTTCATCCAAACCTAATTGTCAGGGCGACACTTATCGTAGTTTTTTGCCAGGGGCAAGAGACATTCAACATTTATTTTCTTGAAGTGTAGTGGTGTCATTCTCACTAAAGATACTCGTGTAGTTAACATTTATCTTCATACTCGTCGCTTGACTGTCGGTGAAAGGCATACTAAGTATTTTTTTTGAAAAGGGGAAGTTTTTGACACGGACATTTCATTCTTTTTCTGTGGGTATTGTACTCTTGTACTAGCTAGCTATATTTGTATTTGCTAGAACCATGGGCACAACGAATGTGATCGAACATGAAGTTAAGAGAATGAAATGAAATCAACTAGCCCTTTCAGCCGTGTGTTTTATTTCTAACTCGGCGAAAGTTTGTGGTGTTGAAATAAATTAGTAGTACTCCCTCCGATCCATAAAAAAGTGTCGCAGTTTTGGACTGGAGTTAATGCGAAACTGCGACACTTATTTTAGAAGAGAGTAATAAACATAGGATGTAACATGTATGTATCGTAGATGCAGAAGTACACTTAGTTCTAAAATAGAATACCGTATGAACAAGATATTGGTTGTCTGGTGCCTGTCACTCGTGATATGTTATCTGTGACCGGTTACTCATGATACCTAATTTGTTCGAGGAGTGATTTCGGAAGGAGACGTGTAGTTTGGTAAGAGATGGGATCCCCTCTCCAACCAGGCTATATGGCTACACAGAGACCACTTACTTAGGCATCTAGTAATAAATAATTGGTACAATAAGTCCAAATATGACACAACCAAGTCCCTTTAATCTGGTACGAACAAAAATTTGAAGGTCATTTTCATGGATCGATGTCGTGTGTTCTCCAGAGCACTGTCGAGCGAAGGCCCAATAGGCGTGTAGTCGATTTGGTTAGGTTGGTATGTTCCTGTCAATCGATCATTATCCCGTTATAGTGAGCCATCGACCTGTGTTTGTCATAAGGATTAAACGCTTTACCAGCAGTTAGCGCGGAAGCAGAGCACCAACAGGACCGTAAGTACGCCAGAATCGCGAGCTAATCAAGTGAAGATCGATGAGTGCACACTAGTACATAGATAGACAGATATGGGACAGTCTTGCTTCTCGCCAAGTGCATGCATGATTTGAAAAGCGGAAAGAAAATCACTCACGTTTTTTTTTAATGAAAACTCCGGCGTCTACGTCGTCGAATGAATGGACTAAAAAAAAGAAACAACCCGAGGCTGTCTGCCTCACAACAGTATCTCCACAGGCACAGAACAAATCCTATGAAAAGTTGCCAAGGTTTCGGTTACAGGTCGGTAAAAAGCTGGATGTTGATGCATGTTTTGATCATCTAAGAGCAACTCTGGAACAATCCATTAAACCTTCCATCCGACAAGAAAAACTACCACTATAGAGGCTAAAATGATAAATACCGGCCGACTCTAGCAGACCGCCTAAATCAGCCTTAAAAAGATTGTAAAAAATACCTCTCCGGTCTTTAAATCAAGGAAACATGGGGCATATTTACGGGCCCCTCTATTCACCTCTTTTTTCTAACGAAAGAGAAGTTTGCCTCTAACTTCTCCCGCGTGCCTCCTCCGGCCATACGACACTGCGTGGTCGCTTAATTAACTCGTCTCCGCAGGCACTGAACCATAGCCATTATGGTCTCGCACTGTCCCGACCGACGTCTTTCGGCGCTCTGCCCCGCCTCCAACCACCGTCCGCGGTCTTGGGGGAGGTGGGAACGCTAGCTGGTTTGGGAAGAGAGGAGGTCGTCGTCGCTCACCCCGGGCGTGGCGATCTCGGGCAAGCTAGATGGTCAGGAAAGAGAGGAGGATATTCTCGCGCTCGGTCCGGTAAAGTTGGGTAGGCATGACATCGGTGTTGCGCCATGGTCGGGCCGGCGGTGGTGTGCGGCTTCGAGATCTGAATATTTTTTTTTCGAAATGGGGGATACCCTGGCCTCTGCATCATGATGACGCACACAACCTTATATTAAAATAAATATTCAAATACTCACAGATTCATAAGTTATTACAAATCATAGGTCAGCCAAAGTGGTGGCCACATAGATCAACCAACGAAACACCGATAGGAAGATGCTTCTACACATAACGTAATCTTCTAGCATGCTGCCAACCACCCTGATTGAAAATAGCCCAAACGACCGCCATCAACCGAGTACATCCGAAATCCATAAGTTCTCTTTTCTGCAGAAGGAAGGACCACATGTGGATCCAATATGTAGCTCTGTTAACAACCTGCAAGAAATGGGCAGCTCCAACCTTGTTGAAAATAACATCATTCCTACAATCCCAAATTGCCCACATAAAAGTACAAACGCCAGTGCGATACGAGATTTAGTTTTCTTATCAATCCCAGCAAGCCAGTTACCAAACGTATTAGCATTACCAAACATATTCGAGATCTGAATCTAAAAAAAGGAAGAAAAAAATGTGGCAACCCACTTATGTCTAGATTTCACTTGTAAGAAAAAAAGTAATATAAGGATTCTGAATTCTACACGAGAGCATATATAAATATATCTTAGAGAAACCTTAAAATCTATTTGAGGCCCTTTTTATGGTTTGTTGCTCCGACGCCTGTGGTGTTTGCTGGCGATTTCTTAGATGGAGTTGTTGTGCTGCTAGCTTAGAGGCGTGTGCACACTTGTGCTAGTGCGAATGTGCGGTGGAGGTTGAATATTGTTAGAGCAACTCTAATAGAGTCGGTAAATATGCCCTCTCTGCATGTTAGAACATTTCCCCTCCCGCCCACGTCAACAACTCTCCTTCCTCTCCGACACCATGGCGTCCACCACAATTCCCGCGTCCCATGTTGCCAGATCCCGTGACTTCCCTGCTTGTCGTGCCTCAAGCTCCTCCAGCCCTACCGGTAACCGGCACCGATGAAGACAGCTCGGGCGCAGAGGTGATTATTCTGATGTCGCCACCAGCGTCGTCGACTCCGAGCATCGATCTGCCCTCACGGAATCAAATGTAAAAGGAAGCTCGGCAGCGAACTTCTCTACGACGGAAGATTTTTCTCTTGTAAGGGCATGTAATAATATGAGCGATATGCCGCGAGAAAAGAGCAAACAAGTGTACTATTTTGGAGGAGTGGTTTTATCTACACCTTGAGTGTAAATTTTGTTGTTCGCTCAAATCTTTCACAAACCAATGGGTTCACAAGATGCTTAACTGTTGGGGCTGAAGATTAAGTCAGGCACTCTCCTTCATATATTTATTTTTGTGGTCTCATTTTGAATATTTTATCACACCACATTAGTATATTCTGGGATGGGATGTCAAGATCATTTTGCGAGTTAAACATTTGCCTTGACGAGAAATTCTAATATGACTTGGCGCTCAACAAATCAGAGGAGAAAAGGATACACACATAGGAGGAGGAGCTGGATGGCCTTGATTTTTACATCTTTTAATATATTTATGTTTTATGTTTGTTCAACTTATTCCATCCAATACTATAACGTCAGCCGATGGGAAGTTGGGCAAGAAATTGCGTCACCCGATGACAAACGGGTGCCACATGGGAAAGAAATGATGGAGGCTTGCATATGGAAATTCTAAGTTTGCCCACTAATCCCTGAAGCTCCAAATTATTTTGAAGGGCACTCAAAAATGGTTTTGGCGGCCTAAGATATGTTGACTTTGTTAGAGTTGATCTTGGCCTGTTGGAAGGTCTAGCTATTAATGCAGTAGATTAACAATCCAACATTTTTTTGAAACTTATTGTCGCAACAGTGGAACATGGGGTTCCCCTAGTACTGCCAAAGTGGGTCCACCCCATGTGGGCCCAAGATGAAGATGGACAAGACCAAGACTCAAGTCAAGCTGGCGGGTTCACCGTCAAGACACGCATGGCCTACATCGACTAAGGGCTCCGGTCCTGGGGACCTTCCGGGTCCCCGAATCAAGCAAGAAGGCCAGGAAGGACCCGAGAGCCCGAGTTCCCGGCAGGAGGCCAGGCTCCCTCTCGGGTACTTCCCCACGTCCTGTGGATAAGCACTCCACCTCACCGCGGAAGACTTGGGAAGCAAGGCGAAGGCAGCGCGGGCGGGAAGCACGTCCCGTGGTGGTGTCAGCTCCTGTCCACCCCAAGGCGGACGCTCCCACCTAACCCAAGGAGACGCTAGGCTGAGGAGAGGCCACGTCTCCCCCTAAACTAGATGAGGAGGGTCCTTCACCCCGAAGGTCCCTCATGCCCCTCACGTGACCCTGTGGCAACCCCTTAGCCTATAAAAGGAGGACCAAGGCACGGAGGAGGGGAGGACAAGAAGAGCAAGGACGAACACAAGCTAGAACCAGAGCAAGACTAGACTAGGGCTGCGAAGGTAGAGAGGAAGGTGATCTCCTCCGGGTCAGGATCTGTCCTTCTTCTACCTCGCCAAAACCCTTCCGGGTACCCTGTCCGGGAGGTTCCATTGTAAGCCACACTATGAAGAACTCATCAATCCAGACATGCAGGAGTAGGGCTTTTAGCCTCCGGGCGGCCTGAACCTGGGTAGCTCCTTGTGTCCCTTTGGTTGCATGCTTTGATCGTGGAGAGGAGAGCTTGATCTAGACTCCGCCCAAGAAGACGATTCTCAGCCTCCTTCGCGCCCCGTGCCGAACCTAAAAGGGGGTATCCTATACTCCCGGTGTCCGTGCAACGAGACACGACATCTGGCGCGCCAGGTAGGGGGCGCAAGTGCTGGATTCATCTTCATCAAGTTCATCGGCAAGTTCTTCGTCAAGCATGCCTCCAAGGAAGAAGGGAGATCCTGCGGCGTCCAAGCCGGTCTCTCCCTCACGCACCAAGCTTCAGCTGAACGTCGTGCTGCTGGCGCACGGCGGAGCGCTCTCCGTCCCCGCCTCCCATGGAGAGGGTGGCGCCGGACGAAGTGGACGGTCGCGACAAGGACAACGGCCCTGGCGGAGCGGCGGCTCCAAAGGGCACCACCATGCCTCCTCCTCGCTCAGGGGAGAAGAGCGTCTGCAACGGCACCGGCAAGGAGCCCACCGCTGGAGGAGGGAACCACGGCGTTCGCCCCAGCGGGGATCCACGAGCATCCAAGAGCAAGACCTCCGCGCACTCGCCTTCGGACGTGCAAGCTCGCCATGATGCTCTAGTCGCTGCCAAGGCACTGATGCAGTTCCCTCCAAGCAGCGGCGACCCCAAGGTCTACCAAGAATGGAGGACTCGCGTCGAGAGGCTCCTCGACTTCGCCGATGGTGGTCCGTGGGTCGAACCCACTCAAGCTCCCACCGTCGACAACCCGGAGCAGCACAAGACAAACACGTGATCCGCGAGGCCAGCCTCGTGGTGAACGTCAAGCCAAGACGGCGCCTCCTCGCACCGCGCCACCGATGGCTGATCGGCTAAACCGCGATCACGGCGAGGCCATCTCCATCGGGTCGTCTACCTCGCGCAACCCAGATCTTCGTGACGAGCTCAACAGCCGTCAGAACGAGGATATGCGCACCCGCATCGAGCGTCGCCGAGAACGTCACCGCCGGGAAGATCGGGGCATCGACCTCGCCGAAGGCTGCCTCGCCCTCGCTCCCGAGTTCCGCCACTTCAACTGGCCCAAGAAATTCAAGATCGACGTTCTCCGCTACGACGGCACCACGAACCCCCGGGACTTTCTGCAGATCTACTCTCTTGCTGCGATGGTTGCCGGGGCCGACGAGGTCATGATGGCCAACTGGTTCCCGTTGGCCCTGAAGGGAGATGCCCAGACTTGGCTTCTCAACCTTCCCAAGTGCTCCATCCGTTCCTGGCGGGCACTGAAGGAGCAGTTTCTGGGGGCTTTCCAAGGCGGGTACGAGCGCCCGGGGGCTCCCAGTGATCTCCACGACTTCAAGCAGTTGCCGGGTGAAACTCTCCGCAAGTTCATCCAGCGCTTCACCCAGAAGATGAACACCATCCCGTGCATCAAGGAGGAGTTGGTGATCCAGTCCTTCCACGCCAACGTCCGCAACCCCAAGATGCGCGAGAAGCTGAGCATCCATCGCGTCGAGTCTGCTCGTAAGCTCTGGGAGCTTGCAGACCGGTGCGCTCGAGCTGAAGAAGGAGCCAAGTTCCCCGGGGAGGATGAACCCGAGGACAAGGTCGCTCCAGCTAAGAACAAGAAGCGGGACCCTGGACCCGACAAGCGGATCTTCGTCACCGAGCCTCTTCCGAAGAAGACCAAGCCCGCGCCGACTTCCGAGGAAGAAGGTGAAGGTGATCCCTGGTGCCACATCCATCCAGAAGGCAACCACTTGCTCAAGGACTGCCGCATGCTCAAGAACCTCGCCGTCCGGGAGCAACGCCGAGCTGATGGGGTCAGTCAAGACGGTTGCTACAACTGCGGCACTGCCGGGCACATCGCTCGTGACTGTCCCACGGGTCGCCAAGGCGGAGGCGGCCGTGGATGGTACCGAGGCGGTGGCCGCGGGGGCCGCGGAGGAGGACGCGGCGGTCAAGGTGGTCGCGGGTACAACACTCCGGAGGCCGCCCACGTCGGCAACGGGGAAGCTCCGGCTCCCCAAGGAGGCAACGGCGGCAAGTATCAAGAAGTCACGGGAGTTGTCGGGTGCATCCACGGAGGGTCTTCTCTGCCTCCCTCCAACGGCGCCTGCAAGAGACTTGTCCGGGAGCTGAACGCGGTTGCTTCTGCTCCGTCCAAGCCCCTGGACTGGTCTAGCCAAGTCATCACCTTCGACCCAGAAGACCACCCTGCAAACACTGCCGGGGTCGGGACCCTGCCGCTGATCGTGTCGCCCGTCATCCACAACTACAAGGTCACCAAGATGCTGGTCGACGGAGGCTCCAGCCTCAACCTGCTGACGGCGAAGGTCCTGGCTATCCTTCAAATCCCCTGTCTCGCCTGCAAGACACTGGGGTGTTCCAAGGCGTGAACGGAAGTGTTACTCGACCCCTCGGGAAGATCACCCTTCCGGTCACCTTCGGCGACTCCAAGAACTTCCGCACCGAGGAAATCGTCTTCGACATCGCCGACACTCCGCTACCGTACAACGGCATACTTGGCAGACCTGCTCTGGCCAAGTTCATGGCCGTCTCCCACTTCGCCTACAACATGCTGAAGATTCCGGCGCCGTGGGGCGTGATCAAGGTCAAGGCCGACATCGACGATGCTATCTACTGCGTTCACCAGCTGAACCAGACGGTGGCAACCACGGCGGACATCCCTCAAGGTGTACAGGAGGATGATGATGGGGCTCTCCCCGGGGGCGAAGGGCACCCCGGGGGCTCCACATCTACTCCACCCAAGAAGGCGCCATTCCATGGCGATCCGCAGCTGACCAAGAAGGTGGCGCTAACCAGTGACGGAGTTCGCTCCATCACCATCGGCGCCCGCCTCACCGACAAATAGGAAAGCG
Source organism: Poa pratensis (assembly GCA_947311845.1). Classification (NCBI taxonomy): domain Eukaryota; kingdom Viridiplantae; phylum Streptophyta; class Magnoliopsida; order Poales; family Poaceae; genus Poa; species Poa pratensis. The sequence continues at coordinate 23,845,864 of CAMZMU010000039.1, forward strand.
CGCTCGTCGCCTTCCTTCGGGAAAACTCTGACGTCTTCGCGTGGGAGGCATCAGGTTTACCCGGCGTACCAAGGGAGGTGATCGAGCACAAATTGGCGGTCAATCCGGGGGCTCGCCCCGTGAAGCAGGTTCTCCGGAACCAAAGCAAGGAAAAGCTGGAATTCATCATCGCCGAGGTGGACAAGTTGATAGAAGCTGGTGTCATCCGGTCGGTTCCCCACCCAAGCTGGGTGGCCAACCCCGTGGTGGTACCGAAACCCATGACCTTCAAGTGGAGACTCTGCATCGACTTCACAGACCTGAATAAGGCCTGTCCCAAGGACCCTTTCCCCCTGCCGCGGATCGACATGATCGTGGATTCCACGGCCGGGTGCGAGCTGCTGTGTTTCTGGATGCCTTTCCGGGTACCACCAGATCATGATGTCACTCGAGGACCAAGAGAAGACGGCCTTCATCACTCCCAAGGGCTGCTACTGCTACACCCGGATGCCTTTTGGCCTCCGAAACGCCGGCGCTACCTTCCAGCGCGCAATGCAAGCATGCCTTGGGTCGCAGCTGGGCCGCAACGTCGAAGCGTACATCGACGACATCGTGGTCAAGACCCGGTACAAGGACTCCCTCATCCAAGACCTGCACGAGACCTTCGAGAACCTCCGCCGGGTCAACTTCAAGCTCAACCCCGACAAGTGCGTGTTCGGGGTCCCCTCCGGCAAGCTGCTGGGTTTCCTGGTCTCTCACCGAGGGATCGAGGCGAATCCGGACAAAATCAAGGCAATCGAGCGCATGGAGGCGCCCCGGCGGGTCAAGGACGTACAGCGCCTCAACGGGTGCATCACTGCACTCGGGCGCTTCATCTCAAGGCTTGGGGAGCGGGCCTTACCGTTCTTCAGGCTGCTCAAGAAATCAGGCCCCGTGGAGTGGACCTCCGAGGCCGAGGAAGCCCTGCAGTCCCTCAAGCGCTACCTCGCCTCGCCACCAATCCTCGTGGCACCAGAAGAGAAGGAGCCCCTACTACTGTACATTGCTGCCACCAACCAGGTGATCAGCGCTGTGCTCGTGGTAGAGCGTGACGCTCCTCCGAAGAAGTCAAGCAAGATCAAGGGCAAGCGACCCGGGAACTCTCTTCCGGGGCAACCGTGCAAGAAAAGGCTGCCGGGTGACCAGGGGTCTCATGATCCTGGCGTCACTGCAACTTCACCAGGACGCGGATCCCGTCGGGAATGGAGAATCTCCCTCCGACGAGACTTCGCCGGGGGCTACATCGTCCCCACCCCAAGACGTCGACGTGGAGGAAGCCGAGCCCTCTCAGGACTCGGCGACCCGCAAGGTGCAGCACCCGGTCTACTTCGTCAGCGCAGTGCTGCGCGACGCCCGGGAGCGGTACCCCATGATGCAGAAGCTGCTGCTGGCAATCCTCATTGCCTCCCGCAAGATGAGGCCGTACTTCCAAAGCCATCCCATCACGGTGGTGTCCAAGTACAACCTAAGAAGCCCCCTGGAGAACCCACTTGCCACTGGTCGCATATCATGGTGGGCCATGGAGCTTCAAGGTTTCGGTCTCAAGTTCGAGCACACGGACAACATCAAGAGTCAGGCGCTGGCGGATTTCACGGCCGAGTGGACCGAGACGGCGTTCGACGACCCGGAAGAGGAAACCTGCCTCCCCGGGAAGGAAGATCCTAGCGCCTGGATCATGCACTTCGACGGCTCCTACACCAAGGGGAAAGGAGGTGCTGGGGTTGTCCTAACCTCACCAACCGGGGACCGGCTGAAGTACGTCGTCCAGATGCACTACCAAGGGAACATCTCCAACAACACGGCGGAGTACGAGGGCCTGCTCGCAGGACTTCGTGCTGCCATCGGCCTCGGCATCAACAAGATCGTCGTCAAGGGTGACTCTCAGCTAGTCATCAAACAAGTGAACAAGGAGTACGCGTGCCCTCAGATGGCACCATACGTTGAAGAGGTCTGGAAGCTGCAGCGGCGCTTCGACAACTTCCGGGCTGTGTACGTCCCACGGGGAGAAAACACGGCCGCGGATGAGCTATCGCAGGTGGCGTCCAAGCAAGAACCAGTGCCTCCCGGGATCTACATCGAGGTCCTCAGGCGACCTTCGATCCCGCCCGAGAGGCTCGCGACAAGATCTGCGCCGGGGGCTGGCGACCCTTCTACCTCGACAACACGGGTAGCCAGCCCAGAAGCTCAAGACCCGGCAGCCCCTCCAGCGGAGGAAGCTATGCTTTCTTTCCGTCGGATGGTGCTACCGGTGGAAGGAACCCACCCACCCTGGGCCCGGGACATCGTCAAGTACATCATGGAGCACGCCCTCCCGGAGGACGATCACGACGCCGAGCGGGTGGCTCGTCAAGCCAAGCTCTACGTCATGATCGACGGCGAGCTCTACCGGCGACGGGACAACGGAGTCAAGCTCCGCTGCATCCCTCAAGAACAAGGCCAAGTACTGCTACGGGACATCCACGAAGGCACATGTTCAAGTCATGTGGCATCAAGATCACTGGCGGGTAAAGTTTTTCGTCACGGGTTCTACTGGCCAACAGTCCTCAGTGATGCGGAGCAGCTAGTCAAGACCTGTGAAGCCTGCCAATACTATGCGAAGAACATACATCAGCCGGCGCAAGCTCTGCAGCCAATTCCAATCTCCTGGCCGTTCGCGGTCTGGGGGCTGGACATCGTGGGAAAGATACCGAAGTCTGTCGGGGGCCATGAATACCTTTTCGTGGCCATCGACAAGTTCACAAAGTGGGTGGAAGTGATGCCAGTACCAAGACAGACAGCTCAAGCAGCCATCAAGTTCATTGAAGGGATCGTGTACCGCTTCGGAGTACCCAACAGAATCATAACGGACAATGGCTCTCAGTTCACAAGCCGATCCTTCCTCAACTTCTGTGAAGAGCTGGGAATCAAGGTGTGTTTGCCTCGGTGTCCTACCCAAGGTGCAATGGGCAAGTGGAGCGAGCCAATGCGGAGGTCCTAAAGGGTTTGAAGACCAAGGCCTTTGACAAGTTAGAAGACAAGGGCAAGAACTGGATTGAGCATCTACCAAGTGTCTTGTGGTCCCTCAGAACCACACCAAGCAGAGCCACTCAAGAAACACCATTCTTCCTTGTCTATGGAGCAGAAGCCGTCTTGCCAACAGAGCTCAGGCATGGATCCCCCCGGGTACTTGCCTATGATGAAGACGCACAAGCTGAGAGGAGGATTGATGACATCAACTTCCTGGAAGAGGTGCGGTGCCGAGCTTCCTTACGATCTGCTCGATACCAGCAAGGGCTCCGCCGCTATCATGATCGCCATATCCGTTCACGGGTACTGGAACCCGGAGACCTGGTTCTCCGCAAGAAGCAGAAGCTTGATAACATGAACAAGCTGTCCTCCAAGTGGGAAGGACCTTATCGGGTGACGCATACCCTGAGACCCGGAGCTGTTTATCTGGAGGACGAGAAAGGCAGGCCGGAGGGCAACGCCTGGAACATCGAGAATCTCCGGAAATTCTACCCCTGAATACGAACATGAATCGCAGATAGTTCGAGTCAACTAAGCACGCCCAAGGGGCTAGTGTTCTGTATAAGGGTGTAAGAATCGTCGCCAAGGAATAAAAGATAAGTTTTTCAATTCCGTGAGCCTCTCTTGTTGTCGTGAAGTGTGTTATCCGTAACAACCCCCAAGCAGGGGGCTGACATGGTGCCGGTGGCTGACAGGTCGAGCGCGAGCAGCCTATCAGTAGGCGCTGCCACCTGATCGTGCCGTACTGCCGCGGTAAGAAGTGGAACGGGCAGTGCTGTGTTTTAAAGAACCTAAACACAGAAATGCACATTCAACTTTGCTTGCGGGTTGCTCCGGATGAAACACTTTCACGACATGTAAGGGAGGGTCCATTCTTTTCCTACTGAAAGTGTGTTGTGTGTAGCGCCTCTCCCGGGACAGGAATGGATGCTGAAGAGCGGCTCAGGAGCTGGATACCCGGGAAGGACAGAGTAGATCAAGGCACGGCAAAAACCAGCTAAGTCTTTGCATGTGCATCTGGCATTCTAGGCATAATATCTCGCTCGGAGTCAATATACCACCAACCTGCGCATGCTTGACAGTTGATGAGAACCTTTGCGGGGGTAATGCGTCCTCCCCGGCGAACGGTCAGATTTCCCTTCTGGCCTAGTACCCGTGGCTGTGGAGTGGACTCCCGGAAGGCATAGTGCTCTTAGGGGTGCTGCTACCGGTGCGGGCGGTCAGAGCACTTGTCACCTAAGAGATCTCCTCAGAAAACTTGACGGCGCGTTAGTGCAAAGGGAGGTTTGGGAAATGACCCCGGGAGTTGAGCCCTAGGATTGCATTCATCTGAACTTACATTCTGAGTTTACAATTCTGGATTACATTCAGTCGAAGCTTTTCCTGGATACATATCTAGCCTATGCTACTAAGGCCAGCTCAGGGCTCCTGGCTGTGCAGCTCTGTCTTTCTGTTTTATTGCCTGCCGGGTGAACTCCGGACTCCCGGGGACGCCTGGGATGAAGGAGGGCATTCGCGCAGGATCTTCAGGGGTCCCATGGGCCGGGGAACTTCCGGGCAAACCCCGGCACATGCTGGCTGCAGAGGAGGTGCACGTGGTCCACGAACTTATCCATGATGTCTTCCTCATCCTGTACGAAGGGAAGAAATCGAGTCAAGGCGCAGGATCTTCCCAAGGGTCGTATTGCCAGAACCAAGGCAGCCTTACCTTGAAGACATCGTCAAGATCGCAGAGGAGGCGGATCAATCTCTGATTGCCTGCGGCCTCCTTCCACAGCTCCATCTTGATGGTGTCCTTCCGGGTCGCCAGCGCCACCGATGCCTCCATGGCAGCAGAACCGGCGATGTTCCCCACCGCGGGAAAACCAAGGAGACCGAGGGCGAGGAACGACCTCGTCCTTTCTAGTGGCTCGGGCTCCAGCTTCGCTGGGTGCCTCCGCCGCTCCTCGAAAGACGGACTCCGCCGTCGACACATCGGACAAGGCCCTCTCTGCTTCGCCGGACATTGTTCTGCGGGACGAGGGGAGGCAAAGGAAGAAGAGGAGCGGAGCAAGGCGAGAAGATGTGGCGAAGGGGTGGAGTCTGGATGGTCTTTTATAGGCCTCCCTGCTCCACCTACCCCTTGACGCTACGGCTGCTGCAGTAATGGGAGCGCGTTTTGCAAAAAACTCGTTCTCATTCACACGGACGCGACACGAAGACAAGGAGGAAAACAAGATCTTCTTCATTTACAAGGACTACAAGGGGACGATCTTTTTTACAACAAAAAGGTTGGCTCCCGCCGAACAAGGAGCACCGCCGTACAATGGAAGACGCTACTTCCAGAAGTACGACGTCAAGGCCGCCAAGGAGGAGGTCAACGAGATCTCCATGGCGCCCGTCCGAAGCTCCTCGCCTTCAGGAAGACGAGCTCCCCTCGACCTTGATGTCAGATGAGTTTTCCTCATCTTCATCCTCGTCGTAGGAGCTCGAGCTGCCGCTGCTGCTCTCCATGCAGCACTCCACGCGTCCGCCATCGACACCGAAGATCTTCACGGAGAGCGTAGCATCTCCGTCGTACCGGAACACCAAGCACTGCCCCCTGGACAGGCGGCGGGCACGGGAGAACGACTTCCACCCCGGACCCAGAAGCATGGCGCCTTCAGTGGTGCGCTCCGCCATGGCCCAGGAGGGGCCATTGGGGCAGCCTTCCACCTGCAGCCAGAAGCCGGAGGGTCCGATGTCCTCCGTCGCCATCGCGAAGGAATCCGGCAGGAGAAGCCGGCTGCGAGGCCTGCGGTTCAGATCCACGGCGAACTCGAACGGCGCGAAGCTGGTATGAACCATGCTCCTAGGAAGAGGGGCAGCGGTGCCGCGGCCTCCACGGCCGCCGCGACCGCGAATCCCACGACCTCGCGGAACAGCTCGACCACGAGTGGAGGGGCCACTCTCCGCAGCAGCTGAAGAAGTACGAGGGCGCCCAACTCCTCTCTTCGCTCTCGCCATTGGCGCTGGCAGCTTGTGGGGAGGCCTGGAGTTGGACAAGGAAGAAGATGACCGAAAAGGCCAGGGGTGCGCCTCGCTTTTATAGCCACGGCAGTGCCTCTGCCAAGCGTCTCCTCGGTTCTTCCGTTAGTGGGAATCGAGGGGGCCCCGCAGTTATTCCCCCGAGCGGAGTAACTCCAAGACCTTCAAGGCCATCAGTGAAGCGAGCTGAGAAGACCAGGTGCCCGGGACCCACTTTGACCTATCTTTAGGCCATGGCCCCGGCAGCTGGAGCAAGAGCCGCCGGGACCATGCCCGGGGGCTACTGTCGCAACAGTGGAACATGGGGTTCCCCTAGTACTGCCAAAGTGGGTCCACCCCATGTGGGCCCAAGATGAAGATGGACAAGACCAAGACTCAAGTCAAGCTGGCGGGTTCACCGTCAAGACACGCATGGCCTACATCGACTAAGGGCTCCGGTCCTGGGGACCTTCCGGGTCCCCGAATCAAGCAAGAAGGCCAGGAAGGACCCGAGAGCCCGAGTTCCCGGCAGGAGGCCAGGCTCCCTCTTGGGTACTCCCCCACGTCCTGTGGATAAGCACTCCACCTCACCGCGGAAGACTTGGGAAGCAAGGCGAAGGCAGCGCGGGCGGGAAGCACCCCGTGGTGGTGTCAGCTCCTGTCCACCCCAAGGCGGACGCTCCCACCTAACCCAGAGGAGACGCTAGGCTGAGGAGAGGCCACGTCTCCCCTAAACTAGATGAGGAGGGTCCTTCACCCCGAAGGTCCCTCATGCCCCTCACGTGACCCTGTGGCAACCCCTTAGCCTATAAAAGGAGGACCAAGGCACGGAGGAGGGGAGGACAAGATAGAGGAAGGAGAACATAAGCTAGAACCAGAGCAAGACTAGACTAGGGCTGCGGAGGTAGAGAGGAAGGTGATCTCCTCCGGGTCAGGATCTGTCCTTCTTCTACCTCGGGCCAAAACCCTTCCGGGTACCCTGTCCGGGAGGTTCCATTGTAAGCCACACTATGAAGAACTCATCAATCCAGACATGCAGGAGTAGGGCTTTTAGCCTCCGGGCGGCCTGAACCTGGGTAGCTCCTTGTGTCCCTTTGGTTGCATGCTTTGATCGTGGAGAGGAGAGCTTGATCTAGACTCCGCCCAAGAAGACGATTCTCAGCCTCCTTCGCGCCGCGTGCCGAACCTAAAAGGGGGTTTCCTATACTCCCGGTGTCCGTGCAACGAGACACGACATTTATACTGTAGGGGGGGCCCCCCACAGCTCACTTTATTAAACCCCACATATGTACAGAAAAATTACAAAATATTTACAGAGAACATCTAATGTAAGTTGTCAAGCTATGATGACAACCATTACGTAGGTCGAATGTTCTTAAAAATCCAACCATTACGTTGCTTCCAGATGGCCCAACATGCTAGAATCGCAACTTCTGTGAAACAAGGTCCCTTGAAATCTTTTTTCGTAGCTAGAAGTGTTTCTGCATGAGAGCCAGGGTGCCAAGAAATCTGCAGATAATTCCAAACCCGAATGCTGAATAGACAATTGAAGAACAAATGCCTCCAGCCCTCCTTGAGATAAGCAACACACACAACACACAATCATGGTTGTCTACCACATTCCACTTTCTTCTGAGAAGCATGTCTTTTGTATTCAGTCTATCATGCAACAATAACCAGGCAAAAAACTTATGCTTGGATTGACATTTACTTCTCCAGACACAACAAGAAGGCGCATGAGTGGTAATATGTTTGAAATTGTGTTTGTAAACTATACTCGGCTTGAATTCCTCTTTAGCAATTGTGCAGAGCCATGAGTCATCCAATTCTGGCACCAAGTGCACATCTTGTAATAAAGCACACAACTGCTCAAATTCCTCATGGGCTTCTACCGTCAGTGGTAGATAAAAAGAAGCAATCCAATTCACCGAGCTCAGAAATTGAGAAAATGACTGGAGCTTGTCAAGGACAATGATAACAATCTAGGGAATTTAGTTTCCAACTTTTCCTCCAACCATTTGTTAGACCAAAACAAAACTGAGTGACCAGAACCAATCTTGCATTTTGTAATTGCCCTGTAAGCATCTGAGAAAGAAAATAGTACCCTCCACCAGAAAGAGCCTGATGTGACAACAGCAAGAGGAGTAGTGTGGTTGTAGTATGTGTCCCTGATCAACTGGACCCATGGTGTCCTCAATATTATAGAACTTATGCAAGTGCCTGAGTAAAAGGGCGACATTCTGAATTTTCAGGTCAATAATACCAAGTCAACCTTTATTTCTCGTTTTACAAATCATATCACATGCTCCAAAAGAGTTCCTTCGATCCTTGTCTTTTTTCCTCCACAGACAATGCCTCCTTGCTCTATCGAAGACCTCAGTAACTCCCACTAGAATTACTAATGTCAACATGAAATAAGTTGGCAAGGAGGATTGGACAGAATTAACAAGTACCAGCCTGTTTCCATATGAGAGAAAAGATGATGTTGCTGACAGCCTCCTTTCCACTCTATCAATTAGAGGTGACAAATCTTTTATTTGAGGCTTAGTTGTCCCCATAGGGAGCCCCAAGTAAGTGAAAGGCATATGATGACATGGAACACACGTTCGTTGGGTAACCCCAAGAGCAAGGTATGAAGTATTGCAGCAGCAATTTTCCCTTGAGAACAAAACCAAGGTTATCAATCCAGTAGGAGTTGAAGAGCTTCAACGCGGTGTCAACCTGGTCACGCGGCTGCAGATTGACGTGGACCTGCACGCAACACAATCAAACTACTTTGCCCCAATGAAACAGGAAGGTTGTCAATCTCCCCGGCTTGCTAAATACAAAGGATTAAACATATGGTGTGGAAAACAAATGTAAATGCAAAAATGAACAGCGAGCAAATGATGGTGGGAAGCACTGGAAACGGTGTTTTTATTAGTGTAAAAGAATAGACTGGGGTCCACAGTTCAGTAGAGGTGTCTCTCCATAAGACAGATAAACAAACATACTGGGTAAACAAATTACAGGTGGGCAATTGACAAATTATGAGGGCATGAGAACGCTTTTATGACAAGACAAAGTTTATTGTAATATTTAATTGGGCATTACGATAAGATACATAGACCGCTTGCTAGCTGCATCTATTACTAATAATCCACCCCGGGATAACATCCGTGTCTCCCGAAAGTATTAAGTTGTAAGCAAAAGATAATTGCAATAAGCAAAGTGTGTAATGTAAGCAATGAATATAACACGTAGAAATAAACACCGGTGTTTTATCCCTAGTAGCAACAACACATCCAAATTCTTAGTCGTTTTTGTCATCTCGAGCCCAGACAATTGGAGACATGAACCTACTATCTAGCATAAATACCCCCTCTTGGAGATACAAGCATCTACTTGGCCAAAGCATCTACTAGCATCAGAAAGCATGCAAGATCATAAATAAAACACATATATAAAAGATGAACAAACTTTATCATAACTTCAAAATTCATCGGATCCTAGCAAACACAACATGTAGCATTACATAAAGATGATCTTGATCATGTTAGGCAGCTCACAAGATCTAAACATGATAGCACAAGGAGGAGAGACAACCATCTAGATACTGCTATCGACTCGTAATCCAATGGAGAACTACTCACGCATCTGTCCGGAGGCGGGCATGGTGGTGTAGAGCCCTCCGGTGATGATCTCCCCCTCCAACAGAGTGCCGGAAAGAGCAGAACCCTCCCGAACTAGGGTTGGCAATGGTGGCGGCCTCGTATATTTTCGTTGAAAAGTGTTCAGGGCTTAGGGTTTTCAGGGACGAAGTAATTTATAGGCGAAGAGGCGGCGTTAGGAGAGCACCAGGGGGCCCACATGGGTTGGGGGCGCGGCCCACCTCCAGGCCGTGCCTGGAGGCCGTCCCCCCACCAGGTGGGTCCCCTCCGGCTGGTCTTTGCTCGGTGCCTTCGGTCCTTTGCAAAAATAAATCCCATAAAGTTTCGTCCAATTCCGAGAATATTTCCTGACTACCTTTCTGAAACAAAAAGACCGCAGAAAACAGGAACTGACACTGTGGCATCTTGATAATAGGTTAGTCTCAGAAAATGCATAAAAATGATATAAAACAATTATAAAGCATGTAACATTTGGTATAAAATAAACATGGAACATCAAAAATTATAGATACGTTTGAGACGTATCACCATACTTTCCGGTTTGCATTCAAAGAAAAGTGCAAGTTCAGCGCCTCCTCCAGTGACTAATTAATGGGCACCATAGATGACTTGTGGTAATTTACCTTTAGCCCAGTAAAATCTACATATAACTGCAGAATCTCCTTAAATATTTGCAGGTCCTTTTTATTAGCCGGCAGGATTGCAATGGTGTCATCAGTATATTGGACAATAGGGTAATCTGATCGTACTGGAATTGGGGCCCTGAGAATTCCATCTCTGTATGCTTTGTTAATTAAACTCTGTAACAAATCATCTCCTTCCACAAAAAGCAATGGGGATAGAGGATCCCCTTGTCATACCCCTCTCTTCCAAACAAAAGGCTTGCCAGGGACCCCGTTCAGGAGTACAAAAGATGAACCAGAGGGAAGAACTTCCTTGAGCCAGCAAAGGAACAGATCAGGGAAACCCGGCTTTCAACACTTGAAGAATTGTTGCATGATCTAGCATGTCAAAAGCTTTTTCAAAGTCAATCTTCATGACCACACATTTCCTCTTTGATTGCTGACACTGGAAAAGGAACTCAAAAGACCAGGCTAGGCAATCTTGAATTGTTCTACCTTTTATAAAACCATATTTATTGGCATATGTATGGTTCTTGTGATAACCTCCTGCAACCTATTTCCCACCACCTTAGTTAGGAATTTGAGACAAGTGTTGGTCAAGGAAATAGGCCAAAAATCATTCACACATTCAGGATTCTACATTTTTGGAACCAAGGTTATATAAGATCCATTTATGCTCTCAAGTGAAGCTTGGCCAGAAAAGAAGTCATTGCACAGATTTATGAAATCTTGCTTCACAATGTGCCAACACTTTTTAAGAAATAACCCATTGAAACCATCATAATCCAACATTCATGGAATTAATTGGGATCTTTATCTTTGTAGATGTGTAATTATCTCGGTGACTTTGAAATCATATGAACTCGGCTGATTTTAAGGGCTCTTACTTTTTGTGCAATTTTTTTATGGGCTCGTTGTCTTTATTTTCTTTGTAAATTTGCTCTGTAATTAGAATTAGTCCTTCTCATGTTAAAAAAATTGTTCCTTCTTGGATGCTTATAATGGTGTGCCAATGCAAACAATACTAAACTGATAAATTCAAATATTAGTACGTACTGGAAATGAAGTGCATTGGTGAAAAAAAAAGTCCCGACAGAACTGGGCTTCATGAAGAGGAACCGAGCTGTTACACTATATGGGCTCTGCTGGACCGGAGAGTCAAATTAGGCTTTAGGCTTAGACAGGGAGAAAAACTATTGTCGACCTCCACTGGTATGTCTGCTGTTCTAGATGCCTCATGGGCTGAAAAGATACCGATGATTCACATCACCGGCTTTGATTTCCGGTAGGTGCACCAGATCATCCACGTGCAGCACGTTGCCGCATAGCCACATGCATGTATGGTTTAAGCTTATGCTGCTAGTCACGACTGACGAGCGAGTGTGTGGACTAGCTGCGATGAAAGGCAACGAGCGGCCATCGCCATTCAGACGGCCGGCGACTTGCATACTGTGGTATAGTGACTGAGAAAACACAATGCAAGGCAATCCCTCAACTTGATTTCATCGCGCAGAGAGCGACGCGGTGTAGCGGGTTTCTCTCTAGCAACATGCCTCGGGTTACTAATCAAGTTTACTCTCCACTGTGACCAGCCTCACACTTATACCTCTATAAAAGTAGTAACATGCGCTAGGGCCCGCATTAATTGAGCTGACAAATCTGCTTGCAATTGTGTTGCACATTGTCATCGGTCGGTCGACCTGTAGGTCAGTGCTCTAGCGTGCTAGCTAGACAGACGTTAAGAATGAGAGAATATCTGGTGATACAAGCCCTTAGATGATACAATGCATTCAGAGAACATGAGCCGTTTGATCTTGTACGTAGGGACATGATTAACCCACTTACCTAATCGTATCCTACTCCTGGTCCTTTTGTACTTGGCCCCTTGAAAGAACTTCTTTATTCACTTGACCAGCTCATTTGTGCCATCGTTTTTTTGAAACCGCATCGTCTCTCTGGTCTGACACGCTTGAGTTAAAAAAATACTTGCTGGTAAGAAAAAACAGAGTTGAAACCAACGGATTCAGCGGAACATCATGGAACGCTAACATATTTTCATAATCATTTTTAATCTCATCAAGTACAGCAGAATATCACGCCATGCATCCCAAAAACTCCATTTTCTTTCGAGACTTCTCTTGCACATCGTAATGGATGAGAAACATCCGAACATGTCAGTGGTACAGGAAGAGTACTACTCCAGTAGATTCTTCGAATATACAGTAAACCAGGGTGTCTTTTGCATATCCAGCAACAAGTGGACCGAGCCTCAAAGGAGTGTCGATCCTGTCCCTACCTACATGATCCAACAGCCCATATTCATTGAATGCATTGTATCAGCTAAGAGCCAGTATCACTAGATATTCTCTGCGTTAAGAATGTAGGGAGTAGTGTTTGGCAGCTAATTTACTACAACCCAACTTGAAGAAAAAAATGCTAACAAAATTGCAGCAAGGCCAACTAGCTCACTAGGATTCTACTCCCTCCGTTCCATATTACTTGACTTTCAAATGGATGTATCTAGTACTAAAATAAGTCTACATACATCAATTTTAGTGTCAAATAATATAGAACGGAGGGAGTATATGAGAGATTAACTCATTAAGGAGAGTCACGTTTTGGAGTCCAGGCTAAACACAGATCGTTTTTTCAACAATTTAAAATTATTTTAAATTTGTAAATATCGGGGAAATCCCAGATGTAGATAGTGATAGGATCTACAAGTGCTGATTTTTTTTTAATTAGAAACTCATTTTATTTGGTATTCAGTTAAACACATGTCCACCAAATCCATGTCCTTCAATCTGTGTGCCATCCTAGAGACAAGGAACGACATCTCTCAGGATCCAACAGTCAATGATGACCCGTATATATACTGTTGATTTTTTAACCATACAATGTCGACCATGCCAGCTGCACAATACGTTGCCAATGCCGACCATGCCAGCTGATAAACAAGGGCTGTTGCTACTATCAGATAAGAGAACAGATAAAAGTGTCACGCACGTACTGTTTAAGGGAGATAATTAACGGAAAAGATAATCTTTGAAATTAACCTCGTCTTGAGAATCTGCTTGTGGTAGGATGGTTAGGAGGGTGGTTGTACTTCTAGCCCACCAGAGTTCAAAACTCAGATTTGACGCTGGTGTTTCTCATTTAGGCGGAATATTCTTCAGTAGGAGGCGATGTTCGCGTCGACAGCGAGACGCTCGTGGTGAGTTCGTCAATCTCAAGACCTGATCCTCCGGCTCAGTCTCTCGGAGGTGCTCATAGTCATAAGGGTAGGGTGCGCGTGTGCATTCATAAGGGTAAGTGTATGCGCGTGTTTGTGAGCGTCTACGTTATACTGTGTTTCGCAAAAAAAAAAAATCTTTTTTTTTTTTGCGAATCAACTTAACCTTGTCTTGCGACGAATCGAATCATACCTAACTGATCAGTGTGTCACGCGTCTCCGTCGAATCGTCACGTACCTAACTGATCCACAACAATACATTTGCCATTAACGACAAGGTCGTATCACTTGCTGACATACTTTGGCCGATCCTATGTAGACACCAAAACAACCAGCACCTAACTAATATTATTAACTAGGGCATCTGCATTTCTTTTTCCAAAGAAATCAACTACCTCCTCTGAAAAACGTAGTAGAGTATTGTGTTTGGAGGGGAATTGCACAGCACCTAACGTGGGCTGGCTCTTGTATTATTAATAGGGGAAGGTTACAGAGTACAACTTGGTAGTCAATACCGATACAAACACAGGTTAGACTAATTCTACAAACGGTAGTTTATCACCCTCCCTCAATCTCAACTGATGTACAAATGTTGAGATTGCGTATACAAGCCTGGAACATTGGTAATGGTAGCGGTTTTGTAAATATGTCAGCTAACTGATCCTTGGAAGATATGAACCGTATTTGAAGCAATTTCTGAGCAACTCGTTCTCGAACAAAGTGAAAATCAACTTCAATGTGCTTGGTATGAGCATGGAATACTGGGTTGGATGAGAGAAACGTTGCTCCAATGTTATCACACCATAGAACAGGTGGACTTTTCTGAGAGACACCAAGTTCACCAAGAAGAGCTTCTACCCAAATGAGCTCCGCAGTGGCATTAGCAAGTGCCTTGTACTCAGACTCCGTACTGGATCGTGAAACAGTAGCTTGTTTGCGAGCACTCCAAGCAACCAAGTTACCACCATAAAATACGGCATAGCCCCCCGTGGATCGCCGGTCATCAGGATTACCAGCCCAATCCGCATTAGAGAAGGCGGACAAAAGATCAGGAGACGTAGTAGAGCGCCTCAACAAAAGTCCATGTGATAAGGTGGCTTTGACGTAACGAAGTATACGTTTAACAGCCGACCAATGTGTACACCGAGGAGCATGCAGATATTGACACACCTTGTTAACAGCAAAGGACAAATCTGGACGTGTCATAGTAAGATACTGAAGACCACCAACAATGCTGCGGTAACGAGTAGACTCCTCGGCAGAAAGAATAGTACCATCGGTAGCAGCCAACTTGTCAGTGGAAGCCATTGGTGTAGTAACTGGGGTACACTTCAACAAACCAGCACGACGCAATAGTTCAGAAGCATACTTGCGCTGACTGAGTAGAAGAGATCCATTGGAATGTTGAACCTCAATACCCAGAAAATAATGCAGTTTACCGAGATCCTTGAGAGCAAAGGAATCACGTAGCTGATGAATAAGGCGATCCGTAGCTGTAGAGGAAGAACTATCCACAATAATATCATCCACGTAGACCAACAGAAATAGAGTGACATCAGGTCGACGAAGTATGAAAAGAGATGTATCAGCTGTAGATGGAGTAAAACCAAGTCTAGTGAGAACATTACTCAGGCGAGCATGCCACGCTCGAGGAGCTTGTTTCAATCCATATAAAGCCTTATCAAGCCGACAAAGATGATCAGGCTGACGAGGATCCTCAAAACCAGGAGGTTGACGCATGAACACTTCTTCCTCAAGAACTCCATGCAAAAATGCATTCTGAACATCGAGTTGGCGAAGATGCCAACCACAAGTAACCGCCATGGATAGGATTAGCCGAATAGTGGTGGGTTTAACAACTGGACTGAATGTATCTTCATAGTCAAGACCGTACCGTTGTTTGAATCCCTTCGCCACAAGACGAGCTTTGTATCTTTCAATAGAGCCATCAGATTTTTGCTTGATTTTGAACACCCATTTAGAATCAATAATATTTATACCAGGCATGGGAGGAACAAGTCTCCAAGTTTTATTGGCTTGAAGCGCAGAAAACTCTGTTTCCATTGCAGTACGCCAATGCGGACAAGTCATGGCTTCTTTATGATTATGAGGTTCAGTCCGAACGAGATCAACAGTATGAGCAAGACGAAGAGCTTCCCAGGCAACAGTACCATCTGTCCACTTTTTAGGATTACGAATCCCGCGCTGAAGGCGAGTAACAACACCACGCTGAGGAGTAGTGACATGAGTTGGCGGCAGTGTATCGACAGAACTAGACAACGAGGAACCAGGAGTCACTGGAGGAGGAGGCGACCCATTAGCGACATGCAACGGCGGTCCGGTAGACACGGGCGATGGCAGCACAGTAGCCGATGAAGCTGTACCAGGGACGCACGGTCCAGCGCAGCCTGGTCGAGGGAATCACCAAGCGATCGTTGCACATGCAAGGGAGTGGACGGGCCAGGCGGGTCCGAGTCTGCATGGCCTGGCAGCGCACCATGCATGCGATCAACTTGAGGTGAAGCTAGGTAATCACCGTGAGCTGAACCATCTGCAGGAGCATAATCCAATAACTCCAAACAAGCACCAGGACCCAGACCTGCACCGTGGTTAGTCAACAATAACGGAGTATTTGCAGCATCATCAAATTGGTCAGGATGTAGAGGAAAAGTGGACATGGATGGTTGTGTGGAGTGCAATGGCATGTTGGAAAACGGAAAGACGTTTTCATCAAAAACAACATCGCGAGATATGTAGACTCGATTGGTAGGAACATGTAAACATTTGTAACCCTTGTGGAGAGAACTGTAGCCAAGAAATACACATTTTTTAGATCGAAATTCGAGCTTGCGCTTATTATATGGACGAAGATGTGGCCAACAAGCACACCCAAACACTTTAAAAAAAGTGTAATCAGGGACTTCACCTAAAAGACGTTCAAGAGGTGTTTGCATGGAGATGACACGACTAGGAAGCCTATTAATGAGAAAACAAGCCGTAGAAAAAGCATCACTCCAAAAACGATAAGAAATAGAAGCATGCGCTAATAGGGTAAGACCCGTCTCAACAATGTGACGGTGCTTACGTTCAGCGGTACCATTTTGTTGATGAGTATGTGGGCAGGAAACACGATGAGGGATACCAATGTCCGAGAAAAAATTGTTTAACCGATGATATTCGCCACCCCAGTCAGTTTGAACATGTAATATTTTCTTATTCAAAAGACGCTCGACATGTTGTTGAAAATGAAGAAATATCTGGAAGACATCAGATTTATGCTTAAGTAGATAAAGCCAAGTAAAACGACTATACGCATCAATAAAACTCACATAAAACTGATGTCCACTAACAGAAGTTTGGGCAGGACCCCATACATCGGAATAAATAATCTCAAGTGGCGAAGTAGTAACTCTAGTGGATAAAGAAAACGGTAACTAGTGACTTTTGCCTTGTTGACAAGCATCACAAATTACATCTTTATTATTGGAAACGGATGGAAGTTCATGACGATGTAAAACATGTTGGACAATCTGGGTAGCTGGATGACCTAAACGTCAGTGCCACCTCTCACGCGACACCTTGATACTGCTAAAAACTTGCTTAACAGAGGATACATCAAGATTATAAAGATTTCCACGACAGCCCCCTCTAAGAAGAACCTCTCTCGTATCCCGGTCCTTAACGAGAAAATACCACGGGTGAAACTCAAAGAACACATTATTGTCTAAAGAGAATTTTTTTACGGACAAAAGATTACGTGTGACGGAAGGAACATGAAGGATATTTTTAAGGTGTAAAGGATGTGAGGAAGTAGGAATAATGGATTGACCAATGTGAGTAATGCGCATACCTCCGCCATTGGCGGTGTGAACTTGATCCTTGCCGTGATATTGCTCCTTTGTAGTAAGCTTGCCTAGCTCATTAGTAAGATGATCTGTCGCTCCAGTGTCAGCGTACCAAGTAGAATCGATGGGGTAGGATGGAGTAGACCTCTGTGATCCATGTGTGACCGAGAAAGCGGCCACCTGATGATCCATGTATCGCCCATTGTTGCCAGCACCAAGAAAATCACATTGATAACGTTTAAAGCAACACGAAGCAACATGTCCAACTTTCTCACAAATTTGACATATAGGACGGTTGCCATTGGAAGTAGCACCGGTAGGAGGACCACGCCGTCCATCACCATTGTTGGGCGAGTAAGACGTCTTGTCTGAATGAGGAGGACGCTGGTCCGAGCGGTAATTGCTGCCACCAGATTGGTATGCCGGCTGGTACGCCTGCGGCATGTACGCCTGCTGCGCCGGCTTGCTGCCTCCTGGACGTGAGCTGTAGTGGGTAGAGTGTTGCATGGCTATGCCAATCTCAGCCCGTCGTGCTTCCATGCGCTGTTCCGTGCCGAGTAGTTGGGCGTATATACCCTGAACAGGCATAGGATCAGTAGCAGCGCGAGTCCCGACAAGAGCTGCAGAGGAGTAGGTCGCGGAGAACGCCGCAGAGGTAGCCGTAGAGGTAGCCGCGGGGAACGCCGCGGAGGTAGCCGCAGAGGTAGCCGCGAAGGTAGCCGCAGAGGTAGCCGCGGAGGTAGTACTCGACGCGGAGGTAGCCATGGTGGAGATCGATCGAAGATGAGCGGAAGCGATCTAGGTTTGAGAGCCGTCGGCTCTGATACCATGAAAAACGTAGTAGGGTATTGTGTTTGGAGGGAATCGCACATCACCTAACGTGGGCTGGCTCTTGTATTATTAATAGGGGAAGGTTACAGAGTACAACTCGGTAGTCAATACCGATACAAACACAGGTTAAACTAATTCTACAAACGGTAGTTTATCATCCTCCGTACATAAAAAGATGTCTCAACCTATCCCAAATTTAATGTAAATTTGGGCTAGGTTCAGGTATCCTTTTGTGTACGGAGGGAGTATATCTTTCACTGCTCCCAAATTAATAATGATGAGTACACATCGGCTCGGGACAGGGCACTACCGCAGAATAGCACATCGTCCTTGGTTGGAGCTTACCGGTCACTAATCAGGTGCCACACACTCCCCTGGACATGTCAAACACTGACGCCCACATACCACACACCATCCCCGCTACAATCATCTCGCGAAGCGAGGGAGTGCCCTGAACATAACTTGCATGTACTGACCCCAAGGCGAGCGTGAGTGCCCTGGTATAATCATCGATGAGCTTAAATTAGGGCAACCGTTCGTAGCTGCTAGGACACTTCAACCTAATCACCAAAATAGCTGATAAGAGCAACCTCACCATAAGGAGCTCGCAATCACTTCACCTTAAAGAGGCCAGGCTCACCGGGTGCCGCTTTACTTGGTCAAATTAATGATCAACAGAAAATAGGCTTACCAAGATCGACCACTCTTTCTGCACCAACGACATGTACTTATTCTCTGACGCCCACCTCCAGACAATCTCCACTTGGTTTTTATCACTGCCCCTGTTGCTTTAAGGAAATGTTTCGATCCCGCACAAGGTATCCTTCAAATTCAAGGAATTCTGGCTTCACATGCCAGTATTCAAAGAAACGGTCTTACGGGCCTGGAACAAGCATGTCACCATAGTTGATGCCATCCGCAAATATTACACATCAAGCTCCCCCACACTGCAATGGCCTTGAAAAAGATGAAAAGATAGAGAATATGGGTGCTCAACCATCAAATCGCCATCTTAAAAGAAGTTATTTGGCGTCTTAACTTCACCGGGAGATTCTCCTCTCTCCCCCCCCCCCCCCCCCCCCCCCCCCGGAAGAGAGGCCCTCAACATTGCTCCCGAAAATTTGGCTACTTAGACTCTCGTTTCACTCAAGAGATAGAACTCCGGCAGTGATCGCCCTCACATGAAACCGAATCGCTTATGACAACACCAAGTTGTTCCACATCGATCTAGTAGTGCAAAGCAGAAAAATGGCATCCACTCGCTTCAAACGTATGATTGGAATTGGATGACTATCTCTGAAGAAGACCGACCCCGAAAACGAGCCAAATGTATCACTTGGAGGCGGTCGATTAGCAACCTCACGACCTATCTGATCTTGAAGATGATTTCTATGATGAGGAAATCAAGTATTCTATGTACTGGCTACCCTTGTTGAAAGCCTCTGAACTCGATGGCTTCATTGAGGCTTTCTTTAAATCTTGCTAGGACATCATCAAAAAGCGATGTCATTTCCGCCATCTAACAAATTGTTGATATGAGCAGGACTACAAGGGGGCTTGTTACTTGGCAAATATCATTCGAAAGTTGGTAGTTCACAAATTCACTATATCTCCGCGGCTTTATCTAGAATGGAGATGATAACAAACTGTTTTGTCCCGCTCTCTAATGAATTGGAAGTCCCTTCACATCATTGACATAACGTATGTTTATCTTTTCTTTTCGTTTCCTTGTACACAGAATTCGTACGGAAAGTCGTCGGCACGTGTTTATTTAAGGAGCAAAATTTGAACTGAGTAATGTCTCCACGATTCCACCATCCTAGAACTAGCTCTTTCTCGAGGTAGGATAGATTTTAACCTAGAGCGATTTAGCTGCTTCTTTCTAGGGTATGGTTTACCTGTATCATGCAAATGTCCAACACTTGGGTGCTTTTAACGATCATTCTGTATAAAAGATGTATGACATGTTTGGATATTGAATTCGTTGCATGGTATTAGTTGGCTAGTCCATCTCTGGGATAAGTAGCACGCGTGTTGCGCGCGCGATTAATTAACTTGTTAATCCCGATCGACCATAACCTGTCGAGATGGAAGGTGGCCGATCGTACTAACAAAGACCAAGTTCGGATCGAACCAGTGAAGTAAGATATTCTTCTGGCCTAACATTTATTTGATTCACCCGCCCGATCCGGTTGGTGTGCACCCGATCGCCCTTGTGCACGTATCGCGTGGCCACCTGTCCGGTTTAAACTTACTGCTACTGATGACTCACCGGTACTAGCAAATTTGTGGACTACTCCCTCTGTTTTTTAATATAGGATGTTTTAACATTTATCCACATTCACATGTATACAAATGTATCTAGACATATTTTAGTGTTCATGTTCACTCATTTTAGTGTGCATCTAGACAACATGTGTACAACACATAAAACATCTCATATTAAAAACGGAGGGAGTAGCTGCAATGCAATGCAACACAACAAACGGTCATCGCCATTTTTTTTTTTTTGACGAACCTTGTCAAACGGTGGAGAGCCCCCGCATTGCATCGAGAAGAAGAGACTTGATCCAGTTAATAAATGAAACCGGATCCAAAAACCATACAACACGCTGTTTTACGGAAAACAACAAAACTAAATATGACAAATCATGGAACATCGTCTGTGCCTGAAACAAGAGCACCTTTGAATTTAACGCGGCATCCACTCGGCCAGAAACGTGTGCCGGTATGGTGACTGAAACTTACACAAGACAATCAACTTAATTTCATTGTGCCGACAGAGACGCGGTGTATTTTCTTGATCCATGAGGAATGCACGAGGGAGAATAATTATTCGGCAAAAGAGATCACACTATGCCGTCTCGCACTCACTGTTATCAAGTTGGGGTTTATGCTCCAGCGAGGTAGCCGGCCGTTAAACATATATGTCCGCGTCTCAGTGTCATCGTCCCGTATCCCTGGGTCAAACGTCCAGCTTTGTTACAGGACTCCACCCAATTTAAGGGATGGAGACGGTGGCGGGCACAGACACTACCAATTCGGTATATCTTCAGTGAGGATATTCCCTTGTGCCAAAATATAACGGTGAACATGGTTCTATGGGAGAATAAAAGCTTCAATGTTGATAGATAGACTGGAGATTGGTGAGGTATTAGCGTATACTCCACCAGAATTAATTTTCCCCACGAGTATATTGAGTTATTCTCAACAATCATTAATAACTACAGTATGTCCCACAAAGTTTGGCCATCCCCTCTAAAAATGTCTACAATGGTTCAACCGATCGATGGATACCCGATCGATGGAATCGCTGAAGATATTCATCGACCATTGCCCGATGCATGCATGGACGACAGCCCACGCGACGGCAACATGGCCGATGGAATCAATCACCCAAGATATATATATTATTTTATCTAGCCAAGATATATACACGTGCACCGGATCATCACGCATAGCCACATGTGTCACGTACGACTGACCAGCAAGTTGCTCTATGGACTAGCTGCGATGCAAAAGGCAACGAGCGGCCATCGTCATTCAGACGGCCAGCAATGTGTAGTATTTATTACTACTGGTTCAGGTTGCAGGGCGGCGCCCGAACCCGGCTCGCTTACTAACAATTAGCCTACGCGTAGTTGTTACGATTCTGCCTAGATTTTCATTTTTTTTGTACTAATCGTTAGTTATGTGGGACGTTGCGGGCCGCCGCCTGACACCTTCACTACTGGTATAGTGACCGGAAACACAAGGCATTCAGCCGACTTTTTTTTTAAAGCCAAGACCGTAGAACAATTGTTCTACGGTAAATTTTCAATTATATAAAAAAATATTTACATACATAGCAGCAGCAAAAGGAAATGAAACAGGATTAACCCACTCCATTTTTTTTTCTAACATGATAAAAGGAAGAAAAGGATTGAGTCAACCCAATTCTTCAGAGACTCTGCATATTTCGCCTTGATTCTGAAACCCAGAGTGTTAAGATCTTTCTTGAGGAGCACTCTCCAGGAGGCAACACCTGGGTTGATGTTGTGAAAAAAATTATTGTTCCGTTGCGTCCAAAGATATTAACATCTATGCCGGGAGACAGGGAGAGTAATCCGGATTGCAATTTTCTTTTACATTATTGTTAAACTCCTCTCTTAATTAATACAATGAGGCAAAGATTTGCCACCATTTGAAAAAAATAACAATTGCACATACTACCAAAAAATAATTTTATGATGATTCTAATAATATTTATTTATATTGTAGATGTCCATATTTTCATAGATGCATAGTCCAATTTCAAAGTTTGCATTTTACCAATACAGGATAATTATGAACCGAGAGGGTATGTTAGACATATGCCCTGGTAGCAATCATTGAGTGATCATATTTCATTGTATTCATACTTCATTAAGTATATCTTCAATAATATCATTTTCATTGATTGACAAATATGTGGATTAACTGTACATGAGACTGTGCACTATGCAGGAAGGTTGAAATTGCAACATTCATTGAGACACCGACTCGGGCCTATATGTAATTATGCCGACGAATCTGCTTGGGATGGTGTTACACTTTGTTATTGACTTGGAGACTTGTGCTCCAGCAAGCTAGTCATATATTTTCTCGGTGTTATCGGCTCGCATCCCTAGCTAGGTTAAAGGTCCAGATTCAGTATAATACTATCCCCTAATTTAGGGATTTATGGGTAAAGAGGGTCGCCACTAGTTTGTGATAAGACGGCATATATAATCTTCATAGTAGAGAGGGACTATAATTGCATTATTTATTCTTAGAAATAATGAATCCAAATATTGCCCTTTTAAGACTAGTAATTTTGCATTTTCAATATGTCTTATTTTGCATCGTTATTTTAAATTTTCTCGAATGTAAAAAACCGTAAGTCTGTCGACTACTAGCCGCGATATATGCAAGGCAACGAGCGGTCATCGCCCCTCGGACGGCCGACGACGTATATTTACTGCCGGGGAAAAATACTTGGTGTGAACGGTGGAGATCGTTGGCTTGTTTCGTTCGCAGGATTCTAGAAACACGGTATTAGGAAAAACGCGATAGAAATGATAAGAACAGATGTGCCGAAGAGATGACTGTAAACTTATTTGTTTGATTCACAAGAATACCTAGGATTTTTTTTTACTAATAACCATGGTCAAGTCAAAATCAAACCAATTTACAAGGTATAGTTAGCATGTTATTATGCCATTAGAGACCTCGATCTTGTATTTTGTGCGTTGGATTATGAAAAGGAGCTCCAAGTGGATTAAAGTTCCTGCGTTCTTCCTTTCAAGATGATTTCAGTAGGAATTTCTGGTGGAAGCTAAACTTTGAATGGAATACTGAGCTGGATCTGATAAACATGTTGATTGATGCTAAGAGGAGATATAAGCTGATTTGCTTTAAAGAATCCTTGATTGTGGGATGCTGAAGTATCTGGAATCACAGGAATAGATGCATATTTGATAATCAGTCGGTTGATCTTGATGTATGTTTCCAGGATTTTGTTTCTTCTTTTGCTCTAGTTAGACATAAAGCTAAACCCTCCCTTAAGGAGTGGATGACCCAATGGGTGGACACCTTATGAAATTTCTGATGTAATCGGTTTGTACAGTTTTGATGTGAAAATAGAAAATTAAACAGTAGGGGCCTTCCCTATTGTTTTGCGCTTAAAAAAAGATTCTAAAAACACGGTATTAGGAAAAACGCGATAGAAATGATAATGTGCCGAAGAAGAGATGACTGTAAACTTATTTGTTTGTTTCACAAGAATACGTAGGATTTTTTTACTAATAACCATGGTCAAGTCAAAATCGAACCAATTTACAAGGTATAGTTAGCATGTTATTATGCCATTGGAGAACTCGATCTTGTATTTTGTGCGTAGAATTTTGAAAAGGAGCTCCAAGTGGATTAAAGTTCCTGCGTTCTTCCTTTCAAGATGAGATCAAAGTAAAATTTCCTGCATTTTTCTTTTGATCAATTCTTTTGAGTCAAACGGATTAATAGTGCCATCTATTTTTGTATTTATGCATTAGTTCCTCGCAAAAAGTAGCATGTTCATGTCGACTCCCGAGCTCCGGTGCTTGATAAAATCATATCAGTGAGTTTCAAAAAATTCTGAAAAAATCCTTCCGAATTGTTTTGTGGAACTCAGAAATGTGATTCCTGAATTTTTGTAAAGCGGAGGGAGCACAGGAACTCGAGAGGCAAAAGTACTTTCGGTTCATGTCTCGCAACATCCCAAGCACGCATATAATTGTTTTGTCACATCATTTTAGGGGCGGAGAGGGCAGCTGTCATCGTAACCATGCCAGCAACGACACAGACCTCCCATAATCCAATAGTCGAACAAGTTTGGGATGCCAGCAGCTGAGTGGAGATTGGTGAGCACGATACGTTGTCGACCATGCATGCCAGCTGATAAACAATTAAGCGAGCGGATCAAAGTGTCACGCCGTCCCATACACTCTTGCGGAGATAATCTTAACAACTTAACCTCGTCTCACACGAATCGTCACGTAGTACCTAACTGATCCACAGCAGATGACTCGTTAAGTTAATCCAGAACAGCTTGATCCCTTCTCCACCGTACCTGTCACAACTTCACATCTCCAGAGTTAAGTTAATCCAGAACAGCGAGGAATATATACAGCTAGCAAGCAAGTCTTGCGCTCGGATCCGCACGCCTTATCATGCATTCTCCACACGCCTCCGGTTCGATTCCACCTTCGTGCTGAATATACAAGACTATCACTCAACTTAACTTCATTGTGCCGAGAGGGACGCGGTGTAGCCCCTGTTTCTATCTCGCGACATTCATCGAGACACCGACTTGCGCTGAAAAATCTGATTGATATATATGGCGTTCCGCATTGTTCTCAGCTTGAAAGTTCTGATGTGCTCTAGAATGTTAGCCGCATGTATGTACGCCTCTCGGTTTCCAAGCAGGTTAAAGATTACCGGATTCCCCTCCAACTCTCCGAGGGTGAAAAGGGTGGCATGTACTGTTGTTTTATGATGATCCAAATTCGTTTATACTCATAAAGACCAACTTGTGACGAAGGAGAACGGTACGGATCGTTTCCGGGTCGGACTGCAGCCGACCTAGGCTTTTATGCCACCATATATACCACTTGTAAGCCGCCGGTTGGGATAAGTCGCATTGTGTAAATCCCAGCCGTTTGTTACCTCGCCCGATTATAGTGAAGTTTTGCTGGCTGACGCCCGTGATTTTTTCTCCTCTATTGTTGGAGGGGTTTTCCACGTTAAAATCTCGTGTCCCCATTGGTTTGATCGTTCCGCACTTCATCTTTTTTTGCTATTGTTTATAACAAGTGGTATCAGAGCCCTGTTTCAGATCTGTTTTTCAGATTAGGGTTTCGCGATGGCATCGATGAAGTTTGATCTACCGACGCTGGACAACAAGAAGAGATTTTCGTTGTGGCAGTTCAAGATGCGTGCGATCCTCGCACAGTCCAATGATCTTGACGAGGCGCTGGATAAATTCGGCGACAAGACGCAGGCGACATGGAGCGAAGCTGAGAAGCGGAAAGACCGTAAGACTTTGTCTCTTATTCAACTTCATCTATCTAATGACATTCTGCAAGAAGTACTCCAGGAGAAAACCGCAGTGGCACTGTGGGCTAAGCTGGAGTCGATCTGCATGTCCAAAGATCTCACCAGCAAGATGCATGTGAAGATGAAGTTGTTCTCGCACAAACTGCAAGAAGGTGGTTCCGTGATGAACCACATATCGATCTTCAAGGAGATCGTTTCCGACCTAGTGTCGATGGAGGTAAAATATGATGATGAAGATCTAGCACTTTTACTTCTGGTCTCGCTGCCAAATTCCTTTACAAATTTCCGTGATACCATACTTTTGAGTCGTACTAAACTAACCACTGCCGAAGTATATGAGACCCTCTTGACGAGGGAGAAGATGAAAGGTATGGTATAGAAAGAGGAGTCATCGTCCTCCAAGGGCGATGCTTTGCAGGTCCGAGGAAGGTCTGAACAGCGAGATAACCACTACCACAACAACAACAGAGATAAGAGTAAGGGTGACAGAGTTCGCTCAAAGTCCAAAGGACGAGACAAGTTCTGCAGGTATTGTAAGAAATCTAATCATGTCATTTATGACTGTTAGAAGTTGCAGAACAAGGAGAAAAGAAAAGGTACTTACCAACCGAAAAATAAAAATGAAGGTAATGATACCGGTGAGGCTGCTGTTATTGATGGTAGTTCTGATGACGAATGCCTAGCTGTTTTAGCTGCATGTGTTTCTCGTCAGGATGAATGGATTCAAGATACTGCATGTTCTTTTCATATTTGCTGTAACAAAGATTGGTTCAGTTCTTATGAGTTAGTGCAGACTGGAGATTTCGTGCGTGTGGGCAACGACCAACAATGTATCATTGCTGGTGTTGGGTCTGTTCAGATCAAGACACATGACGGTATGACACGCACGTTGACGGGAGTGAAACACATACCAACCATTGCGAGAAATTTGATCTCGCTCAGTACCCTTGATTGTGACGGGTACAAGTATGCCGACGGGAATAGACTCCTGAAGGTATCAAAAGGTTCTCTCATTGTTATGGTTGGTGATATGAATTCTGCTAAATTATATGTTCTTAGAGGTAGCACTTTATCTGGTACTGTTGCTGCTGTCTCTCATGATGATGCTAGTAAAACTAACCTTTGGCATAAGCGTCTGATGCATGTAAAATGCATACATGAACTTTGCATTATTTCTACTTATATTCCAGTCATATTTGCATCATATAAGGGTTATATCACTGTTTTATAATGATTTTGGGAATATTTAATATGTTTCCTATTTTTTATGGAATTAACCCTGCGCAGGCAGAAAACCCTATTTCTTTCGTTTAATGTTTCAGGGACCCAAACGACGTCCAAATGACCTGGAAATTTACGAGCATCATTTTTGGAAGGAACAAGACTGGAGCGAAGAAGCAAACAAGAGGAGGCCCGAGGGCCCAGATGAGTGGGCCCACGCGGCCCAGTACCTGGCCGCGTGGGACCCCTACTTTGGCCCTCGAGCTCCGTTGCCGTCGATCTTTCTCCACCGACTCCGTTTTGACCTAAAAACGCCTATAAAAATATCCCCGACGTTCTCTGAAGGAGCGCGCAGAAACACAGAAACACCGAAACAGAGACCTGGAGTGCAGATTGGAGGGGGAAAACTCCGGCGGGCGCTGCCGGCGTGGTCTCCATCTTCTCCAACGACTTCTCCACCGTCTCCATGATGAAGAGGGAGTAGTCCACCTCTGGACTATGGGTTTGTGGAAGTAACTTATGTATCTCTCTCTCTCGAGCTTCACTAATTAGTACCGTATGAGCTGCTGAACATGATTACGGTCATCTATGTAATACCTTTGTGGTGGATCTTTTTATGAGTTAATATATGTTTGAGATTGCAATGGTTTTGTTTCAGTTATGAAAGTAGATGCATATTATGTACCCCGTTCTTATTTACTTGTATGATCAAGCATGTTTATGAGAGCGTGTGAGGGGGAACGTGTGCATTAGTTGGAGTAACGGGGGTGGCTAGTGCAGTGAACGTGAGAGAAAGTTCTGCGATCCACTTGGGTATTTTACCTTACTTTGTTGCCTCACTAGGGATAAAAAGAAATACCATGCTACCGGAGTGTGGGTGTGACCATTGCCACTACTCCATGACTAGATCTAGCATGTTCTTATTTTAACTTCATGTCATGATACTTATTGCTATACTCTGAGTTATCTTAATTACTGAGGTGTTATGATTTAGTTCGCATCTTGGTGGAGTATAAGAGAGACTAATAACCAAAAGGTCTCTATGTTAGGACGTGATGCCCATATAATTATAACTTGTCATTAAACTGTTGTGTTGCAATCTCATATGTCAACTCTAGTGTTCCATTGTCTACCACTTTATTAAAGAGAGAGTGCATTTGTGAAACCATGAACCCCGGTCCATTTTTAATCATAAGAAACACCTTTCCAACACTTTTACCACTTTTCCATTTTCTGCCATTTAAAAATCCGAAAATACAAAAACACTTTTACATCTTGCATTCATAAAAAACCCAAAAATATCATTTATCATTGCTACCACCATCCTTGCATATTTATTTACCACCATTGCATATTTATTTCTTGTTTGCATTGCATATTATCTTGATATCATTCTCACACCTTGTGCTTGACAACCACTAGGTGAGGTTGAGGACCAAAACATTTACTTTGTTTTGTAGGTAACCAAAAGAAGGATAGGAAAGATAAATCTTCACTACTGATTCCCCGAGAGTTCGATATTAAACCCTCGAGTCACCCCTCGTGGGGAAAACACGTCTTCCACTTACTACACACTCTGCACTTGGAGTCTCAACCTAACCCATTTACTTTTCACGCAGGTAACTACGTGAAGGGCCATCAAGACTGTTTTCTGGCGCCGTTGCCGGGGAATCATTGCTGAAAGGTTTATCCAAGGATATCTCACCAAGTCAACTTCATCACCAACTTGTGCTAACACCTAAGCTTGGGGAGGTTGCACCTACGTGAGCATCATCTTATCCATCTTTACCTTCAAAGCAATTTATCTTGTTTTGTCATTGTCTTGCATATTTATTTTCAGTTTTGCATAAAAAATTAAAAAACACATAAAAACTTGCTAAAATGGGAGAAAGAACTAAGTTGTGTGATTACACAAACACTCCAAATGATCAATTTATTGCTAGGCCCATTGCCACACCTAAGATAAATGCTGAGAGTTATGAAGTAAGTCCTAGTTTGTTGAACTTGATAACTAGGGAACAATTTGGCGGTAGTGCTATGGAGGATGCCTCTATGCATCTTCATGATTTTGTTGAAATATGTGACATGCAGAAATTTAAAAATGTGGAAAGTGATATTCTAAAACTGAAGTTATTTCCTTTCTCACTTAGAGGAAAAGCTAAAGAGTGGCTGCATTCATTACCTATTGATAGCATTAAAACTTGGGATGATTTAAAAGAAGCTTTCATTAAGAAATACTATCCTCCTGTTAAAATTTTGCAAAATAGAAACAACATTCTTTCTTTTAGGCAAAATGAAAATGAACATGTTGCTATGGCTTGGGATAGGATTAAACTTATGCTTAGAACTTGTCCATCACATGGGGTCAACGAATGGACCATATTACACTCTTTTTACAATGGTCTAAATTACATGTCTAGAAATATTCTTGATTCTGCTGCTGGAGGTGCTTTTATGGGAAAAACTATAGTAGAAGCTAAGAACATATTGGAAAGTATTTTGCAAAACTATAGTCAATGGCATACTGATAGAGCACCTAATCCTTCTAAGAAAGTGAACTCCATAGAAGAAACAAATGATTTGTCATCTAAAATGGATACTATTCTTGCTTTCATTAATAAACAAAATATTGAAAATGTGCCTTTGCAAGAACTAGTTGGTAATAATCCTGAAAATATTGATGTCAACTTCATTAGGAACTATGGTAATAATGGGTATGGTAACAACAATTATAACTCTTATAATAAACCCCCATATGTGCCAAACAAATATACTACTAGTAATGTTTCTAGTGATTTGGAAAACACCATTAGATCATTTATATCTACTCAAAAGGAGCTTAATAAGGAATTTATATCTAAGTTTGAAAAACAAGACTCTTTGTTTGAAAGGGTAGATCAGCTCACTAAGGAAGTTTCCTCATTAAAGAACACCATTATAGCTCAAAAACATGAGGAAACAATTAAATATTGTCAAGAGGTTATAAATAAATCTTGGGAACATATTCATGAGCAAGAGAGAATTGCTAAGGAAACTATTATGGGTGAAAGAGAAGAAAGTTGAGAAGTTAAAATGCTTAGTGAAGTAAGGAACCATTGCTTGACTTAGAGAATTGTAGCTTGCATGAATTAATATCTATCTTACAAAAATTTGCAAGTGATCCTTCTATTAATGTTAACCAAGCTGGTTTTGGTTCTTATATTGCTAATCATGTGAAAAGAAAAGATTGCTAGGTACAACCAAGAGGCTATGATACCACCTAAGCTTGGGGATGTATGGATTCCCAAAGTCCTAGTAACCATTGGAAAAGAGACACACCATGCTATACTTGATCTAGGATCTAGTGTCTCTGTTTTATCTAAAGAACTATATGAAGTACTTGAATTGAAAAATCTTGAAAAATGCTCTATTGAACTTGCACTTGCTGATGATTCCATTAAACATGCTTTAGGAAAGTAAGTGATGTTTGGTAGAGTTACATATGACATTTGTGCCTGTTGATTTTCTAATCATGGATATGGGGAATAAAACCTCTAGTCCAATTATTCTTGGAAGACCTTTTCTTCGTACTACAGGTGCTATCATTGATTCAAAAGAAGGGAATGTGAAGTTTCAGTTTCCACACAAGAAGTGCATGGAACACTTCCCAAGGAAGAGGGCACATCATTCAAGCTCCCTCATGAGCTTCGTCCACAATAAACATCAAGTAAGAAGCCTAGCTATATGGCTATAAAGAAAGCGCTTTACGGGAGGCAACCCGGTTGTTTTTATTTGTGATTTTCTTTGTGTCCTCTTGCTGTAACAAGAGACTTAGTGTTTAGTTTAGTTTCTGGAATTTTTAATAAAGTGCCAAGTTTTACTCATTTTGGTATGAAGAAGTTGCTTATAGCGTTCGGAGATTTTATTCCTGCACGAATCTGTGCACGGTATGATTTTTAATTCTTATTCTGTAACTCCGAATGAGCTCATATTTAAACTGTAGTGCAACTTTTCATCCTCTGTATGCATGAATTTTTCGGAATTTTCCGACAAAGTTAAGTAGGGTAGAAAAATACGTTTAGCTGCTGCTGTTTTTTGGACAGATTCTGTCCCATTTTGTTTGATGCATGCTTAGAACTTTTAACATGAATCTTTTTGATCCAATTGAGTTTATGAGTAGGCATACAACATTATACATTTCTGGACATTCATATGAATTTTTGTCTAAGGATTATATGCAGCAAGAAATCTATTTGTTTATCACTACTAATGCCCCACAGAAAAAGAAATGGGAGAAACGGTGTTTTGAAGTTTTTTCACAGGGATTAGAGGAGATGCACCAAGAGCTATCCAAGGATGGTGAAGACCATAAGCTTGGGGATGTGAAGACAACCCCACTGGACCTACACACTCTCGGTTTGCACACGTCTAACTTCTGTTTTTCGATCGAAACACTTTATCGCATAAACTTGGAGCGTCTTTTTGTTTGTTTAGGTTAGATTTTTATTTTGTGAGACCACCACACTATCATTTATATATGAGAGAGCTACTGGAAATTTGGGTTGAATTATGTTGGATGCTATTATAAGATTGGGAAAAGGGATGTTGAGTTAATTTTAAAAGATACATATAATTGCATGATTCATGAGCTTGTTAATGAGTAATAATTTGCAAATATTTTATCAAGAGCTATCTTTTATTCATGTTTTGATGCTAAATGTTATTTACCTTGTTTTAACATGGATTAGTTAGTTCTATGGACACTCATGCATGCATTTAGATGGTCAACTTTCTCCCTCTTGCTAGCCCAAAAATTCCAACAAGCAAAAACTTGTTTCCAACACCTTCAACCAAAGTTTTTCCAGTGAGTCCACCATATCTACCTATTAGCTTTATGCTATTCCGAGTATGTTTATCATGATATTTGTGTTATCTATACCTCTGAATGAAAATGCTTATGTTGTTAATTGTTGTGGGAAAAGTTGGTATATAGCTCTCTCGAACTTGATGCACACTTTACTTTCATTGCATAAATAAATATGACCCATTGTGATTAAAATTATGAAGTTGTGGACTTGACAAATGTCTTTGGTTGAGAGTTAGCTCATATGTGCTGTCACATGGCAAGCTTTCAACATTGCACTTCATCTCATTTAGTTGATATCATGTACTTTTGTTTATGGATGCTTACCATGGGTGAAATAAATGTGGAAATGAAGTGAGTTTAAATGAGTTTGTATAAATGGTTAGAGAGACGCCTGGGCCGCTAATCTAAGCCATGCATCATTCATGGTGGAAATTTACTTACATGCTATGGTGAACCTTCTGTGATACACCTTACAATAAAAAGCTATCCAATGGTAAATAAAAAGGGTGTTGAGATTGTTCATTTGTTTGTTTGTCTTGTCATTTTGATATGGGCTTGTTCCATATCCTGGGACAAGAGGTACCCCAGTTGACGCTCTTAATGATACTATTATTACTTACAATGATATTTAACTTGAACTTGCTTTGTTTTCCAAGTTGAGTAACACATGGAGTAGGTACTTGTATTCAAGGGGCATGAGACTTTCAACCTGTACTTTGTCAAGCACACTACTCGTATTGCTTTCACTTTAAACTTAATCATTCAAGATGCTATGATAGGGGAATGAGAGCTTGACACCAAGGATTACCATATTACAATCATTGACTTAAGTAGAGAAGTTCAGAAGTTAGATGAAATTTATTCATGCTTTACCTCTACTCATATATATATCTTTCCAAAGTGTCCACCTTTTATATTCAGATTTTCATCAATACTCTATGACCATTGTAGGATGTTCTTACTTATTATTATGCATACATGTGGTCCATAGTACTTCTTCTCTTATGTTACACTTTGTGAATTATCATTGAACATCCTTGCATTGAATACTTGATATCACTTCATAAACTATCTTGCATATTGCTACTCCTTTTAAGAATGAATCATTTACTCTATGTAGCAATAGTAATCATCTTTGATATCCATTGATAGTATTAAATTGCAAAGTCCATGTTAGTTTTATCACCTTCATACTCGAGGACGAGTATAGGTTAAGCTTGGGGATGTTGATGCATGTAAAATGCATACATGAACTTTGCATTATTTTACTTATATTCCAGTCATATTTGCATCATATAAGGGTTATATCACTGTTTTATAATGATTTTGGGAATATTTGATATGTTTCCTATTTTTATGGAATTAACCCTGCGCAGGCAGAAAACCCTATTTCTATTTTTAATGTTTCAGGGACCCAAACGACGTCCAAATGACCTGGAAATTTACGAGCATCATTTTTGGAAGGAACAAGACTGGGAGCGAAGGAAGCAAACAAGCGGAGGCCCGAGGGCCAGATGAGTGGGCCCACGCGGCCAGTACCTGGCCGCGTGGGACCCCCCTTTGGCCTCGAGCTCCGTTGCCGTCGATCTTTCCTCCACCGACTCCGTTTTGACCTAAAACGCCTATAAAAATAGTCCCCCGACGTTCTCTGGAAGGAGCGCCGCAGAAACACAGAAACACCGAAACAGAGACCTGGAGTGCAGATTGGAGGGGGAAAACTCCGGCGGGGCGCTGCCGGCGTGGTCTCCATCTTCTCCAACGACTTCTCCACCGTCTCCATGATGAAGAGGGAGTAGTCCACCTCTGGACTATGGGTTTGTGGAAGTAACTTATGTATCTCTCTCTCTCGAGCTTCACTAATTAGTACCGTATGAGCTGCTGAACATGATTACGGTCATCTATGTAATACCTTTGTGGTGGATCTTTTTATGAGTTAATATATGTTTGAGATTGCAATGGTTTTGTTTCAGTTATGAAAGTAGATGCATATTATGTACCCCGTTCTTATTTACTTGTCATGATCAAGCATGTTTATGAGAGCGTGTGAGGGGGAACGTGTGCATTAGTTGGAGTAACGGGGGGTGGCTAGTGCAGTGAACGTGAGAGAAAGTTCTGCGATCCACTTGGGTATTTTACCTTACTTTGTTGCCTCACTAGGGATAAAAAGAAATACCATGCTACCGGAGATGTGGGTGTGACCATTGCCACTACTCCATGACTAGATCTAGCATGTTCTTATTTTAACTTCATGTCATGATACTTATTGCTATACTCTGAGTTATCTTAATTACTGAGGTGTTATGATTTAGTTCGCATCTTGGTGGAGTATAAGAGAGACTAATAACCAAAAGGTCTCTATGTTAGGACGTGATGCCCATATAATTATAACTTGTCATTAAACTGTTGTGTTGCAATCTCATATGTCAACTCTAGTGTTCCATTGTCTACCACTTTATTAAAGAGAGAGTGCATTTGTGAAACCATGAACCCCGGTCCATTTTTAATCATAAGAAACACC
This sequence comes from Poa pratensis, assembly GCA_947311845.1. Lineage (NCBI taxonomy): Eukaryota > Viridiplantae > Streptophyta > Magnoliopsida > Poales > Poaceae > Poa > Poa pratensis. Next base: position 23,880,232 of record CAMZMU010000039.1, read on the forward strand.
TTTCCAACACTTTTACCACTTTTCCATTTTCTGCCATTTAAAAATCCGAAAATACAAAAACACTTTTACATCTTGCATTCATTATAAAAACCCAAAAATATCATTTATCATTGCTACCACCATCCTTGCATATTTATTTACCACCATTGCATATTTATTTCTTGTTTGCATTGCATATTATCTTGATATCATTCTCACACCTTGTGCTTGACAACCACTAGGTGAGGTTGAGGACCAAAACATTTACTTTGTTTTGTAGGTAACCAAAAGAAGGATAGGAAAGATAAATCTTCACTACTGATTCCCCGAGAGTTCGATATTAAACCCTCGAGTCACCCTCGTGGGGAAAACACGTCTTCCACTTACTACACACTCTGCACTTGGAGTCTCAACCTAACCCATTTACTTTTCACGCAGGTAACTACGTGAAGGGCCATCAGCGTCTTGGACATATGAGTGAACTTGGTATGGCAGAATTGATCAAGAGAAAGTTACTGCAAGGCTGCAGTTTGGGTAAGATGCAATTCTGCGAACATTGCATTTTCGGTAAGCACACAAGAGTTAAATTTAATCCTTCCGTTCACACCACCAAAGGTACACTTGATTATTTACATGCTGATGTTTGGGGGCCGTCTCGTAAGCTCTCTTATGGTGGTGCTCGTTATATGCTTACCATTATTGATGATTACTCTAGGAGAGTTTGGCCTTATTTCATGAAAAATAAGGATGATATGTTTGCTGCTTTTAAAGAGTGGAAAGCTATGATAGAAAGGCAAACATAAAGGAAGGTGAAATTGCTTCGTACTGACAATGGTGGCGAATTTTGTTCGAATGCCTTTAATGATTATTGCAGGAAAGAAGGCATTGTCAAGCACCTCACCATCCCATACACGCCTCAGCAGAATGGTGTAGCGGAGCGGATGAACTGGACCATCATCTCCAAGGCTCGTTGCATGATCTCCAACGCTCACATGAGTAAGCGTTTTTGGGCAGGCGGCTGCCACCGCCTGCTACTTGATAAACAGGTCACCATCTATTCCACTCGACAACAAAACTCCCATTGAGGTATGGTCAGGTATTCCTGCTGATTATTCACAGCTTAAAATTTTCGGTTGCACTGCTTATGCTCATGTTGACAACGGAAAGTTAGAGTAAAAGGATACAAGTTATGGAATCCCAAAACTAACAAGTTATTTATGAGCAGGAGTGTTGTTTTCAATGAATCTGTTATGTACTTTGATAAGTCTTCCTCAGATGTTTTGCCAGATAGTTCTGATGAGGAAGAACTGGTTCGTGTCGAGGTGGAGCACTCAGTTGAAAAGGAAAATGTCACTATTGACAATGATGGTGCTACTACAGATGATTCTGATTCATCTGATTCTTCTGATTCTGACAATGATAATGTTCAGAACTCACCCCCTGTTTTGCAGCCACAAAATCAGTCTATTGCTGCTCGTAGACACAGGAGAAATTGTGGTCCTCGACCACGTTTAATTGAAGAGTGTAACATTGTTGATTATGCTCTGAGTTGTGTAGAATAGGTGGAGCATGGACATGAGCCGTCCACGCATACTGAAGCTGTCGGTTCGGGTAACCGCGAGAAGTGGATTGCTGCTATGCAAGAAGAGATGCAATCACTCGAGAAAAATGGCACATGGGATGTTGTGCGCTTGCCTAAGAAAAAGAAGGCAGTCCGCTGTAAGTGGATCTTCAAGAGAAAGGAGGGTTTATCTCCTAGCGAGCCTCCGAGGTTTAAGGCAAGGTTAGTTGCAAAAGGCTTCAGTCAAATTCTAGGTGTTGATTATAATGATGTTTTCTCTCCAGTTGTAAAGCATAATTCAATTCGTACATTTTTCGGTATTGTTGCTATGCGTGATCTTGAGCTTGAGGAGTTAGATGTTAAGACTGCGTTTCTGCATGGAGAGTTGAGGAGGAGATATACATGGACCAGCCAGAAGGGTTCTGACGTGGGCATACCCTCCGGGCACCCGACCGTTGGCCTACCCGATGCAGCCCAGCACCTGGAGGCCCATGAAGCCCAACAAACTACAACTTGAAGTACAAGACAAGAACCTCATGTAAACCCTACCTGTCTCCCTTTATAAAGCCAGGCAGGGGCACCCCATAGACAGATCCCCACGGGACACACAGATAGGCATAGCCCTAGCGAGACCACGTCTCATACCATCGCCCTTGCGGCCACCATGTAATCTCATATCTCCATCAATACAAGATCAGACAAGCAGGATGTAGGTCTTTACCTCACCATGAGGGGCCGAACCTGGGTAAATCCTTACTTGTCAGCCGACGGAACCACCAGCGCGCCATCTCTCTCCCCCTCAATCAACCCGGGGTACACAATCCAGGGATTTGCCGAGATCACCCCTCGACAATTGGCGCCGTCTGTGGGAAGAACGCGCGCTGGATTCACGGTTTCGGTGGCTCCAATCTTTATCGACAACGACAGGTAAATCGCATCTGGCTGGCTCATCTACTTGTTCGACTTCGTCGATAAACTGCTGTGGCGGCGGCGTTCCGTGGGTAGCTCCCGCGATCCAATCCGGCGGCTGCGTGGCGTTCCGTTCATACGCTCGCGCGTGGCGGCGTTCCGTGCTTACCTACGCACGATCCGATCTTAGCGGCTAGCGACGGCCGAATTTCAACTGCTGATACACGAGCGGTTCAAGATCTGCATCGACATGGCAAGCCTCTACTACGACTACGGCCATCCATCAGCCGACAGTGGTGCGGGTGTAGCCCGGCATAAACTTTTGCCCTGGCTGCACGCGTGCATAACGCCGACGAGCAGTGGAGTTCTTTGATCTGGTTTGCATACGTGCTGTCAAAGGAGGAGGCTGTCTGCCGCACATGCAACGCATGTTCATGGGAGGCCAATTACCATCGACTGATTTTGTCTTATTCCTGCCTTATTCCTTCAGTTATTCTATTGATTATCCTCTACTAATTAACTCATCTTCTAAAACATGTGCATGCATGTACGAGGAGAACCAAGTGCCAAGATCAACCAGCGCTCCTGACGTCAAGGACGCATCGTGATCGTCACGGACTCGCCGCAATCGAGTTCAAAGTCCACGGCGACCATCATCGACTCGCCGTGGTTGACTTCAACCTCACCACGGTTACATCGCCATCGACTCCAACCTTGCCGCGAAAAAACCCGCTCCCGGGAAGGCATGTACCCGCGGGGGCTGGCGCTTCGACATCAACAGCGGAACAAGTTAATCGCTGCACTCGACACGCGACTCGGGTTCCTTCATCGGCTCCGCCTCCGACACTCGGGGGCTGGCGCTTCGTCAACGACAAGTTCATCGCTGCACTCGACACGTGACTCGAGTGCCTTCATCGACTCGGCACCGTCGACTCCCCTTCGTCGGCCTAATAAGGGACTCGGGGGCTGAGTGTTGCCCGCGCCGCGTCGACTCCGGCCCCCGCTTCGACTCCTCCGTCGCACTTCACGGCGTCGACTCCGTCCACTACGACATCCACAACTCGCCAAGATCGCATCCATGATTCAACAACTTCTACAACCACTTTGTCCGCTGCGTCGACTCCGGTCCGCCGCATCGACTGCCTCTACGGCACAACTCCGCCGCGTCGACTCCGGTACGCCGCGTCGACTGCCTCTATGGCACAACTCCACCGCGTCGACTCCGGTCCGCCGCGTCGACTGCCTCTACGGCACAATTCCTCCGCGTCGACTCCGGTCCGCCGCGTCGACTGCCTCTACGGCACAACTCCTCCGCGTCGACTCCGGTCCGCCACGTCGACTGTGTCTACGGCACAACGTCGCCGCGTCGACTCCGGTCCGCCGCGCACAAACAAATTCGCCTTGGCCACACCTGATGCTCTCCCGGGTGTTGCGCCGCACAGGCCACAAAGAAATTTGCCTTGGCCACACCTGATGCTCTCCCGGGTGTCGTGCCGCACAGGCCACAAACAAATTCGCCTAGGCCGCACTCGAACACTCGGGGGCTGCGCCATACAGGTCCGACAAGAAAACCTAGGCCGCACTCGAACACTCGGGGGCTACGCCATACAGGTCCAACAAGAAAACCTAGGCCGCACTCGAACACTCGAGGGCTGCGCCATACAGGTCCAACAAGAACCTAGGCCGCACTCGAATACTCGGGGGCTGCGCCATACAGGTCCAACAAGAAAACCTAGGCCGCACTCGAACACTCGGGGGCTACGCCATACAGGTCCAACAACGCAGTAGGCCGTTCGGCTGAGCAAATACTCGATATGTTTGTCGAGTCCACCAAGTAGGCCGTCAGGCTGAATGAGCACTCGAATCTCATTCGAGTTCCACAAGTAGGCCGTTAGGCTGAGCGAACAATCGAAACTCATTCAAGGTCCACAAGTAAGCCATCAGGCTGAAAACTGCAACATATAGTAAGTCCACAGGCTGAAAAAAAAAAAGACTGTTTTATCAGTGATTCCTTTAGTTACTCCCATCGGGAGGGTTTCAGAAATTTCTTTCGACTGAGAGAGGTTTTTTGAGATTAAGCTCAATTACAAGCAATTCAGCTTAATCTCGGGGGCTACTCCCATCGGGAGCACTGTTCGCGCTCCCGATAGACTCAGTCGAAACGTTACCGACTAAAGCATCCTCTGTAAGCCCTCAATGGCTGGAGTCGAATTTCTTTAACTATCCTTTTCAGGAACAAGACGGCTTGCCCAGGAGGAAAGAGTACTTACCCGACGCATCGACTACGCCTACACGACATGCTGCTTTGAGTCTCTGCCCGATTCTTCGTATCGACCAGACACTCGGGGGCTCCCGACGTGGGCATACCCTCCGGGCACCCGACCGTTGGCGTACCCGATGCAGCCCAGCACCTGGAGGCCCATGAAGCCCAACAAACTACAACTTGAAGTACAAGACAAGAACCTCATGTAAACCCTACCTGGCTCCCTTTATAAAGCCAGGCAGGGCACCCCATAGACAGATCCCCACGGGACACACAGATAGGCATAGCCCTAGCGAGACCACGTCTCATACCATCGCCCTTGCGGCCAGCATGTAATCTCATATCTCCATCAATACAAGATCAGACAAGCAGGATGTAGGTCTTTACCTCATCATGAGGGGCCGAACCTGGGTAAATCCTTGCTTGTCAGCCGACGGAACCACCAGCGCGCCATCTCTCTCCCCCTCAATCAACCCGGGGTACACTACCCAGGGATAGTGCCTGGTAAGGAGTATCTTGTGTAAGTTGAAAAGGTCCTTATACGGTTTGAAACAATCTCCTCGTCAGTGGTATAAAAGGTTTGATTCTTTAATGTTGTCACATGACTTTAAGAGGTCTGAATTTGATAGTTGTGTGTACATTAAGTTTGTTAATGGATCACCTATATACCTGTTATTATATGTTGATGATATGTTGATTGCTGCCAAGAGCAAGAAAGATATCGCTGCTCTCAAGTCACACTTGAGTAGCGAGTTTGAGATGAAAGATCTTGGTGCTGCTAAGAAAATTCTAGATATGGAGATTACCCATGACAAAAAATTTGGTTTGTTGTTTCTTAGTCAGCAAAATTATATTAAGAAAGTTCTTCATCGTTTTAACATGCATGTTGCAAAGTCTGTTAGTACTCCTATTGCTCATCACTTTAAATTGTCAGCTGAACAATGTCCTAGTACGGATGAGTATTTTGAGTACATGTCTAGAGTTCCATATTCTAATGCTGTTGGTTCTTTAATAAATGCCATGATTTGCTCACGTCCAGATTTATCATATGCTATGAGTTTGGTTAATAGATATATGACTAATTATGTTAAAGAATATTGGAAGGCTGTTCAGTGAATTTTCAGATACCTTCGTGGCACATCCAATGTTTTCCTCAAGTTCGGCAAGACTGATGAGTGACTTGCAGGCTATGTGAATTCAGATTTTGCTGCCGATTTGGATAAGAGGAGATCCCTCACAGGTTATGTGTTCACGCATGGTGGTTATGCCGTGAGTTGGAGGGCAACGTTGCAATCTGTTGTTGCCCAGTCTACCACTGAAACAGAGTACATGGCTATTGCTGAAGCATGTAAAGAATCCGTTTGGCTGAAAGATTTGTTTGCTGAGCTTTGTGGAGATGATACTTGCATTAACCTGTTTTCTGACAGTCAGAGTGCTATTTACCTTACTAAGGATCAAATGTTCCATGAGAGAACAAAGCACATTGATATCAAGTACCATTATGTGCGTGATGTTGTTGCACAAGGTAAGCTGAAGTATGCAAGATTAGTACTCATGATAATCCTGCTGGTATGATAACAAAGTCAGTTCCTGTTACTAAGTTTGAACTTTGCTCAGTCTTAGTTGGTATCACTGTCTAGATCAAGAGGCTATTTGGCGCCGAAAGTGTTTTCTTTGTTGTTTCAGGGTGAAGTTTCTCGTTCATGCTACAAGATGGAATTTGTCTCAAGGTGTAGGGTTGTTTTATGGTGATCCAAATTCGTTTATACTGATGAAGACCAACTTGTGACGAAGGAGAACGGTACGGATCGTTTCCGGGTCGGACTGCAGCCGACCTAGAGTTATATGCCACCATATATACCTCTTGTAAGATGCCGGTTGGGATAAGTCGCATTGTGTAACTCCCAGGCGTTTGTAACCTCACCCGATTATAGTGAAGTTTTGCTGGCTGGCGCGCGTGGTTTTTTCTCCTCCATTGTTGGAGGGGTTTTCTATGTTAAAATCTCGTGTCCCCATTGGTTTGATCGTTCTGCACTTCATCGTTTCTTTGCTATTGTTTATAACAAGTACTTTGTGTAGTGTAGGAGGGAGGGAGTATACTTGGTAACTAATTTATTAAAAGCTGATTTGCACAAAAGGAACTAGCTCGCTAGGATTAATAATGTACAAGGTTAGATATCCGTCCTAGTGGCAACATTCATCGAGGGGGTTATATTTCGTTGAACCCATACTTAATTTATATATAAGCATGTTATGAATAATTAGAAAAATGTTGATTGATAAGTACGTAAACTAACTATACTTGAGACTCTCCACTCACCATCCCTCTATATATAAAGGGAGGCCATGACCTCCCCCTCTCCAGCGTGCCACGTCGCCCTTTTTCCCCTGGCCGTCGGATCCATGCAACAGACGGTCCAGATCGAGCCACGACACCCCCAAAACGCGATACTATTCATAGCTACGGTGCAAACACATCCGCACCAATTACAGCTCGCCACGTCGCCGGTTACCACCCAGTCGCGGTGGTGGACAACCGGTCACCCCTCCCGCACGATTTTTGACGCAGAGTTTTTGCAGAAACCCCCCGCCAAGGACCAATTAGAAAATTCGGAAAACTCCAGGGTCCTAGGTGAAAAAAACATCGCCACATCCCCCTTCCTCTCTTCTCTCCTCCATGCGAGCCGACCTCGCCGGCGATGCCGACGTGGCGCGCCGCCCCTCTGCGCCTCCCCGCTCAAATCGGCGCACGCAGCGAGGTGCGCCGCCGCTCCCTGTCTATCCTCGCCGAGCGCCACGTCCTGGGACACCCGAGCAGCGCCGGATTTGCCGCCGCCGTGCTCGCCGTTCTCCGCCGCGTCCGTGGTCGCCGCCGGCGTCTCCGGCGACCATATGGTCCGGGGCGCCACTCCCTGGCCTCCCCGCGACGTCCCCTCCCAGAATCGCGTAGAGCCGGCCCCGCGCACGCGCTCCCCGCTCGAGCCCGACCTCCGGCCAGCCGGCTGTGGCCGCCGCCGGCTGACGTCAGCCATGACGTCAGCGCGGGCCCATACGTCAGAATTTTAATAATTCCGTAAACGATTTCGTAAATAATAAAAACCTGACATGTGGGTCCCACTGCCAGATATTTATTAGTTTCTGTAAATTTCAGAAAAATGAACATTTGTAAAATTCATATCTTTCAATCTATATTTCAGAATAATGCAAATAATATATCAAAATTTGTAGAAAAATGAAACCTTTTCAAATATTGCATTTCCATGCATAATTGAACAACTTTGAACAATGTTTTTGTACAAAAACTAAATAAACTCTCATGTCAAATATGGAGTATGTGGAAATGACGTCTCTTAATCATACCAACTCCATTTAAATTGATCTTATGTTCTAGGGTGCACTTCATTATCTTTTCCCACTTTGTACAATTTTTAAAATCTATTTGGCCATTTGAAGTCAAAAATTTTAATACATTTCAATACAGACAATTTTTAAATTCACAACATTCTTTAAGCGCACATTTTTGAGTTCCAAAAATTTCCGGGTTTGAAAAAACTTCTGAATATAGACATTTTCCAAATTTGAAATTTAATTTGAAAGTTTGTTAAATTTAGAGAATTTTGATATATTGTTTGTATTTTTTGTATTGTAGATTGAAAGATATGAATTTTTTAAATTTTAGCATTTTTTGTATTTGTGAAATTTCTGGCAGATGGGTCCCACATGTCATCCTTTCTTTTTTTTTAAAAAACATTAACAACTTTTCAAATGCAACTTCAATAATTTCCAAATATGCACAATTTAAAAAATGTAGCCATTTTTGAATTTGAATTTTACCAAAAAAACGCGGCATCCGAATTTGAATATTTCAAAATTTCAGATGCCTTCCAAATCTAACTGTTTTACTTACTTTTGGGAATCAAAGAATCCATAAATACAAACTTTTTTGTATTTTCGGCACATTTTTGAACATGTACACTTTCAAATTTCAATTTTTCACACCACGATATTTACAAATGTGACAAAAATATCAACATGAACACAACAATAAACACTGACTATTCACGTCATACGATTAAAACTCAAATTTGAACGTTCCAACATTTTGAGTGCCTTTCAAACAAGTGCAAACATTTCCTGAATTTCATTACACTCAAATCTAAACAAATTTTAATGTGGACATTTCCAAATTTAAATTTTTTACGCCACGGTATTCACACCTGACAAACATATCAACAAAACCACAAAATCTGAGCATTTAATAAACATCAAAATAATTCAAATATGAATAGCTCTCCAATTTGACCGTTTTAAAAAATTAGAACAACTTCTCAACATAGAAATTTCTTGAATTTCAACAATTTTATAATCTAAACCGCTTTCGAATGCGGACATTTCCAAAATTTGAATATTTTACTCCACATGACCGCGGCGTATGCCGTTTCAATCCAAATTTCAAATTTAAGACCTCCATAAATTTTAAAATTCTTTCAGATCCGATCATTTTATGAACGACAAAAGAATTCATCCCTTAATACGGTTCCACTTTAACCAAATTTTAAAATCTAAACGTTTCCAAAACTTAAACTCTTTTTGAATTACAACCATTTTCAAATTTGAGCAATCTCCAAAATCTGACTATTTTTAAAATGTTTTTTTTCCCAATTTCAATGATTTCCAGGCTTAGACAATTTTAGAACGTCGCCAACTTTAAATTCGAAAATCCGACTAATATTTCGAGGAAAATATAGATTCATTTCCTCTAATTATGAATTGAATTTTAATTTAATTAAATAGATAATCCTATAATGTGTTTCCTCTGATTATTGAATTAAATTAAATATTTAAAACAAAACTCAAACATATTATACCAACTCGAATAAGTTAAGGGTGTGTTTGGGACAGCTCCACTCCAGTCCACTCCACTCTATCTCTAAACTCCACTCCACCAACTAGCTCTGGATCAGGCAAAATGGCGTTTGGCGCACAATGTGGCTCCAGATTCGGACTAAAGGGAAGTTGTTGTGAAATTTCTAGACTACCCTCTTATTTTATTTATCTTTTATTTATGGCTGCACTTTGAGAAATCGTATCCATGATTCATACATATCGACAAACAATACCGACATTAATCGTTATGCATCGGGAATGTCATTCTTCGTTTTGTACCATGTATCAGTCAAACACACATCAACCACTGACCGGCATCTACCATGTGTGAATCATCAAATTAGACATTGCCAATTTGCCATTTACTACTGCTCAGCCAGAAACAGCAGAAACATCAGAAATAGGTAAACAGGAAAAGCATCTGGGACATGTCCAGCAGCGACCTCCTCGAAGGCAACAAATCTGGGCGGCGACCTCCTGGTGCAGCTGACTTGCGTCAACGCTTACGCCGGCCCTTCTTGGTGCAGGCGGACGTAAGGTGTGTCCCTGCTGCAGACAAGAGGGCGGACGGCCGGACGTCGAGTAGCTTGCGTCGGGGATGGTTTGTCCCTGCTGAAGGCCGGCGGGATACGAGGACGAGACGAGACCCTGCTGCTGTACTCCAAGAGTGGAACGGCGGCAGCGGAGGTTTTCCGGCGGCGACTCGAACTCAAGATGCGAAGTGAGGGCGGAGGGTAGAAGGGACAGATGGAGGAGAGAATTGCTAACGGAAAGGAAGCGTCGGTGGTCGCCGAAGCGGCTCTAGAGGGGAGGGAACGCCCAGGAGATGGTGCGGGCGGCATGCCGTACTTGCCTGTTCATGGGAGGAAAACGAATCAAAAGGAGTGAGGAGAGAGAACAGAGAAAAACGATTCGGCTGGATATGACTAATGAGTGGCATTGGTGGGTAAATATCGCCCGAAAAAGGTGAAGTGAAGCAGGTGAAGCACCTATTCGCTGGCTCCGGCAAAATGAACCAAAATGAACTAGGGCGCATGCCTGCTCCACTCCGCCTGTTAGCTGAAGCCAATCCGTTTGGCACAGCTTCACCTGCTCCGGTTGTGGTTTGGTGGAGTAGAGCTGTCCCAAACACAGCCTTAATATGCGCAATTTAAATATTCTCTAAATTGTATTTCATATTTTTTTGTTTTCCCCCTTTTTTTTATCCCACTCAAATTTTGTTGTTACTTTATCTTAAATAACTATTGCTCCCTATCCATGTAAAATTAAAACTTATAAGGATGATTTTACAACAATTTCCTAACAACAATTGTTCAACAATACTTATTCCGCTAAGATAAATTTAGAGTGCGACGAGATATTATTTTAGGATATTTAAACAAATTTCCAAAAAAAACTGCTAAATGATACATATTACAAATTTACAAATGTCTTCCAAATCTAAGCATTTTGCAAGCATGAAAATAATTCAAATATAAATACTTTCCCAATTTTACCAATTTTTTGAACTCTAAACAACTAATAAATGTGAATTTTTTTTTGAATCCCAACAGTTTTAAAATCTGAACAATTAAATAATTTCCCAAATTTATCAATTTTTTAAAATCTAAACAACTAATAAATGTGATTTTTTTTTGAATCCAATAGTTTTAAAATTTGAACAATTTTTAAAATGCATACATTTTTAAATATGCATTTTAACACACGGGCGCGGCGTGTCGACGCGCCATCTTGCCTAGTGAAGTTGAACAGGCATTGAGATACCGACCCGTGCCCCGCATATAATTGTGTGATGAGTCAGGTTGTGATGGTGTTCAACTTTATTATTGACTTTGAGATTAGTGGTTCAGCGAGCTAGCCATATATATGTCGATGTCTCTCGGTGTCATCGTCCCCACATCAGTAGTTAATGGTCCAGGGTTTAGTATACCTCACTCCCCCAATTTTAGGGGTGAAGAGGGTGGCTGCTATACAGGGTGTAATGAGTTGGTATATACCTTAACTCTCTTAATTTATCGTCTCCCCACCTGTCACAACTTCGCAGCTTGCAAGTTAAGTTGATCAAAAATAGCGAAAACGCATCTACCAAGTCGTGTACTCGACATGTGAGGATCCGGAGTTGTTCATTGCCTACACGCCTCCCATCCCATTCCATGCGATTCCACATACGTACTCGACTTAACTTCATCATGCCTAGATGGCCGTGGTGTAGCGTTTTTTCTGCCTCGCAACATGTGTTGAGACACCGACCCGGTTCCACGTATAATTGAGCTGACAAATCTACTTGGAATGGCGTTGAGCATTGTTCTCAACTTGAAGGTTCTTGCTCGCCGTATATGCTCTACACACTTTAAACTCTGCCCGGCCGAAGGTTGAAACTACCACATGCAGTGACACATCGACCCGGACCCGGAAAGTGCAAATGGAGCTCGAGCTCCATGTAGCTCGTTTTAGAAAAATATCGAAATCTGCGTCACTCACTATAGCTACCCTATATATGTACGCGTCTCGATCGGTGTCATGGCCCTACATCCTTATAAGTTAAAAAGGTCCAGCTTTGTTACTACTGGACTTCCCCAATTTTAGGGGTGGAGAGCAGGGTGGCGGACACTATGTATGATACGATGAAGACTGTACACTGTTGTGTGGTGAGCACGAAATGATGTCGACAATGCCAGCTAGATAAACAAGTGTTTTTAGTATATGTATTGGGACGCTATCAGATAAGCGAACGGATCACAGTGTCACGCCCTCCCGTGTATTCTTCAACGGAGAGAACGAAAGAGAGAATCTTTTCAACTTAACCTCGTCCCACGGACAGAGCCACGCGTCTCACAGCAGATCCTACGTGGCATGGCTGGCGCTGGCTGGCGGGCCAATCCTACGTGGCCACCAAACACAACTAGTGGCTAATAATCCTGATTATGGCATCTGATTTTTTTCCCAAAGAAACCAAGGGCAGTGACCCAGATTAACAAATGATGGCCACGCATAATCTAGGTGGCATGGCTGACAAGATAGCTGAGAAACAAGCATGTGGCCATGTCCAATCCCGTACGGGATACGGTCTCTTCACGCAAGAGAACACTTGTGAAAAAAGACTTTATACGCGAGTATACGCTACACACATTGGCTTGTTCAACCAGTATTTCTGGCAAACACCGCAGGGTTTGGTCATCAGTTGTGTACACGAATGAACACGACTTTTGTTAGCGCATCAATATAAAATATAGACATTTAGACGACGACTCAATTAACTCGACGATCCGCTTTATTAATCCGCTCTGGAAGATGCTGGTGGCCGCGGCCACATTCTCCTTAGCTTTCACCGCAGCCTAAAAGACGGCCGGCCGGGGAGAAGGTGTTGTTCCGCCGGCCGTACCGTTGGTCAAAATCCACAGGTAAACCACGTGTGAGCTGGGAGGGTGTCCTATGCACCGCGGCTGCAGGAACGAACTCCTCTCCTCTCCTCTCGTAACCCCCCCTCTTGCCCCCGCGCGGCGGCAGGGGGGAGAGCGCTGCCGCCGCAGCCCCCCACCGTTCCTCCCTCCTCCCTCCCCCGCTGCCACCATGGGCGCGGCCAGGCAAAGCCTGGGCACGGCCGGCGGCGGGGGGGAATTGGCCGTCCTTGAGATTGACGGGCCGGCGCGGGTGGGCGCCGCCGATCCTCAGGCGTGGCGCGGCCGCCGGTCGCCGCGGCGACGTCGACGCCCTGCATCGACGGCGTGGCGGACGGCGTAGATCCCGGCCCTCCAGTCGCAGAGTGGCGGCTTCCGGCGTTGCGATCCTTGTGAGCGGGGCATGGAGCGGATCTGACCAGCAGGGTGATTTGGGTGTGCCGCTCACTCCGGTGGCGTGTCATGCCCAGATCTTGCCTCTGCTCGCGTAGACCTGAAGGTGTTGATGATGGCCGGTGAGATCTGGGCTCCGAGGTCGGAGCCGACGATGGCGGCGCCCGTGGGCGTCGTTACCTTGCTGAAGGCGTCGTCGCCGTGATTCTTCTACCTTCCGCCATGATGTTCCGGGGGAAACCCAAGATCTAGTGCTACCGGATCGGACGATGGAGGCACTTTCGGTGTCGCTTCTCCCTCTTGAGGGCATCGTTTTGGAACACGTGCTGCCTGGAGTGGTCTACCGGTGGAGTGGAGCTTCACCTTCCATGACGAAGACGGCTGGTCTTGGCGGCGTGGTGCAGCGGGGACTCTACGACGGTCGTGTTATGGTGGACTTGCACAAGGAGGGGGCGTAGCCAGGTGTCATGGTGGCATCGGCGGCAGGCCTGGCGAGAGTCTTTACTCCGGTCGGCATACTGAATTGGGTTGGAGGAAGAGGATGGAGGCGATTTCCGGAGCGTGTGCACAAGGCGCTATCTCTGTGTTGGCTAGGGAGCCGGCGATGGTTGTAGCTGGGGCACAAGGCCCCGTTTCACTCTGTCGTTTGTGCTAGTTGTGGTATTGATGGTGGATACAGCTTGTATTCGTTCGTTGTAAGGATTTTGCCAGCTATATTGAATAAAATAAATAAAGCGGCCGTATGCATCATTTTGATGCAGAGGCTGGGTGACCCTTTTCTAAAAAAAACTCCGAGAACAGCGAGGAACACGTGCACATTGCTAGCAAGTCGTGAACACACGACTGTGTGAGCTCCCTCCATTTTCGATGCTGCTGTCTGCACATCGTGCTACTAATTGTTTTAAGAATCATGCACCGATCGATCGAGTATTGTAGGAGGCCCATGGAACAGACTCCGCTCGAATTAATAACTCATTAAAAGAAAATCCGCTCCATTCCACACGGTGTTCTTCTCTAAGAATTATTACTTGTTTTGGATCCTGTGTGTAGCCGTCAAGTATCCAAGGCCGACAAGTATCCAACGGTGTTCTTCAAGGATCTTGTTTTGAACCGTTCGTCCAGACTCTACATGCAACACAGAGCCTAAGAGGTAGTGGATTTCCAAACATGCCCTAGTTAAGTTTATGTTTTATTTTCGTTTTCTTGTAGATTTATAAAACACTATGCAATAGAATAAATGCTACTATTATTTTCGTTCGATAATATGTTCCGAGTAGACCGAGGACAGGTCCTGGGAGTATCACAAAATTCCTACGGAAAATCGTAGGCACGTGTGTTAAATTGAAGTGAGTAATATATATAGTGGCTCTACGATTCCACCATCCTAGTACTATCTCATTTTTTTGGGGCCATTCCAGCAATAGCAGCCACATATATATAGTGATATATGTTTATTCTACTATGTATATTCCTATAGCGCACCGCGTTGGTATATATGATCAGTCAGAGATATAGTAACATGAACATCTCCAGGACAGGTCGACGATCGTCTGCACCGTTGTTTCGATGCTACGAGTCGCTCGGACGTTCAGCAGTCAACACTGAAAGCACTACCGATTGTATACACCGATGCAACTTGACTGACTGACTGACTGACATATTGTATGTCCACGCGTGTTGCGCGCGCGATTATTTCGCGACCACTTGTTAATCCAGATCGATCGAACATTACCTGTGGAGATGTCAGAAATCTCTACTCGCATATTAGCTACCCCCACACAGATTCTTTTTTAAAACAAAGTGAGCACTTGAGTTTGGGATGTCAGAAATCTCTACTCGCATATTATTATGTACGTACGATTTGCCGCAAAACCCAACTTGAATAAGAGAGATGTGAGTGATGATGTAGGGGAGAATATCTAGTGATGCCAACCCCTCCCATGCTCCCATTTTGAAAAAGAAAAAGAAAACTTTAGCGGTTTCAAAAAATTCTAGAAAAAAGTGTGAATGTTCACACGGAATGTGTCTACAACCTTCAAAAGGGACTATATCTGTATGACAGATCAAAATTGTCGAGATGTGAATACGAGAGACGTACGCGAGAGAAAATGTATAGGCATGCAACGACACATGGCTCCCACAATCCAATAGTCGAAGAAGACTGTACGTACACTGCTGATTGGTGAGCACGATATGATATGTTGTCGACCATGCCAGCTGATAAAACAAGCTCTGTTCGTAGCTTGGGAAGCTATCAGATAAGCCAGCGGATAAAAAATTAAGTCTCACACCGGCCGGCCAGTACTGTTTTGGAGAAATAGAATTTGAAGGAAGATAATCTTTTCAACTTAACCTCGTCTTGTCGACGAACGGGGCTACGCGTCTCACATCGAATCGTCACATACCTAACTACTGATCCACAGCAGATGACTCGTGAATACGCAGTTGAAGAACGAATCTATTCCGGGACATTTCGTCCACGTCCGCGCTTAGCCCGTTATCCTAGCTTCGCTAACCTAGAATACAGCCGGCGACAAAGTGTTATTCTACCGCGCGCTATGTTATCCTCACACCGACGCGATCACTGTCTAAATCGTATGCTAGCTTAACTCCCTTGATCCTCAATGCCCATCCGTCACAGCTTGGCAGCTTTGAAGTTAAGATAAGCCAAAACAGCGAGGAACACAGCTACTCCCTCCGTTCCACAATGTAAAATGTTTTGGGGGTTACTCATACTGTGTAGATTCATTTCAAAATGAGTGTACATATACAATAAAACATGTCTATATACATGTGTGTACACGTGTGAATGTGGAAAAAGGCTAAAACATCTTATATTGGGGAACACAGAGAGTAGCTGTTAGCAAGTCGTGCACTCGACCTTGTGATCCGATTCCACTCAACTTAGCTCCATCGTGCCGAGCGAGCGGGCCACGGTGTAGCGTGTTTCAATATCATTGTTATTGATTGATAACTACTTGAACCAACTACATCCTTGAGTTGAAGCTCCCGTTATTACCGGACTTCCCGAATTGTTCAACGCATGCATGCTCGCGCGGTGCTGGCCGGGGCGATCCTACATGGCCACCGATCACAACCAACGGATAATAATTTTGATTAGGGCGACGGCAGTGACCCAAATTAATACTGTAAATTAATGATGGCCACGCAAGAGAACACTTCAATGGGCTTTATACGCGAGAGTATACGCTATACGTTGGCTTGTTCAATCATTCTTTCCAGCAAACAATGTGGTTTGGCCACCAATTGTGTGTACGAATGAATGAACAAGACTTTTATTTAGAAGACATAGATATTTAGACGACGACTCAATTAACTCGACTTAGTTAATCCGCTCTGGAAGATGCCGGTGGCCGCGGTCAAATTCTCACACGGGCCCACGACTGCAAATGCTTGACCACCACGGTGAAACGTAAATACCCTGCGTTGCGAGGGTATTAATTATTAAGCCGCGGCTGCAAATGCTTGACCACCATGATGATCCTATCCCCACCTGTCCCACGACTTCATCACAGCTTCCCAGAACAGCGAGGAACACGACCGTGTGAGGATCCCGATCGCGTTGGAAGATTTATATGCACCGATTATTACTACCTCCGATCCATATTAGTGGGCACAACTTTGTCTAGATACACATGTATCTAGTCTAAATAGTTAACTAGATACATATGAATTTAGACAAAGCTATGCCCATTAATATGGATCGGAGGGAGTACTTGATTGGTCATGCTCACCAAACAGGTTCAGCTCCACCAGCCACGGTGTTTGAGGGATCTAAAAAAAAACACGGTGTTTGTGAATTATTACTTGATTTGGATCACCCGTGTCGCCGTCAAGGATATGCACCGATTATTACTTGATTGGTCAAGGATCCTACGCGACCAGCTGCCGTTGTTCCCTCAAATTTCATTTTAGAACATAAAATTGTTAGTTTGTTACGCATAACGAGATACCATCAAAATATCAGAAATATAAACAACCAGTCAACAGATTCCTCGCTCGATTATAAGACCCAGTATCCTACGATAAAAAATAATAATTTGAAATAGGTTTAAAGTTCATTTGAAATATCGGGTAAGCACCGGGGAGCCAAAACGCCTCCCTCCATGTACATGTTCTATTCCCTCCATCCCAAAATATAAGACTTTTTTTTTCCTTCGACCGAGCCTTTGACCGATCCTTTGACCAATAGTTACTTAGTTAACACGTGTTCATGATAGAAATCATATATAATAAGGAAAGTATGTTTGAATAGGAATACAAGGATATCAATTATATGTCCCATAAATTGCATATTGATAGACTAATTGTTGGTCAAATCCTCGGTCAATGAATATGAAATTCACCTTGTAGTAGAGGGACTATATAGGATAGGGAGCTGAATTTTTGATGCAACATGATCATGTTAAGAATTTAAAAGCCAAGGCATTTAAATCTAGCATCTACAAATGATTAATACAAGCATTTACAAGCTTCTGTTGATGGTAAGACGCGGTTAATTGTCCAATGAAAGCTTTAATGCATTTCAAATTCACAAATATCATCGATTCAAAACATTTCCATTTTAAATAAATTTGCATTTTTAGTATTTCATATCTTGTGTAGGTATTTCAAATTGCCTCAAAGATAAAAGGTTAAATCCCACCAAATTCAAACGGTTAAACATAACAAAGAGCGAACAAAAATATAATACAATATGAGAACACCAAGACTAAAAAATGTATGTGCTTTGAGAAATTTAAATAAGAGAGATGAGAAGAAATAGGCATATACTTTTATTATGGACTTAGAAGGGAATATAGGACATATTAACCTGCTATGTATTAAAGACTTAATTTTGATGTTCGCTTGGAACCATGTTCACCCATTCTATATCAGTGTATTATGTGACTGATTTGCTAGAACCCAACTTGTTCATGTTAAACATACAACCTATCTAGCATTTCGTGTCAAATTTAGTATGTATATGGTTGAAATATATCTTAGAACCAATGATCATATTTCATTTTATCCATGCTTTGTTAGATATGTCTTGCATATTATTTTGTATTGAAAATTGGTCAATAGTACTAATTTATGTGTACCATACTTATCAGTTGACCGTGATTCTCATGTTTCACATGTCATGGACCGAGCTATTTTCAGACAATTATACGAACATATGTCAAGGAACATGTAGCTGGACCAACTAAACTCAAAACATGACGTGTAACTTAACCCTAGACTCAACCATTGCAAGGGCACCAACGTAAATAAGAAAGCGAACTATTATTTCCTTTCATTAAGCCCTGTGTTCTACCCATGTTCGTTAACTTATGACTAACATCTTTGCCTTCACAACCAATCTTAGCGACTGTGATATCTCTTTAATGTGAGATCTATGTTAACAACACCAACATTAATAATTGATCACCACTCCAACAAAAAAATAATGATCACCACACATCAGCCAGCTAGGTGACAGACAGGTACTAGAAAGGAGAGTTGAGAAATGTAGCCATGCCCAATTGCGTGCAAGATGCAATCTCTTCTCGCAAAATGAACTCTCATAAAAGGGGTTTAAACTACATGGACCCACTACATGGCTTGTTCAATCATTATTTCTACTCCCTCCGTTCTAAAAATGATGACTTCCATTTGTACAAAAGTGATGTGATGCTTGGTCGATTGTGTCTAAACGAATGAATATCCCTGCATATACTTTTATAGTATCAAAAGACAACATGGACATGTACACCGACTCGACCGACCTTTGAATTAATCCGCTTTGGAAGATGCAGGTGGCAGGGCTGAAGAACTAGTAGTAAGGATATGCACAATGATGTTATCTTAATAACGTCACATAGGATGACTACTGAGTTGGAGTAGAGAGAAATGAAAAAAGACGTTTAATTACTTTTACTTAACTAAAAAAATGATGTCTAACAGCAATATGTCTCACCACAAATGTAGTGATATCTGATTATTAGAGATAAGACCCATATATTTTACATAACCTTGATATAACGACTCGACTCACGGACGCAAGGACGCCAGTCACGGTCAAAATCGTTAGGTAAACACGCACGGACCCACACGTGGAGAGGTGGGGTAAGTAAATTACGTAAACGCCATTTATCCGTTCCCCACCTGGCACAGCTCCACGGCTTCGAGGTTAATCCGAAACAGCGAGCGAGGAACACGCCCTCACCCACAGACAACCCCACACACAACCGGCAGCGGCCATTCGTGAGCTTTTTTTTTTGCGTCTCACTTAAGCGGGTACAAGTTGTAGTATCTGATCAGACACACAGCCAAACACACGCACACCACACTCACACCACTAGCTGTGAACCTAATCTAGACCTACAACTAGAACCGACTTTGTCTGCCCGGTACAAAAATTTTCCCCTCATGGAGCTTACAGGCAAGACCAGAGACACTTATTGAAGATGCGGAATACTGTTCCTATTGAACAGTGCCACGAGCGTGAAACACCCGGAAATTCGCTCCCAGGGGAGTCGAACTCGCGCGGGTGGGCAGCCAGCCACTGCTGAGCATGCCAACGCGCCACGCGCGCTCCTCGCCATTCGTGAGCTTGGTCGCGTGAGAATTATCCACCTATAAATACAACCCCCGCCATTTCCCGAGTCGCCTCATCCATCTCTAGTACAAGCCTCCGATCCGTTTCATTCGCCACAACTCCACGAGCCGCGGCGCGCGGACGGCGGCGATGGTGGGGACGCGGGAGGAGGAGGTGGAGGAGGGGTGCCGGGCGGCGCGGGCGGCGCTGCTGGGCGCCTACGAGCTGGGCCGGACGCTCGGGGAAGGCAGCTTCGGCAAGGTCAAGCACGCGCGGCGCCGCGCCACCGGTGAGCACTTCGCCGTCAAGATCCTCGACCGCGGCAGGGTGCTCTCGCTTCGCGGCGCCGACGACCAGGTGCGCAGGGAGATCGCCGCGCTCACCTTGCTCAGGCACCCCAACGTCGTCCGACTCCACGAGGTAAATCCATCAATCTTTCGTCGTCTCCAGTCGCCCAACGATTGATCTCCTTGCGCTCTACCGCGCATCTCGTGCTTTGCCCAGTAGTTTGACTCTTTTTTCCTTGGTTTAATTATTCGAGAGAGGGATGAGCGAACATGCTAGTTTCACGACTATTTTTATTCCTGGAGATTCAGTTGTCTCGTCCCTGCAGTGAGATACTAGCTTGAGCTTGAAAAATGTTAGCAAAAGGAAAAAAACATCGATCAGTATACTACATGTTACTATCTACTATACATTTTTGTTAGTTGCTGGAAGAATCACGCACCAATTATTGTAGGAGATTCCTTAAAACAAAACTTGGATATGATCGCAAGCAAGCATCACATACTTTTCGTCCGTGCTATTTTAGCATAACATAAGGTTTATCCATATACTTATCGGGACCATGTTCTGGATATATAGACCACTTGGCTGCAGTAGCACACGTGGAATTCGTCCACTTGGCTGCAGTTGCATGTTCTCTGCCCCTTGGCCCGTCCGCCCGCACAGACAGGCCCATATTGGTCCATCGGATCTGATTCAGCTCCAAGCCACGGTGTTCTCCATCCAAAAATTATTGCTTAATTTGGATCGCCGTCAAGTCTCCAACGCCGCCAGCATCCGCTGCCCCGTCCTTATCTCTACCCACGCCATGATTTTCTTTGCCTTCTCAGTGACAGATCTTTTTTGGTCCCTCACGTGGTGCACATGAGCATGCATGTGGACAGATGACTTAGATACATAAGCATTTTACCTATAATAATCATTTCAACAGTAACATCGATGTCGGTTTAATAATCTTCTGATTTGTGATAACTCTTGATTCAGGTCGCTGCTAGCAAAACGAAGATCTACATGGTGCTCGAGTTTGTCAATGGAGGTGAACTGTTTGACAGGATTGTAAGCTCTTTTATTCCTACTGCCTGAACCTCTTTTCTGCACTCTGAACTCCTGCCAGTTCTAACGGCTTCAGGTTTATTTCCTTCCTTCAAAATAGGCAGTAAAGAAAAAACTATCTGAACAAGAAGGAAGGCGGCTTTTTCAGCAGCTAATTGATGGTGTCAGCTATTGCCATGGAAATGGTGTCTACCACAGGGACCTCAAGGTGAAGTTTCTTTCTGAAGCATCTGGACGACCATAATCTATCGTTGTTCTTTTGCATGTTCATGTACTTTGCCAAACAACCTGTATAGCTGGATTGGTCTATGTCGACAGCATTCTCCTGACTCATCCCACTGTTACAGCCTGAAAACGTTCTCGTTGACCGGAAAGGCAACATCAAGATCTCTGATTTTGGCCTCAGTGCTTTACCTCAACATGTAGGGGTATGTTGACATTATTTAGCACGAGATTGTGTTATATTGACCACTATATTTTGACTCATATATAATTCTGTTGACTTTAATCTTTTTTCATGATATCATCATTTGCACTGAATTTGTTGATCTCCAACCTTTCAGGTCGACGGATTGCTGCATACAACATGTGGTAGCCCCAACTATATTGCACCTGAGGTAAAACACTGGCAACTCCAAAGTCCAGACCAGCTGATCTCCTTCTGTCTGTATAATTGTTAATTCTTGTGCCAAATGTATGCAGGTTGTGCAAAACAGAGGTTACGACGGGTCGCTGTCAGATATCTGGTCTTGTGGAGTAATTCTGTACATAATGCTCGTAGGATACCTTCCATTTGAGGACCGAAACATGGTTGTTCTTTATCAGAAGGTAGCCATCATTCATACAATAAAAATTAAAGTGATCTTTACTGTTGTGCTCTAATATTTCACCGACGTCATTTTAGTGATACTACTATTACCGGGTTTGGTGTAGATTTTCAAGGGTGACACTCAGATCCCAGAGTGGCTTTCACCTGGCGCGCAAGATCTTCTTCGGAGGATTCTTCAACCAGATCCGACAAACAGGATCAACATGGCAGAGATTAAAACACATGAGTGGTTTAAGAAGGACTATATTCCTGTTGCTCCACATGATGACAATGATGAAGATGTACAGCTTAGTGCAATTCTTCCTGTCAAAGAGGTAGGGGCACATCAAACAAAATATATGATGCTGGAAACTTGTCCTAAACGTAGACAGTATGTGTTTTGGATTTGTAATCACTGATCTGTGACCTTTTATTTCTTTTTCTGTCCTGAAGCAAATCAGTGAAGCGCCGGGGGACAAGAGTATTTATCAGCTGAACGCTTTTCAGCTGATTGGAATGGCATCTTCCCTTGATCTTTCGAGTTTATTTGAGGAAGAGGTGTGTACAACCAGAAAGTACAAATGGCACTCGAGCTACACATAGCCCTTTATATTTCAAAATTCTAAAATCATATTTTGAAATTTAAAAAAAATCTGAAAAAATCCAGGGTGTAGCACATTTCTCTTCCTGCATCTCCCTTGCCTTACTCTGAATATTTTGATCCCTAAGTGTGGAAAGAATAATACTCCAGTAATAATTCTCCATAGCCTCTCAAGATAACTGATGCAGTATCGTTGGACTAATTGCAGGAAGTAGCCCAAAGGAAGATCAGGTTCACATCAGGACTTCCACCTAAAGATTTGCTTGACAAGATGGAAAGCTCTGCGACAGTGTCGGGATTCCAGGTTCAGAGGGTGCATAACAAGGTGAGCACAAGCTTCTCTCATATTCACGTTGTAGTTTGATTAATCTACGACGACAGAGCGGAAGTTTTGATTGAACTGAAATTGATGTGCCGTGTGATCTTTCAGCTCAAAATAACCCGCAACCATGCGGATTGAACAACCCCACGCCATTCTTGGTCTGCGCCGAGGTGTTTGAGCTTGGCTTCTCTCTGTATGTTGTGGAGCTCAAGAAGTTCCATGGTGACACTGCACTGTACAGACAGGTAAACAAGAGCTAACATCAAATTGGCCTTGCCACTGCCCACTGCATAACTTCACTGTGCACGTCTCTTACTCTTAGTGATATTGCTTTCTGGAATGTATTTTTGCAGCTCTGCGATAGGATCTCCAGTGACCTGGGCATTCACAGCATCTTCAGGATGGAGCCGCTCTACAGCGACGACATCCCGAGCTTCGACAGTAGAGCCACGACGCCTCTGGTTGCCTTGTGACATTTATCCCACACTGACATGATGTTGTAGGACGCTAGGATCATAACTTGATGTGTATAGGGATTGACGATGAGGGTATAAGGGTTAGCTAGGATCATCTATACGGTGTACATGAAAACTGACTATCAGCGGTGTAAATGGAATTTAAGATGCTGGAGAAAGAACATGATATACAGGAGATGAAATATCTACCTGGGGTTGTTCCCTTCCCTGTTTATCTGCATTTGTTCAAATACGAGAAAGTCCTATTCTGAAACAAGTGATGTTTCAGTCCAAGATATAACCTTGGATCGATACATCATTATCATGAACGTGTCGGTGGTGATGAAGAAGCCTCCGGTGATGATTCCCCCTCTGACAGAGTGTCGAACAGGGCTTCAGATTGGATTCACGGACAGCGGTGGCTCTGCCTCGGGTGCTCTTTTTAGGCGAAGGGTGCCGTGAGGCGGTGTACGAGATGGCAGCGCGGGTGGGCCCCCCTGACTGCGCCGGGCACCCTTGCCAGGAAGTGGCCCAAAGGAATATCATGTTCACATCAGGACTTCCACCTAAAGATTTGTTTGACAGAATGTGAAGCTCCGCGACAGTGTCGGGGTTCCATGTTGAGATGGTGCATAACAAGGTGACCACAACCTTCTCGCATCTTTACAGTACTGTAGAGCTTTTTGATTAACCTACGACATAGCAGAAGTTTTGAGTGAACTAAAAATGATGTTCCGTGTGACCTTTCAGCTCAAAATAACGCGCAGCTACAACCCCACTCCATTCTTGATCTGCGCTGAGGTAAAACTCAGACAAGCTGCACGGCTTGTTTAGTACAACATGTAGTATGACATAGTGACAGGATCTCCGTTGACCTGGGGATTCACAACATCTTCAAGACAGAGCCGCTCTTCAGTGACAAAATCCCGAGCTTCGACAGTAGAACCACGACGCCTCTGGTTGCCGGCCTTGTGACGAGTGCTGTCCACACTGACATAATATTGTAGAACGCAAGGATCATAGCTCGCCAGGGATGGGGATTGACGATGAGGTATAAGGATTAGCTAGGATTACACAGTGTACATGAAAACTAACCGTCAGGCGACAGCAATGTAAATTGAAGTTAAGAAGCTGGCGAAAAGGAACATAACATATAAGCAAGATTTATTTATTCAGTCGCAAAAATATACCCATGCGCGCATGTATGACCGGTTACCAGAAATAGAGCCAAACTAACTCCTGAGATATGTTTCAAGAGAATTCGGAAATTTACCCAAAATTGATCAAATTCCTTGAAATTTGAGCTTATTATGTAAAAAAATTACCCCTTTGATCAAATTCGTTGAAATTTGAGCTTATTATGTAAAAACCTACCCTTTTGTCCCTCAACAAAAAAAAAACCCTACCCTTTTGTTTAGTTCTGCCAGTAGTTGCATTTAACAATAATTTGCCAAGATCATTGTTTCCCACAAACCATCTTCGGTTTCTAACTTTCAAATCTATTTGCTGAAAAGAAAAATATTCACTACTTTTAAATCCACCATTCCCAAATCTCCATGATCTACGGGTTAACAAAGTGCCTTCCAATCTACTAAATAATGTTCCCTCCGTTTACAGTTATAATACGTTTTGCCTTTTTTCTAAAACGCACATATCTAGACGTGTAAATGGAATTAAGATGATGTAGAGAGCTGAATTATCACTACCTGGTTTGTTCCCTTCCTGGTTTATCTGCACTGTTCTAATCATTACACTTCAAAAATAATTTATTTTAATCCATTTAAGTTATATCTAAAATTTAGAACCACACACAATAACTTTTAATTAGTTCACATGTTTAGTCATAACACACAAATTTTAGATATTTACGAAATCATTTAGAAATCTATTATATAATTAAAACACAAGATAATAAACGGCTCAGATTTATCAATCGTCTAGGGAGACAAAATAACGGCTCAGATTTACACAAAACGATTCAGAGTTATGATTTAGTAATAAAGGAAACTAATCACGTGCACAAAAGCCAATGACCGAACGCTATTTAAAAAATTCCATGATTGGTACGAGCCATAATCGATCACGTCTGCTTAGCCGGGAGTATATCCAATGGAACGTCCTAGCCTCCTTCTAGGGCACGCAACACATATATGTATCTCCTAGATGAAGATTAGGAACCCCACGGAAGATATATACCAAATACCTATCACGAGGATAGTATGAATTTTTATGATTGGTGATTCTTGGCAGGAGAAACTCTCCGCGGCGATTTCAGCTTGCAGGTTCTGCGCGATGGATTAGTAAATCGCGATGGAGTAGTATATATGTAGATGTCGGCGTTTGATTGGTCTAGCTTCACGACGGCCGTCCGTGGATTTGGAGATGGCAGTGTTCCTGGCCCAGCATAAAGCCATCCATGAGCTCGAGGAGACAATGGCAAGATCACGCTAACGAAGCTACCTCGATACGACTCGATGCGACGATGGCGATCTCGCGCCAATGCAGCTGACTAACTTCAAAGATGACCTGACCCTACTCCAGCACTTCAGATGTTACACGATGCATCTCGATCGGCCGGAGATTTTTAGATTGATGGATCACCGTCTGTGCCGTCATCATGCACCCAGGCATCATCGCCAGCAACTTCAAGGATCCTATCCAATAGCACATGAGATCGAGAGAACCCTACATGCATGCATGGACGCGCAGCGAATTGGAACCAATCAACGACCTCGACGGAACGGCGGCAGAATCAGGAGTCCAATGCCTTAGTTACGATCAGAGAAAACATCATCGCCCTGCTGGTCTTGGGCCGGCCGTCTATAATCGTGGAGCCTATACATGACTACATGTGCGTCGCTGAGATGCTGCAGAAAAGCCCGGAAGAGGAGCTGATGGTGCCTCGAGACATGGCAACCAGCCGGCCGGCTAGGCGATGTACTCTAATCTTACCGAGACATCTATGACTAATTTGATAATTGATACGCTATGTTTTTGTGATTTGAAGATCGTTGTTCACGGGACAAACAGCAGCATCCTGGGTCGTGGCCAGGTCGTCCTTCGTGGTCGTCCGCGGAGGCCTGCGATCGCCGGCCAAGCTTAGCGCAACAGCAAGGCCGGGAGATCAACAACATCGGCTAATCTGTGCCATACCCATACCAGGACTCTCTCCGCCTTCTATTCAACAACGAAGAGGACACGGTCGTTCCGCCTGCGCGTGTGCATGACCGCCGGCGCGCTTGGTCTTCGATGATTCGCCGGCGCCTGTGCACCACCACCGCCCGGGCGCCTGATCTGGGAATAATCACTATGAATTGATGCTAATTGACGATACGACCAGTGGACAATCAACCACACATGAACACATCAGATCGAAGTTGCTACATGAAGGATAACAGACAAAAAACATGCCGGCGGCCGGCTACAGTCTGCCTCAGTCCACTTCGTAGTTCGTACTAGCCGGCCAGGAAATCAGGAAAGCGTGTATGTCGATGCTGAGGTATGTAATTATCTGATATGCCCAATTTTATTTGTAGAGTATATATTTGACCGTGCAAGGATGAAATCAGCTAGAGCCACATATGTATGCAGAGGAGCTAAGTGGGGACATCATGGTACAAGGTTAAGAGAGAGTGTGTGTGCACAGGCGCAGTGTTCCTGGCCCAACATAAAGCCATCCATGAGCTCGAGGAGACAATGGCAAGATCACGCCAACGCTACCTCGATACCACTCGATGTGACGACTGACGACGGCGATCTCGCGCCAATGCAGCTGACTAACTTCAAAGATGACCTGACCCTACTTCAAAGTCTTCGAGGAGTCTGTACTCTGCCGTCTCGGGCCGGCGGCCGCAGCAAAGCAAATATCAGATAGGATGCCATCGGCAAGGAGCACTCGAACATCTTCTCTCTTGATGCTAATATTTTCCACGACGATGAGACGAAGCACGACGATCTGCCGTGTAACGTCGGACAGGAGGAAGGAGCACTTGACCAGCGACGTCGCCTACACCAGCTTGATTCGCTCTGCAAAAGGTGTCAGCCACGCCGACGGAATGGAGAGCGGCGATCTCCGGAAGCGATTAGCAGCACCTGGGACATCACCGTACTCATTGATCGCCAGCACGCCGGTGCATGTTGTGGCGCCGCACAACGCTTGGGAGGCTGTACATCTCGCCAGCCGCATACATACCGGCTACTCCCAAGATTAACTTGATTTATTACCACACTCCAGGTCTTCAACTACACACCAACGATTTGGAATGATATGCAAGTAGTATTTGTGTACTTGACCGGCGTTGGAGGAAGATTACAAGGAGCATATCATCGTACTGTAATGGGGTCGACTAAGCATGCATGGTGCGTACGTTTAGCAGCTGGAACCAGGTACGTTTGAATTTTTTGAAACAAAAGGTACGAGCGTGTTATGCATGATCGTATCAGCTAGCAACTACCTGACTTTGTATAAAGCTTCTCGCCATCTATAGCTCATTTGTGTTCCGGTACATTTATGCTGAAAAAAAACGTCGCATAGATTAAAGTAACCATGGTATTGATTACGGAGGAGGTTTCCATGCATAAAGTGTGTGACAAACTCGGTCTGAAATACAAAAAACTGACAAATAAATTAAAATTAACATGAGAATGAGTGGAAGCATGATTGGAGTTGACAAAAAATAAGACCGCAATACAGCCGTTGATGAATCAGAGGAATATATATACATTACAAATTTTAAGAACTAGGATGTAAAGTTCCTAGAAATAACTATGGGTGGCAAGGTGCACACAGGGATGAGGATCTGAAGATGAAACTGAATATTCGTATGCTATTATCTATGGTGGCATATGCGCGGCATATGCAGCAAGCTGATATCAGTACCGTGGTGATCCGCACCCTATTATCTATATATATAAAAAAGATCAGTACCGTTAATCTTATGCTGTCACTACAAAACGGTCCTTAGAAAATATTGAATGAAATAAATGGAAATATTGCAAATATGGAAATACAATCATGTTCCTTGAGTCATGCAATTTTGGCTACACATCGTCTTATACGTATATTTTGAATTGTAAATTAAAACTAATGTAGCAATGCATTGAGCCAAATAATAGATTTACGTAGAAAGAGTTGGTAAAAAAATCATATTAAATAGAGTATTGTATATAATCTAGCCGCGCAAATGCGCGGGCCACCCAGCTAGTTTATCTTATTTGACAAATTCCATTTTCATGGCATTTGACTATATTAATTTAGCAAAATATTTTTAAACTAGGTGATGAAATTTTTGACACTAATTACGAGAGTTGTTATGGCATAAATTTCATGAAAATTCTGACTCATCTAATGTAACTAAAAAGTCCCTTTTTTAAAAAAAGGAATCACGAATCTCATGATTTCTCCTTTTTTTGAAAAATAAAACTAAGAATTTCACCACACTAGTTCTGGGTAATTTACTAATACTAACTATCACGAATTTTTGTCTTTCTAGGAAAGCAAGAAATTCATGACACTAATTCCCCGAGATTTAAAAATTCATTATACGTAAGAGCAAGAACTTCACAATACTATTTTCTACTAGTAGTAAACTTGATGATACTTATTCGGGGAAATTATTATCTACTATTTGCAGTAGCCTAATGTCATCAAGCAAAAGCCCTTAATCATCACAATTACAACTAATGTATTGCAGTAGACATGTTCATAGGAAGTCCTAGCAGACTAAAAAAGGATGGAAAACATTCCGCCCCAAAAGATTCATGTAAAAAAAGGATGGAAAACCCTTTACAGTGCAGCAGATAAGAGATTGGAACACAGAATCTAAAGTGACATGATGGGTCCTCTCCATGCATTGAGGTATCTCTCTCTCTATCTCTCTCTCTCTCTCTCTCTCTCTCTCCAAGAGATCTCCCCTCTCGCGCCGCCCCGCGCGGCGGCCGGGAGGGAACCCTAGCCGCCGCCTAGCCCCCCATCTCCCCCCCCCCCCCCCCCCTCCTCCCTCCCCCGCTGCCAGCACGGGCGCGGCCAGGAAAAGACTGGGTGCGGCCGGCGGCGGGGGGGACCTCTTCGTCCTCGAGTTTGACGGGCCGGCGCGGGTTGGCGCCGCCGATCTCGGGCGTGGCACGGCCGCCGGGCGCCACGGCGACGTCGATCTTCTTCGACGGCGTGGCGGAAGTCGCGGATCTCCGGCCCTCCAGGCGCACAGCGACGGACCCGGCGGTCTGGCCCTTGCGGGCGAGCTGCGGGGTGGATCCGGACGGCGACGGATCTTGGGTGTGCTGGTCATGCCCGGATGTGGTCCCTGCTCGAAGGATCTGAAGGTGTGGATGATGGCCGGTGAGAGCCGGGCTCCGGGTCGGAGCCGACGATGGTGGCGCGCGTGGGCGTCGTGTCCTTGTTGAAGGTGCCGTTGCTGTGATTCTTCTACCCCCCGCTCGGTTGTTCCATGGGGAAACCCAAGATCTGGTGTTACCGGATCGGACGATGGCGGCACTTTCAGTGTCGCTTTTCCCTCTTGAGGGCATCGTTTTGGAACACGTGATGCCTGGAGTGGTCTACCGGTGGAGTGGAGCTTCACCGACCATGACGAAGACGGCTGGTCTTGGCGGCGTGGTGCAGCGGAGACTCGACGATGGTCCGGTTTGGTGGACTTGCACAGGGTGGAGGCGTTGCCTGGTGTCATGGTGGCATCGGCGGCAGGATTGGCAAGAGTCTTTGCTCCGATCGGCATGCTGAAGTTGGGTTCGAGGAAGAGGATGGAGGCTATTGCTGGAGCGTGTGCACAAGGCGCTATCTCCGCGTTAGCCAAGGAGCCGGCGACGCTGATGGCCGGGGAACAAGTCCCCGTTCACCATGTCGTTATGTGCTAGTTTGTGGTGTTTCACCGTTGGAGGGTTCAGCTTGTATTCGTTCGTTGTAAGGCTTTTGCCAGCTATGTTGAATAAAATTAATAAAGCGGCCGTATGCATCTTTTCGATGCAGAGGCTGGGTGACCCTTTTGGAAGAAAAAAAACATGATGGGTCCTGGCCTGCACGGTCGTGTGATCCTGTCGCTGCCTAGATCTGGCGTTGGGATGGCATTGACGACGAGACACGCTGCGTGTTCCCGTTCAATATCTGCGTTGGCACAGATTTGATGCAATGGGGAAACATCGCCGGCCGGGTCGCAGGAATCGCCAGCAAAAGCACCCAGCTTCTGCATCATCAGCAAAACGGCCTCTCGCCGGCGGTCGTCTTGTTCACCCGGCGTGACACCGGAGGGATCCTGAAGTGCCAGAGCCGGCCGGTCCCTCCGACCCGGTACCTGTCGCAGAGGAACTCCTGGGCGTACATCCTCTCCACCCTGCGGTCGACGTCGTGCAGGAACATATCGGTGTCCCCCTGGCCGCGCCTCGCGCGCGCCATGGCCGCCGCCGTCCATATCGCCGCCATCCTCCCGGGCGCCGACGGGAAGAACCCCTTGGGCGCGTCCACCATGATGACGTCCCACTCGTTCTCGTACACCTCCGGTGGCAGGTCGTGCAGCGCGAGCGGGCACACGGCGTTGGCGCGGACGGTGGGCTCGGCTGTCAGGATCTGATCCTGTTCACCTTCAGAGAGAGTCCTTGGACGGCGCCGATGTCTTCGTACCGTTTCATTAACATTCAACGGCCCGAGTTGTAACGATGTAACTAATGACGATTTGGGCGCTAAGCGCAGTTATGTAATGACCTGGAAAACTCGTGGCTCTTCTGGGCGGTTATAACCAGAGAGAGTGGGCGGCTGGGTGGCACGAGAACCAAAAATAACAAACCTATGTTTCTACTCTGTTCTAGGGTTCGTCCCTGTCTTGCCTACTTTCCCTTTTATCTTTGCTGCATTTCCTTAGTTCTAGTCGCAATCTTGATTCAGATGTCTATATTTCCTGTTATCTACTGCATCCACTGCTGTTTCCCTTAGAAGGTTGTGACAATTGGTACCAGAGCATCGATTCTCCGACCGAAAAATTTCTCCTCGGCGGCTTCACTCCGATTCACAGCATTTACCCACCATCCTCTCCCAAATCGTGTAGTCACAAATCCAAAGGCGTCGCCGTTAATCATCCTCCCCCTCCGCCTCAGGCGCCACACGACGCCACGCTCGGCCGCCCGCTCCTCAACCTCCCCCACAAGCCTTCCCCTTTTTTCCCTTCGTCCTCCCAGGACCGCCGCCATCGGGCGAGCGCCTCTGCCCGCTGCCGCTGCTAGCTGCGGCTCCGCCCTCTTCGTACAAATCGAGTGCCCCGCCGCCCTACACCCGCTCCCAGCTCTCCGAGAAGTTCCGCCGCCTCAAGAACAAGCACCGCAGCGTCTCCACCCGTCACCTCGCACGACCACGACGTGCTCCACCTCTGCTCCGCGGACTAGACCTGGATGAATCACCGAAGAACTCGCTCGCAAGACAAAATGGCTACCGCAGCAGAAGAAGCAGAGTTGCTGGCGGCGGCGCAAGCACAAGCGCAGGCCGAGGAACAAATTGGTCAACGGCTCCCCCGTGAGGTCCTGAACATCCAGCGTCGGCTCGATCTGCAACAGTCTTCAGTCGACTCACTACAAGGTGATATCTCGAACCTCACAAGTATGGTGGCTCAAATCGGCTTGTCTCTGCAACTCAACAGGTCAGAAACACCGCTGAGATCTTCAGTCAGTGATGGTCAGACTCCACTGAGAACTCCACAGCCAAATCCTAACCTGAGCCCCATTCTCGAAGGAGTCACACCAAATTCAGCTCCTACATCATCAAGTAGTCCTTCTCAGCAGCAAGGATCCATACAATTTGGCAACTTGACCCCTGATCAGCTTCCACACCTTACCTTCCCACCATCCCCACGAAATCCGCCTCTTTTACCATCGACCACGGCTGCTGAATCAAGCAGAACTGGACACATCGTCAGTTCTTCCTCACCACACATCCACCAAACATCCAATCCATCAACCCATCCACACATGTATCAACAACAGCCACAACCCACCCAATTCCATCCTCATATGTCCGTGCCTTTGACACACGGACAACCAATTTACCCACCCTCCACATCCCCTTACACAACAATTCCACAACCCTATCCACCTTCACCAGCTACTTATCAACCAACACCTGGTTATCAGCCTCAATTTTCCTACCAACAACCCACATACTACCCACCACAACCACAACAATACCCATATTATCCCCCACCTCATTCATACTATCCTTACACACCACCTATATACACACCAGCAAGCCCTAGTCCTACGGTCATTTATCCTTCACCACCTCCACTACGTCCTAACACTTCCTTTCCTCCTGAGAGGTTTCCCACTACAAATACCCCACCTTACCAAAACCATCACACCAGCCAGGCATCTCAGGAGCCTTACATCAGAACACCAAATGTGGAGCTACCTCTATTCTTTGGAGAGAATGCACGGGAATGGATCGATGAATGTGAAAGTGTCTTTACACTCACCGGCATTGCTCCAGAAGCAAAGGTCAAGTGGGCACATGCTCACATACGTGGAAAGGCAAAGACTTGGCTTGCAAGCACCAAAATCAACATCTACCTCATGAACTGGACTCAGCTATGCGAGTTGATTTGCGATCGGTTCCCAGCATCTGGAGAACACGAGTCAATGGAACAGTTTCAGCATCTGAAACAGACTACAACGGTTGCTTTGTACATTGAAAACTTCGAGACTTACATGATACAAATGCAGCGAGACCATTCCTACCTGACAGAGCATTTCTTCTTGCTCCGATTTCTGTCTGGACTAAAGGATCCGGTGAAACATGCTGTCAAAAGTCACGACCCTTCAACCTTGCGCTCAGCTTACTGGCATGCACGGCAACAGGAACATGTGTATTTATCAATAAACAGAAAGACACCAGTTGTCCAGCAACGCACTGCTCCAGTCTTTCCTGCAAGACAACAGAACAACTTCAGAGACAACAGACCAAAGCAAATCCCAGATAAACCTAAAGAGAAGGGCAATTGCTGGTATTGTCCAGAAAAATGGTTTGTTGGGCACACATGTTCTGGATTGAAAAGCATGCTGCACATCATCGAGATGCAGGGCCACTCCGATGATGAAACAATACCAGAAACACAAGAAGAGTTTGTTGATGCTGAACATACATTACCAACAACTGAAGCAGTTGCTGAGAAACAGAATCCTGAAGAAATACCACAGAAGAAGGGCCTTTGTATGCATATCTCTGCAGAAGCCTTACACGGCATACAGGGGACTCAACACTAGCTGTATCAGTTCAGATAGGCAAGCATAGAGCACTGGCTCTCATTGATAGTGGCAGTACCAACACATTTATTGACAGTGAGTTTGCTCGTAAAGCAAGATTGCCAATCCAAGCAACTCAGGTGCATAAAGTGATGGTGGTAGGAGGAGGTGAACTAATATCTGATGGTGTATTACCCAGTTTGGAGTTCAAAATTCAAGGCACCCAGTTCGTTCATGACTGTAAGATACTCCACTCAAAGGCTATGATATGGTGTTGGGAGCAAACTGGCTTAAGCAACACAGCCCCAACTACACTGATTGGGAAAACAGATCCATTTCAGTGTCTAAAGACGGCCAATGGTGTACCTTCTACGACAGAGCTGCGCCAACACAGAATACTGTTATATCAGCTAAGGCTTGTGCAAAGCTGTTGCAGTCTGGAGCTCAAGCTTTCCTCATTAACTTATCAGATGAGACCAATATTGAAGTTCTCACAGAGTTGGAACAGCATGAGAAGTTGCCAGATGGTATCGATGAGATACTAAAACAATACAAAGATGTATTTGCAGTTCCAGAAGGACTTCCTCCCTCTCGATCATGTGATCACACCATTCCAATTGTAGAGGGTTCTACACCTCCTAATGTGCGGCCATACAGGATGCCGCACAAGCAGAAGAATCTAGTGGAAGAGCTAGTGAACAACATGTTAAAGAACTCTGAAATCAAGCCAAGCAACAGCCCGTACTCGTCACCAGCCATTCTAGTCAGAAAAAGGGATAAAAGTTGGAGATTGTGCATTGATTACAGGCAGTTGAATGCCTTGACAGTCAAGAATAAGTTTCCGATCCCAGTTATTGAAGATCTCCTGGATGAGCTACAGGGAGCTCAGGTTTTCTCAAAACTGGACCTCCGCTCAGGATATCACCAGATAAGAATGCATCCAGATGATGTTGCAAAGACTGCTTTCAGTACTCATATGGGCCATTATGAATATCAAGTCATGCCCTTTGGGTTGACAAACGCCCCGGCTACCTTTCAGAGACTCATGAACAATATTTTTGCCAAGTACCTGCGTAAATTCGTGCTAGTCTTTTTTGATGATATACTCATCTAAGCTCTAGCATGGCTCAACATAAGATTCACCTCAGCATTGTTCTGCAACTGTTACGGATGCATCACTTGAAGGCTAAACTCTCCAAATGCCACTTTGCAACTCCCACAGTCGAGTACTTGGGTCATATCCTGTCAGGTTCTGGAGTATCAACTGATCCCGAAAAGATCGAAGCGATCAAGAACTGGCCAAGACCTCTGACAGTCAAAGAACTGCGGGCATTTCTTGGTCTCACCGGTTATTACCGCAGATTCATAGAAGGTTATGCAACTATTTGCAAAGCACTCCACGAAATTCTCAAGAAGAATGCTTTCTTCTGGGGTGATGCGCAAGAGAAAGCTTTCGAAGCATTGAAAGCTGCCATGTCAACACCTCCGGTGTTAGCTTTACCAAATTTCAGCTTGCCATTCACCCTCGAGACTGACGCATCTGGAGCGGGACTGGGAGCAGTCCTCATGCAGAAGGGCAGGCCACTGGCTTTCTTCAGTAAAACCTTGGGTCCTAAAGCTTGTGCTCTCTCCATCTATGAAAAGGAAGCGCTTGCTATATTGGAGGCACTAAAGAAGTGGAGGCATTACCTTCTGGGCAACAAATTGGCGATCAAGACAGACCAGCAAAGCTTAAAATACCTTTCGAGCCAGAGGCTTTTGGAAGGGATTCAACATAAGTTAATGTTGAAGCTGCTCGAGTTTGATTTTACCATTGAATATAAACAAGGCAAACAAAATGTTGTGGCGGATGCCTTGTCCAGGAAACATATGGAAGCTACTGAGGAATCTTGCTCAGCTATATCTTGCGCAGTTCCAGCTTGGATGGCAGATGTAGAAGCCACATATCAGTCTGACTCGAAATGTCAGCAACTATTGCAAGAATTGTCCATTAACAAGGATAGTCACCCACACTTTACCCTGCAATCAGGAATCATTCGTTACAAGAACAGAATAGTGTTGGGTACTGCTACTGACCTGAAAGACAAGGTTTTTGATTCATTCCATTCTTCAGCGTTTGGTGGCCACTCAGGCAGTACAGTGACATATCACAGGCTGAAACAACTGTTTTATTGGCCGAACATGAAACAATTCATCTCAGAGAAGGTGGCAATCTATCCCATCTGCCAAATCTCTAAGACAGAACGAGTGCAATACCCTGGTCTCTTGCAGCCACTTAATATACCAAAATCCAAGTGGTCAGAAATTAGCATGGACTTTGTTGAGGGATTACCTAAATCCAAAGGAAAGGATGTTATCCTTGTTGTTGTGGATCGTCTCACAAAGTACGCCCACTTCTTGACGCTGTCTCATTCTTTCACAGCACAACAAGTGGCTACACTCTTCATTGACAACATATTTAAGTTACATGGGCCTCCGAAGGTTATTGTTAGTGATCGTGACAGAATTTTCACATCCAAGTTCTGGACAGAAGTCTTCAACACCCTCAAAGTGGAGTTGCATTTCAGTACAGCGTACCATCCTGAGTCCGATGGACAAACTGAACGAGTAAATCAATGTCTTGAGCAGTATTTGAGAAGCATGGCTTTCAAGGAACCCACAAAATGGGCACAATGGCTTCCCACAGCTGAGTGGTGGTACAATTCTTCATATCACACTTCTCTCAAAACATCACCCTTCGAGGCTCTCTATGGCTACCCTCCTCCACAACTACATGATATGGCAGTACCTTGTGATGTCTCAGAGGAAGTGCAAGTCACAATCCAAGAACAACAGTCAATGCTCAAGTCCCTTCAACAAAACTTACAGCAAGCACAGAACCGCATGAAGCGCTATGCTGATCTCAACAGAACTGAGCGACACTTTGAAGTTGGCGATAAAGTGTATCTCAAGATGCAGCCTTATAGGGAGACAGCCCTGGGCCTTCGGAATGCGCTCAAGCTTTCGTCAAAGTACTATGGACCCTTTCGTGTGATACAAAAGGTAGGTTCGGTGGCTTATAAGCTCGAATTGCCTGAAGGGACCCTGTTACATAATGTGTTTCATGTCAACCAACTGAAACGACATCTGGGACCAAAAGCAGTACCAAATGCGAAGCTTCCTGTTCTTACACCAGATGGGCAAGTCAAAACTGAACCTCTGGCGATTCTTCAGTACAGACAAGTCCCACGCCGCGCAGGTGAGTTCGATATTCCAGTTGCACAATGGCTCATCCATTAGGAAAACTTGACTCCTGCAGAGGCGACCAGGGAAGATGCAGATTAAATCAGGGCAACATTTCCTTTGTTCCATCCTTGAAGTCTGGACTCAAGCGGGCGGCATTGTTAGGATCTGATCCTGTTCACCTTCAGAGAGAGTCCTTGGACGGCGCCGATGTCTTCGTCCCGTTTCATTAACATTCAACGGCCCGAGTTCTAACGATGTAACTAATGACGATTTGGGCGCTAAGCGCAGTTATGTAATGACCTGGAAAACTCGTGGCTCTTCTGGGCGGTTATAACCAAAGAGAGTGGGCGGCTGGGTGGCACGAGAACCAAAAATAACAAACCTATGTTTCTACTCTGTTCTAGGGTTCGTCCCTGTCTTGCCTACTTTCCCTTTTATCTCTGCTGCATTTCCTTAGTTCTAGTCGCAATCTTGATTCAGATGTCTATATTTCCTGTTATCTACTGCATCCACTGCTGTTTCCCTTAGAAGGTTGTGACATCGGCGCCGGCGCTGGGGACGCAAGAGGGGAATCGCTTGTAGGAGCCGAGGAGGAGGTCGGCGTGGTCGAGGCGCGTGCGGTAGCGGACCAGGAGGGCGCGCAGGTGCGGCGACTGCGAGCGCACGACGCGATACCACTCCGGGTCCTCCTCCAGGAACAGGGTGGCGCCGCCAGGGTTGAGCGCGTGCCAGAGCGGCGAGTCGTGGCCGAGGCCAAACACGAGCATCCGCACCGGCGCGCAGCGGTGTAGCGTACCTGCACTTAGAAATTGGCAAGGTACCTGTGTATAGTGCAAACCCCTGGATCGATTCATTTGCACACACAGTCTAAGATGAAATATCACAACATTCTATCAATTATTACACGTGGATCCAGTACTTGGAAAAATATTCGTTACAACTTGCATAGCTCGAAGCTAGCTTTGAAAGAGTAAAGCAGCGGAAAATTATTCTTCATGGAGTCTCCATCATCATCATGTGCCACAGGCGAAAACATGTTGGTTGCAGACTCGAAACACTTAACGAAACTCACTCGTCGTCAGAACAATCTGCAACAAATAAAAATTTGCAACAGAGTGGGTCAGATACCATTAAAAATGGATCTGGCAAGTGACACTATGTGGACACTTAATGGAATAACTCTATAGCCTATATGCATATTTGGCTGGTGGAGTTCAAGGCTGTTTTGCATAAAAGCCAATTTTGCCTAACACTTTGTAAAACATTTTCTTCAAATGTTTGAGACAATATGGCATGAAATCCATAGTCTCGTCTACCCTTGTTCACCCATCAAAATTTTACTTAAAGAAATTGAGATGTTGGGAGCCTCCGTTGACATCCTTGATCAGCTGCTTGAATTGTCCGTAACCGGGGACACGGCTAAGTACTTAGTTTTTAACTCTGCAGAGGTTGTGCACTTTCACCATTAGACCCAACAAACCCAAACTATCCTCAAGCACTCAAATTGTGCTAAGGAAAAGGAGAGAGCTGAGACGAGACTTTTCAGAAGCATTTTCCCATCCCATGCCGCCTTGACGCGCTCCCATCTAACCTTCTACCACCACCTGTCAAGTCGGGATGAGTCCACGCAACTTAATCCATCTAGCCAGAGCCCATATGACTAATGGCTGCACGGTAAGCAACTTCACTTAGAGAAACATTGGTCCCTTAATACCCTGGGTGGCAATCCACAAGTGAATAAACACTCAACTCTGACAGCCATGCAAGCCCAAATCCACCCAGGTGGTAAATTAACTTAGTAGAATTTAAGCTTTCAATAAAACACTTTTGCATAGCATCAATATTTCTACTAAGTTATCAATAGGATTCTAGACACAACTAGTGTAAAGGAGATAATAGTTTTAGCATAACAATACTATCCTACACATGCATATAAGAAATACACTAAGTCATGCATAGAAAAATACTTAGGAAATTTATGGGGTGTGCCACTTGCGTTGGCAACAGGGAGTGCAGTGGTAGCAGTTGCAACAACCTTCGTCTCTCTCCGAAATTTCTAACACATCCAACAATTCTCAATAAATATGCAGCCAAACAATACTTAAGAAAATATGACATGCATGAGATGCAGAACATTCCAAGGAATTAGGGTATGCATGACATGCAAAACATTCTAAGGAAGTAGACAAAATATCTTAAACCATTTGGCTAGGTCAAGGTCAAGGTTGAGCTCAAAGTAAACTTGAGAAATAACAACTTGAAAAGTTGTAAGGCTAGTTCAAGTCTTCACATGTTAGATCTTCAAAATATCTTCAACTCCTTTGTAGTTTCATTGATCTTCAATGGTCTTCAATTAGCACTACTTAGTCTTAAACACCAAGGACTTGGTCTATGTCCAAAAGTGAGACAAAATAGAAATGAAGATAAGATAGAAAGAAAGAAGTAGTTGGTCTTCCAAGAATCTTCTCCAGGCTTCCTTGTAGCTTTCTCCTTGGTGTGTTGACTTCATTTAATTCTGTAGACTTGATGGTTCTGAAGACTTGATTTTGTTGGCAGCATCAAGGTTGGTCTTGAATATAACCTAGTCACCATGAAGAGAGAAGAAGGAAGAAAGAGAGAAGGGAAAGAAAGACTTAGAAAAATGTAGGTGGTTGGTCTTCGTGAACTTCCCCTTGATTTTCTTCTAAGTACCTTGACTTCTTGGAAATGCTTCTGGAGTTTGTTTTTCTTGGCTAACTCCTTCATTGGTCCTCTATCTTCATGTTGAATTCTCCAAGGATAACAATGCAAACTTTTTCCACTAATTTCTAACTTAGTGGTTTTTGACTAGGAGGGTTAAAAGGGCTAACAAGCATCACCTCCAAAATTCTAAGGAGGAAAGTCATGTAAGAAATGCAAAATATTTCTAAGGACTAGAGATGCATGCCATGCCATGAAATTATTCTAAGTTAATGCAAGGCAAGCAAGATGGTCCAAAATTGACTAAGGACCAAGGTCATAACACTTGGGGTCGAAATTTAACTAAGGACTAAAGCTAACGCATCAAGTCCAAATAATTTCTAAGGAAAGTAAACAAAAATAAGAAGTGCAAAATAATTTCTAAGGAAAAGGTATGAAAACAATTAGTTGATAATTTTTCTAAGGACAAGATATAGTATTAATAAGATATTGAAAATTTCTAAGGAAAAGTGTTGCCAAATTTATTTATCATAAATTTCTAAGGAAGAAAGAAATACTTTATTTGGAGAGGCAGAATATTTCTAAGTACTTTTGTAACTAAGTTGATCAAAATATGACTAAGTCATTTTATTAGTCGAAAATATGAAGAAAATTAATTTTAATCAATTTTAATTATTAAAATACCAACTAAAAGCATTTAATTCATATTAATTACGAAAAACATAGAAAAATACTTTTACAAAAATAATAGAGTAATCCTACGGCCAAATATTAACTAAACAAAAATATACCAATTGGAATTATTCCAAAATCAATTTTTAAAAACAAGTTATGTTCAAAATACTAATAAAGCCACTTTTGAAAATAAACAAAATTAATTCGGCAAAACATAAAATTAACTATGCCAAAAGTTTCTACGTGTCATAAGCTTTCCAAAAATATTTTATTTGTAAAATTTGGCCAAAGCAATAAAAAGTAGTGATAGATCTAAGTTCAAGGGTTTTTCTGCAAAACTGCCGGTCTTCGGTTGACTGTTGACTCTGACCGCTGACGTGGCGATGATGAAGCGCTGACTGGGCGCTGACTTTACGGTTGACTACAAATTTTGACCAAAAATAAAGTTGCTCGGATGGAAAAACAATCTACATGAAAGTTGTAGAGAATTACGTGCCTTTTCTAACTATCACAATTATAACATAAGTGGATTAATGGATTGGTCACAAAACGCGAATTACCTTTCTGATCCGAAACTTCAAACTCGAATATCTCCTACCTCGCTTGACCAAAAGAGGTGAGGCTTGGGGCAAAAGAAAGGTCTTGATCAGGGGAACAACTTTCGTAACTACGGCCCGAAGATTTGAGATTGTTGTCTCCTCCGAAAATCGTCAAAAGCAATCTGTATTGTACAGAGAATTCCGTACGTCAAAACAAAAAGAGTGCAATAGCAAAGTTGTAGGTAAGGGTTAGATCTGAATTCTCACCAAAGGAATTTTGATTTGAAGAACCGAGTGCGAAGAGATCTAAGAAATACGACTTCAGATCTGAAGGATTGCGAGTCAAAATTCTCTCTCCACGGTTGATGAAAAGAGTTGAATCTTCCCGGGATGGAAAGGTATTGAGGAGATTTACAACAATGCTTCAGGTTCCGTCGCGATTCGAGATGATCTTGGTCGTCAAACGAACGAAATACGATTTCGCTGGTTAGGGTTTCGGTGGAACAAAAAGGGGAACAGAGATGCCGGCGGCTACAGGGGTTTATATAGGTCAAGGGTCGGTGGAAAAGATTGGGCTCGAAGTTATGAACGCGTAGGATCAAGCGGATCCGGATTTGGAGTTATATTTCTCAAGATAATCGTGTTTGAATGGAAAGTGTTTGAAAACCCTAAAAATTCCTGGAGTCAGGGTTCGAACCCGAGCTGGTTCGCTCGGTCCGGCTGGGCTGGCTGTACGCGCACGAGTTGGGCTGTGTCTTGGCCCAACTAGCTCGGCCGGCTGATTTTTTTTATTGTTTAAAACATTTTTCTTTATTCTATTTATTGTTTCCTTCATAACTTTTGTTTTAAAAGTCTAAATCAACTCAAACCAGTTTCTAAAAATTTGTAAAAACAAAACCTGTCTGTTAGAACTTTCAAATACACTTTTCCAAAACATTTCAAAATTCGAATTTCAAATAATGTATAAAGGTTTAATTAGACCTTTATGCTAAATTTTATAAGTAGGATTTTATAAATTCCTTTTGAACTTTATATTTAAAATCCAAAACATAATATGAGTAATAAGATTCCATATCCCTCAAAAGATAATTTTTCAGAAAGTCATTTTGTTTATAAAAGAATTCGATAATTCAAAATGAATTCAAAACTCAAATTAAAAATCCAAATAAATATTTTCTTTCAAAACAAACTATTAAACTTAAAAATAGAGAATAGGTAAGTAATAGAATAACTTCCCATTCATACAAACAATTCACAACCAAACATTAGACATTACAAATAAAACCATAATAATCAAAAACAATATATAGGGCATCACCTGCCCTTTTAATATATTTTCTTAAATATGTTTTCAAGTGGAAATAATTCCCCACTTTTGAAATTTTCAAATGCAAGCAATGTTATATGATGATGAATGCATGCATGATTTTTCTTTTCAAAGCAAAATACATAATAGTTTTCAAAAGTTTTAAATTTTTCTGATTTTTCAACTTTTTGAAAAACCTGGGATGTTACAGGCGGTGGAGCACGTCGAGGGAGAGCGCAATCTCGGCGTGCGACTGCTGCGGCACGGCTCGCGCGGTCGCGTAGTGCGCGCGGCGTCGGCGAGCGCGGCGAGGCCGGACGGCGTGTACCCGGCGCCCGAGGGGGCCGTGACGGCGGGCAGGCAGGGCAGCAGCGGAAGGAACGGCAGCGCCGGCGTGGTCAGGAGGGTAGCGACCAGCAGCGACGTGGCAAGGAGCGACGCGGCTGCTGCGCCGGCGAGGAGGCGGCCCAGGGGCTTCATTGCGGTGGTCCGCCGGCGGGTACTGACCGGACCTTCAGTTTAGTGCGTGTGTGCTGGGCAATGGGGGATTGGTCGGCATCAGTGGCGGTGTGTGCGTGCGTGTCGTGATTCGTTGGGGACAGATCTAAAACTCGGCACTGTTTCTTTTGGAGACCGATTATATGGCAAGGTGCACTGAACCGCTCAATTTATCAGCCACCTTTGTGAGCTGTGGTTGGTGTCTCTCTGCCTAAATTCCAGACAACATCATGTCCGCGCTGTTGGTGATACACCTTCCGGTTCAAAATTAGATGACTTTCATTTTATTCACATGTCTAGATAAGTCTACTCTCTTTGTTCCAAATTACTCCCTCCGTTCCAAATTACTTGACTTGAGTTTGTCTAAATATATGGAACGGTGGGAGTAGATGACTTGCATTTGTCTAAATACAAATATACCTATACTTGTTTAGTGTCTAGATACATTCATATCTAGACAAATGTGTGTCAAGTAATTTGGAACGGAGGAAGTACATGTTAACAAACGAAAGTTATCGGATTTAAAATGGAGTGAGTACTTTTTAATTTAGAATGTTAGTGTGATTTAACTGTGTGCATATTCCCACCATTTGCACACGGTGTTTTGTACTATACCATCTGCATAGTCAATAACCTTTGTACTCCCTCTGTCCGATAATAACTGTCTCAAGTTTATCAAAAAAATGGATGTATCTAGACATGTTCTAGATACATCTATTTTTTTGGCAAACTTGAAACTGTTATTAGTGGACGGAGGGAGTATATGATT
The DNA here is from genome assembly GCA_947311845.1 of Poa pratensis. Lineage (NCBI taxonomy): Eukaryota > Viridiplantae > Streptophyta > Magnoliopsida > Poales > Poaceae > Poa > Poa pratensis. The sequence goes on from CAMZMU010000039.1 coordinate 23,923,653, forward strand.
TTTGATTTTTTTTTTATGTGAAAATATTCATTTCCGGCGCACACGATTTTTGGAATCGTGTTGGAAGCCCCCTTCCGCCCATCAATAACCCATTGATATTGACGGGATGAAAAACTGTGTGCATTGGTACATTTCAAACGTGTGGGAAGCCTAATTCTGTACTAGTGAACTAACATAATAAACCTCAAACTAGAAGGTTCTAACGTAGCAGCAATATCCCAATCTCCACCTAACCCAAAGAACTATGTAGGTCATGCTTGTGCAAAATGGAATATGGATGATTCTTGTATCTTTAACTGTTTAACCTAGGTTTTGTTTGTTGGAATTTACTAGTGTTTACTAGCCCAAGATAAATTCAGAAATTTTCATTGGCACATTATAATATTTTGTTAATTGGGAAAATTAATGAGTCATTGATTAATTAGTAACGGTCACGTTTATTACGGCCGTTTCTAATTCATTAACAGACACAGTTAATACAGCCGTATTAATGAGTCATTGATTAATTAGTAACGGTCACGTTTATTACGGCCGTTTCTAATTCATTAATAGACACGGTTAATGCAGCCGTTTCTTATTCACAAACATGTTTATTGTGACCATTTTTAATTCATAAACGGACGTGTTTAATACGGCAGTTTCTAAATCATAAACGGACGCGTTTATGAGGGCTGCTTTGACTCCCAATCTGCACTATATAAAACCGAACTAAGCCAATTTTGGCACATACACGCAACACATGGTCTCGCACCACCGTTCCAAAAACTTGCGCCACCGTCTTCCAAGTCTTCTCCATCCCGTCTTCCGGCGTGCACCGGTTGAAGGGACAGTAGGCCTCCGGAATCCCGCCTCTTGTGATCCTGTACGGGAGAGGGGCGATCAGGTTTTTGGGAAGCGCACTCGCGCGACTACTGGCATCGAGTTCTTCCCCAACGACGACTTCTTCCCCGACATCGGCAGACTCTTCATCGACGACATGGGCAACTACATCAACGCCAACGCTTCGGCTGCCGCTGCACCGTATGATTACTTGATCTTCCTGTTTACGATACTGCTACAGTTTCTGCTTATAGTAGTTGCTTTAGATTCGTTCTATTTATCTACTATTCAAGTAGATCGCGTGATTAGTATAATTCTGGTTATTCTAGTCATAAATCAATAGCTAAATTGCTTATATTTTCAACAATCCAAAAACCTGATTATAGGCAATTTGCTGCGCCTGGCTTTCTCGCGTCTATGAGGCCGTTTCCCTTCAAATGGGTACAGTATAAACGGTGGCGCATGAGAGCAGTTTACTGGTTTCAAAACAGTAACTGCTATGCTGCCACCAAAGGCAAACCTGAGGGCGATCTCAAGGGTGCCCTTTTCAAGGGTGCCCTTCTGAGTGTTCTTGACGACTCCATTGTGGACTCATATATGTCGTTTGATAACGACAAGGACATGTGGGATGCGCTCGAGGCCAAGTTTGGTGCCTCGGATGCTGGCAGCGAGCTGTACGTCATGGAGCAATTCTATGACTACAAGATGACTGATGAGCGCTCTGTTGTACAGCAGGCTCATGATATACAATCACTCGCTAAGAAACTTGAGCACTTTAAGTGTAATTTACCGGACAAGTTTGTTGCCGGTGGCATTATCGCCAAGCTTCCAGCTTCGTGGAGCAACTTTGCTACTTCTCTGAAACACAAGAGACAAGAGTTTTCCGTTTCGGATCTCATTGGGTCGCTTGATGTTGAAGAGAAGGCGAGAGCAAAGGATACACGTGCTCGAATTGCTGAGGCTGGTTCTAGTGCCCATGTGGTACAGAAGAGAATTACCAGCCGCCCCACAAGTCCAAGTTTAACAAGAACAAATCGGTGGCACTAGTACAGAGCGACACTATGGCAACGGGGGCAAACCCTCATTAGTGACGGAGAATGGGTCCGTTGCCCCGCGTCCGATACTGATGTGAAGCGGCACATGTGCAACGGTTAATTTAACCGTTTCCTTTGAGTGCCAGATATATTAAAAAAAAGTTAGGCCACCGGCTGCTAGCGGTAGCAGACGGTAGCAATAAATGATGCACAGAAGGTTGTTCCGCAGTGTATACAAGTCAAAATACATAGTATACACATCAAGATACATATTTAACTATATTCTTGCCCAGAAGAAATTAATCAAAATACAAAAGACGTAATACATAATACACGTGTGGTGTCCTCTCACAGAAAATTAAAAAATGCCACTAGCAAATTCGGTGATATCAGTTCCTCGTAGAACTTAAGTCATATTAGATCTGCTCTGTCCTTTAGAACGCACCTGTGAAAGAAATAGGATAAAACAAACAACAGTCAGTTTAATTGAAATAATACTAAAGAAATTCTTTGAAAGAATAAGACACTTTTTTCAGCTATGTCAAAGTAGTCCAAACATGCGTAAGAGATAAAATCACCAACCAGATCAGCAGCTAGCACGAGCGAGAGCTACTACTCCTTATGCTACGTATAGGGAATCAGTCTCGTCGGTACAGAGCCATCTGCCTTTGTAGTTGTACACGTGAGAGTGGGCTTAGGCTAACAAATTAGCAATTCTGGGAGAGCAACAACTCAACATGGACAGATCAGAGCAAGACGAACCAATCGGCAGCAGAGAGAAGAGAGATCTCAACAACAACACGGACAGAGAGCTGACCTTGGTGCTGCCCCGTCCAGACCCTAGATCTTGCCCATCCTGAACTCGCAGAGGAGGTGGAGCTTGGTGATCCTCGATCCAGAAAAACACACATACAACTAGAGAAGAGGAACGCACGTACCTTGACAAGATCTGTACGCGCACACGGCCGCGCTCGCCAAGGTCCATGGGGACGAGGAGAACGACGCCTTGAGCCGTGGGTCGCGCCGCCACAGACTTCCGAAGTCCTCCGCGATTTGCTGCACCGGCGACGCGGACGACGCGTCGGAGACGACGGATCCGGCATGGACGGAGGTGGAGGAGAAGGGCGCAGCGCGGCCCAACACCATGGGCCTCATGCGCGTGCCCCTCACGGGAACGCCCAGCAAGGCGTCCTTCGAGACCACCGTCCTCCGCGCCGACACGCGCGACGGCAAGGCAAAGGGAGAGGGTGAAGGCAGGGCACATGGAACTTGATACCCGCGCACAGTTTGCCTCGCGGTGTTCCATGGCGAAGGCAGGGTGAAGGTTTCCGCTTTGTTCTCTCGGTGGCTTGTGGATAAGAAGAAGAAGGGAAGGGAGAGGGTGGCGGCGCTGGAGATGGAGAGAAGCTAGGGCACGGGGCGAGGTTGGTGGGTGTTTATATACTCAGCAAGTTTTAACGGGCCTATGGACTGGACTTTATCTTTAACTCGTAGGCCCACTTAATATTGCAAACGGTTCCATTTATATGTCCGTTGCTATAGTGGCTCACATCGCAAACAGACATTAAAAACATTCGTTGCCAATGGTTATTGCAAACAGTCATTTATTTTGACCGTTTCCGATGTGTCGCGATTCGCGGACGCGAGCTCTCATTTTCCACGCGCGGGTTCGTTTTACCGTCGCCTTTTCGCTGCCGTTTCCATAGAGGGGTATCCGATGTGTCGTTCTATACTAGTGTGGGTAAAGGCAAGTCTGACGATAGGCACAAGACTTCATAGTCTACCAACTTCAAGAAGAACAACAATAAGCCAAGGAAGGGAGCATGCCATGTTTGCGGTGATCCGAATCACTGGGCACCTCGCTGTCCTAACCGCCATGAGCTTCGCACATCGGAGAACAGCGGCAAGACTGCCAATGTTGTCATCGGCGACACTGAGATGAAGGAATCTGGGTACGGTATATTTCCTACCATTCTTTCAGTTTGTCATTCTCCTGAATGGTTGATTGACACTGGTGCCAATGTACATGTTTGTGCTGATGCTTCCATGTTTTCTTCTTACCAGGTCACAGGGACTTCTCCCGTGCTGATGGGGAACAACTCAGTCGATCTGAAGTTTACTTCGGGAAGACCGTGCGCCTGAAGAACGTTCATCATGTGCCCTCCATCAATAAAAATCTCGTTAGCGGATCTCTTCTGTGTCGAGATGGTTATAAGTTGGTTTTCGAGTCCAATAAAGTTGTAATATCTAAGTATGGACAATTTGTTGGTAAAGGCTATGAGTGCGGAGGCTTGTTCCGCCTATCTTTGTCAGATATTTGCACCAAAGTTATTAATCATATTTGTCACGAATTTGAATATAATGTTTGGCATTCACGACTTTGTCATATTAACTTTGGTTGCATGACGCGGCTAGCTAATTTGGATTTAATTCCGAAATTCACTACTGTCAAAGGTTCCAAGTGTCAAGTGTGTGTGCAAGCTAAGCAACCTCGCAAGTCTCATACGGCTGCGGAGGCAAGAGACTTGGCGCCACTGGAACTTATACATTCAGATCTTTGTGAGATGAATGGCGTGTTGACAAAAGGCGGAAAGAAATATTTCATGACGCTTATTGATGACTCCACTAGATATTGTTATGTGTATTTTCTGAAAACAAAAGATGAGGCTTTAAACTACTTCAAAAACTATAAAGCTGAAGCAGAGAACCAACTTGATCGAAAGATTAAAAGGCTAAGGTCTGATCGTGGTGGAGAATATTTTTCCAATGAATTTGATTCGTTTTGTGCGGAACATGGTATAATACATGAGAGGACGCCTCCCTACTCGCCTCAGTCAAATGGAGTGGCTGAAAGAAAGAACCGAACTCTAACTGATTTGGTTAACGCCATGTTAGACACTTCGGGACTGTCTCAGGCATGGTGGGGGAGGCTCTATTGACAGCTTGTCATGTCCTAAACCGAGTTCCCATAAAAGATAAAACTGTTTCTCCATTTGAGGAATGGGAAAGGAAAAAGTTGAAACTCTCTTACTTACGTACTTGGGGCTGTTTGGCGAAAGTCAATATTCCAATTCCCAAGAAGCGCAAGCTTGGACCAAAAACCGTGGATTGTGTTCTTCTGGGCTACGCTTTTCATAGCGTTGGTTATAGATTTTTGGTAGTCAAATCTGAGGTATCCGACGTTCATGTTGGTACGATTATGGAGTCGAAGGATGCGACTTTCTTTGAGGATATCTTTCCCATGAAGGGTATGCCTAGCTCATCAAATCAGGAGATACCTAGCACATCTAGTCAGGAATTAGCTGTTATTCCTGAACCTACCATTTCGATAGAACACACTGATAACCCTGTGGAGGATGACAATGAAGCTCCTGTTAGGAGCAAGAGACAGAGGACTGCAAAGTCCTTTGGTGATGATTTCATTGTGTACCTTGTTGATGACACCCCTAGTACCATTTCAGAAGCCTATGCATCTATTGATGCTGACTACTGGAAGGAAGCTGTTCGTAGCGAGATGGATTCCATCTTGGCTAACGGAACCTGGGAAGTCACTGATCGTCCTTATGGGTGTAAACCTGTAGGATGTAAGTGGGTGTTCAAGAAAAAGCTTAGGCCTGATGGTACTATTGAGAAGTACAAGGCGCGGCTTGTGGCCAAGGGTTATACCCAGAAAGAAGGTGAAGACTTCTTTGATACTTACTCACCTGTGGCTAGACTGACCACGATTCGAGTGCTACTTTCATTGGCTGCCTCACATGGGCTTCTCGTTCATCAAATGGACGTGAAGACAGCTTTCCTAAATGGAGAGTTAGACGAGGAAATTTACATGGATCAGCCCGATGGTTTTGTAGTACCTGGTCAGGAAGCAAAGGTGTGCAAGTTGTTGAAGTCCTTATATGGCCTTAAGCAAGCTCCTAAGCAATGGCACGAAAAGTTTGAAAGAACTTTAACTGCTGCAGGTTTCATTATAAACGAATCTGACAAATGTGTGTACTATCGCTATGGTGGGGGCGAGGGAGTTATTCTCTGTCTGTATGTCGATGACATACTGATCTTTGGAACCAACCTTGATCTAATCAAGGAGGTTAAGGATTTCTTATCTCGTTGCTTTGAGATGAAGGATCTAGGAGTAGCCGATGTTATCTTGAACATCAAGCTGCTGAGAGATGGTGATGGTGGGATTACACTGCTTCAGTCTCACTATGTGGAAAAGGTCTTGAGTCGATTCGGGTATGACGACTGTAAGCCTTCTCCGACACCATATGATCCTAGTGTGTTGCTTCGAAAGAATCAACAGACTGCTAGAGATCAACTGAGATATTCTCAGATTATTGGCTCGCTTATGTATTTGGCTTGTGCCACGAGGCCTGACATCTCTTTTGCTGTGAGCAAGTTGAGCCGGTTTGTTTCTAATCCGGGAGATGATCATTGGCATGCGCTCGAGAGAGTTATGCGTTATTTAAAAGGCACTGCGAGCTATGGAATTCACTACTCTGGATACCCGAGGGTACTGGAGGGTTATAGTGATTCAAATTGGATATCTGATGCTGATGAGATTAAGGCCACGAGTGGTTATGTGTTTACACTCGGTGGTGGAGCTGTTTCCTGGAAGTCTTGCAAGCAGACCATCTTAACGAGGTCAACTATGGAAGCAGAACTCACAGCGTTGGACACAGCCACTGTTGAAGCAGAGTGGCTTCGAGAGCTTTTGATGGACTTACCTGTGGTTGAAAAACCAATACCCGCTATCCTTATGAACTGTGATAATCAAACTGTGATACACAAGATTAAAAGTTCTAAGGATAATATGAAGTCATCAAGGCATGTGAAGAGGAGATTGAAATCTGTCCGAAAATTAAAGAACTCCGGAGTCATTGCGTTGGATTATATCCAAACGTCTAAGAATTTGGCAGATCCCTTCACAAAGGGTTTATCACGTAATGTGATAGATAGTGCATCGAGGGAGATGGGTTTGAGACCCACGGTATGAGTTGTCCACAGTGGTAACCTACTCTATGTGATCGGAGATCCCGTGAATTAGAAGTGGGAGACAAGCTGTTGGGCAGCTGAGAGGAGAGTATCCTTATATTATATTTCCCACTCCATGAAGATGCAATACTCTTCTATTCTGTATGGCAGGTTGATATTTATCTTAATGTATTCCAAGTGGCTTACTTTTATAAGCGGAGATGTTGTCCTGCAGAGCATCTCTTGAGGAATACACCTATATGAGTCTGACTGTTAAACGTCGCAGTCCGTGAGAGTTGGGTGCTCTTTAATAAACTCATGAAAGGTCTTGGAGTATGACGCATAAGCTCCACCCGCGGGGAAGCCTTGCGGCAGCTCAGTATTGGTCAAGGGCTTGTGTGAAACTAAGTCGCAGCAAACTTGTAGTTCAAGGCATAGTCCACTATCCAAGTTGTGATCTAGTGTAGCATAAGTTTCTAAGTGGAAGTTCAACTTAACAGTCTCCACTGAGTACCGGTATATAAAACAATGTTTTGGAACTGAATGATGAGATATGAGCCAATGAGACTTTGTGGGGGATTGTTGGAATTTACTAGTATTTACTAGCCCAAGATAAATTCAGAAATTCTCATTGGCACATTATTATATTTTGTTAATTGGGAAAATTAATGAGTCATTGATTAATTAGTAACGGTCACGTTTATTACGGCCGTTTCTAATTCATTAACAGACACGGTTAATACAGCCGTTTTGAGTCATTGATTAATTAGTAACGGTCACGTTTATTACGGCCGTTTCTAATTCATTAACAGACACGGTTAATACAGCCGTTTCTGATTCACAAACACGTTTATTGTGACCGTTTTTAATTCATAAACGGACGTGTTTAATACGGCAGTTTCTAAATCATAAACGGACGCGTTTATGAGGGCTGCTTTGACTCCCAACCTGCACTATATAAAACCGAACCAAGCCAATTTTGGCACATATACGCAACACATGGTCTCGCACCACCGTTCCAAAACCTTGCGCCGCCGTCTTCCAAGTCTTCTCCATCCCGTCTTCCGGCGTGCACCGGTTGAAGGGACAGTAGGCCTCCGGAACCCCGCCTCTTGTGATCCTGTACGGGAGAGGGGCGATCAGGTTTTTGGGGAGCGCACTCGCGCGACTACTGGCATCGAGTTCTTCCCCAACGACGACTTCTTCCCCGACATCGGCAGCCTCTTCATCGACGACATGGGCGACAACAGCAACGCCAACGCTTCGGCTGCCGCTGCACCGTATGATTACTTGATCTTCCTGTTTACGATACTGCTACAGTTTCTGCTTGTAGTAGTTGCTTTAGATTCGTTCTATTTATCTACTATTCAAGTAGATCGCATGATTAGTATAATTCTGGTTATTCTAGTCATAAACTATTTACTGTTTTTGCGGATTAAATCAATAGCTAAATTGCTTATATTTTCAACATTGTTTTATTCTGACTGAATTACTCTACAATACTCTTATATATGTCCTAATTAACAAAATAACAACCCTCTAAACATGAGAGTGGATTTTTGGAGGCCGAGCTACATGGAGCTCGTTTTTTCAAAAATTTGAAATCTACATTTTTATGTTTCCAAAAATCGCGACAAAATACCCGGATGTAGATATTGTCTAGATTTACAATCGTGCAAATTTGCAACTCCAAAATCGTTGTATTTTAGCCTGTACAAAAAAGACAAATCGGACAAAATTTCAAAATTTTGAATCTGTGTACTATTCACCACCCAGATTCACACATTTGTCTTTTTTGTGCAGCCCAAAATACAACGAATTCGGAGCTGTAAATTTATACGATTGTGGATCTAGATAATATCTACATCTGGGATTTGTTTCGAGATTTTTGGAAACTAAAAAATGTCGATTTCAAATTTTGGAAAAAAGAGCTTCATGTAGCTCGGCCTCCATTTTAGGTTTTCGCTCTAAACATGCACTAATGAAAGAGAAGTATCCGAATAAATAAAAAGCCTAAGTTTGAACAAAAGAAATTTCATCCACCAAATCAAACCTTGCCAAAAAAATCTCTCCGAGGGTTCACATGAACACCGACACAATTTTTTTAACCCAACTGATATAATTTCTTAGCTAGCTATCTAGAAAGAAAGTTACAACCTAGAGGTATCTTGTAATTGATGGGTGGTTGTTGTCTAGCAATTTATCATCTTCATTTGACCGAAGCTTTGGTGATAAAATTGGACTTTCACATGAGCTTTTTAATTCATCCCTGTGAAAAAGAAGGATAAAAGGCATGGATTGAAAAAACTAGTGAAAAGTGTTGCCAGTAAGGAGTGGGTACTTGTAGAATGATGCTAATTTTATGTTACTGGCATCATAATGATTGCAACACTAGTATAGAACGACACATCGGAAACGGGTCAAAAAGCCCATCGGAAACGGAAAAAGGGTCCGTGTCCCCGACGCTGTCACTGATGTGAAGGCTCTCATCGGCAACGGACAAGAAAAACCGTCACCGATGAGGCTTGATTTTGGCTACGGTTTCCATCCAGTCTCCGTTGCCGATGTATCTGGACATCAGAAACGGAGATTCGGTTTCTGCTCGTTTGCATTGAGGTTTCTTCATAAGCCTAGAGCAGGAATAGATTTGGCACTGGACATTTAAAATTTCACAGCAGAAGCACAAAAATGCTAACAAATTCATTCATAAGGTATAACAAATGTCACCGATACATTGCATCACAAGACAACCAATTACTTATCTTCATTGTCATGCCTCTCTAAATCTATCATTGACATGTCTAGCTAAATCTATCTATGTCATGCCTCTCTAAACTTATCCTTGTCATTTCCAACTTAATTTATCTTCATGACTTGCTGTTAGAGTTCATGAATTGAATCTTCTTCTTGGACGGTGTCGCCAAAATATAATCAACTCGCCACTTTGTCCCCGACCTTGTAGTTAGCTCATTTAAATGAGCTAAATGGATCAGCACCTTGCTCTGCACATAGTGCAATAAGCGAGTGCTGATGTACTGAAGGTGCCTCTTTTGTAAAGTGGTCACTGAAATGCAAAGAGAGAATATATGACTCCATGTTAGCTCACTATACATCTAGCATAAAGGGCATACAACACAAAATGATGCATAAGACAGAATAACAAACTTACAAATCCATTGCATAATTGTTGTGTACCAACAATTATGCCGGACGACAAGCGCACCTTGGCTAAGGACCCGGCTTTTTATACAGTGTCACCGAAATGTACATCTGTTTTGCAAAGGAAATAAGTCAGCCATGAGTTTCATACACTACCGATTTGTGCTAGTTATGTTCTTTTCGAGCGACACTATGTAGTCGTCCTCATCGTCCTCGGATGTATTACCACCCTAGTTCTAGTTCTGTTCATTAGTGTCCTATGGAAGAAAACCTAAGCAGAACAATGACAACAATCCTAGTTTGTCGGCACGACGGCCGGTCACAAATACATGTATTACCTTTGGATCTGGCGGCGGGAGTACGTAGTCGTCCTCGTCGTCCTCGGATCGACACGCCATGCGCCCTCCAGCTACAGATCAGGCGACGAGATCTGCCCGGGTGGAGCAAAGAATGGGTACGCGCTGCCACGGTCTTAGGAGAAGAAGATGCGCGCCACCACGGTCGGAGGGAGGGAGATGCGCGCCGCCACGGTCGGAGGAGAGGAAGATGCGCACCGCCACGGTCGGAGGGAGGGAGATGCGCGCCGCCACGGTCGGAGGGAGGGAGATGCGCGCCGCCACGGTCGGAGGGAGGGAGATGTGCGCCGCCACGGTGGAGCTAAGATCTGGTGCTGCGTGGAGGCGCCGCCACAATTTGAGAGTGAGGCTGAGAGTGAGCGATAGAGTTTAGGGCTGTGTGAAGGGCGCATTTATAGCAAAGTAGAACATCGGAAACGGAGGGTATAAACAACCGTTTCCTTTGATTTTTTCACTGACACACTGGGCTTATACTGATCTCTACTAGTATTGAAGTTGAAAAACATAAAAATAAATAACTATAACTACTCCTCGGCCTCCGCCTTCTCCTGCTCGTATGCGAGGAGAGCCGCGTAGTCGTCCGTGTCGTCGCGCGGCTCCTCGCCGACGATGTCATCGCCGCCCGTGCGCCCCTCCCACATCTCGTCGTCGTCGTAGGCAGGATCGTCGCGCAGCTCTGGCGGGAGGAGGAGCCGGTGGCTCTGAAGCAGCTCAACTCTTTCCGGCGGCATAGGCACCGACGCGCGGTTGAGGTGCCAGCCACCGGGTAGCCGAACCTTTGACCATGGCACTGGCCTCCTATATTGCCAGTGCCGCTCCGCGACGGCCTGCCCGACGATGACGCGGTTCCATCCAGGTGACCGCGGACGAGCGTCTCTCCGCCGCGGCGAGAGGCTGCGGTCGCGGGCGCCCGAGGATCCCGCGTCCTCTTCCGGCGGCATAGGCACCCTCCTGTCGTTGACGCGCCAGCCAGCGGGGAGGCTAACATTTGACCAGGGCACTGGCCTCCTATATTGCCAGTGCCTCTGCGCGACGACCTCCGGCACGACGACGCGGTTCCAATTCAGCGAAAGCGGGAAACTGCTGCGGCGAACGCCCGAGGAGTTGCTAGGAGTATCCATGGCTGCGGCGAAGTGGCGTACTGAGATAGCAGGGAGATCGTGGGTTTTTAAGTAGTGGGCGGTGCCGCGGCGCCACTACGCCACTACGCCATAGCAGTTACTCCGCCTCGCTTCGAATTCTAAGAAGATGGAACGTGTCCACATTGGAAACGGACACCCAAAAGTCTCCGTTGCTATAGAGGCACATATCGGAAACGGAGCCAGAATTAAGACTGTTGCCAATACTATGGGCAACGGAGTTAATACTTTCTCCGTTACCTATGTTGACGGGCCAGCCACGGCCCAGGTCAGGTTTGTACGCACTGGCCGCGCGGATAGCGCGATTCTCCGTCGCCTAACGCCTGCCGTTTCCATAGAGGGGTATCCGATGTGTCGTTCTGTACTAGTGCAAATAGATTCAATAAGGTTTGTACATCACATTTTTTGTGAAAGTACATTCATAGTACATATAAACTACATCTCACATGCAATGTAAGCTACATTTAAGATTTCGCATGAAAACTACATCTAGCTTTATTACAGTCTGCATCTCACTTAAGAAACTACATCTAGGTATACTAAAAAATACATCTCACTTAATTGAGAAACAACATCTGCTAATCTGAAAACTACATATGCACAAAGCAAAATACACACATATATATATGGGATGAAGCTAAAAACATGTGCCAAAACTTGCCTACATCAGTATCAAAGGTTTATGCTACATATATTATTGATGTTATATAGTAGAATTACCGATGTACATAGTACTGAGCTACATATGGTGAAGGAATTACATCAACTGAAAAATGAAATTACATTCCTAATGACCAACAGATGGAACACTCCAAGATGTCAAAGTACACTGAGAGTACAACTAAATCTACATGCAAGTTACCCTAAAGTAGGTAACCCAAGCAAAAGATTTATGGCTCATTCTTCATTTTACTCCCCAGCATTATAATATCCAACCCCATTTCTTGAATTATTTGATTTTCATGTTTGAACTAGAGAACCGAATTAATATTTATGGGCATAGGAGGCATCGGGATTTATAGACAGGCCACTCATTTTACAACATGCACCTGGTAGGATCTTTTCAGTGGCGTGCCTCTCTGTCCTGATCTATCAACTCAACTATTCTCTACATGAGTAGTTCCTCTAGCCATCCTATACGCCATCTAAATGAACCGGTGGTCCAGAGTTCTCTCACTTGGTTCCTATCGAGCGAAGATCAAGTAATAATTTTCTTTGGTCATCAGTAAAAAGGAGGGTGATAGGAAGTAGTAGGTTTGAGAGATTGGCAATGCTCCTTAATTTAGTGGACAAGAGAGTCTCCAGATTTACTTCCGTTTAGCCCTGCTTGTGGGATATAGATAAGCCACTCGACTTTAATTTGCATGAACCTCATTATACTATGTTGTGTGTCGGTGAGTTGTATCATATTTGTATAAACGAACGATAAGCTCTCATAGTCATAGACATACCCAAGATCAAACTCTCAATAACCCGACTCTTACCTGTCTGACTCTTACATGTTAGGGCATCTCCACTCGTTGCCCCCCCAGGCCGAAAAACGGCGCTATTTTGGCCGGCCTGGGGGAAACGACGCTATTTTGGGCCCTGGGGGGCGCCGATTCCCAGCCGTGGAACCTAGGCCGCCCCCAGCTGGCGATTTTTGGTCATATTTCGTATAAACAAAGGCCGACACATTTAAATAGTTCGACATACAAATTCACACATAAGAATAGTTCAACATACAAATCCACACACAAATAGTTCAATAATGCAAGCAAATAGAACAAATCAAACTAGGAATTGACATTGCCATCATTGGCAGTGTCATTGCCTTTGCGCGCCCACAAGTGCTGCACCAGATCATCAGCAAGTGTTCTTCATCGTCTACGCCGGCGTCAGCTTCCTCATCCAGCAGCTCTGCGAGCATCTCCTCGGCGTCGGAGTCCATGGCTGGGTCGGACGAAACGCCGGACACCTAGCGGGCGGGGTGTGCGCGTTTCGCCCCGAGAATCGTCCTGGCGGCTAGATCACGGCGGAGGGGAGTGGGCGGCGCCGTGGCGTGGAAGGGGCTAGACGGTGGTCTTCCTAGCTGCTTGTGTGTGGCGGAGGGGGAGGGGTGGTGCCGGCGGCGACATGGCGACGACGAGCTGGACAGAGGAAAAGGCGAGTCGGGTGGGGAAAATGCGCTGTCTCGCCGACAGTGCTGCCCCACACGTGTTTTTTCCTTCCGCCAGCCCCCCAGGCGGAACCCGATGGGTTAACCCGGCGTTAGTTTTCGCCGAAACGGCGCTATTTGGGCTCCTTGGGGGGCCGATTAGGAGAAAATCGGCGCTATTTGGGCCAAACGGCGCTATTTCGCCTTCTTGGGGGGGGGGGGGGGGGGGGCTGGGGGACGAGTGGAGATGCCCTTAGCGTACTTGAGTATCCTGACTTTATATCACTGCCTACCACCAAGTCTCTGTAAGGATCAAGCCAACCCCGTATGAAAAAAATGAATAACCTAGCCTCAGTTTAATTATCTATCTTGGGGACACCATCCTCCATATTTCTGAATACCACGGACTTCATTATCTTGGGGACACCATGCTACATGTTTCTCAATATCCCTGACTTCATGTTTCTCAACATTGTTCCTCGATCTTATTTGACTTTTCTCTATGTGAGGTTTTGGTTCTTTCCGTGATCTTTATTTCTTTTGCGAAAAAGACCACCGATCTATTAATCATAATCAGCGGTACAAAAGATTCAAAAAGTAATAAAAATTACAGATCCCTGGCGAATGTTCGCAACAAATGTAAATCAATGTTCATAAACTGGATCTTGCACCACAAACGTTGTCGATAATATATTTCGGCCAGAGCTGCGACAAAAATTAATCACAAAGAAATTCAGTGTCAAAATAGGAAATGGCAATGGAGACATGGACCTGCTGCATGGAAGGATATGGGGCACCGGATTAGGCACTTGGCCAGGAGGCGACTACCCGAGAGGTCAATGTCTATTCCTCAGCAAGGGGCATCTGCATGTTGCATCGTCCGACATGGCATCGACTTCGAGCTGGCGACCTCGAGGCATTGTTCATCTGAGAGTAGAGAGGAAGATAGGACAGAGATTCGGTCATGGGTGGCGATCACACTAGGGGAAACCCACAAAACGCCGACGGCCAAGTTATACGCCGACGGCCAAATGTCGGGGCCGTCGGCGTATAATGCGAGCGAGAAAAGCGGCGAACGCGACCGTCGGCGTAACAAAACCGTCGGCGTAGCCCGACATGCCGTCGGCGTATATCGGCGTATACTTTTTCTATTTTTTTACATTTGATACGCCGACGGCGGCCATCGGCGTATACTTTTTTTCTATTTACCATTTAATATGAAATAATTCATATCTTTAAATCCGTAAATCGGAATTTAACAAATTAAATGTCTAAATCGATTAGAAAAATGAGAGGAATCCAAATATGACATCCATAAAATCTTTTTCACCGTGCACATGACATTTTGTAACATATGTTTGTTACTTGCTCAATTAAAAAGTCATTTTTTACACTTAAAAAATGGAAAA
Source organism: Poa pratensis (assembly GCA_947311845.1). Classification (NCBI taxonomy): domain Eukaryota; kingdom Viridiplantae; phylum Streptophyta; class Magnoliopsida; order Poales; family Poaceae; genus Poa; species Poa pratensis. The sequence goes on from CAMZMU010000039.1 coordinate 23,938,674, forward strand.
TGATATTTACTAAAACATTTTGGAAATTGTTTTTGGCAACAATGTTTTCCATACCAAGACAGCCCTATGTGTCAAGTATGGACACATTATCACAAACTATGGCATGAGGATGGCCATAACTTGGTCATTTGACACGAAACTTATACATGTCTATAGATGATAGACCTTTTTGTGAAGCATTTTTTTTGAAATATTTGTCAAAACTCAAGTTTATCATTTTTCCTAGCAACTAGTACACATAAAAGGACTCCATGTCAAAGGAATTCATCTTTTGAGTATTTTCTCAATTTCTTTTATTTTTGTGAAAAAAGGTCAAAATGACCGTCGTGTCTATTCATTGAAAGGGGTCACATTTTTCAAAACTATCGATATTTCTGTGATAAAGTCACTACTTTTGTACCTAGAAAGTATTTTTGTAAAAAAATTAGACCAAACTATCACACACTTGTAGTTCAATTTCAATTACTTTTGGAAAATCGGCATAAAGTCATTTAAATAGGAATAATTAGGTAAAAATCGAGAAAATTCCTAATACTTGGGTATTATCCATAAAATATGTAGTACCCTTTGTGACAATAAGATGGGTGCCTTTTGCAACATATTTTTGGTATTTCCTCCATAACAAAAGTCATTTTTGGCACTTAAAAAATGGAAAATGATATTTAGAAAAATAATTTGGAATTTGTTTTTGGCAACAATGTTTGCCATACCAAGGCACCCCTATGTTTAAAATATGGACAATTATCACAAACTATGGCATGGTGATGGCCATAACTTGGTCATTTGACACGAAAGTTATACATGTCTATAGATGATAGACCTTTTTGTGAAACATTTTTTTGAAATATTTGTCAAAAATAATCAATTTTCTAAAACCATCGCTATTTATACAATGCAAAGGATGATATGGATGTCATATTTGAATTCCTCTCATTTTTCTAATTGATATAGACATTTTATTTTTCAAATTTCGATTAACGGAATTAAAGATATGAATTATTCCATATTAAATGTAAAAAGGAAATAAAAGTAAAAATGATTTTATTTTTTCATTTATTAAAAATATACTATTTTACAATCATTGTTACTTATTCAAATGAATTTTCTAAATTTAAAAAATGAAAAAGTGTAACATCCTAAATCAGGGGTTAATATGATTGATATGATATAATTATCAGTAAGTTCTCATTTCTCATTTGGAAGCTAACAATGAAGGAACTGAAAGGTTAAGCGTGGTTGGGCTGGAACAATTTGAAGATGGGTGACCGAACGGGAACTTTGACCAGCGTAAGTATTTTGACCTATGATTAAATGTGTAATTAGAGATTTAGTATGTAGCTGAGTTAGAAATATCGAAATAGAAAAAAAGTTTAAAAAAGTTCAAAATTTTCAAAAAAAATAAATTTTTTTGCATTCATAGGCCGACGGCATTGCCGTCGGCGTATGAGGGCATACGCCGACAGCCTCGCATACGCCGACGGCAGAGGGCCTACGCCGACGGGCTGCTACGCCGTAGCAGCCCGTCGGCATAGGCATACGCCGACGGCTTCCGGCCGTCGGCGTTTCGTGGCTTTCCCGTCGTGTCAGGAGCAGGCCGTATCCTCACACATGTCAGCACATATTTTATATTCAACGGGTATGGTTTGTTCGATTATTATAGATGTGTGTTCCGAATTGTAAGAAACAATCCAGCATTTTCCTGGATTTTCCAGAATTTAACCGGCGCTATGCTTTCAGTGGTAGGTGACGTGCCCGTCAACAGCGAGGCGCCCATGGTGACTTCGTTAACCTCAAGATCTGCCGGACCAGTCTCTCGGAGGTGCTCATAGGGGTAGGTTTTGCGTGCGTGCGTTCATAGGGGTGTCTGTACGTGCGTGTTTGTGAGCGTCTGCGTCTGTACTGTGTTTCTCAAAACAAAAAAAGAATTGTAAGAAACAAGAACGAGGTAAATGAAAAAAAATAGAAATTTGGTTTTATATTTAAATAAATTGCAAAATCGAGATGAATTTATTACTAACAGGTAAGCCCAAAAAAACACAATACTTCCTCTGAGGAGGGCTCATCTCATGCATCAGTAACTACCATAGCCCATATAGGATATCACGATCGATAAGGGGAGAAAAAGGAATCACGGCCTAACATGCATTATTTTCCTACTGTAATTAATTCATACTGCCTCATGCATCCGTTCCAATCGCGATTGTCGTGTTCTAGCTCGTCAGTGACGGCGGCCCCATTTTTTTTTACGGGAAACCGTCGAGAGACGTTTCCATTTAATTAAGAGAAGTAAATGAGTACAAATGACTCTAAAAATAAAAGAATGTGGGAGGAGAAAGAATGCTACACTCAACCTATACAAGGAAGAAGAGGGGAGAGCACTACAACACAACACAAGGAAGAAACAAGAGAAGATCATCCTGCAAACGAGGAGTTCGTCGACCAAGCCAACACGGAGGGGGCGTCCGCTTCCATCATCCTTTGATAAAGCAAGTTAGAGCACTATGAACTTGATCGTGTGGTCGCCACCCAACTAACCCCTAAGAGGGAGGGGTGTCGAAGGGAACGAGCCGATCCGAGGTGGATCGAACTTGCTAACCCGGTTTCAAATGGCAGCTTCAACTTCTTCCGCAACTTGGACTGTCGGCGAGCTCCAGGTACTCAAATTGGCAGGAAACAAATGGCTTCACCACAACCGGGACGGAGATTAGCAATGTGCCGCCACCACACCTCGAGGACCAAGGAACACTGAACACCAAAGCAGCACCTTCGAGAAAGGGAATGGCGACGTCGTGCACTGCTGCCCGGACCAGCAGGCTGGTCCTAGGGTTTCCCCCGGCGTTCAGCAGGGAACGGAAGGGCTCCCATGACACCCTCCAGGGAGAAATGGTGACGCCGAAGGCGCCACCGTGTCACCGTCGAACAAACCGACATGGGATTTCTCCCTAGCCCATGACCGCATCCCAGGAGCTCCCGAACCAGGAAGAGAGCGGCCCCGTGATCCACGGTTTCTTGACTCAAACACCACTTGACGTAGTCGTTGTCATCGGTACGACGACGCTGGCGCCCACGCTGGCGAGAACGGCCAAATCCACGCCCGGGTTCCTCATACTCCTGGTCGTCTTCCTCCTCCTCACTGACGCTGAGTTCGTTTTGCGCTAGGGATGAGACGTCAATCTGCGTGACACCCACGTCGCACCGGATCACCATGCGGTCATCGCGGATCAGATCCTCGCGGCGCTTCTTTAGCTTAGGTTCTGGTTCCTCCACGGTGGCGGGGCTTCCGAAGTAGCCCATCTGGCCGTTGTTGTAGTGAGGGTAGACGATGGGGAAGCTGGTGAAGGAGCCTGTCTCGGCCGGGTGCTCGTAGGCGGCGTAGCCGGCGTGGTCCACAAGGCTGAACTTGTACCGAGCCTGTTGGAGACTCTTGACGCTGACGTGGTCGGTCATCCGGAGGTAGACGGAGATGGCGTCGGAGTTGGATTTCTCGGGGGTGTCGCGGCCGTTGGGGTAGTAGTCGATGCGCCAGGAGTAGCCGTCGATGTTGAAACCCTGGGAGCTGAGCATCTGGCCGGGGAGGAGCCTCTTGGTCTGCGAGTAGACGTCTACTCGCAACAGATGGAACCCATTCGCCGCCTTGGCGACGATCTTGGAGGCCGACCGCGACAGTCGACCGAGGCCGGAGGCGGACACATGGTCAGGGAAATTGTTGGCTGGTCGAGAAAACCGAGCTATCTGGGGGAGACGAGCGCGATAAGATTGCTAGTTTTACAACGGCGGGGATGCTAATGTCACAGCCCAATCTTTGGTAAGCCTTGCTTACCACCTCTCAAAATAAATAAATTTCAGAACCAATAAAAACTTTTAAATAAAATTGGTGTTTGTTTGTTTTTGTGTTTGTATTGATGTTTGGATTTGTGATCTTATTAATTAGTGTGTATGTGTGTGACTCTTGTTTGCTTAGTTGGAATATGAATTCAAATAAATTGGATAACCAAAACTTAACAAAAATTATAAAGGCTAAAACCCTAAGAGTAAAACCCTCTAAAAACACCCCTCTCTGATCAATTTTTGAGCCCTTGGTTATTAAACCAATGATGTTCTTTAATTTTGATTTTTGCCATGGTATTGAATTATTATGTTTGTACTTCATAGTAAATCCAAGATATTTCATGTTGGGATTGCTTAAGATGATTATATCATGCTCTGAACTTGCTATGAAATATCAGGACAGAAAAACAGTTAAGACATAAATTTTCTCTCTATTTAATTTTCCTATCTAGAATTCTTTTCTGGATGAATTTATTGTTTGTCATCCATGGTTGTGGTGATTACTGATTTTAAAAAATCATTTAACTCATTTTGCAGATGTCTAAGGCCTTAATTCAGTCGTGTTTTTAGGCCTAGTCGTTAACAGAAATCAGGAACTTAGCAATTTTTCACCAAGTCCAAAACTGAATTTTCTGAAAATTGTGTTTTTAGCCGAATTCGAATTTGGTTCGAATTATGGTTCAAACCTCACCCAAACCCTTCCCTAGCACTACCCCTCTCCTACCCTAGCCACACTCGTGCTGTGTGTGCACATGTGGTGGGCATTGAGGCCATGCACGGTTGTGCGAGGCCGGCGTGCACCATGGACACACCCCACTCGCCTCGCACGCACACACGCCCACCAACACGTTCACCATGTCATGCAGCACCGCACCACCTCTGCACCGCCTCCCGGAAGACCTGGGCACGCGAGGAGGCAAGGGATCATTGCCTCGACACCGCCTCTCCCTACCTCGTGTCCACCCCGCCTCGCCTTCACTCCTCACTGCCGCGCTACTGGACACGCTCCGGCCTTGATACCGCCCTCGCTGGCCAAAGAGCGCACGCGGATGCCACTCGCGGTCTGCACCACCACCTCCCACCCGTTGCCGCTCGGATAAGAGCAAGAAAACCCAGCCCCCGGTGTCATTTCGCACCCCCTCGCTCAACTCTCCACCCCCACTCGTTTGCTCATCCTCTCTCGCTCTCTGCTAGCGAGAAATGGTTTGATCTCGCCGTCGAACCCCGAGATCTCGACACGACGGTTGCCGCCGCATCTCTCTCCTTTTCTTCGCCATTCTCGCTCTGGATGCAAGCCCTGCTCGAGGAACACCGCGCTGACATCCTCTTTTCTTTTCTCGCGTCCCAGATCGACGGAGCCGTGTCGGACCCAAGGACGAAGCACTCGAGTTCGCCGTCGACCGGAGCCACCGTTCGAGTTCTGCTGCTAGCCCTGCACTTCCCCGACCTCCTGCCACACCCACGCATCCATGCCGTCGCCGTTCGCCGCCCCTAGGTGAGCTAGTCAAGCTCGACGCCATGGCCGGCACCTCTGCCCTCCGTTCTGCTCATTGCGAGGAAGACGACGGTTTTGGTCTGTCCATCGCCAGATCAAAGGCCCCCGTTGAATCTCGCGTTTCCCGCACGCGCGCAGCCCCTTGGACCGAATCCTACTTCTGGGCTCTGCACAGTAGCAGATCTGGCCCAGTTCCTGTTTTTTTTCAGTAGGTTTAATCTTTTCTGTAAATGGCTGATTCTGCTCTGTTAGTTTAAATCAAAATAAAATAGTTAAACTTAAAATTTGTGCAAACCAAAAATCACAGTGGTAAAGCAATGAGTTTAGAACCACTTCCAACTTGCAGATCTGAAAAATATTAATTATTGTAACTCTGTAAAATGATGCTCTATCGCTGGTCAGTATCATTGTTTTGATAAAAACTTGAGGTTGGTTAATCTAAAATTTATGAATCCAATTGATTTGGAAAGCTATAGTCAGTAGTTTTCACTAGAATTTTGTCTCAAGTGTTTGCGATGCCTAGATTTAGAGATGCAAGTGTTCCTAGTTTAGGTAAGAGAGCACTTTAGGCATTTATCTTATTTTCTGTGAATAAAATTTTGGACCAAATCCAATTGGGTTAACTTCTAATTCTAATGGAGAATCTAAATCCAGCTTTGCATGAATTTTGGATCAACAGAACAGTCTAAGTTTAATAATCACTACAAATGCTATTTTCTGCCTAGAATACTAATAAAAGAATTAAAATGTCTCATTAAAAAATGTTGTTAGTGCTTGCTGTGGATTGTTTTGGTACTGTAGCACACTTTATAACATTGCTTTTAATATGTCAGTACTGTTAGTGACTTGAGCTAAAAATTGTTTAAAAGTTAAACTTGTGTTGTTAAGTGTTGGTTAACTTGCTTAATCATGCTTGAGAAATCTTAGAAATTTGTTTAATCTAAACTCACCACTTGTAACTAAAAGTTGTAGCCTCTGATGGTTTAAAGTTGTTAGTGGTACTTAGACTTGCAAGTTAGTAGTAGTCTCAAAAAGATCCTACATCACTATTTTTAACCCTAATTGTGGAAAAGTAAAATTGAGTGTGTTAACCAAACCTTGTTTGCTAAATATTAATCTTGCTTCTTGATTGTTGCTTGTTAGTTCTGCTTGGTATTTGTTTGTGCCTTGCTGGTTGTTGATTGTGTTCTTTTTATCAGCTGAGGGATTTTGTGGAGATTTTATTGATTATCAGCAGGGACAAACCACTGAGCAAGGCAAGCCATCTCAAAAGCTTGCAACTTTCTACCTATTTTGTTTTACTGCTATATGTATTTTATTGCATTATACCTACTGGTTTATAGTTACCCAAATATTCTGGATATATATTCCAGACCCGTAGCAAAATTATAGGATACCCTACCCACACACGTATCTACTAGTTATAAGCTAGAAGAAAAATTTAGGATGGGCACCCTTTGTGTTGTTTTTGGAAAAAAAAACAAAATGATTTACAAAAAAACCCTCTTGGGAAGGTGAGACCTTGCCTAAGTGGTGGTATGGATATGCGGATTATTGGAGAAGTGTTTTTCTAAAAACGACACACAAACTAGTCTTCGCTGGACAGCCTTACCGTACAACCACATTACTCCAAAATGGGCACGGGGCTTAATTGAAACTTGTTTGTGTTAGTATGAGAATTTCACCTCAAGTGCTATGAGGGGCCGTGACCCTTGAACCGAGATGTCGCCAGGAGTGGGGAAACGGGACATACAAAGTGTGGGATTGTTACGACTAACATTCGCCACCGGTTGCAATCGTTGGGTCTCCTGTCATGGCGGTGTGATGTTGAGGGTAACCGAAATGTTATGGCTAACACGCTCGGTGCCTGGGAGGACAAACCCAATCGCAAAGGTAGTCTTATACTAGCATCGACATAGTGGAGGTTATGACTGGTCATCTGATGAGTGCATGCTGTCCAGGACAGTTCGTGATTAAATCACGGCGGATGAACCTAATCTTGTGGTGAAAGTGTACACACTCTGCAGAGTTAAAACTATTCAAATAGCCGCGTCCACGGTCATGGACAGTTGAAAGGCAATGTAGCTTGCATTGTGTCGATGTTTTCAAAAATGGTGTTGAGTTGGAAAGAAAGTGAGTACTTGGAAGTACTGGATGATCGGGAATGATAGTACCTTTGAGGTACAGAGGTGTGTTTTGAAAGAAAACCTGGTGGTGGAATTAGTCCTAAGAAGTTCTGCAAAGAAAACAAATTTGGAAAAGCTCTCTGATAAAACCCTCAACGATAAGTGGCATCTGCGAGAGGAAAAATATATTATATAAATATCTTTTGAAGTATTTTTTCAACAAAGATATAGAGAAGTCAGCAACCATGGTGAATCTTCCATCCACCATGGGTAGTGAGCCCTAATTATAGCCTTCCTACCTCAGCCTCAAAAATCATGTTTGCATCTTTTAGCTTGTTTTTGAGTAAGAGCTTGCGAGTACATTCAAACGTAGTCATATTGGTTTCGTCCCCGGTTATTGCAGTAGTCTGCACTTGTTAGGACTTGAAGATGGCCGAGTAACTTGGCGGCCGGCTAATTTCCTGTCCTGCCGAGCAGTAGTCTGCACTTGTTAGGACGGCATAACCCGGTGCGTGAAAAAACGCACCGGTTCTCAGCGGAGGGAGCACGTCACAGGTGCCGATAAGCGGGTTGCACATGGCCAGGTGGATGGCGCCGGTGGAGTGGTGGTGGTGGCGGAGGCGCAAGAGAAGGAGGCCCTCACGTGAAGTGGCTACGGATTCCGCGCCGTCTAATAAGCCGGCAGGTTTCGACGACAATGAGCTGTTGCAGCAGGGGCCGACGTTGATCGGCGATCGCGGTGCTGGGACGAAGCCCGGTACACCACGGAGCTGATGATGCGGAGCAAAGAAGACGAAGAGGGAGGACGATCGGGGCGAAACCTCCGGCGAACGGCGACAGAGGAAGGACGGATCGGCCACGAGGACGCGCCACAGTTTGCAGGTTGTGGCACAACGGCGGCGTCATCGGCCACGCGGACGAGGATATCCCGGACGGCGTCGTCGGGGAGCTCCACCGCCACGTCGGCGGCCGTCTGTAACATCGCCCGATCTGTAGACGCGATGGGGTTTTGATTGGGCTAGGCGTACGTCTCAGGTGCATCAATCAAATGCCCTCCCGGCCGTGTTGTGTTCTAGTTCTACCAGGACTCGTGATCGAGCCTTTCTCTAAACTTGCTGGCTTTGTTTCCTGCGATAATTATCCAGATTTCTTTTCCGTGAGATAATTATCCAGATTGCTCGTTCACGGGTGACCGCAGGATCCAAATGTAAGTGCTACTCCCTCTGTTTTTAAATACTCCCTCCGTTCATTTTTACTCCCTCCGTTCTAAATTAGATGACTTACATTTGTCCACATGTGGATGTATCTAGACATGTTACAGGTATAGATACATCCACATTTAGACAAATAGAAGTCATCTAATTTAGAACGGAGGGAGTATAATACACTAGCTATATTTTATATTTTGACCACATACATACTAAAATGAATGAACCTATGTACAAAATAAGCCTAGATTCATTCATTTTGATATGTATGTGGGGATAGCTAGTGTGTCTTATAAAAATGAACGGAGTGAGTATAAGATGTTTTAGATGTTGCTCATGTTGTCTAGATACACACTAAATTAAGTGAACATACACACTAAAATATGTCTACATACATTTGTCTACATATGCATGTGAATGAATACTAAAACATCTTATATTAAAAAACGGAGAGAGTACAAAATAATCTTACGCGTATCAAATATGCAGTCTTACAACCGTCTGATATAATAAACATAGAAATAAAGGAGTACATCGTAGACAGTGACTCTATGGTTGTGATACATTATCATTTTTCTAAGCAAAGCTTCTCCATTCAACTATCCTTAACTAGATGAGAATAACTATTTTCTATTACACTAGTGGAGACAGGGTCTATTGTCCCGGTCCGTGACGGGCTTTAGTCCCGGTTGGCCAACCGGGACAGGACCTTTAGTCCTGGCCCTGTTACCAGCCGGGACCAAAAGCCCTCCACGTGGCCGCCGCGGAGCGCGCTGGGGGCACCCCCTTTAGTTTCGGCTCGTATAACGGGCCGCGACTAATGATCTGTGCCGCGGCAATTCATTTTGTTTTCTTTTATTTATTTCTTTCTTCAAAATAGTTTTTGTATTTCTACGCTACCCACATACCGTACACGTTCGTGCATATATAAGATAACTTGACTTACGATCGAGCATACAAATATATACAATTTTGATAGTTATATGGAGATCACAATTACCGGGACTAGAGCCCGTCTATTCGATTACACGGCCGGGGATCATCAGTAGCGTCTATTCACACTAAATTCTCCGGCGTCGTCTACCATCTCTTTCAACAAAAATCCCGCCAGTTCCTCTGCAATTCCTAGTAGTGTTGCTCTGGTAGGAGCTGATCCCGCATTCTCTCGAACTATATAAAAAAGGAGATCAATATGAACATCAATCATGATAACAAAAAGTGACGGTAATAAAATAATGTTGTGAATGTATTGCTTACGTCGACTCTATAATCATTGTGCTCAGTGGTAAACGTGCGAATGAACTCGCAAACGTAGTATCCACATAGATTCGTCCCCGGTGGCTGCCTCGCGCACTTTACGAGAATAGAATTCAATCAAAATAATAATCTAGCATCATAATTGTATTGAAACTAGAAGTAAAGAGATGCGCGGACATATCTCGTACTACTTACCGTGCCGGAGTAAACGTCAGCTTCTCACTAAAGGAACCCGTCACCACACTCTTGAACAGGTTCCAAACCCTGCCCGGCAAAGAAAATGAATTAATGAATGAGTTATTCATTACCTGATATCTCATGAAATCAACGAAAGAGACCGATATAGCGCGAAAATTACCTCTGGAGCATGTCCTGCATGCTGCGGAACTCTTCCAGGTGTCTCTTTAATGGGTCCATGACTTCAACTATTGACTTATCAACTGAATGTCTAGCAGAATCCAGTGGAACCTGCACACGTTTATATATACGTCAGTAACTCATCAATTACACTTAACATCGAGTAAGCAAAAGTGAATGTGTACAACAGAGTAAGACCCTCACTGGAAGTTGTAAGGAAACAGTATGTGGTCACAGAAATTTGCTCCGTTAGAAACCTTAGAAGGTTTTCCGCCGTCTCGTCGGTTTCGTCGTTAGCGTATCTATATGTACTTTATCTGGGTCAATGAACCCAACACTATAGATCCTTCTTTTACATTCCTGGATCTTCATTCTGCATAATAGAGTACAAAAGGATATAATGAGGATAATTACATGCAATGAACTGAACAACTGAAAAACTGAACAACTTATATGTAGACAATGAATTCAACAACTTACAGAAATAGCAACTCATGAGAGATTTTTGAGGGCGTCGAAATTGTATAACTGGAAGAGTTCTGAAAACTCAACATGGACCTTGTCGGTCGGAAGAAGTACTCATGTGGGACTTTCGCCACGATCATTGTTCTGCCCCCCCTACCACACTCAAGTACCATTCATGCAAATTCCGCATTTGTGTTGGCAGTTGTTTCAACTTCTCTTTGCTGACCAAAGGCTTCCCTGGGACATATGTAGGGACAACATCAGCCTTGGGTAACTTGTCGTCTTGGGAACCTAGCAATTCAGCAACAGTCACACCCATAGCGGCCGCCAACTTCGCAGCTTCTTCCATATCCTGCTGCAGCACCTGGGGAACGTTTTCGGATAACACCTTGAGGGGTGGGATCGATTGTTTGGCCTGTTCTCCGAGCTGGGGAACGTCCCTTCTTTTCCCGCTTGCACTTTTACTTGATTTGCTCTTCTCCACTTCCTTCGAAGTGTGCGTAGATAGTCATCTGGCTTATGGTGCAACTCATATTGCGATTTTGTGTTCAGAAAATCACGTGCACGCTTTTTGCTTCTCGGTGTATACCGGGGCGGGCTTGGGTTTCTTCTTTGCAAAATGCGCATCTTTTTCGGCCTTTGCGATCGCTGCGATTTGCTCGTCAGTACGATCGTAAGTTCTGATGGAAGATTCTTATGAGGTACTCTTGGGAGGGGCGACATTTGTCGTTTTGGTCTGCTGCGTCGGTTAGTGGGCAAAGGCGGCGGCGAAGACGGCCGACCCAAGTCCGGCGGCGGAGATCGAGATGGACTCGCGCTGTGGTGGTCGTAGTCATGGGGTGGGCTTCTTGGAGGTGATGGAGGTGTAGGTGACCTGCGACGACTCGGAGGCGGTGTTGTCCTTGGCGCCGAGCCTGGAAACTTGATGTAGTTCTTGTCCCATAGAATGATATCACCCACAACTTCTCCGAGTGTCCTCTCATCTTCAGGTCCAGGGATGTCAAGCTCCATATCATGAAACCCCGATACGATTTCATCCACCCGACTTTAGCATAGCCAGCTGGAATCTCACGGCCTTGCCAGCGTGCGTCAGGTGGACAAGGTAAAGCATATCCGACCGCCACCTTCATGGATATGTTCTTCAATTTCTGATGGAGCTCACAAGATATTGAATCCTTGATTCCATCCACGGGGTAGCCGGGACCGCCATCTATCATCCGCCGTGCATCGTCAGCCGGGACCTCCGAGTCACCCACGCTGCTTTTCCGCTGAGATGGGCCGGCGGTAATATCGAGTACAGGATCTTGCAGGCGCACTACTCCTCTAAGTTCGTCAATCTGCTGCTGCTGGTGGTTAATTCTGGCAAGCAACTGGTTGAACTGTCTCCCTCCTCCTCCTGCTGTCGCTGCTTTGCTCTCGCTCGGCTTCTGTAAGTTTCTATGTCTTTGGCAAACCCAAGCCACCACGGATACTTAGGGCCAAGGCCTCGTGTTCGTCCTCCTTTTTCGTCATTCCCGAGGACCAGTGTCAGCAAGTCTTTCTCTCTATCGGGACGGAACTTTAACTTCCCCTCTTTAATTTCTTTCACCACTTTAAGCCAATTTTCCCTGGGTATCCTAATCCCGTCACTGCAAACAAGGTCCCCTGTTGTTTCGTCGATGAACCCCATGCGCAAGGAACCAATTTCTTGCCCTCAATTCCCATTCTTCGCGCATCCATTCTGGTTCGATCCCTTTAGCAAGCAGCTCTTGCTCTTTTTTATCCCACTTTGGCATGGCAGTCTCGTAGCCCCCTGGCCCCAATTTATGGTGATATTTCTTCTTCTCAGCATTTTTCTTGTTCTTTACTGATCTCCTTGGCATCTTGTGACTCCTTGTACTCCTTAAATGCGTTCCAGTGATTCGCCTGCTTCGCTAGATAGCCTTCGAATACTGGAGCAGTCTTTTTCTTCAGATAGTCTTGCCATAATCTTTTCTTCCACACCCGGAATAGTTCGGCCATCTTCTTAAGAGTCCACTGCTTGATTTTCGCCCTCAATTTTGCAGTGTCGGCAGGATCCTCAAATTCTGGCAGGGTGAAATGTGCCATGAGGTCATTCCAAAGACCCTCTTTGTACCTTTCGGCGACATACTCACTATCGTTCGCCCCTTTGCGCTTATGCCAGTCTCGAACGGTGATCGGGACGTGATCCCTAACCAGAACTCCGCATTGTTTTTTAAATACATCGGCAGCCTTCTTGGGTTCCTTCGGTTCGCCCGTAGGGGATATGACCTCAAATGTATAATGCGTAGATGGGGCCAACTTTTTGGTCGGGCCTCGTTTGGAAGATTTGCTCGATGTGGAGGCCTAAGAAAGAAACATTCGTCAATTTATATATATACAACTCAAGTAATGCATCTACTGATCGCCGAACTTCATATATATACCTCGCCGGACTTCGTTAAGGGTCCACCGACTTCTCCATCATCGGAGCTATCGCCTTCTCCATCATCGGAGCCATCGGCTTCATCCTCACTTCGGTCGACCTCCATTCCATCCCCGGAGGGGTTCAGATACGACGACGGAGATTCGGCTGGATCAGCACCTGGGGCGTCGTGGATTATATTCTCGAGAATTTCTTCCTGTGTTAGGTCTCTGCGGATTGGACTAGGTGGATCCATAGTTTCTGCAAAATGCACACAATATTATTTCAAAATGCATCAAATAAAATGAGTATCAATTGTTATAAATAATTACTAAAGCAATGAATACAAGTCACTTATCTAATGTGTATCAATTGTTATCATCAATACTTTGTAATTAAAAAATTACTACAAATCTATTAAGTCACAATATATCCACTACAAATCAATTACTAAAAATTACTACAAATCAATTACTAAAAATTACGACAAATCAATTACTACAAATAAAAAATTACTACAACAATTACTAAAAATATGGATCTCATATCATACAACCCAATCAACTTCAAAAAATTACGACGAACAAACATAGGAATGATGTCAATTTCCACAGTAGCACTCTGTTGCATACCATGAAGTCAATTTGATCAACATCACCAAAATTGTGAGAGCGGCGCTTGGAAGTGGCCGGAATGGAGAGGCACCTGTGAGGGCGGCGCGTGGACGTCGAGGCTGGCGTGGAGGAGCGCCTGGAGGAGCCAGCTGGAGCGGCGTCGGCGGCGATGTCGCGAGGCGGGCGCGCACGCGCGCACGTAGAGAGCGTGGAGGAGAGAGGCGACGGCGGGCTCGGGCGGCGCGTGGCAGCCTGACGGCGTCTCCTCTGCTTCTGCGCTCCTTCGTCTTCGATGAAATGGCTAAGTCCCAGATTGGGATTCCAACCGCGGCTTAAGTAGTGGAGTGACCTTTAGTTCCGGCCCGTGGCTCAAATCGGGACTAAAGGGGGGTCTTTAGTCCCGGCTGGTGCCACGCACCGGGACTAAAGGGGTGGGAGGGCTTTTCGCGTTCCCGCGCGCAGCACGGGCTTTAATCCCGGCTGGTGAGATGGGCCGGGACAAAAGGCCAAAAAATTGCGCGGGTTGGGCCAAATATAGCGTCGCGCTGTACCGTTTTTACTTTTTTTTTTAAATCTAGCACAATTTTAAATATTTGAACATTTAAATGAAACAGTTTTTGCACACTTATCAATTTGAGAAAACTTTTAACATGAAAAGTGCTTGAATTTGAATAAGTATTCCAAATCCATTTTCTGTTTTATAAAATAATTATTCTAACTCTACAAACTACTAACATTTTTTGCATATTTTTGAATCTCACTAAACTTTCAACATGAAAAGTGCTTGAATTTGAATAAGTATTCCAAATCCATTTTCTGTTTTATAAAATAATTATTCTAACTCTGCAAACTATTAACAATTTTGCCATTTTCAGTTTTTTTGCTAATGCAATACTACCTCCTCCTAAGTATGATACACACGGACAGGGAATAATATTAACCGGCCACAGTGAATTGCAATACTACCTCTCCCTTATGAATCAACAACTGCCAATTGAGAGTCAGTTCATATCCAGAGATCGTCTTGGGAACTATTCAGATGCTAAAGATCTTGGAGAATGGCAGTAACATCCGGATTGTGGCGCTTTCTGCATCACTTGGAAATGCTAAAGATCTTGGAGAATGCAGAGATTGTGTTGGTAAAACTGTAGCTGATTTGAAGCTTCTTGACAATACACATTGGAAATGCACATTCATTATTATTACACATGCTCCTTATATAAAGGTTTAATACATTCCATAGAATGCATTACATAAAAGGTTTAATACATTATTACACATCACCAACATCCCTATCTATTTTTTCTGTTTTCTTCTGCGCCGTAGCCATGGAGAATCTTCATCATTTAACAGGATGCTTGGGTCAGTTTTCACTGTGAAGGGCGGAATTTCATGAAACTTATTATAATCTACTGACATATCTGTCTTTTGATGCATGCAGAATGCATACATGAACTTTGCATTATTTTTACTTATATTCCAGTCATATTTGCATCATATAAGGGTTATATCACTGTTTTATAATGATTTTGGGAATATTTGACATGTTTCCTATTTTTTATGGAATTAACCCTGCGCAGGCAAAAAACCCTATTTCTATATTTTAATGTTTCAGGGACTCAAACGACGTACGTCCAAATGACCTGGAAATTTACGAGCATCATTTTTTGGAAGGAACAAAGCGTGGGAGCGAAGGAAGCAAACAAGCGGAGGCCAGAGGGCCAAAATAGGTGGGCCCACGCGGCCCATGTACCTGGCCACGTGGGGCCCCTCCTTTTGGGCCTCGGAGCTCCGCTGCCGTCGATCTTTCCTCCACCGACTCGGTTTTGACCTAAAACCTCCTATAAAAATAGTACCCCGACGTTCTCTGGAAGGAGCGCCGCAGACACACAGAAACACCGAAACAGAGAGCTGGAGCTGCAGATTGGAGGGGGAAAACTCCGGCGGGGCGCTGCCAGCGTGGTCTCCATCTTCTCCAAAGACTTCTCCACCGTCTCCATGATGAAGAGGGAGTAGTCCACCTCTGGACTATGGGTTTGTGGAAGTAACTTATGTATCTCTCTCTCTTGAGCTTCACTAATTAGTACCGTATGAGCTGCTGAACATGATTACGGTGATCTATGTAATACCTTTGTGGTGGATCTTTTTATGAGTTAATATATGTTTGAGATTGCAATGGTTTTGTTTCAGTTATGAAAGTAGATGCATATTATGTACCCCGTTCTTATTTACTTGTCATGATCAAGCATGGTTATGAGAGCGCGTGAGGGGGAACGTGTGCATTAGTTGGAGTAACGGGGGGTGGCTAGTGCAGTGAACGTGAGAGAAAGTTCTGCGATCCACTTGGGTATCTTTACCTTACTTTGTTGCCTCACTAGGGATAAAGAGAAATACCATGCTACCGGAGATGTGGGTGTGACCATTGCCACTTCCTCCATGACTAGATCTAGCATGTTCTTATTTTAACTTCATGTCATGATACTTATTGCTATACTCTGAGTTATCTTAATTACTGAGGTGTTATGATTTAGTTCGCATCTTGGTGGAGTATAAGAGAGACTAATAACCAAAAGGTCTCTATGTTAGGACGTGATGCCCATATAATTATAACTTGTCATTAAACTGTTGTGTTGCAATCTCATATGTCAACTCTAGTGTTCCATTGTCTACCACTTTATTAAAGAGAGAGTGCAATTGTGAAACCATGAACCCCGGTCCATTTTTAATCATAAGAAACACCTTTACAACAACTTTTACCACTCTTCCATTTTCTGCCATTATGAAATCCGAAAATACAAAAATACTTTTACATCTTGCATTCATCATATAAAACCCAAAAATATCATTTATCATTGCTACCACCATCCTTGCATATTTATTTACCACCATTGCATATTTATTTCTTGTTTGCATTGCATATTATCTTGATATCATTCTCACACCTTGTGCTTGACAACCACTAGGTAAGGTTGATGACCAAAACATTTACTTTGTTTTGTAGGTAACCAAAAGAAGGATAGGAAAGATAAATCTTCACTACTGATTCCCCGAGAGTTCGATATTAAACCCTCGAGTCACCCCTCGTGGGGAAAACACGTCTTCCACTTACTACACACTCTGCACTAGGAGTTTCAACCTAACCCATTTACTTTTCACGCAGGTAACTACGTGAAGGGCCATCAAGAGTGCTTTCTGGCGCCGTTGCAGGGGAAGATACGAAGCTTCCTGCAGAATATTTTTCCCGTCAACTACACACCATCAAGACTGTTTTCTGGCGCCGTTGCCGGGGAATCATTGCTGAAAGGTTTATCCAAGGGTCCCCTGCACTAGCTCTGTTTTCTGGTGCCGGGTTTATCCAAGGATATCTCACCAAGTCAACTTCATCACCAACTTGTGCTAACACCTAAGCTTGGGGAGGTTGCACCTACGTGAGCATCATCTTATCCATCTTTACCTTCAAAGCAATTTATCTTGTTTTTTCATTGTCTTGCATATTTATTTTCAGTTTTGCATAAAAAATTAAAAAACACATAAAAACTTGCTAAAATGGGAGAAAGAACTAAGTTGTGTCATTATACAAACACTCCAAATGATCAATTTATTGCTAGGCCCATTGCCACACCTAAGATAAATGCTGAGAGTTATGAAGTAAGTCCTAGTTTGTTGAACTTGATAACTAGGGAGCAATTTGGCAGTAGTGCTATGGAGGATGCCTCTATGCATCTTCATGATTTTGTTGAAATATGTGACATGCAGAAATTTAAAAATGTGGAAAGTGATATTCTAAAACTGAAGTTATTTCCTTTCTTACTTAGAGGAAAAGCTAAAGAGTGGCTGCATTCATTACCTATTGATAGCATTAAAACTTGGGATGATTTAAAAGAAGCTTTCATTAAGAAATACTATCCCCCTGTTAAAATTTTGCAAAATAGAAACAACATTCTTTCTTTTAGGCAAAATGAAAACGAACATGTTGCTATGGCTTGAGATAGGATTAAACTTATGCTTAGAACTTGTCCATCACATGGGGTCAACGAATGGACCATATTACACTCATTTTACAATGGTCTAAATTACATGTCTAGAAATATTCTTGATTCTGCTGCTGGAGGTGCGTTTATGGAAAAAACTATAGTAGAAGCTAAGAACATATTGGAAAGTATTTTGCAAAACTATAGTCAATGGCATACTGATAGAGCACCTAATCCTTCTAAGAAAGTGAACTCCATAGAAGAAACAAATGATTTGTCATCTAAAATGGACACTATTCTTGCTTTCATTAATAAACAAAATATTGAAAATGTGCCTTTGCAAGAATTAGTTGGTAATAATCCTGAAAATATTGCTATCAACTTCAATAGGAATTATGGCAATAATGGGTATGGTAACAACAATTATAACTCTTATAATAAACCACCATATGTTCCCAACAACCGTCCTTCTATTCCATATGTCAGCCTTCCCCGGGTTTTCGGAGCGTAGAATATTCTTGTGTCTCTCGATATACGGAGCCACCACGGTGGAATTGTGTAGAACTGTGTAGTGTGCTTGAGTGAAAGAATGTCCGTCCCTACATACCGTTGCTTTCCTTCCAAGTGTGCAGGAAGAAAGTCAACACAAAACTCAATGGCCTCCTCTGTTCCATAGCCCTTGGAGATGCTTCCTTCTGGCCTAGCACGGTTACGAACATATTTCTTTAAGACTCCCATGAACCTCTCGAAGGGGAACATATTGTGTAGAAACACAGAACCGAGAATTCTAATCTCTTCGACTAGGTGAACTAGGAGGTGCGTCATAATATTGAAGAAGGATGGCGGGAACAACAACTCGAAGCTGACCAGACATTGGACCACATCAATCTGTAACCCTGATAGACTTTCTCGATCGAACATTTTCCAAAGGCCAGTCGAACATTTTCCGCTAGAATTCCCCTCACAAAGGCCAGTCGAACATTTTCACAAAGGCCAGTCGAACATTTTCCGCTAGAATTCCCCTCAATGCAACCGGAAGCAATTGCGTCATAAGCACGTGGCAGTCATGAGACTTTAGATTTTGGAATTTTTTCTCTTTCATATTTACTATTCCCTTTATATTCGACGAGAAGCCTGTCGGGACCATGATACTGAAAAGGACTTCAAAAAAGATTTCCTTCTCTTCCTTGGTAAGAGCGTAGCTGGCAGGCCCTTGAAACTGCCCTGGATGCATGTCGTCTCGTCCTTTATGACGTTCCTGGTCCTCCCGTGCTTCCGGTGTATCTTTTGACTTCCCATACAAGCCCAGGAAGACTAGAATATTCACGCAAAGATTCTTCGTCAGGTGCGTCACGTCGATTGCGGAGCGGACCTCATGGACTTCCCAATAGGGTAGCTCCCAAAATATAGATTTCTTCTTCCACATGGGTGCGCACTTATCAGCGCCGTTCGGAATAGGTTGGCTGCCAGGACCCTTTCCAAAGATTACTTTTAAATCCTTGACCATATCAAATACTTCAGCACCAGTACGGGTGACAGGCTTCGTCCGGGTTTCTGCCTTGCCATTGAAATGCTTGCCTTTTTTCCTTAAGGGATGCTTGGGCGGAAGAAAACGACGATTGTACGGGTACACATTCTTCCTACATTTGTCCAGATATATACTTTCTGTCTGATCCAAACAGTGCGTGCATGCATTGTATCCCTTCTTCGTCTGTCCGGAAATGTTACTAAGAGCAGGCCAATCATTGATGGTTAGGAAAAGCAACGCTCGTAGGTCAAATGTCTCCTGTTTCTGCTCATCCCACACACTTACACCTGGTTTGGCCCACAACTGCAAAAATTCATTGACTAATGGCCTTAGGTACACATCAATGTCGTTGCCGGATTGCTTCGGGCCTTGGATGAGAACTGACATCATAATGAACTTCCGCTTCATGCACAACCAAGGAGGAAGGTGGTAGATACATAGAGTCACGGGTCCGGTGCTGTGACTGCAGCTCTGCTCCCCAAAAGGATTCATGCCATCTGTACTTAGACCAAACCACAAGTTCCTTGCATCACCTACAAAGTCCCCGAACTCTCTCTCGATTTTTCCCCACTGCCGACCATCAGCAGGGTGCCTCAACTTGTCGTCTTTCTTACGGTCTTTCATGTGCCATCGCAACAACTTGGCATGCTCTTTGTTTTGAACAGATGTTTCAACCGTGGTATTATAGGAGCATACCACATCACCTTGGCAGGAACCCTCTTCCTGGGTGGCTCGCCCTCAATATCAGCAGGGTCATCTTTTCTGATCTTATACCGCAATGCAGTGCATACCAGGCATTTCTCCATATTCTCGTACTTCTCACCGCGGTAGAGGATGCAGTCATTAGGGCATGCATGTATCTTCTGCACGTCTAATCCTAGAGGGCAGACAAGCTTCTTTGCTTCGTACGTGCTGGCAGGCAATTCGTTCTTTCTTGGAAGCATCTTCTTCATTAGTACCAGCAACTTTTCAAATGACGAGTCAGTCACACCGGTCTCTGCCTTCCACTTCAGCAATTCCAGTGTGCTACCCAGCTTCTTCTGGCCATCTTCACAAGTTGGGTACAACAATTTGTTGTGGTCCTGTAACATCTGCTCGAACTGCAACCTCTCCTTTTCTGTGTCGCAGCCTCGCCTTGCATCAGAAATGACCCGACCAAGATCATCAGCGGGCTCATCTGGTGCATGTTCTTCACCCTGACCTTCTTCTTCATTGTCTTCCATTGCGGTATCAGCGTATTCAGGGAACAAAGATCGGTAGTTGTCATCATCGTTCTCTTCTTCATCGTCGTGTTCCATCATAACCCCTCTTTCTCCGTTCTTGGTCCAAACATTATAGCCGGACATGAAACCGGACCAAAGCAGGTGGCTCTGAATGACTCTTGAGGAAGTGTGATCCTTCTCATTCCGACATTCAACACATGGACAAAACATAAAGCCACCCCCATGCTTGTTCGCCTCGGCCGCATCGCGAAAAGAATGCACGCCTTCTCTGTAAGCAGCTGTGCGTCGGTCACCGTACATCCATGGATGGCTCATCTGCATCATACAACTATATATCAAACGCAATCACGATGCTAAAATTAGTACCACACGGTCTAAACGAGAAAATAGTTGCTAACCTTTTAGGACAAGTGGAAATAAAGAGGAGGAAGCTTAAGTGTGGCTCGGGCACCTCATATCATGTTTGTCTTGTGTGAACTCAAGTGGCATCGCTCTAACACGCATTTCACCGAACACCTCTAGTGCATACGAAGAAGAAAAAAACTAGCACAAACCCACACCACCTCCCACCAGGAAAAAAACAAGAGAGACGGGAGAGGGGCTGCCATATATATTGGGCTAAAGTGAGGGCCAGCCCATTTGTCCCGGTTTGAGATACAAACTGGGACTAAAGGGGGGCACCTGGCCGCAGCGGGCCGCAGACCCCTTTAGTCCCGGTTTGTATCTCAAACTGGGACAAATGGGCCCTAAGGAACCGGGACAAAAGGGGCCGTATGCCATCGCCGGTTTCGGGGCAACGTGGCCGGACCTTTAGTCCCGGCCCAGGCCACGACCGGGACTAAAGGGGCCGGACGAAAGGGCTGTTTTCTACTAGTGTTATCTCGGAAGCAAACGTCCCAAGAAACAAATGAAGTCTAGAAACAGTGGCTCGGAGAGTAATTTGTTCCTACTGAACTTTCATGTAGTTTCTTTTTCATTTAACTTTCAGCGGTACGACTGTTTCACTATACAAATAACTGGCATAGTGATTCACACATTTACACAGCTAGACTTTAAGTATATTATTATAAATTGATATGGGTTTTTGACATATTGAGTTAGTCCCACATCGATTGGTTGCGAAAGATAGCGACTTATAAGGGTGTGTGTGTCTCCTATTATTAGTCTAGTCATTTTTGGTGGAAGGCAGCCCAATACCTCTTTTATGGTCGAGGCGCTTGTGTAGTGGGCCAAAGAATGTGGCTTGAAGACACTGATTAATTGGACCTAGGGATCATGTAACATAGTCCCACATTGGTTGTGGGAGGACAAAGAGAGTGACCTACATATAAGGGTGTGGGTGTCCCTGTCGCAGCAGTGGAACACGGGGTTCCCCTAGTGCTGCCAAAGTGGGTCCACCCCATGTGGGCCCAAGATGAAGATGGACAAGACCAAGACTCAAGTCAAGCTGGCGGGTTCACCGTCCGCCCCGCGAAGGCCAAGAAAGGCCTACATCAACAAAGGGCTCTGGTCCTGGGGGCCTGCCGGGTCCCCGAACCAAGCAAGAAGGCAAGGAAGGACCCGAGAGCCCGAGTTCCCGGCAGGAGGCCGGGCTCCCTCTCGGGTACTTCCCCACATCACTGTGGATAAGCTCTCCACCTCACGCTAGAAGACCTCAGAAGACTTGGGAAGCATGGTGAAGGTAGCGCGGGTAGGAAGCACAGCCCGTGGTGGTGTCAGCCCCTGTCCACCCTAAGGCGGACGCTCCCACCTAACCAAGGGAGACGCTAGGCTGAGAAGAGGCTACGTCACTAGTACAGAAACACCTATTAGTGGCGCACGGAAAAAACATTCTGTGGCGCACCCCCAATTTTGGTGGGTGCGCCACAGAATTGTCGCCACTAAAATATAATTCTGTGGCGCACCCCATCCGTGCACCACAGAAAGTGCAAGATTCTGTGGCGCAACCCCAGCCATGCGCCACAGAAATATTTCTGTGGCGCACCCCAGTACCATGCGCCACAAAATTAATTTTGAATTTCAAAAAATAGGGCGGCCAGATCAAGATCTGGATCTAGATCTGGCCGCCGGAATTTCGTCGGAATTTCGAAATTTCGCCGGAATGTGGCCGTAGCTCGTCGGATGTCGTGGTGCCCGTGGCCATGGCTGTAGGTGGCTTGGTCGGTGGTGGGTGGAGGATGGGGGTCACCGGAGGTGGTGGAGGAGGAGAAGGTCGCCGGAGGTGGTGGAGGAGGAGGAGAAGAAGGTCGCCAGAGATGGTGGAGGAGGAGGTCGCCGGAGTTGGCGGAGGAGGAGAAGCTCACCGGAGGTGATGGTGGAGGAGGTCGCTAGAGTTGGTGGAGGAGGAGAAGCTTGCCGGAGGTGGTGGTGGAGGAGGAGGAGAAGCTCGCCGGAGGTGGTGGAGGAGGAGGAGGAGAAGCTCGCCGGAGGTGGTGGAGGAGGTCTCAGGAGTAGAGTTGAAGTAGAGGTAGAGGAGAGAAGGGGAGAGGAGAAGTGGAGGAGAAGTGAAAGGAGAGAAGGAGAGAAGGAGAAAGAAGAGGAAGAAGAGAAGGGCGCCGGCGGCGGGATTCAAATTTTGAATCCCGCCCAACAATTCTGTGGCGCACCAACCACCGTGCGCCACAGGAAAAAAAATTCAATTTTTTTATTTTTTTGATTTTGTAGAAAAAATCTTCTTTTTGAAATAACTTTTTACTCTTTTGGAATTTCCTGATTTTCGACATCGTTTGCAAAAGTTATGCCCCTGCCAGTGGCGGAGCCACGGCCCGGCATGCCCGGGCGGCTGCCCGGGCTTGGCTGCAGAACTCCACTTTAATTCCATGAAGGTGCATGGATACGAGAAGAAACTTGCATGGGCAAACATTAAAGAACACACTTTAAGTTAGATTTTGCCCAGGCTCTTAGTACGGGCTAGCTCCGCCACTGGCCCCTGCAAAGTTTTTTTTCTATTTTTTGCAAAAAAGGTCAAAATTCATATTTCAAAATTTCTATACCAACTAGACACTAAAACGAAACTACATGTCAAAGGATTTTATTTTTTGAAATTTTATCATTTTCTTTTCTTGTTTACAGAACTGAAAAGGCTATTCGGGGGGGGGGGGTAGGCATGCGTGAGAGGGAAAACAAATCTGTGGTGCACCAGAGAAAATCACATTCTGTGGCGCACATGGAAAGGTGCGCCACAGAATGTGACTTTCTGTGGCGCATATAGCCTGGTGCGCCACAGAAAGTGATCCATAGAAAGATAGTTTTCTACTAGTGCGTCTCCCCCTAAACTAGATAAGGAGGGTCATTCACGCCGTAGGTCCCTCATGCCCCTCACGTGACCCTGTGGCAACCCCTTAGCCTATAAAAGGAGGACCAAGGCACGGAGGAGGGGGAGGTCGAACGGAGGTCGAACCGAGGAACATGTCGAACCAGAGCAAGACTAGACTAGGGCTGCGAAGGTAGAGGGGAAGGTGATCTCCTCCGGGCCAGGATCTGTCCTTCTTCTACCTCTAGCCAAAACCCTTCCGGGTACCTGATGATCCCGAAGAGCAAGTCTTGATGCCTGCACAAATAACGGGATTTAGGTTGAGACTCCAAGTGCATAGTGTATAGTATAGTGGAAGACAGTTTTCCCCACGAGGGGTGACTCGAGGGTTTAATATCGAACTCTCGGGGAATCTGCAGTGGTAGATTTATCTTCTTATCCTTCTTTTGGTTACCTACAAAACAAGGTTAGATGTTTTGGTCCTCAACCTCACCTGTGGTTGTCAAGCACAAGGTGTAAGAATGATATCAGGATAGTTATGCAATGCAAACAAGAAATAAATATGCAATGGTGGTGGATGCAATGATAAATGATATTTTTGGGTTTTTGAATGATGTATGCAAGATGAAAAGTATTTTTGTATTTTCGGATTTAATGATGGCTGAAAATAGAAAAGTGGTATATGGTGTTGGAAAGGTGTTTCTTATGATAAAAAAATGGACTGGGGTTCATGGTTTCACAAATGCACTCTCTCTTTATAAAGTGGTAGACAATGGAACACACATAGTTAACATATGAGATTGCAACACAGGGTTTGATAACAAGTTACTTAGATATATGGGCATCACGTCCTAACATAGAGATCTTTTGGTTATTAACCTCTCTTATACTCCACCAAGATGCGAACTAAATCAGAACACCTCAGTAATTAAGATAACTCAGAGTATAGCAATGGCAGCAGGAGGAGGTAGCGGAGCAGAGTCAGGGGACGAAGGCGGAGGCGGTGATTTGGGGATTTTGGCGAATCTGGAGAGGTAACGGCTACAGTGGAAGCCAGTCGTGGCTTATAAGGCATCCCACACGTCGCGTCGCGGCCCCATTACTCTGACGGGCGTGGGGATCAAGGGGGCGTGCCGATTTCTGCGTATTTCGCCCATTAGATTCTAAGATAAGCACGGAGTCTGCACGAATCGCAACGTTCGCCGCGATTCAGTCAAAAGGACCCGGGGGCTCGTCTCTACCTCGCCTCGGCGGGTCCCCAACGGAGCAGAGCAAGGAAGACCAGGTGCCCGGCCGGGGACCCACTTTGACCTATCTTTGGGCCATAGCCCCGGCAGCTGGAGCAAGAGCCGTCAGGACCATGCCCGGGGGCTACTGTCGCAGCAGTGGAACACGGGGTTCCCCTAGTGCTGCCAAAGTGGGTCCACCCCATGTGGGCCCAAGATGAAGATGGACAAGACCAAGACTCAAGTCAAGCTGGCGGGTTCACCGTCCGCCCCGCGAAGGCCAAGCAAGGCCTATGTCGACAAAGGGCTCCGGTCCTGGGGGCCTGCCGGGTCCCCGAACCAAGCAAGAAGGCAAGGAAAGACCCGAGAGCCCGAGTTCCCGGCAGGAGGCCAGGCTCCTTCTCGGGTACTTCCCCACATCACTGTGGATAAGCTCTCCACCTCACGCTAGAAGACCTCAGAAGACTTGGGAAGCAAGGCGAAGGTAGCGCGGGCAGGAAGCACAGCCCGTGGAGGTGTCAGCCCATGTCCACCCCAAGGCGGACGCTCCCACCTAACCCAAGGGAGACGCTAGGCTGAGAAGAGGCCACGTCTCCCCCTAAACTAGATAAGGAGGGTCCTTCTACTCTCGGTGTCCGTGCATCGAGACACGACAGTCCCCTCCGAAAAGGCTAGTCTTTTAGGGGAGAGGGCCAAAACCCTCTTGTAAGTCTCTGTTGCCAGGCTAGGCCTGTTTGGTGATCCGAGATGCTCGTTTAGCGGACCATGATGTATGTGTGTTGTACACATCCTGAGACTAGCTTGCCGAAGCCAAATCGATCACCATGCTATGATAGTCCGGACAACCCTGCCACGAGCATTAGACGACCCTCTCGTGATCTCATTCCTACTTTACCAGTTTATGTCTAGTTTGTTTTGATAACACGGGGTGTCTTTATTTATGACCCGTGTTACACATGTTAAACTCAAACGGCTAACCCGCCAAGAATTACAAATCCAACTATGGCGCAATACATACACATATTCAACACATTGCAACCAACTCCACCTTGGTGAATACGTCCTTTGCCATTTAAAAGCCTTCATGCATGAATTCCGCTGTATCTTGAAATTGAACCAGTAAAGCCTAACGTCCAGTGCTACCACTTCACATGACTCCATCTACAATTGTATCCCTTATCTTATTCAGTATTAGTCATTGCTTCCATAAAAATAAAATTCTTTCTCACCCTCTATTTGTGTTCAAACTTCTGGGAGTATCAGTACCATCACATATCGATCATGGTGTCACATTGTCCGATAACACTGCTGTATCATCACCCTGAGAACCTCTTTCTTGATCTATATGAAAGTGAAAATTACTTGAAGGAATTGTATTCTTGACTTTAAGTCATCGGAGAAATTTTTGCAGTTGTCTCTTCCCTTTCGCAGATTCTCATTGTCATCTCTCGTCAATCCCCCGGTCAAGATAAACATAGTCACCAATATGAAACTGGTACTCGCCAAAAGTTTTCACCCTCTACACTTTTGTGAACACATGTCAGCCAACCCGTATCTTGTTATGTCGTTGTGTTGCATCTATAATCCCAGCTATGTCTCCTGGCTCGTGAATCTCCCCTTGGCCCCCACTGTAGATCACCACCAGTTAAAACCGAGCGATGCCAAGATCACGCTTCTCCCCGAGCCACTGACCTCCAGTCTAAACAACATGTGCTACTCATTTTTGAGGTTAAATAGGTTTCAACTCGTAGCCCCTTCATCGTCCAAGTGAACTATTTAATCGGAATCCAGTTTCGCCTTCAACATATCTCCGTAGAGCATGATTGGTCCATTCTTACACCGATCAATTTCAAGCTATCATATGTGCATCATTTTGAATCAAACCTGCGCTCTCGCATATTGAAGCACGCAAACCCATGTCACGCCATAAAATTTGGACAGCATCAGTATCATGCTCGTATGTCACCGTCGCCGATCTCACGGTTCTTTTGTTTTCCAGACCGACTTCCAAATCCGCGAGACGGTCTAGGCACAAGTGGAAAAAGGGCAAAAGGTTTCGACCTTTAGTACCGGTTCCCTTAGGAACCGGTACTAGTGGGTTCAATTTTTCACTTTTCCAACGGCTAGGGACCTTTAGTCCCGGTTCCAGACAAGAACCGGGACTAAAGGTGCACCACATGCCGCCGCAGAGCCAGGGGCCCCGCGCGAGAACCTTTAGTCCCGGTTCTAGGCTGGAACCGGGACCAAAGGTGGACCTTTAGTCTCGGTTCTTGGCTGGAACCGGGACTAAAGTTCTTCCTATATCATCTTCCACCCGAGCCAGCCAGCTTCATTTTTCCAGCTCGAGTTTCATCTCCATTTTCTCTCCATTTCCCCTCCCGAGGTCAAGTTCGTCCCCATTTTGTTCATCATTTGTCAAGATTGACGGCGCCCCATCTATCCAAGGGTTAGCACAGCTTCATCCTTTCTTCCGGCGCTCGTTTCGTTGCTTATTTAGCTCATTTAGCTCATTTCATATTTGTAGTGCTAGCTAGGTGTTTGATGAAATGCCTAAGTTAGTGATTTCATTTGAGCTCAAACTAAATTATGATTTGTGTGTTTTAGTGTCGTCCCGTCTCCGTCCGTCGATCGCCCGCGCCGTCCCGTCACCGGCACCACCTCGGTGAGCCTCTTTTTCTATTTTTTATTCTAAAAAATCTTAGGTGTATGATTTAGAAGCATAATTATTATTTGTATAATTTTATTAGTTGTATAATTGTTTGTTATATATATAGTGTCATGGTTTTGACATCTGTCCACACCGGCTCTCGTCCGCTCTATTATTCGGATGTGGTATGATTGTTTGTTATAACTATATATGTTTCGTTTCGTGTTTATCGCAATCATGCCGACCAACTTGACATAGATATTTTTATCTAGGAGGTAGTTGAACCGGAAATTCCAACCGACCCTATTATCGAGTTTTTTGAAAAAGAAAACAATGATTTGAAAGAAAAATTGAAAAGAAGTGAAGATCTTCGTCTCCAATGCTTAGAAGAGAAGATGAAATTGGAGTTCAAGTTTGCCGACGTCGTCGATGATCACGAGATCAAGATGGAGGCAATGCGCTTGGATCACGAGATCAAGATGAATGCAATGCGCTTGAAGCTTAAAAAGATTAGAAAATATGCCATTAGTCAAGAGGCTTGGTATCATTATGCTGTTGGTTCAATAATTACCTTAGTTGCGATTCTGATCGCATTTGTTGTTGGATTTAAATTCTTTAGATAGTTGATTAATGTATGTTTATGAGAACTATGTATTAGATTTGGTCACTACTCTACTTTGCTTGATGAACTTGTATTAATTAATTTGGTCACTTATCTATTCATGATCGATGTAGTATATATATAATGGTTTTTGATATACTAATATAATGCAGATGAGACGGCAATGGATGTACGGTGACCGACGCTGTCCCGAGTTCATTAATGGCATGCATGATTTTCTCCGTGTGGCTGAGACAAACAAGCGGACGAATGGTTTTATATGTTGTCCATGCAGTGTCTGTAAGAATATGAGTGATCACTCTAACTCAAAAGTCCTTCACGTCCACCTGTTGCAGAATGGTTTCATGCTGGTTATTATTGTTGGACCAAGCACGGAGAAAGAGGGGTTATAATGGAAGACAATGAAGAAGAAGAGGATAATGACAACTATCCTATGTTCGATGAACACGGTGATAGGGAAGACGAAGTTGAAGAAGATCCCATTGTTGATGACCCGACGATGATCTTCGTCGGGCCATTCGTGATGCACAAATGGACTGTGGAAGTGAAAACGAGAGGTTGAAGTTGGAGCGCATGTTAGCTGATCACACCAAATTGCTGTATCCAAATTGCGAAAATGGCCAGAAAAAGTTGGGTAGCACACTGGAATTGCTACAATGGAAGGCAGAGAATGGTACTTCTGACAAGGGATTTGAAAATTTGCTGAAAATATTTAAGAAGATGCTTCCAAAGGATAACGAATTGCCCTCTAGTACGTACGAAGCAAAGAAGGTGGTCTGCCCTCTAGGATTAGAGGTGCAGAAGATACATGCATGCATTAATGACTGCATCCTCTACCGCGGTGAGTACGAAAATTTGAATGCTTGTCCTGTATGCGGTGCATTGCGGTATAAGATTGGGCGAGATGACCCTGGTGATGTTGAGGGCGAGCACGGTTGTCCAAGGAAGAGGGTTCCTGCCAAGGTGATGTGGTATGCTCCTATAATACCACGGTTGAAACGTTTGTTTCAAAACAAAGAGCATGCCAAGTTGTTGCGATGGCACAAAGAAGACCGTAAGAAAGACTTGATGTTGAGACACCCCGCTGATGGGTCCCAGTGGAGAAAAATCGACAGAGAGTTCCCGACATTTTCAGATGACGCAAGGAACTTAAGATTTGGTCTAAGTACAGATGGCTTTAATCCTTTTGGAGAGCAGAGCTCCAGTCATAGCACTTGGCCTGTGACTCTATGTATCTATAACCTTCCTCCTTGGCTGTGCATGAAGCGGAAGTTCATTATGATGCCAGTGCTCATCCAAGGCCCGAAGCAACCTGGCAACGACATTGATGTGTACCTGAGGCCATTGGTTGAAGAACTTTTACAGTTGTGGCGTGAAGAAGGTGTGCGTGTGTGGGATGAGCACAAACAAGAGGAATTTGACCTACGAGCGCTGTTGTTTGTAACCATCAATGATTGGCCTGCTCTTAGTAACATTTCAGGACAGTCAAACAAGGGATACAATGCATGCACGCACTGTTTAGGTGAGACTGAAAGTATACATTTAGGTAACAAGAATGTGTACCTGGGCCATCGTCGATTTCTTGTACCCAACCATCCCTTAAGAAAGAAAGGCAAACATTTCAAAGGTGAGGCAGATCGTCGGCCGAAGCCTACCCGCCCTTCTAGTTCTGTTATACATGATATGGTCAAGGATTTAAAAGTAATCTTTGGGAAGGGTCCTGGCGGTCTATCTGTTCCGAATGACGCTCTCAACCACGTACCCATGTGGAAGAAGAAATCTATATTTTGGGAGCTGCCCTATTGGATAATGCTAGAGGTTCACTCTGCAATCGACGTGATGCATGTGACAAAAAATCTTTGCTTGAACCTGCTAAACTTCTTGGGCGTGTATGGGAAGTCAAAAGATACACCGGAAGCAAGGCAGGCCCATCAACGTATGATGGAACGAGACGGCGCTCATTCAGAGAATCATCAAGGTCCTGCGAGCTACGCTCTTACGAAAGAAGAGAAGAAAATATTTTTGAATGTTCGGGTACCCATTGTGAAGCTATGTGCATTCCTCAATGCAATTTCTCAGAAGGTGATCAATCCAATAACTCTACCAAGTTTACAGAAGGATATGGTCCAATGTCTTGTCAGCTTCGAGTTGGTGTTCCCACCAACCTTTTTCAATATTATGACGCACCTCATAGTTCACCTAGTCGAAGAGATTCTCGTTCTCGGTCCTGTATTTCTACACAACATGTTCCCCTTTGAGAGGTTCATGGGAGTCTTAAACAAATACGTTCATAACCGTGCTAGGCCAGAAGGAAGCATCTCCAAGGGCTATGGAACGGAGGAGGTCATTGAGTTTTCTGTTGACTTTATTCCTGATCTAAAGCCGATTGGTGTTCCTCAATCGCGCCATGAGGGAGACTGCGTGGAAAATGCACGCTAGGAAAAAAGCAACACTATGTCAAGACAGGAATTCTTTCACTCGAGCACACTACACAGTTCTCTATAATTCCAGCTTGGTGGCTCCGTATATCGAGGAACACAGGAATATTTTACGCTCCAAATACACAGGAAAAGATTGTATTGATGGAGAACACATGAAGACTTTCGGCAGTTGGTTACAAAGACGTCTCATTAATGACACCAATGTTGGAGAACAGCTATACTTGTTGGCCAAGCAACCATCTTCGACTATATTGACTTTTCAAGGGTACGAGATAAATGGAAATACATTTTACACGGTCGACCAAGATAAAAATAGCACCAACCAAAACAGTGGTGTCCGGGAAACATATTATGGTTACATAGAGCAGATATGGGAACTTGACTATGGACATTCTTTTAAGGTCCCTTTGTTCAAGTGCAAATTGTTCAACCTAGAAGGCGGGGTAGAGGTAGACCCACGGTACGGAATGACTACAGTGGATCTCAAGAATCTTGAGTACGAGAACGAACCATTCGTCCTAGCCAGTGAAGTGGCTCAGGTTTTCTATGTGAAGGACATGTCTATCCTACCCAAAAAAAGAAAAGATAAGCAAGCGAATACATCATACGATGAGCCAAAGCGCCACATAGTTCTTTCAGGTAAGATTACGATAAGTTTAATGAAATTCCGCCCTTCAAAGTGAACACTGACCCAAGCATCAAGTTAAATGAAGAAGATTGTCCATGGTTACGGCACAATCAGAAGAAAGGGACACACACGAAGAACAAGTGAACACTAGATAGGGATGTTGTTGGTGATGTGTAATAATGTATTAAACCTTTTATGTAACTGTGTTCTGAAAGTTGAAACAAAACACATGGTTTCCCCTGCATACAGCCCGACGGTGGCTCGTGAGTGCCCCTTTTAGAACCACGTCGGATCGAAGTTGCCTACCTTCTCCAGTGGCCACTCTGACTGGCAAATCGGCAAATCATCGCGTGGTCATGAGACGACAAATCGGCCTTCGATCCAAAAGCGGCAAGACGTCTCTGATGATCTGCAACCGTCCGAACAAGTGTTGGAGATGTTGCTAATCTTCAGAGATCCTTGCCGCTGCTTGGATCCGACCGAGGGGAGGGTTCTCCTTCAGCCTCCGCTCTAGGAACTCCTGCCTCTCAGAAATCTTGCTATCTGCTACCCGTGTACTGCCAATGATCGATGGATGCTATATATAGGGTCCGTGTGCTTCTTTAGTCCCGGTTGGTAACACCAACCAGGTCAAGTGGCTCATGAAGTGGTCGTGATAGTGCTGATCCAACAGCTCACAATCCCTCAAAAGAAACACACCCCTGATCCAACGTCTCACAAGCGCTTGAAAGAAACACACGATCCGTGTGCTTCTTTAGTCCCGGTTGGTAACACCAACCGGGACTAAAGGCGGTCTTTATATATTGTCGCCGGCGGGGTAAACCCTAATCCACCATTCCTAGCCACGAACGCATCGTCTCCACGAGATGGATCCGCCACGCCCGCCGCAGCGCCTTCTGGACGAGGTCGAGCGTGCTCGGCAGAGCGCGCTTGGGCGATACCACGGGAGCCTATCCCGCCATATGCCCACGAGCCCGGCGTGGAGAGGAATGCCCTGCTACCGGCCTCCTGCTCCAGTACCGGAGGAGGTGCGCAGGACGTACGAGCTCGCGTGGTCCGACGTCCCTGACCCCGACGAGGATGCGTACGCCGCAGGGGTGGCGTGGGGATCCGCGGCCGTACCTCCACCAGTCGCCGCCGCCCCTCCCGACGAGGAGGATGACGACGACGACGACTTCGACTGGAGCGACCATGGGGAAGAGCGCGGCGGGCCGCAGATGCAGGAGGCCCTTGAAGCCTCCTTCCGGTCCGTCCACGACGACCGTGTACAGCGACCCAAAACTGCCTGCCAGCTCAAGGCGAAGGAGGCTTCCGAGCTGGATTGGGCGCTGAAAGACTCATCCTCCATGGATCTTGCCCTCCACCGCAAACGTGCGCGCGAGCACCGGGCGGCCGCGAACGGGGATGGCTCCTCCCGCCGTTCCCCCTAATCCTACGGCCTTCGAGCCAGCAAGTCCGTTTATGTAGAATAATGTTGGTGATGTTGGTGATGTGTAATAATGTATTAAACCTTTTATGTAATGCATTCTATGGAATGTATTAAACCTTTATGTAAGGAGCATGTGTAATAATAATGAATTTGAGCTCGATGAACTTAAGTATTTTGTAGACAGAACAAAAAAAATTATGAAAGATGTACATAATTAAGTTGTTGATTGACAATTTTTTAGAGACTAATTTGAGCTGATTTGGACGATTAAATCAATAAATAGGAAAGAAAACAGAAAAAAGGAAAAGGAAACAAAACAGAAAACAGAAAAAAAAAGACCTTTAGTCGCGGTTCCAGCACGAACCGCGACTAAAGGGTGTGGGCTTGGCGCGCAAATTTGGGCGGTCCAAATTCGACCTTTAGTCGCGGTTCCAGCCACGAACCGTGACTAAAGACCCTTTAGTCGCGGTTCGTGGCTGGAACCGCGACTAAAGGTCTGTTCTGCGGGGATTTGTGTGGCCGCGGCCGAAATTTCGGCATTCTCTCCCCCAAATCGAAGAACTGCCGCGCTCCTCCCCCGACGGTGAAGCGCTGCTCCGCCGCGCCGCCGTGCCCCTCCCCTGCCTCGCCGCGCCACCGTGTCGCCGTCACGCCGCAGGTAGGCTCCCCTGCCTCGCGCCCCTCCCCTGCGCGCCCCTCCCCTGCCTCGCCGTGGCCGCGCGCCGCCGTGCCCCTCCCCTGCCT
Organism: Poa pratensis; assembly: GCA_947311845.1. Taxonomy (NCBI): domain Eukaryota; kingdom Viridiplantae; phylum Streptophyta; class Magnoliopsida; order Poales; family Poaceae; genus Poa; species Poa pratensis. The sequence goes on from CAMZMU010000039.1 coordinate 23,972,140, forward strand.
CGCCGCGCCGCCGTGTCGCCTTGACGCCGCAGGTAGGCTCTCCTGCCTCGCGCCCCTCCCTGCGCGCCCCTCCCCTGCCTCGCCGTGGCCGCGCGTGGCCGTGCTAGGGTTAGGCCGGGTTTTTGGTTCTTTTCTTGGGAGAGAGCAAGAGAGAGAGAAGAGGCGATGGAGAAGAAGAAACAAAAGAAACGGCGTGGCCGTGCTAGGGTTAGGGTCGCATGCTTGGCACGTCGGCGGCGTCGGCCTCTTCGTTTCAGGCAAGAGGGAGAAGAAGAAAGAAAAGAAACGGCGTTTTTCAAATAACCCCTGGGTTTCAGAGCAATTGCAGAAATAGTTCGAACAGGCCCCTGTCTCCTGTTTAAATGAATTGAGGATCTGTTTGTGATTCTTTTAGTTTCAGAAAGGCCCCTGGTTGTGTAGAGTTGCATTATATTTATGATTTCAACTTATAACTTTAATATTTGATGTATTTTGAATTCATTCCATATTTGGAAGGAATTTGTGTATAATTGGATTGATTTCCAATTATAGAATGGGTAGATTAACACCTCTATTTTTATTATTGCTTTATTTTTTATTGGTGAGTACTTGTCATTTTCAAATCCTAAATATAGTGTCTTGATTACTTTCAATTTTAGATAAATATTCAAACTTGTTCTGAGTGCTTAAATAAATTCCTGAGCAACTTCAAATTGTTGTCCATCAATATAGACATGATCTACTCACTATGGTGCCTTCAAAGAGTCTTATGGCTTGATAGATGAATAAAATGATGATAATAGAATCTTGCTTGATTTCATTTCTCATTATGAATACAAAAGATGATGCACTCCTCCTTGGTAGGAATAATGCTTTAGTGCATGGAAGTAAATTGTTAGCAATTTTATAGACGCAAATTTTATAGATTGCAAATTTGATAAGTTAGCAAAGTTAGATAATTTACCAAATTTTTGTGTAGCAATGTTATGGATGCAAATTTTATAATTGCAAATTTGATAAGTTAGCAAAGTTAGAAAATTTAGCAAATTTTTGTGTAGCAATTTTATAGATGCAAATTTTATTGATTGCAGGGACATTGAGCTATGGATCCTAACTATGTGCGAGACGAGGAGAAAGAAGACGAAATTATGCGAGATATTTGAGAATGCCAATAGATATGATCCCGATGGAGAAGATGCCGGTGGAGAAGATGTCGGCGGTGGAACCGATGCCGGTGGAGAAGATGATGAGGATTTCACCTCACAATTTCTGATGGACTCTGGTGAGGGAATTGAGTCCGAAGAAAGAAGAGCCGACGAGGTATATATATTAAGGCTATTTTGTTGATCACTAGATTCATTAATTGATTTGTATTGCACTTATTAACGCATTATTTTTCTTTTAGCCCTCCGGATCGAGCAAATCTGCTAAAAAGGGAGCTCCTCGAGGCAGCACGAAAAGGATGACGAGCGATGATCCAAAGTTACCGATCTATGTAATTGGTGATAACGGCGAGCCGCTGGAACCCAAAGAGAACCGCCGTAAATTTATAAATCAAGCTGGAGTTATTATTAGGGACATGCTCCCGATCACCATACAAGAATGGCATAAGCCGGCGGCCGCAAACGACGATGACCCCTGCTATGTCCACAAGATTACAAAAGATTTGGTATATGACACACTCTTGTCACATTTTAACCTCCCGGAAGATGTCTCTGAAATCAAGAAGGAGAAACTCAAGCAGTGGACTCTCTCGAAGATGGCCGAACAATTCCGGAACTGGAAGAAAACAATATGGAAAAAATATGAAAAAGAAGATCCAGATTTCAGTGGAAATTCCGGAACTGGAACACTAGTGAAGATACAAGATTACTGGCCCGTTTAAGGCGTATAAGAAATCGTCTACGGCTGTGGCCCGATCGGTCAAAAATAAGGCAAATGCCAAGAAGAAGATATACCACCATAGGTTGGGGACAGGTGGCTACAGGTCCGCCATTCCTACGTGGTTAGCCGCTGAAGACAGACTGCTTGCTAAAGGGATCACTCCACAGACAATGGACTGGCCCGAGAGGTCCAAATTCTGGATGTTCGCGCATGGTGCAGTGTTGGACGAGGAAACTGATTGTTGCACACGGAAGATGGAAGAAAAAGTAGAAACAATCCTCCCGAAGCTTATACTTGCAATAGATGAAGCTCGCCGGGGTGTGTACAAACCCGATAGAGAGGACGACGAGCTGACACGGGCCCTGGGTAATCCTGAACACGTTGGACGATTACGAGGCTGTCCCGGCGGTGTCACCGTGAAGACTGGGTTTCCGGAGTGCGCTGACAGTTATAGAAGCCGTGCAAGAAAGAAGAAGAAGGGTGAAGACCGGTTATCGGAATTGGAACTCAAGGTGCAGCAGCTCATGGAGTCACTTACTCAGCAAAGGCCGTCTCAGCAGCAGCTAGAAGATCCTCAAGCCAATGCCGACCGATCTCAGCTTAGAAGCAGCGTGGGTTCCACGCAACTACAAGTCGATGCTCACTACGCCGTGGATGATGTCACGGAGAGGACAGAATGTGAGCTACATACGCCAATGAGGAACATATCCATGAAGGTGGCAGTCGGCTATGCTTTACCAAATGAACCCGAAGCAAGCTACCATAATGGTGACATTCCAGCTGGCTATGCTCGTGTCGGGGTGGATGAAATTATGCCGGGATTTGAAACATTGTCTCTTGAGATTCCTGGAGGTGACGGTGAGGCGACATTGGGAGAAGTCAAGCGTGGTTTTGCCCTGTGGAACAAGAAATACATCTTCTTGTCAAGGCCATCGACTCCTCCTTGTAGCAGTCCACCTCATCAGCAAAGCCCAACTCCTAGACAGGGACATGAGCGCGAGTCCATCTCGATCTCCGCCGCGTGAGGAATTGCCCGTTAAGTTTCTCCCGAGGAAGCGCAAGGTCGGTTCGCCGATTAGGAGGGGACCTAGAAAGCAGAAAACACCGCCGCCTCCTGAGAAGTTACCTTGTGATAAAACTGTCGAGGAAAACGCCGCCGCCGTGAAGGCCTATAATACAGCATTCTTTGCACCGAAAGTGCCCGAGCCAAAATTTACCGCTGCAATATCTCCGGAGCGCCTGGCACTTACCATCGATAACCTATATAACCTCCACCAGCGCCGCCATCAGACTATGAGCGTTCTATTGACAAGTCATATGACGATCTGATGGAGCTCCCGCCGCCGAAAAAAGGTAAACAAGTTCCCCAGCTCGGAGAACAAGATGCACAATCGGTCCCCCCGCTCAAGGTGTTTGACGAACAAGAAATACATCGTATTGCCGCGGCCGCGCAATGTACTCCACAACAAATAGGTTCGTCAACCGATTACGCCGTCGCTGATCTAGCAAAACAATATGTTCCCGGGGAAAATTTGGTCGACGGCAGGTTATCAACAAAAATGCGTGCGTTGCATACCTGGTACAAGACAGCCGCAAAAGCGGGGAATATCAGTCTCATGGTGGGAGTTAAGGAAGAGCACTACTGCCAAGAATACGCTGTGTCCGTTGAGTTTAGCGAACTTTTTCAGTTATACAATATCCGGGCCCTCGACAAATCTATCATCAGTTCCTATTGTCTGTAAGTGATTTATTTCTGTAATTTAAGTCTTTACCTCAGCTCGTTCATTGTCTGTAATTATCCTCACTATAATCTTTTGTGCGCTATATTTTGCAGAATGAAGATGCTCGAATTGAAAAGGCAAAAAAAAAGGACTTTGGGTTCATTGACCCGGATAAACTTTATCAAGTCACCATAGAAGATCCCTTATATAACAAGGACACACCGGGGGATTTGCTAAGGTATTTCAAGCAACACCGTGACAAAAAGACTATATTTTGGGCTTACAACTTCAAGTGAGTGTTACTGTCTCTTCTACACATTATATTTTGCTCACCCGATGTTAAGTTTAACTGATGAGTTATGCATGACTGTGTTTATAAACGTGTGCAGGTTCCACTATATTCTTCTCGTCATTAAAATTCACGATGGAGAAATTCATGTCCTTGACTCATTAAGGAAAAGTCCAAAAGATTACAAGACATGTTTTACAATGCTCGAAAAGTAATTTCATTTCTTATCGCCTCTTTCGTTCATTTCCTGATATCAAGTCATTAATAACTCCTTTGTTAATTTTATTTGTCGGGCAGCGTTTGGAAAGAGTTCATCAAGGAAGAACCCGGTCAATGGAAAGACAAGCTGATATGGCGTCTGAACAATGTAAGTAGTACTATGTAGGTCCACGCACCATTATCATACTTGATTATTATTTGATTGAATTCTATTCTTGTATAGTCTTGCGCGGAACAGCCACAGGGAACTAATTTCTGTAGATACTTCGTTTCCGAGTACATACACGTTCTGACCTGCGAGAAATTCGAGGGCAAAAGAAGTAAAGAAGTACGTAAACATTATTCACAGCATTATTGTTTTACCATCAGTTGTGTTGAGTTTCATTCATTTGATATATATATGTATACACACACAACTCATGTATTTATTTTGATCTTATTCTTTTAAAGTTGGCAAGAAAGCGCAGCAAGCTACCATTAGAGGCCCGCTTCAAAACAATTGCGGAGAAATTGGCGGGATTTTACCTTGCAGAGGTCATACCTGATACAGGAGAGTACTACTATAATACAAATTAGTATGCCTCCATGTAATACTGATCTGCATGTAATTCAGTACTTGGAACCGGGAAACTTGATCTTCATGTACTAATTAATTTGTTTGTGTCATCAACATGATCTTCATGTAATTTGTATGTGTTAAATATATATGCATCAACTTCATCTTCGTGTTTTTGGCGCATCGACGTGATCCATGTACGATGGAAACCATCCGAAACCGTAAAACGAACCGGGACTAAAGGTTCCGAGCCCGCGCGGTCTGCGCCGTGGCCACATGGGTGGGCCTCTAGTCCCGGTTCGTAAGCAACCGGGACTAAAAAGGTGGGGGCTTTAGTCCCACTTTGTTAGTCCGGTTGCCTAACCGGGACTAGAGGGCCTCTGGAACCGGGACTAGTGTCCCGTTTTCCACTAGTGAGGCCAGCAACCATGTACTTGTGTGACCCTAACCGAACTTTTCCGACTGCAATAATCAGCCTCCATTCACACCGTATCAGCCCCACAAAACATCATGCATTGATCTTGCTGCTTCCCCTCGTACGGTTCTTTTGTAACGCAGTTCTTGAGCTCCATCAGCAAAACCGATCGATCCTCAAAATACGGGGGAAAAACGTCCACGCAAGCTGCCAACGCTGGTCCAAATTGCACTCTCTTTTTCTCTCCTTTTTGCAACACATAAGGTACCAAAGGAGTCAAGGACCCAGGTTGCCAGCCACAGGTCGTACAGCTTACGTCAGCAACACCGTACAATCGGTCTTTCGTTTTAGTACAATGGGTCTGCACCTCGGCTTTCACGCGCGCCTGCTAGGCCTCCAGAGCTCGCATGGGCCGCATTGCATGGTCCTGCCCATGAATCGCTCCTCCAAGTGGGCCTGGACCACTAGCTTTATCAGCCCTGACGCCGCCTGCCGCGGTGCTCCAACACGATTCATCACCACTAATATAAAAAGGGAGAGAGAGGAGTGATCCAATCAATCGTGACCGTCAAACTATTGCATCCAACGATCCGTGTTGTCTCCATGGTCAGTTCGCTCGCGTTCAGCCTATCCTCACGTCGCCGCTTCAAATCAGTATCCTTCCGCTAATTACTCCACTGATTAGATCCGAAATTGCAGCCATAAACTGCCCCGCACGCGCACCGCTTCTCGGAATCGGTCCTGAATGCCGCCCTCTTCCTGCGAAGCAGCCCACCGCGAAAAATTCCACTCCGGTAGGTACGCCGCGGCCATCCACTCCACGCGCTCCAGTCTGCGGCCACATCACTGACGGTGACGGAGGCCGCCGCCGAAGACAACCATCTTAGCCGATGCATCACAGGAGGGTAAACATCCTCCATCTCGTGCTATCAAATTGCTGGCCAAAATAGTTGGAGAGGAGTAGGCTTCGATTCGGTCACAGGCGACGCTTGCCGGCTGCTGAACCTCCGACCGGTGCCCCCGTGCCCGTGCGATGCGGCCATCTCTGCAGCAGCTGCGGTGATGTTGGCCGCCTCCTGGCTGCAGGCGGCGGCGCGGAACTGCTGCCTCCTCTGCCCTCCACCGATTTCCCCCAAACCCCCCTTGTTTTCTTGTCTAAATCGTAAGACAGGCACCCCCAAACCAAGGCCGGCTGGCCGCTGCTTCTCTCGAGCACGAGCAGAACAGACATGGTAACGTGAAGAGGGTGCAGGCCGTTCTGTGCTCATGGGCTGTGCTGGGCTTTAAATGCATATAGTAGTAAAAAAATTGTGTAAAAGCTAGGCGGGCCATCATTTTTTCGGTGCATTTCATCAAAATGGTCAGTTATGCAGCTGATAAACTTAATTTACGGTGGAAGGTTATTCATCATTTTTTCCTGCATTTCATCAAATGATTGTTGCACGTAATTTACAGCTAATTGCATTTCTTTATGCCTTGCATTTTTAATTCCTTCGGCCGGATGAAGTTTCTGTTCGCCAAAAGACATGATGCTCTATATCATCAAGGTAAGTAACTGATTTTTTTTTCAGTACTCTAAATTGCTGCTTCGAATATATGTTTACACTTTATGACAAGAATGAAGTTGTATTGTTCAATGACTTCAATCCATATGGTACAGCTATGCAAAATATTTTCAATCTTTAGTTTAGAGGAGACTTTGTTTGGAAAATTAACATGAGCCTTCGATGCATCACACGTTGCGTTTGATAGAAACTATTGTGTTTGAATAGTACACAGTCATTTCAGCTCTACTATTTCTTTAATAGTAGGAGAAACAAAGGAGTACAAGGACTCGAGCTAAACATTTGTCATTTCAAGGGAAAAAAAGGATTAAGAAGGTTGCTTGGAGGTACTCAAAGAATCTTAACTTGAATATTTGTTTCTTTTCCTTGCTTGCCAGTATGGTCTGAATTGCATGGCAAGTGTACTCACTTCTCCATGTGCCAAGATGGAGACCGCAAAAAATTGTATCAAGTTTATAGAATGTGAACTTCATGTGGGCAAATGTGAATATCTATGTATCAGTATATCCAAACTTTACCTCATAGTTTGTGCACCTGATGTTGAGGTTTTAATTTCAACGAGATGGATACAAATATTAGAGGCATTAATTTTGTATTGTCGATAATCAAACTGTACATGAGGATTGCTTGTGCAATCTTTGGTATGGTCACACTCCTAGCTAAGATAATGCTATCAGATGATGTAGTTTGCACTTATCTTTTATAATGATGATATCTTGCATCAATATCTCAAATGATGATAACACATTATTAACTCTTATTATCACAGCTGATAAAATAAGTGTACATGTTAATCGTTGTATATGCATAACCTTATTTTAAGGTCCAATATACCTTTTTTATGTCATGTAAACATTTTCAATGTTGGCTGGAGAAATGCAAACTTTTAATGTTTATACTATATGTTTTATTTTCAGTATTCATGCTTTAAGTTGCATTAGCCAACATGTGCATTGCATGGTTTTTTTGTGTGTATTTAGGGTATGCTTAAATTTATATAGGTAGAGACATGCGTTGCACGTGCATGGTTACTAGTTCAACAAGATATCACAGATCTCCCCCGCTGCTCCTGATCTCTGATGCCACGACAAACAAAACCACCACTAGATCAATTTGTGTGACTTCTTAACCTCCCTATGATGAACTTGTTGTTTTTGTCGGGGACATACGTCCATTAATTATACGAGGACGAGTACTCCCAACACGATACCGGCGCTGAGATTTGTCGACAAACTTGCCTACTTTCCGGTCCATGACTAGGGACACTTTTCCGCATAATTTTACTTTCACTTAAAGAATATTTTAGATATTAACTCTCATATCCGAAGTTTCGTCACTCTAAATACTTCTACTTGTACTCATCTTACTTTAATTAATGTTTGATGAAAACACGGCGCCGCATTTTTCTCTCCAGTGCAGCACCTCTCGTCCCAATCTATTGCCTCCGTTGCATGTATCCATGCAAATAACTAGATAATACATGGGCATATATCGCAAAGATTATCTCGGTTTAAATTAAAAATATACCTCTGAAAATTATAGCCTATTTGACGATCCACTATCATTGTTGACTTAATTGCGAGTAGGGTTGGCATCCGCAGAGTGAGGATACGGTGATGGCACCACATACCCTTGCCACATCTTTTTTTAGCTTGCCCATCACTCGTACCCATGACCGCAACGAATAGGGTAAACGGGTACCCACGGGTAAAAAAATCCAACACATCAACTTGAGAAGCACATAGTTATAATTGACACATATAGTCATAACTTATACATAGCGGCTCGAGGTGGAGTCCTAGAGGTGGGTCGACGACACAATTTGGATGGGGTTGAGGTGTGAGGGAGAGGACCACGAGACATGATACATATGGTAAGTTGAGAATATGATATGTGGGCAAGAGATGGGACTCGCGGCTGGCAGGACAGTGGGAGGGGAAGGTTTGAAAGATGATTAAAAGTCCCTAATTGTGGCGCGGAGAGGTTAAATAGCCTAAGGCGATCGTGTAGCTTACAAGTTGAGAACAAGTTGAGAATATGATTTTTCTTTCTGTGCCTAGCAGGGTTTCTCAGTGCATGCATGGTTAGGAAAAATGTTAGTGTTAGGTACTTAACTCTACTCGAGGATGCGACTCTTAGATTTTATACGGGTACATCGGTACTTCAGTATGGGTTGTACATTCTCATACCCGCACCCGCTCTACGCGATGGGTATAAAAGATTCATATTTACATAGTTCTGGGTAGACTTTTGTCCCAAAACCTTAGCCTAATAGGATATTTACCATCGGGTACACGGGTCATCCATTTTCGTCCCTACATGTGAGAAGATCTTCAAACTAGATCTCACGTTCGCATTTTGGAAAACTTGTTTCGTCAGTAATTGTCAAATTATTGACACTTGACATATGATATAATACTTAGTTAACAAATTATACTAATCTGGTTGCAATTTCTAAATATCATCCTTCGCCCATGCAACAATTGTATGATAGTATCATCTCTGAGTTGTTGGAACACATTAACGTGATGTCCAACTGGGCATAACATTGTAATGTTTAAAACATGGAAAAAAATCTTGCAAGCATGCACTATTAACATGGTAACTATTAATTCGTTGTTAATTTGGCAATCATAGTATAGTAGTATTGTAATTTAGCAACCGGTGCGACGAAAAAGTATTATTGAAACATAACACTGCAAGATACAAACTCAACGGTGTAAACTGAGCTAATCGTATTCTCGAAAAAAACTTAGCTAATCGGGTTAAAAGTGTGGGCAATAAATTATCTTATTTTTTGGGTTTAGCCAATTTTTCGATGTTAGCATGAGTTGACAGTTTTCTAGGTGCATACATGTGTTCACTATACCAAAAAACACACGGATTGCACGCCTCACAGGAAGACTAATTTGCATAGGTGCACTAAGTAGAATTTGACATTAAACTTTCGCTTGCTAATACAATATTACTAAACAGGATTAGATTTTCTCATTAATTTTTTTTAGACTAACAGGGGAGCTCCCGGCTCCATTTTATAGAAATGAAACCAACGAGTGTGATTTTCTCATTAATCTTTGGAGGAATCTACTTGGGCACTCAGGAAGGCAGATCGCGGGCGGGATTCAAGCTCCTGCCTGGTTCCAACAGATGCATGCATGCATTCATGTGAAGCCATGGTGGCCCCAGCCATGGCCGATGAGCATGCAGGAATCGTTTTGTGACACATGGAGGACCAGCTTCGTACTGTACACCAGGGCACGGCTGCTCATCTACACCAAGCACACTCCAGCGCATCAAGTGTCCAAACTCCGACACCTAGAGGCCTAAATATAATGCATCGATCGGATCCTCCGAGTGATCTTCATCACCCACTTCACAAACCGAACCGTATCACTGTTCCCCAGGGACGGACCCTGACAAGATTTTGAGAGGGGCAGAAGATGTGACTGGGGCATTCTTCTATAACTTCACATAATTTGAATAATTTTCTGTAAAAAATGAACAAATTCTATTGAAGTTTCAATTTTCGAGTGGGGGCCTTGTACTTGGGTCCGCCCATACTGTTCCCGGCTATGAGACTTGTCGTGTACACCTACGAGAAACGACCTTGACATGCGTTGGTCCACATGAGAGGATCTTGAGGAAGGAGATACGCACCATCAACTGGGCACGACACGACATGGTCACATCGTTGATGCAAGGGCGCATCATCAATGACATGTGTGCTTTCTAGTCACAATTGTTTGTGTTTACTCAGTTATGACTAAGCGAGAATGTTACAAATAGAAATGGTTTTAAATTAGAGATAACGAGATAGCGGTAGAGTAGATTAAACATAACACAATTGTTTCGTCACGCCCCAATAGGTAGGACGAGACCAATATCGAGAAGGAGCGAGGAGGGAGAGGCAGGGTCCGCAAGCAAGCACCAAGGCAAAGTGCGTTCACCTAGCTCACCCTTGTTGATTCCCTCATCATGGCCCAGAAGGAGGGCCAAGCAGCAGCCTGCGAAGGCGAGGATGGAGAGGGGTCCGCAAGCAAGCACCACGGCCTCCGGCCCTCAATGCACACCACGTCTATACGGGGCATATGAGGAGCTCAAGCGCGAGGCCATGCCCTCTCTGACTGGCGACCATGGTCCGAGACTCACGATCGAAACAGTCAGGTCGAACGAGGTACCATCTATCTATTATATTATTAAAACAACAAACAAACAACGGTGTGGATTTACCATCTGAAATAAGAAAACTCCCAACGGCTGAGATTAAAATTTTAGGCACCGAAGCACATGCACGTGCGACATACAAAAAGATGATTATGTACCGTGTACGATACGAATTCCAACAAACAAAATCTCTACCTAAAAACACACGTAGCCGTGATTGGTGCTGTTTTGCTCCGGTCAATACGGCCGTGATTGCTGCAGTTTCGCTCCGATCAACACGCCAGCGATGAAGATGGCGCCATGAATCCCTGATGTCCAACGAAGCTAACTTGAGGAGACGACGGCGGTCTCACGCCAACGAAATTGACGAACAAACATGGCGCCATGAATCTACCTCAAGGTCTTTGACCAGTCAGTTTGGTGAATTGGCGATATCAATCTGAGGAGAAGCTACAACGTGTGACGGCCACGAGGCAGGTGGTGGATCGATGAAGACCCCAATTAGGCAAACAGAGGTTGGACGCTCAATGACAGGGATTTGGTGATCCACTGTGCGACCGCAGTTTGATTGACTCCTCAATCTCTCCTATGCCGTTATGATTCTAGGACGAAGGAAAAGCACAAGGCCATGATGGCGCGGATGAGGTAGCAGACATGGCGCAGAGAAAATCAGGGCCCAAAACCGTCCATGCGAAGATCTAGGTCGTGGTGAAGGAGACGACGTTGCAATTGTTAAACTCCACATACCGCTAGATATGCGACTGCAACCTAATCTCCCCTGCCGTCTCTCTTTCTCCCTCACAACACCGGCTTCTTTGAATATATTTTTTACGTGGGATTCCAATCTTCTGCAAAGCTCCGCCCACACCAATTCCAGAGAAGGCTCCATCATACCATCCACCGGGGCAATTAATATTCAGCAGTTCCTGAGCATGCTTGATCTAAACAGGGATAAAGTGCACGAACAGAGGTTAGTATAGTCCAACATGCGTCGTCTTCTGCAGGCCAGGATGACGATCAGATTGATCCATGTAGCCGGCGTTCATAACAATGGTCATATTCTATGCTCAAGATGGCAGTGCGGGTGTGCGAGCATTGTCTAGGCATTGGAGCATGGTCGCCAAAGACGTCGCCAGGCTGACACTTAGCCGCTATTTTTGCGGCCGATGCTCTGCAATTCCACATAGCTGCAGCTTGCAAGGTTTGATCGTCTAGCCGATGCTGCGGTTTTCAGTTTACTGATTCTCAATAAGTACTCCTACACTGCAATGTACTCTAAAAATAGTTGTATGACGAGAAGCAGGAAACACCATTTAAAGCATATGGATTTAGTGTAGAACATATTGCAATTTGAAGGAATAGATCACCCCGACTGCCAATTATTATTTTCACTCTATTCAAGGTACGTGACATGATTCTCTGAATCTCAATGCCAACTCTAAGGTCTTGCTTCCTGACTGAATGTCTTCGGCAACAGTACTGAACATATTTGCATTTGATGATTTGAAGGAATAGGAGACCCCGACTGCCATATATTAGTTTCACTCTATTCAAGGTACATCCCATGATTGTCTGAATCTCAATACGACTCTAATTAACGTCTTGCTTGCTGACTGAATTTCTGTATTTAAGTGCAACTCTGTAGGTTCTATTCAAGCGAATATTGGATTCAGGCATAGTACTTAAAACTGGTGATGCCGTGCTTAACCTTTTTTTAGTAATGAAAAAAAACTGTGTTGTTTCCTCAAAAATATAAAGCTGGTGATGCTACCTTTTTTTTACAAAATTTAGGTTGTAAACAAAAGTCAAGCATGCCATTGTTTTTCATTTCTGCATTTATGCTTGATTTCTGTAGGACTGATGGAGGCCAACCTACGCTCCCTGCTAATGGCTTCTTAACTATATACTTTTCATGGCATTCAACAACTTTTATCACTGTGAACTTAGTTTGAAACATTACCTTACTCCAGTTATCAAATGTTTTGCATGTTCATTAACTTGCAATTCCGAAATCATATATTATTGGCTTTGTTCCTTCTATGTTCTTAGATACTTCTTCAGCTCTGTTCTCTCTTAGGCGCCAAAAAATAGGTCTGCTGATTCAATACAGTCGGTTCCAACATTTTAGAAGGAAAAATCCTACTTATATGAATGAAAAATATTTCAACTTCAAAGATGCGCATAAACCTCTTTGGCGCTCACACGATATCTTTGTAGCAAAATTTTCTGTCCTTTGTGATATGGCTGCATCCAATTTCTTCCATTCATAGGAAGGTATCAATAAAAAAACTGAACAAGGTATTAGTTATAGAGAGATTTTAAATGATTAAAGCCATAAGGTCCCATTTGTCCATATAATCTTGAAGAATTTTTAACAGCGCTTCGATGAGCTACTTCTGTATGTAGTTCACGCGTGTGGACTCAAGCAGTACCCGGCTAAAGGTTATAGTTCAGTTCCATAAAAAAAATGGTTCGAACTGACTACCGAATGAAGGTAAATAGAAAGATTCGGTATAAAACTCTTCCAGTTCTCATGCATACCGGCGGGACAACATGACATCTATCCAGGTAGCTATATTGCTGCCTTTTCCCAATACCGTCACCTCGGATTATTTTTCTTGCAGGGAAGTCACGTCGGATGTTGTTGGTGTCAGGAATTTGTTATCATCACGACAATGCTTAGGCACAGTTCCATCGATCGAGGGACGAGATTCAGTTGGCTCAGAGCATACTATATGGTCCATGCTAGGCGCATCCCCGTCGGAAACAAGAAGTCGCCTGGAGTCGCACACATGCAGACTGATGGTGCGAGAGCTGACGGATGGAAGTGTTTGCATAAGTGCTTGATGAGCACCTTCTGCACACTCAAGGTTGGATCCTGAACATTTGCATGTCAAGATCAGGCAAGCGAAATCGTCAAAAAAGAGAAAAGAAAGTTTCGCCCAAGTCCAGCTCGAATATTTCCCTGTTTCGTATGTGAATTCTAATATTTCTTTATTTCTTTTCACACCATGCATTTGTACGTGATCAACATTCAAATATTCTCAAAACAAATCCTAATTACAAGAAGGCTCTCAATGTAGCCAACAAAAGGGATAACAAAGCATAGATTAGATGAACTGTTCACTAGACCGATGAGACATATAAATCTAGACAATTCAGAAGTATTATTTTTTTTTCAGCACGCACATTTATTTTTGTGAAATTGTACAGCACAGTCAAATATAGATTCAATGTCCAATAATCACTTCATCATTCTAGGGTTGTTTTCTTGGTTGCCGCTGTTCTAACTTATGGATTGTTTGTTAAGAGATATAGTGAAGATAGCTCAATGCCTCAATGCTAACCAGTTGACGAATGTGAGAGGGCCATTGATGGTCAGCACTGCGATGAAAAACTATTGACTGCTTGACGCCCGAGGGAGTTATTAATGGCAATCGGCGTGTAATATAAGAAGAGTGTTCTCCACATATAAACTTGCGCACAAAGACTCGGTCTTGGATGAGTCTCGATATCATAGGATCAAATCAGAATATTGTATTTGAACATTATGAAATTTTCTAAAAACAGTTTACAACATACCTACATGCTATATATACGAAGAAGAAAACATCTCAGATTTCAATCCCTAATTAGAGAAATAATAGAAGAAAAAAATTAACTATGAATACTGTCAGCTTTGTGTGAAGAGTATTTAACTCTTTTCACATCAATATTTTGTGTTTTTGGGTTTCCAAGTGTAAATCAATTTTGAAGTGTACATCGATATGTGTGTTTTTAGAGAAGTTATGTACGGGTTTTGTATTTTAGAAAAAATATCTCACATATCCTACTTAAGGCAACACCTGAGTTTGCAAAAGAGTTATGATTAAGAATATCAATGTTAACCAGTATACAAATATGAAAAATACATAGGGCCGATATACCATTCCTCAGTGGAGTGCCAAGTACAAATCTACGACCCTTTGCTTAAAATGAATTTATGTTATATAAATTCAGCGATGAAGCAATGTCTTTCTTTTGGAGTTGTCGAAATAGGGTTTATAGAACCACGGCATATGCTTCATTAAAGATGAAAGTAGCAGCTGGATCTCAAAAAAGAAGAGTGAAAAAATAATCATAATTTCAAATTACCATGTTATCAGAGTGAACAGGTAAGCTCTACAGTTTTTCATGGAAACACTAAGCCACTTAACTAGTTGATTACAAATTTATCTGGTAAAATTTAGACCCTCAGGAATAGATGTTTTATCAAATATACAATGGTATTTCGAAATACCAAAATTGCCTCTTTATTTGTAAGATTTTTGCAGTGAATCAAACTAATACGTCTATATTTTTGTCATATTTTTGCTATAATGTTTCAATTACAAGAGACTTAATTAGAGCCATACAAAATCAATTAACTTACATATTAATGTACTAAAACTACATATATATATATATATAGTTGTACAGTTACAAATCTAGCCGCGCAAATGCGCGGGCCACCCCGCTAGTTTTTTTTATAAAAAAGACAAAAACACCGGGCTTTAAATTATTGACACCCTGAGCGATCATTGTGATACATACAGGGGGATTGGTCGAAGAAGTAAACCTGTTTTGTTTTAACAAGACATAGAGTGGAGATCCTGAGCACATGCACGCCCGTGACGTGATGATGTATAAGCCATGTTGAAGATTGCCCTCCTTTCTCCATAAGTTTATACTTTTGGGTTCGGTGCATACAATTCTACATGTTATGAGAGCCAAATGTTATCGTGTTCAAGATCCAAGTGATACAATTTTAAACAAAAAAATACGTCCCAATTTTGGTCCATGTTTGGGACTGAAAGAGCCCGGGCGAGGGACGCACCATCGACGGCGATGATGGAGTGAGGAGGTTCACATGTGAGCACCATGGCCTCCAGCGCTCAATGCCATGCCACATCTATACAGGGCGCACGAGGAGCTCGGCCTTAGTGATCACTTGATGAAAGCGGCATTGGGCGTGAGGGTCCCTACAAGCGTGAGGCCATGACCTCTCTGACAGTCGGGTCGGGACCAACTATGTACCATTTTTATAAAAATAAAAAACATATTGTTCTTTTAAATTAATAACACTCTGAATGGTCATTGTGATACAAGGGGATTGATGGAAGAAATGCAACTTTAAAAAAAAAGACATAGCGTGGAGACTTGAGCACAAGCCCGTCCCGTGATGATAAGCTGTGTTGAAGAATGCCCTCCTTTTGCCCAACAGTTTAGACTTTTGGGTGGGCTGGTTCGGTGCATATAATTCTACATATTTTCAATGCCAAAACATATTATGTTCAAGATACTAACAAACCAAAATCGCATCCCACTGTTGGTCCATGTTTAGGACTGGAAGTGCCCGGGAGAGGGTGATCGAGTGTTGAACATTGGCATCCTGTCGTCAAAACTTTTACTCCCTCCGTTTCAAATTACTTGACACACATTTGTCTAGATATGGATGTATCTAGACACTAAATAAGTGTAAATTACAAATCCAAGTCAAATAAATTGGAACGGAGTGAGTAGGTTATTAGAAAGTGAAATGGTTCGGTGTATACAAATCTACGTGCTGGGAGAAATAACTAATCGTATTCACATGCCTGGATACGACAGCGGCCCGGAGGCAAATCGTTGAGAGCTAGCGTAAGGATCCAACAACCTCTTATGATACTGGTAGGGTAAACAATGAATACGATTCAGCCAAGAGCCCAAGACAATCCATGTGCCATGCTTCTTCGTGTTCCGAATTTGAAGCAGTAGATCGGGGGCTACAATAGGAGGGCTGTGACTGTGAGCTGTGCACTGCCCCCAGCAGTGCCGGGCTTCGCGACGATCATAATCGGCTCGTACGGGCTCTGTTGCTCCAGTTATAGCTAAGTAAATTGATTCCCTATACTCTATCGATCAACATAATTGTTCAATTATACTCGTAGGTGATAGATGCAGATCCATGGGTGGCAACATCCTAGGCTTGAAGTCTTAAGATTAATTTTCAGAAGATAAGATATCTAGCTTAGGGAAGGCTAGCTAGCTGGCTAAATATCAACGAACCCACTATGATCAGCTTTTTCGATGTGGTGTTTGTTGATTACCTTCAATATTTAGTCATACCGATTCATTACAACAACAAAAACATGCAATGGAGGCCGAAGGAATATTGAAGATCACGCTGAGAAACGATTACGTAGTTGGCGAGCGCATAGTTAATATTATAGCGCCCGTTTGGTCCTCAAAAAGCCAGTTCTAAGTACCTTACCTATCTTTATGATGTTGTTTTAGCAGTTACAGAATCAATGTTTCAGAACTACGTGGAGAGAAGACAAGGGGTCACGGGCCTAAAATTACGGAACCTAAAAATTGTGAACCAACCAGGTGATCCCACATTGTTCCATAAGAGCAGTCCTTAACAATATTGCCATAAGTGTAGCATTTCTATTGTTTTAGAGAGCCGTAAGAGTGTTTGTAAACGACCAGTGGCGCTCCCGCATCGCTCCCTCTAGAGCGACTCGGGGGGCGATCCAAAATCTAGCGCCGCCTACCTCCTACTACGCACATCACCCAAATATTGCGCGATGTGTAGCCATGATGGGCTTCGCTACGATCATAATAGACTTGTACATGCTCTGTTGATCTAGTTATAGCTAAGTAAATTAGTTGGGTTGCCTCTACTTTATCAACATAATTGTTCAATTATACTCATAGGTGATAGGTGATAGATGTAGATCCATCGGTCAAGCCCATTTGGAATGTTCTGGGCAATTTTTTCTAGGCCTAAAGCTTTAAGATTGATTTTTGCAAAGTGAGATATATAGCTTAGGGAAGGCCAGTAGCAGGCTAAATATCAAACAAGCCTACTATGACCAGCTTTTTCGATGTTGTGTTTGTAATTACCTTTAATATTTAGATATCCCGATTCATTACAAAAAAAAGGCATGCACTAGAAATAGGAGGAATATTGAAGATCGATCTAAGAAACCATTAAGTAGTTGGCGAGCGCATCTTCTATATCTAAATAGGAAAGACCCACTATAACGAATTCTCTCAACATGCAAGGTGCCCACCTCATCATACATCTTTCAACATTCCTAGCCTACCACCTAAGCAAATCTGCCACCTAATGAATAGGGAAAAAAATCAAATTTGTAACAATATTTCTCATGTGTAGATATTTTATTGTTTTAGAGATCTATAAGGGTGTTTGTAAGCTATTAGATTTTCATCGCTTCCAATAAATACAAAAGGAAGTACACACGATCGCTAGATGTGGGATTCTTTGTACACCTAAGGACCACACAAGGAATGGGTATTCAGACATTGGTGAAAAAATAATGGTTATCTAAGTCAAATTCTCCTTAAGCTACTTCGTGTGACTGTACCAGCAGCAGTAGATCGGGGGCTACAATAGGAGGGCTGTGACTGAGAGCTGTGCACTGCCCCCAGCTGTGCCCAATTTATGACCGAGTAATGAAGGATTCACGCCAAGCATGCGCGCGTATAACTGCGTAGTAGCACATGCCCACTTTAAACAGTACCTAAACACACGTTCGTCCAGTTTCGTTGCTGAATGCACATGAACGCTCCGTTGGCATGTGCTGGCTCTGACGGTTCAAACCACGCCAGGGCTTCGCGACGATCATAATTGGCTTGTACGGGCTCTGTTGCTCCAGTTATAGCTAAGTAAATTGATTCCCTATACTCTATCGATCAACATAATTGTTCAATTATACTCATAGGTGATAGATGCAGATCCATCGGTGTCAAGCTCCTTTGGATTGTTGTGGGCAACTTTCTAGGATTAAAGTCTTGAGATTAATTTTCAGAAGATGAGATATCTAGCTTAGGGAAGGCTAGCAGGCTAAAGATCAACGAACCCACTATGATCAGCTTTTTCGATGTGGTGTTTGTTGATTACCTTCAATATTTAGTCATACCGATTCATTACAAAAAAAAACATGCAATTGAGGCCGAAGGAATATTGAAGATCACGCTGAGAAAACGATTACGTAGTTGGCGAGCACATAGTTAATATTATGGCGCCGGTTTGGTCCTCGAAAAGTCAGTTCTAAGTACCTTTCCAATCTTGATGATGCTGTTTTAGCAGAAATGCTACACTTACGGACAAGCAGTTATGGAATCAATGTTATGAATTACGTGGAGAGAAAACAAGGGGTCACTGGCCAAAAATTACGGAACTTAAATTTTTGAACCAACCAAGTGATCCCACATTGTTCCATAAGAGCAGTTCGTAACAATATTGCCACAAGTGTAGCATTTTTGTTGTTTTAGATAGCTATAAGGGTGTTTGTAAACGACGAGCGGTGCCCCCGCATCGCTCCCACTGGAGTGACTCGGGCGGCGATCAAAACTCTAGCGCTGCCTACCTCCTACTACGCACAACACTCACGTACTGTGCGATGTGTAGCCATGATTGGCTTCGTGACGATCATAATCGGCTTGTACGGGGTCTGTTGCTATAGTTATAGCTAAGTAAATTAGTTGGGTTGCCTCTACTTTATCAACATAATTGTTCAATTTTACTCATAGCACTAGTGGAAACAACACTTTTAGTCCCAGGTGGTAAGCACCTTTAGGACCGGCTGCTCACCCCGTACCGCTAAACCGGGACTAGAGGCCTCCACCCTTTAGTCCCGGGTGGGTTACGACCCGGGACTAAAGGTGCTTCACGTGGCTGTCGTCGAGCTGCTGGGCTGGAGGACCTTTAGTCCCAGGTGGTAAACACCACCTGGGACTAAAGGTTACCAACCCAGAAAAAAGAAATTCTGATTTTTTTTTTAGTCTCGTGTTATTTTAATTCTATTCTGAAACTTTTCACTTAGCCACTCATTTAATCTCGAATTATACACTTAATCTTAGGTCAAACTAATTGCTCTGGTCAAACTTCCCATTGGGTCACCCATCCTCAGACAGCTCTAGTCCCAGCAAGCTTAACTTTTGAGTTCCTTTAATGTTAGCTTCCAAATGAGAAATGAGAACTTACTGATACTATCTTATCAATCATATTAACCCCTCGGTTACGATGTTACACCTTTTTATTTTTTAAATTTTAAAACTTTGTTTCAATAAGTAACAATGATTATGTAATAGTATATCTTGAATAAATAACAATAAAATGAATTTTACTTTATGTTTTTACATTTAATATGGAAGAATTCATATCTTTAAATCCGGAAATCGAAATTTGACAAATAAAATGTCTAAGTTGATTAGAAAAATGAGAGGAATTCAAATATGCTATACATATCATCTTTTGCATCACAGAAATATTGATAGTTAGAAATTTTGACCTATTTCGATGAATAGTCATGGCGGCCATTTTGATCGTTTTTTGAACAAAATCAAATAAATTGAATACCCCCTAAAAAAAGGTATCCTTTAGTATGGTTGTTTTAGGTTAGGACATAGGAACATCCAAAATCAAGATCCATCCAAATCTTGCAAAGATTCCCTCTGTTCATCCGAAGTGGGAATTTTCAGCTTTAAGTGCACAAACTTACTAGAGAGAAAGTGAAGCCGGTGAAGCCGGTCACACACCGGAGTAGGATCTTGGACATGTACAACACCCATCACACTTATAAACATATGGTATGAAATCATCTAGGTTTTGGTGGGGTTTCCGACGCTCCGGAGCCCCGCTTCGGTGAACCCTTGGACCCAATGGAAAAAAGTCAAACTTCCCATATACCCCTTTGAACGGAGTCGAAAGGGATAGGCCAGTGGAATTTTTTGCTTGGTTGTGTTACGTTAGGAAATATGAACATACAAAACCAAGATCCACCCAACTCTTGCAAAGATTCCCTCTGTTTCGCCCGAATTCGGAATTTTCAGCTATAAGTCCACCAACTTACTAGAGAAAATGTGAAGCCGGTGAAGCCGGTCACACACCGGAGTAGAATATTGGACATTTACAACACCCAAACAATTATATACATATGGTATGGAACCAGCTAGGTTTCGGTGGGGTTTCCAACTCTCCGGAGTGGCTCAAATCCCTTTTTCATATCAAGGACAGCCCCGCTTCGGTGAAACCCTAGACCTCTTCGATAAGAGTCATGGTGGCCATTTTGACCGCTTTTTGAAAACAATCAAATAAATTAAAAAAACCACTAAAAAGATATGGTGCAAAATGGTACCCATATAATTTCACAAAGAGTAATCCACATTTTATGAATAATCCTCAATTACTAGGAATTTTCTTGATTTTTACATAATTTCGTCTAGTTAAATGAGTTTATGCTGATTTTTCAAAAGTAATTTATCCTATTTAAATGAGTTCTTGTGATGCAAAAGATGATATAATTCTTAAATTTGGATTCCTCTCATTTTTCTAATCGATTTAGACATTTTATTTGTTCAATTTCAATTTACGGATTTTAAGATATGAATTATTTTATGTTAAACGAGCAGGGGCGATGCAATATATATGCAGAGGACCTCTAGTCCCGGTTCGTAATATGGACCGGGACTAGAGGGGTCTCGCACATGGCCATGCCATGCAAGAACCCTCTAGTCCCGGGCTGTATTACGACCCGGGACTAGAGCTCCCTAACGACCCGGGACTAGTACAAAACTTTTGACCCGGGACAAGTGCCCCCCTCTAGTCTCGGGTCGTAAGCCACCCGGGACTAGAGGCAAAATTGGCCCTAGACTAAAGGTCTCGTTTCTAGTAGTGTAGGTGATAGGTGATAGATGCAGATCTATCAGTTAAGCTCATTTGGATTGTTCTGGGCAAATTTCTAGGCTTAAAGTCTTAAGATTAATTTTCAGAAAAATGAGATGTATAGCGTAGGGAAGGCTAGCATGCTAAAGATCAACAAGCCCACTATGACCAGCTTTTTCGATGTCTTTTTTGTAATTACCTTCAATATTTAGGTACCCGGTTCATTAAAAAAAAACATGCAATAGAAACTGGAGGAATATTTAAGATCACGCTAAGAAAAGATTGTGTAGTCAGCGAGCACATAATTTATATTATAGAGCTCGTTTGGTCCATAGAAACTCAGTTTAATTAAGTACCTTACTAATCTTTAAGATGTTGTTTTAGCAGAAATGCTACAATTATGGACATGCAATCACAGAATCAATGTTACAAAAATTACATGTGACAGAAAACAAGGGGTCACGGACCTAAAATAACGGAACTTATAATACCATTAACCAGCGAGATGATCCCACATTGTTCCGTAAGAGCAGTTTGTAACAATATTTCACGTAAGTCGTAAGTGTAGATATTTTATTGTTTTAGAGATCCATAAGGGTGTTTGTAAGCCATTAGATTTTCATCGCTTCCAATAAATACAAAAAGAAGTACACGCGATCGCTAGATGAGGGCTTTATACACCTAAGGACCACAAGGAATGGGCATTCAAGACATTGGTGAAAAATAATTGTTATCTAAGTCAATCTCTCCTTAAGCTACTTACATATTATGGTGTTTCACAATTGGGAAAAAGATATTTGTGGAGAAACCATAACTGCTAAACCGCGAGGTCCAATTGTCTTTGGAGGGACTCGTGCTAATTAAGAAGACTTTTTGGTGACTTGGCTCCCTTCTGGTTGAAAATATTTTGCCAGGGGTGTTTTCAAGTGGATTTATACATAATGGGGTTATTGTTTCAGGTATGTTGCTCTATTTAATTCACAAACATAATATCACAAAATATAATTGTCATGGGACACTTGATTTTTTAACAAGCGACAATTCAACATATGTTCAAATAGATTGAGTAGCATGGTAAGCGGTCTATTATGCTTTTAACAATGGCCTTCCTCGCCCTATGCAAATCATCTTTAATTTTTTCGAGTGAATCTTGTGTGGAGATTTCTGGCACCCACGCTACAGTGATCCCGTTTTTAAGAAAATTAAAAAATCATACTCTCAAGTCTTTAAAAATCTCAGATTCTACGTGTTTCCAATCTTGTATTCCACAAACGTGCAAATTCTGAATTTGAAATACTTTATATACCGAGCTACACAAAAATAACAAATTTGTGGATCTGAGTATAGTGAACAATGCACACTTTCAAATCTAGAAAAGAAATAAGATTTTTCTTTTTCGTGTAGCCGTAGTACAAAAAATTTCTTGATTTGATATGCTTGTAGGATGCATCATCGAGTACATCCATAATGTTATTCATATTTTTTATAACTTGTAAACCTAGTTTTGAATTTTAAGAATAAATAAACAACTGAGCTCGAGAGTCAAAATGAGTTTTCAGTGATTTCTAGTTTTTTAATTATGCGGAACGATTTTGTGTTTGACAAGAAAAAGATGCATGATTAATAAATAAACAACGATTTTTTTAATTAATGGATAGTGTATTATCATACATCGTGCACAATGTAGGAAGATAATGGTGTTCCCCGTCAAAAAGATAATGGCTTACTTGACAGTTTACTAGTTGGCATGTACGTACAACGCACGTCTTTACAATTAAAGGGACGATTTAGAAGTAGAAATGACTATACCAGCATCTACATGGATTATTTGGTTTCTCGGTACAAATTATGAAGGTGTGCTCCTTGGACAAATTTTTAGCACAAATTATGTCATATCCTTAATGCACACTCATATACTTGGCACAACCTTCAGCGGTGGCACCGTCTCGGCCATCATCGTCTGCATGTAGAGGTTAAGAGGAAAAGTGCACAAAGCAGGCAGCGAACATGAAGGTTGTCACCATCCTCATCGTTGTTGTCGCGGAATTATGATCATGTCATGTTAAATTGCAACTTACTATATGATCATGTCAAGTTCAGTAGAAATGATCATCTAAAATTCAGATAAATATATATAGCTATTATACAATATAAAATTCAGATAAGTCAAAGAATTCTTTCGCAATTACACACATCGCAAGATTCTTCAGTTGCCTTTCAACACCACACATGCAGTGCAACAGATAGAAAATTCTAACCTGATTTAGAGATGATTCATACTACAAGTACAAGGACGACTATTTTTTTCTTTCCAAATCCACTGATCCACCTCACAGCACGAAGAAAAATCCTTTCCTTCACTGTGGTCTTCCAGCCGAGCAATCAATCATGTTCCAAGCACTACACAAGCGTTTCTTTCTGAAGAGGAAACGTAAGTACCTACCTGCTTACGCGTCAGAACTTGTGGCCTGGCTGCGGCGAGCTGGAGATAGTAGATAGGCGGGCGAGCTCCTGGTCTGCGTGTTCTTGGTCAAGGGTGAGGTCAGGTGTACAGGAGGCCAGAGGGGAGATAGCTTCTGCCCGCCACCAACCCATCCCGACGCCGCTCCAGTCCGCCTCCGCCCATGGCGCTGCAGGTTTGGTAGCGGAATTCCTTGAATCGGCGCCCGGAACAGCCGGATGAGCTGACGGCGACCTCAATTCGGTGGCAGCGCGCGAATCACGGCGGCGCTCGCGAGGATTTGAGCACTGGCCCGCTCGCCCTGCTCCCCGTCCCCATCCATGGGGACGGGGATGAATGGCGGTAAGGTCGTCCGCGTCGTGCTCCTCTCCCGCACCGCGGACCCATGCGGCGGCTGGAGCGCGCTGCCGTGGTCGAGATAGGTTACTGTCGAGTTCTGCCCGTCTGGATGTTTCGATTCGAGGTCTTCGCCGGTGCCGCGTGCGCGTCGCCACGTTCTGCTTCCGGCTCTCCTGCATCTGGCGACCTCGCCCTCCGGCTCCGCCCTAGCTCCCCTACATGCGGCGACCTCGCCGTGCCTTTCTCCTCCGTCCATGCCCCGGCTCCCCTGCCGGCGAGCCCCGCCTGCATCTAAACGGGCCGGCGCCGCCGCTCCCTCCTTTGGAGTCCACCCGGCGCACCGAACAGGAGCGTCAAGGGAGTTGACCCCCCGGGGCCTGGAGGCCGAGCGCCCAGACCACCGTCTCTGCCCTGTAGGCCGAGGGCCCAGACCGCCGCTGCCGCCCTCCAGGCCGAGGGTCGTCTCCATGCCCAACGCCAATTCGGCGGTGGCCCACAGGAATCGCGGCGGCGCTCGCTGGGTTCAGCGTCGGTCACACGCAGGAACTGTTTATTTTAGCGGCCGGGAGAGAAGAATAAAAGAACGAAACGGTATGGTGGCATTTTGGTCGTAATATGTGATTTAGTGGGAGGGCAAAACGGTAAAAAGTTGGTGTAGCAATCTGGACCGTTGATCAAATATGAACGTCTCAGATTTAATGTATCAACATAGCACAACACAATTTTATTCTTTTAATAGTAGTATAGATGACATGTTTTTTGTCAGGTTTAACTTGTAGACTTCTTAGTGCTAAGTCTTCGGTCTTTTTCTGTTTGGGTTACTTTTCGGATTTTTTTATTTCCAACAGTTCTGGTAATTCTCGGTCCACTGAGAATAAATTAAGTCTCAAGGGACACCGAGAACCGTGGTTCAGATTCGTGCAAAAGAAAATTATGAACTCTGAGATCAAATTGTACATCTTTTCAACTCAAAGAACAAACTGTTACGTCATCATGAACGAATTTTAGACATGAATGAATAAAATTGTGAAATCGACTGAGACCTATTTAATGCTCGGTTGACTGTGGCAGCATGCATCTTCCTTTCTATTTTGACAGAGCAGAGTATTTACATCTGCTTGGTCTATATATACAAGGTCACGCTTATTACTGCTGCTTCACTCAGACAAAGTACAGCAGGCGGCTGCTATAGTTGTCCAGCGCATCATGGTAGGAGGAAGGCTGCTCCTTTGCTTCGCCGTCTGCGCCGGACTGATGGTGGCAGGCGGCAATGCCGCGACCTCGGTCATCGTCGGCATGGCCCAGTGCGCCAGCTGCACGAGGAAGAGCATGACTACCGAGGCGGCGTTCAAGGGTACGTGCTGCCAACCGCCAAGTGCTACAACGATAAGTAATTATTTTAGTAGATTATCAGGCGTAATATGCTGCATTTTTTGTGCATCAGGTCTGAAGGTGGCGATCAAGTGCAACAACGGCAGCGCCGGCGCCGGCGAGTACGAGAGCAAGTTCGTCGGGGACCTCGATGACACGGGCGCCTTTGCCGTGGCCCTCCCCGCCGACCTGGACCTGCGTGGTGGAAGCGCCCAGTGCTTCGCGCAGCTGCACAGCGCGGCGAGCAGCGCGCCGTGCCCCGGGCAGGAGCCGTCCAGGATCGTGCCGCTGAACGAGTCCGAAAGCGGGGGCACCTTCGTCGCCGTCGCCGGCAGGACAACAACAGGCGCCGTGTCGGCGTCGCCCGAGTGCGCGTCGGCCAATATCTGCTTCCCGTGCCGCGTGTTCGGACGGAAGCCTTTCTACATGCACCGGCGCATGAGGCCCCTGCCGGACTACGGGATGCCGATGCCGGTCTACGATCAGCCCGTGTACGGGACGCCCATGCCGGAATACGACCCCACTCCAACCCCGGTATACGGAACACCCACGGCGGACTGCCCTCCCGAGGCGCCGGAGTACCCCGTGTACGGGACGCCAGCGCCGAGGTGCATGTGCAGCCCTACCATGGAAGCCGGATGCCAGTGCCCTACTGCGGCTCCCACGCCGGTGTACGGGACTCCGGCGCCGAGATGCATGTGCAGCCCTACTCCGGAACCAGGATGTCAGTGCCCTGCTGCAGCGACCACGCCGGTGTATGGGACACCGATGGCTCAACCACCTCCTCCTCCCACGCCAGTGTACGGGACTCCGGCGCCGAGATGCCTATGTACCCCTACTCCGGCGCCAGGATGCCAGTGCCCTTCCCCAACTCCCACGCCAGTGTACGGGACACCGATGCCTCAACCCCCTCCTCCCACGCCGGTGTACGGGACACCTGCTACCTACCCTCCTGCCACTCCGGTGTATGGACCTCCGGCGCCGGCATACGGAGCAGCCCCGACGCCAGAGTGCCCTCCAGCCGCGCCGGAGTACGGCACTCCCCGGCCCACCACTGAGCCACACAGGCTCCATTAATGGTAACTCTGACTTAATAATATATGCATGGAGAATAAAAAGTTATGTGACTTGACTCATAGTGTCGAAATGAGGGATATGGAGCTTGGTGTGCGTTGTACTCTGTGATTTGTTCCTATATGGAAATGGAAGCGTATTGTTGATGTCTTGATGATGATATGATGTTTTCTCCAATCAAAACAAACATATGGGTCCGCAGGCAGCATTTGACAATGGAAGCTGCATGATGATGATGAAATTATCTTTCTTAATTTTTTCTATCAAATTTCACCACATTATTGGCCCGTACGGGAGCAACACTATTTTATTTTTAAAAATTATTTGGAATACGAGACCGTTCCATTGATTTTTTAACAATCAGTTCTAAGGAATCACATTGAAATTATGGATTGCATACTAATTAAACTACTACCTCCGATCCGTATAAAGAGTCGGTAGATTTCAACGTACTTAGCACAATATCTCACCTGTACCAGCGATAATTTTTTAGGATCGGAGAGAGTAGCACATTTTTCATGTGAGGTAAACTTAAGAAACTAACTACCTACGACGTCGAGTGGTAGACTTAAGAATGGTAGATGAGTTATATGTGGCTAGTTTTCCACGACAGAGTGCCTAGCAGATCCATATTCCTAAAGGGGATATTAATGGGACTTGTCCTTTATGCGATCAAATGGACTCCACTGACCATCTTCTCTTGACTTACCCCGGCTGTTCTGGTCTGTGCCACCATTCTCAGACATGTTTTTGCATTGGATGGCGAATGATTCAATGGAGTGTGGTGGGGGGAACAGGGGAGATGGCTTTGGTGTGGCAGAAACGGTGTGGCATCTCTGCTGTATGGATTGGTGGATGCTTTGGAATGTCCGCAATCGCCTGGTGTTTGAGAAAAGTCCCCTAAATTATCCTTTTGATGAACCTAGTATAAAATTGTTAGTTTGTTACACTAAACTAGCATAGGGGCCCTCGCAAATGCGAGGGCGCACCACTTGTAGTTTTTTTTGAAATTTTTGGTTATACGATTTGGTGCTCTGAAGATAATTTTGTTCTCATCTTTACCTTATTGGTTATAAAATACACATTGTTCGGGTATGGATACTATTTTGAAGGCGTGAAGTTTACATTTTATTGTGTCAATGGTTATATTGCAAAGAAATTTAATTAAAGAGTCGCCACTTGTAGTTTTGTTGAAAGTTCCAGCTATATAATTTGTGTTCTGAAGATATTCTTTTCGCATGTTTATTTTGTGAATGGTTATATTGCAAAAAAATGAGACTACAGAATTATGAAATGTTTTGTTATAAAATCTGGTTATATTAACACTTTATTTATCGATATCTTATTTGTAAAGTAAGAGGTGAAGTTTGAAGGACATCGACCAAACTAATTTTTGCATGCTCGCTAGATCAATTTTGGCCTTTGTTTGAACCAACTCATACTAAAAGCACGATCTCTGAATTTTTTATTCTTGATGGAAAAGAGTTTCAGTATTTTCAAAATAAATGAAATTATGTTGGTAACATGTTGCGCATATTATGGTTGTAGTATTGAAGTAAATATAATGTAAAAAAATTGTATACACACAAAAAAAATTGTACTGATAAAATATTTTTGTATTTATACCCTATTGATGTATAGGTGCTTATATCAAATCAAAGTGAACAAACAATGTTATTACCCTTCATTTTTGAATGAATTAATGACATTGTTGCTTTCTATTTGTCATCTGGTATATTTTTTTTCAGTTTGTGTATGTCGTATTCTTCGCGATGATGTCTTACTAATAGGCTATGTTTGGGTATGACTTGCCAAGGCATGTTTGCTATGGCACACTCTCAATCCTATCTTTACCCATTATGGCGGGTGAGACTTGCTACCAAAAGAAATATGGAGAAGACGATCAAATTCCAGAAAACCTAAAGTGTGCCAAAAAGTTCTTAATTTAGATACATTGGCATCCATTTTTGTCTATACACTATTTTTATTGTTACTTTCTCCCTAAGTTTTTTTATATGCACACTTGTTCGCTTAAATTACTTCTCATTGATTTACTTAAATCCCCCAAGCCGAGACTTTTGTTGACCCAACAGTGAGATTTCTTTCAAACCAACAAATTGTTGGCGGAGACCCACCTAGTTAGACTGCTTCTTGAAAGAACATGGATGTCACAGGTCGTGAGACTACATAACTAATACTTTCTGCCGAATCTTAATAATAAATTTTAGATCAACCTAACACGGTCGGTAATTTATCTCAAACTTATTTCGAGCTTCGCACATCCTTTAGATTTTAATACCTCGATCGTTCATTTTCTTCCTTCTCTACACGATTCCTGGGTAAACTTATTTTCTCATGTTTAACATTCCAATTTCTCGGCTTTTAAAAACTTTTACAAAATACAAAATTTTCGAGAAAATTATTCGGCTTAATATGATATTTTCTAAATTGTTGGATTTGATTTAAATTAAATCAGACTTGAATTTAATATTTGGTTTAGATAATTGGGGAGAAATTCTCACTCAAAATATTACTTTGTATTTTCCCCATAGAGATAATAATTTTCCGAAAATCAATTCTATGGTTTTTCTATACAGAAAAAACATTTTCTTTAATATCTGGCCGGATGGGCTTCAAGCCCATCTTCCTTTATTTTATTTTATTTTATTTTCTCTTCTTTCTATTTCTGGGCCGGATTCTTTGGCCCATCCTGCTTTGCCTCACCTCTCTACCCTCCACCAGCATGGGCCGGCCCACCAAGGGCACGATCCATAACTCGGTCGGTTCGATCCTTCGATCGATTCATCCAATCTTTCTAGGAAACGTGTTGTTTCTTTTCGTGTTTGGTGGTACGTGTTAAAACTAACTTATTTGTACCTCATAAAAGTTGTATGTAATTTTTTCATCTTTTAATCTCAACCATCACGATCAAAATCAACGGATTATATATTTATAACCTATGTGGATTAACGTGGTGCCTCGAAAAACTCTCTCATTTTGCTTTTCGTATATAATACATAGATGTCCCATGCAGGTTAGGTCATCTCTAGCCGATCCCTTAAAAGGTGGTTAGGAGAGTAACTTTTTGTTTTTGTGTTAATGGACTAAATCGCATCTCGCCGATCACTATCGGCTTTAGATGAGTATAATATTCACTTATGGGCTACTCGGTCGCTTATATTTACTCAGCCACCTACTCGATGAGTATAACTTCCCCTTCCCCCACTTGTCACAACTCTCCCCCGCTCGTCTGCATCCACTCCCGCGTCGTCTTCCTTGCCTCCGCGAGCCACCACACGCTACCACGTAGCACCAGCCGGCCTCCTCCCCAACTATAATTCATTTGACGCTCGTCTTCATCAATCAACACTTCTACGTCCGTCACGATGTCGCCCGGTTCGATATACACAGGCCTTGGCAGTGTCGCGTTTCGACAGGATCCATCAGGGACCAATCTACGACGCCACCCCGACCGCTTTTTTGCCACCTCGAGGTGGGCCTATCAAAGAGGAATACATGGTGGAACTTTGCCGCCTATATCTGGAACACGTCGTGGAGGACTCCCGACAATACGAGTTCGATATGTTGGGGAAGACCGATGTAGCCAGCCGTCTGGTGCGTCGGTCATCGACATTTGCTCTAACAACGACGAGAAATGTGAGAAGATCATGGCTAAGATCACCGACAAACGACTAGTTTTTATTTTCAAATTTGGTTTAAATATCATTTTAATTTGTGTAAATGTAGGTTGTGCTAGTAGTTTGAATCAATTTAGATAGACTAGTTTAAATACGTGAGATATCTGAATATGGACTTATCTATTGAATAACTTGCAATTGAAAGAAAATTATAAAGTTAGCCAAAATTCAAAATCGTCGACCAAGTCATCCAAAACATTGCCAGTTAAGAAATAATTTTGATGCAAACAAAGGCGAGAACCACCAGTTCAGCACATCGAGCATCCACTTTTTTTTGATAAAGATCGAGCATCCACTTGCCTCTAGCGGAGGGAAAACACGAACCCTAAACCGTGTACTACAAGATTATCGAGAAGTAAACAAGTTGACAATATGAAATATCACCCTAATCCACTCCATCAGACATACCTGCAAATCAGTTAATGAAACAGATGCGTCAGACACGTAGGGTCCGCTGTATCATTTCTAAGGGCAACTCCTCGAGTTTGTATCTTCTCTTTGTTTTATTTGGCCCCGTTTGGGGAGATACTGGATAGTTGTCACGAGAGTGTGAATAAAATAAACTATAATTTAACCAAATTAAAACTAAACTTTAAACTTAGTAATATATTTATAAACCATATTTATAGCATTAAACTAAAACCATAAACATAATTGAAATCGACGAGAATAACAACCGGAGCAAACGTGGGCGGTGGTGGCGGGTTCTTATAAACGGAGTCTCGAACAACATGACATCCTTGCTCAGAGCATAAATGATGCTTCTTCAACTCAACTGATGTTTTATAAGCTGAGAACACATTTTATAAGCTGATACCCAACTGCAGTTTTGGAAATTTTCTATGCTAATCAAATAAGTGGTTTAAGTTGAAAAAAAGTGGAGTATATCAAATACGTACTACCTCTGATCCATATTAGTGGACACAACTTTGTCTAGATACACATGTATCTAATATAAATACTTAACTATATACATATGAATTTAGACAAATCTATGCCCATTAATATGGAACGGAGGGAGTAGGAGATTTGTGATGAGGAATAATCGTGGACAGGAGACATTTGGTCACGCAAGCGCAGCGCCGTCAATCCACCACACCCGACGCGCCACGTATCCTCACAAGGGTACAACCGTAAATTTTCGCAAGCGACGAGGCGTGGGGGAAGCAACGCACCGCGTAGACGGATTTCGGGACCGGGAGAAAGGGGATCTCGCCGTGACGCGCCATGGAGCTCACCGGCGTTGCTGCCCTCCGGCGATCGTTGGCGGTGGTCCCGAGGGAGAGAATCAGGCGAGCACCGTCCAGGGTGTCCTGCGTCGCCCGCGGCGGCGGTGTATTCGCCGACGAGGCGCTCAGGTACTACGAGGCGGCGCCGCGGAAGGCCGTAGAGGCGGCCGCGAGGGACCTCTCCAAGCTCCGGGCCATGGGCCTCGTCGCCGGAGACGCCGCCAAGGAGAAGATCCTCTCGGTGAGCCCCCTCCCTTCTCACCTATCGATTTCGTGGTTCTCTTCGCATTTATGCTTCGGATTAGGGTCGACAACGACGACAAGTCTTGATTTCGGATCAGTTTAGCACGATTGGACATGAATTTGATTGCAATTAGTTAGCGGATAGTTTCATGTTGTGCGTACTGTGTGAATTGTGATAAAATTGAGACCTGATTTGTGTGGTGATGTGAATACAGGAAGCCACAGAGCTGCTGTTTCAGGAGTTGAGTCGGATGAAGGATGCAGAGGACGAGCTGAAGAAGAAGCAAAAAGAGGAGAAGGCCGCGATGAAAGCACTGAGGAAGCAGGAGAAGGAGGCGAAGAAGGCCGCAACGGAATGCGGAGATGGCTCCTCTGAATCGAGCGAGAGCGACTGTGAGGAGGGCCAATCCATGAAAACGAGCTGTGTTGCCACCTCGTCGATGCATGGAACTGAGCAAGGAATGGTGCTGTCGATGTCGGTGCCCCAAATTGCTGCTGTCCCGGCAATGGACTTTGACAAGGCTGCGATGAAGGCCACGAAGAAGATGGAGAAGGAACAAAAGAAAGCTGCAAAGAAGGCCTTGGAGATGAAAAAGGAGGAAGAGAAGAGGATGGCCATGCTGAATCCCTGCAAGGACAAAGATAGCTCCTCATGCTCGTCAGAATCCAGCGACAGCGAGTGCGAGACTGGAGTCCTCAGAATGAGCAGCTGTGCCACCGTCATCGCTTCTAGAGCACCACCTGCAAGCACTGTTTTCCCCATCATAGTGCCTCAAATACCACACTCCGTGGCACCAGATGCCCAGATCTCTCCAGGGATAGCAAATGCCATCACCAGCGTTGCCCTTGTCGAAAAACCACCGAACAGAATCGAGGTCTGCATGGGCGGCAAATGCAAGAAGTCCGGATCCCTCTCTGTCCTGCAGGAGTTTGAGAAGGAGATGGGCACTGGCGGCGCGGTCGTCCGATGCAAATGCTTGGGGAAGTGCGGAGAAGGCCCGAACGTCCGATTGCAGAGGGAGGGCTCTGTAGGGAAGGATGGTCTCATCTGCATTGGTGTAGCCTTGGATGATGTTGGCGCCATAGTGGCAGGCTTACTGGCAGGCGGCATATAAACTGATGATGGTCACCTAGACCTGGTTCAGGTTGTACTTACAGGCGTGGACTGCTTGCTACTTCCTGCAGTATAATATGTTGTAGATAATCATGCCCCTGGCGAGCTGATGTATTGCTGGGCTTAATAAGCTGATGTTTACTACAGATTCATGTCAAATCAAGAGTTCAGGTTCCATGTCACTTCTGTGATTCTCCGTGTTTTGAAATCTAAGCAAAATCTGTTAGGCGTTAGCACCACGCAGTTCCCAAAGAAAAATCGGCGCTGTCAATACCATCCTGCCATCATCCACTTACTCGGGAGCCATTACCATGAGCATAACCCAGGTCCTTGCAGGTCAAGGAGTTGCGACAAAACAGTGAAAGGGAATTCACCTCACTGGCTTACTCTGCTACCATCACTAGAATGAACCCAAGTTATTTGTGCATTTCATCTAGACTAGCGGTGGGAACACCAGCAGCAATCGGGACAAGTGCACCACCACTGGCAACGGTGGATCATCTGTCAAGTCCCGCTGTTACAAGCGGTTTAACCATGACTTCATGGATGTCGAGGGAGGGAGCGGCACCGATAGGCAGCTTGCCCTGGCCATGGCTGCTGCCCACAGCGTCGGTAGCGCGACAACATTGTATCCTGTTGATCCAGCATGGTATGCCAACTTGGATGCCACACCAACTTGGATGCCACACGTCACCTCTCCCATGACCCGCAGAAGTTGACCACCAAGGAGCCCTTCCTCGACCATGATCAAGTTCATGCTATTGCTGCAAATGGAACAGGTAAGCTTATCCGTAATGTTGGTCTTGGACTTCTATGGTTCTACATATTCCATCATTAAAACCATCACATCTAAATTGGGTCCTTGTTTCACATGTTACTTGTAATCTGCTTTTTATGAGTAAACTCACACATGACAATAATGTTTTTCTCGAACATCACCCTGATGATATCTATACCTCTTATAAAGCAAAACCCCACTAAGTTCAATTATGATTTTTCTATCTCTACATGCAGCATAGCCACATCATCAAGTAATCACAGCCGTAGGATCTTAGATCGCCATCCGTCCACTGTTCCACCCAGACATGCCGAGACAATCTATACAAAGTTTGTCCCTGTGCAATTTCCGTGAAAAAAAATCGTGCGTAAAGGAAAAGTCACACACATAGAATTAATTTCAAGCCGTGTGTAAACTGTAACTGATGCACATCGAGGGTGGAGTTATTGTTTCTTTTCCCGAGTCGTCTTTTCAAGTGCAACACCAGCCCTCCGCTTTTCTGCTTCCACGCTTTTAACCTCCTCATCGTCTCTCCAGCGCTCTGGCACCACCAAAAGTCACCATACTCCTGCACATCACGAGAGCATCCAACTCTAGCTGAGTCAAGCCATGCGCTCACGGCTCACTTCGTCGCCGCCGACTGCATCTTTCTCAAATGCTGCCGGCCGCATCTTTGTCAAACGGGACAGAGTGCAGAGCGATGGTGTCTATGGCTCTATGCTACCGAGCATCATTCCAGACTATCTTTGTGAAGACGGTTACATCATTCTCAAAACCTTCTTTGTCTTTACTGCCGCGGGCATAGATTTTTCTCATATGCGAGTGCAGAGGGATGGTGTCTATGCATTGCTTATCCAATGTAAACCTTCTCTGAATCCCAGACTATATTTCAGAGTGGTGCCGACTTGCCGAAAATGTAGTTGATTCCCCGTAAGGCATGAGGCAACAGTTAGAAAGGTAATATTCTGGATATGTTGAGTTGGCAGATATCGGTTACACGAATGTTTCTGTACAGAATACAATTGCACATATGTTGGTGTCTTACATTGTTTGCTTGATTGACTGGTTCTTGATTTGATTTTGTTTAGACCATGAATTTGATATTTGTTGTATACGCGAGAACAAGCTAGCAAGGATTGGCACACTAAGGTATGTGTTATTTAACCCCCTTTGCCATACATACACGCATGTCCCCTAACTCATTTACTTAATTTTTTAGCCTACAAATTTAACAAGCAGGAATAACATATTTTATTGAGTTTGCAGCATAACGACACACCAAAATTTGGCCGCAAGAGTATGTTATAATTGCAGACCCTTTGATTTTCAGATTAATGCTTTGACAATAATGCGAAAAATTATCTCCAGTTATTTCCCCCTCTCATTTTGATTCTTCACCTTTAATTTTGTTTCAGTTCTTAGGTGACACCTACACGCGTTTGTGTAACTGCTATAGACTATAGTACGCAGATTGATTAGGCATCGCAAGTTTCCGAATGATTCTCATTTATTTTTCTTGAATTGATCAATGCAAAGATTTTTTTAGCGCAGGCTGCATGATAGGTTTCTGCAATGAGTGCAAGCAAGGAATACACGGATACTCTAGCTGAAGTGTAAACTGAATTTCAAACAAGTTGGTCAGACATGCACCTCTTAGAATTATAAGTGCTAAATGTTGTTCCATAATTAACTCCGTCCTACTCCCTCAGGTATGCAACAATATGCATACGTTAGAATGTATGTATGGTTATGGAAAGGAAAGTCGGCTGATGTATTTGTCTAAACAACATTTCTAAGATTATTTACTTATTTACACATTTTGTTTCAAGTTTAACTTCATGACTAAAACTGATATAGGTGAATTTCACCCTCTGATGAATTAGTTTGCTTCTAACAATTTCCCGCTGCAACGCGCGGGGTTTTCATCTAGTTTTTGTAAAGAACTGGGACACAAGGGAAACTCTTTTTGGATTTCGATGTCGTAGTGGTATCTACTCCATTAATGCTCCTACCATCAAGCAAGCTTTCAACAGTGTCAAGGTGTCGCCGGATAAGTGGCACCCTCGCATAGGTCATTTAGCTTCGCAAGTCGTTCAACCAGCTGTTCTTCATAGGTATGAGTTGCCTTTGCATTTAGAGCCAAGTTCCAATAAAGCAATTTGTGATGCTTGCCAACAAGGTAAAATTCATCAATTGCCTTTTTCGTTATCTACTTGTGCAAGCAAAACTTCTTTAGAGCTTATTTTCTCAAAGTGCGTAATAGGCTTAAACATATGCAAGTTGTGTAATATGCTCAACTCGTAGGCGGTATTGCAGAAAAGCTAAGGTCGAAAAAGTCTTCAGGAAGGCGTAGGATCAAGCTGGCGATGCGTCAAATCTTCTCAATCTCTTGTGGCTGGGCTCCGAAAAAGTACCAAGGCGGATGAAACCGATGAAATGAAGTCTCTTGATCTGTGTGTTTAGTCACCTGGTTCATGTTTTTTGGGTCTGTCGGTTGTTGGGTGTGCTTGGTGCTCCTTCGTGAGTGTGGCAACTGTCTGCTCCAGGTTACGTTGTAGCTGTTGGTGGTTTGTACTTTGTTTTCTGTTTCCTTTCTGTTTCGTTTAGTTGTGTCCTAGAAAACTGGGTTTTTTTTAAATAGAAATCGACAGGGGAGCTCGTAATTAGAAAAAAAAGGCTTGGCCACAGGAAGAACAATCTTGTTTAGAAATAAAAGCGTACGTACGTGCAGGTGCTGCATATTACAAACCACAATAACCTTCTCTGTCAACAAACAAAAACCCATAATAACCATCCATTTCAGCTATCCGCTCATTTCAAATCCTCAGATGCACATGAAGACTCAAAACAAACAGAACCGTCTTCTACTCTTCTTGTGATTCCTGTCAAACACGTTGGCTTCTGTCTACCTCCCTTTCTCTTCTTCTTCAGTTTTTTCTTCTTTGGTCTTCTTTCTCGCGCTCGCCTTGTTGCTGTCGTTGATCATTACCCTCATGTTAGAGGTGCAAAGGGCGACATTTGCAGACATGTTGGTGCAACGTTGTAGCTACTCTCGTGGAGTTCACAAGAAAGAGGAAACGAGATGGATGCCTTTTCTCTTCTTCGAGATTGGAAGGAAGCTGAGCCCAAATGCTGTATCTCAGTCTCAGGTGTATGCTCGCGTTGCAACCCAAAGCGCGCCTGTAGTCGGAATAGGAGGTCGGTCCTGAGATTGGGATGATATTCCGAGTACGGTCTCCTCGACCTGCTCCTCCCTCCTCGTTGCTCCTGTAAGCGGCGCGCGCAGGAGGGAAACCCTAACCCCGCTGAAGTCGCCCCCCCACTCTCCCTTCTCTCACTGATAAAAGCATTGGGAGTCTTGCGGAGGAAGACCACCTCAGCTTACAAGTCTTAATTCAACCTGAAATGCTGCAAAAGGGAGAACACATGTGCAAAAGAATAGTGGGTGTCAAGGAGCGATTCGGCCATTCCTAATACTTTGATGATGTTCAGTTGACGAGTACAATGCGACAAATCACAAAGAAATGTTCAGTTATGGTAGCTTATGCACTCTGCTTAGTCGTATCGTCAATCATGGCTCCATATACTTAAAGCAAACTGCAATTGTCTATACAGCACTTGCTGAAAGGGAAGAACACATTGTACGTCCATCATAAAAGAGCTCCTTGACAAATGAGCTATTAATCTCTTGACAGATACCTAGAAATTATTTCTCAACTCCCTATGATTAGTTCATCTATAACAATACCATAAGTTCTTAGTACGGCCACCGCAATCTCATGTATAACTCATAGCGAGTAGAATGAAGGCGCATCAGCTGTCTATCAGGCCATGAGTAAAGATCTTACTCATCATTGGATGACCCAACGATGTTGAAATCGGCCTTGACAACATAGTTCGATTCAATAAGATAGCCCCCCGACAGGTCCTTGAAATTCTTGAGTGGAATGAAGTTGGGCCATCCCCAGGAACTTCCAAACACCGTGGGACCTGCGATCGTAACATAAGTAAGATCAACCAAGTTCAAACACTACTTTCTTTGAATTACACACAAGCATTGATAGTTGATAAGGAGAGTTGAACCTGAAGTTCTAGTGAAGTTTTTCCCATTCTTTTGGTCCTGTATGGATAGAGTTATTTCAACCACGTTCCTTGATTCGAGAGGCTGCTCATTTGAGGCGTCCAGGAATAAGAACAGGGAGAGGCAATCAGTGCTGCACTTGTCACCTCGTGGATACATGCCGATATACCTGTTGAGTGTTGACAAACATGTAAAGTGACTGTTCAAATAGAATTGTATACCTGGAAAATGTATTTCAGTAATTTGGTAAGTTACTGAAACTGAAATTGGTTGCTGCTGCTTATCTCTAGAAACAGAGTTGCTTGGTTCCATGCTTAGAAGTAAGGCAACAGATAGGTATATGATAAAATGTATCATAATTAATAGCACATGTGCATTTTTATATAAATAATTTATGAACTAACTGATAACAAATGGATACCATTTATGTCCGCCCACTTCAAATGTAGGAGAACAAACAATGTCCTTGGACTCCAATTCAAGGAAATTGTTCATGGTCCAGGTGTATGTCCCTTTCACAAATCCCTTCTTCTGAACAAAGAAGTTCCGGACAGTGGTAGCCTTCTTCTGAACCACAACTGCTTTCTTTTTAGGAGATGAGACATCAATCTTTAATATCTTCACACCAAAGACACAGCTATCATCAACTAGAAAGGCGGACGATTTCAGTAGCTCCTGACGAGGAATCAAGCATTTCTTCTCCGAGTAATTATTCTTCAACTCAAAGTTGTAGTCAGCTGCGTTTAGGGAAAGGTTAGATAATTCAAAAAATAATCCACCTTTTTAATTTCGTAAAATGACCTAATTAATCATTCAAATCACATACTCCCGTATTGCGCCTTCTTATTTCATAACACTAACTTCAACTTTGTTGTATTGTATAAAAATACTTTGGAGTTGAAAAGAAGTATTCAAATGACATGTGTTATTTTACAATAACCCATGTTTGTAGCAATTATAAACCACAACCTACCCTATATGATATACGATTTCTAATCCCTTATGATATTCCTTCCATAAAAAGGATCCTAACTACCTTGATTACCTATCGTTCGAAAGTGCACTAACATAGATATGACACTGAGCAGAGGCAGTATGATTATAGAAAGATGAACTTGTATGTAAGATGGAAATAACAGAAGTGATATATAAACAACTTTCGCCTGAGTTAAGAGTTTAACCAGAAAACAAAGTACTGAATTACGTCATGCAAGGATTATCAAATTACAAGAGAACATTTATATGTAGTCTGTAATGTTGTTCGAATAAGAAAATTCTCATATGTGACTTGGTGATGTGAAAACTATTTATCATATGGCAGAACGAACTATAGATTACTATTGATCGAATTTCAATCTAAAATTCTAACTGAAGGAGGACAAAGATGAATGTGCTTGAATATATAAATTCATGAGACAACCTTTACATCCGCAATACATTCGATTTGAATGGTTGTATACTGAAAACTCAAACACTGCATGGACCGTGTGACCTTGCTCCAACATATATGGATATAGCATAAGATTAAGAGCAACATATGGAGTTCCACTTCCACCACCACTTTTTGTATGCATTGGACTCACTTGCAAGAACCTGGTATATATATGAATAGATGAGCAGAAAACAAAGTCAGTCTGGAATTCATAACTGAACTTAGGATTAAGCCTAATTTCTTCACTCCATGGCTCCTATCTACCTTCAGAGTCTGACTGTTCGTGTATGGGATTGGGATTGATTATTTGATTCCACTGAAAAAGTTATTTCTATCTAATCAACATAGTATATGAGATTAATATGGATATTGACAGAATAATATTACTTTACAAATGGAATCTATATTACGTTAATTTTGTAAAGTCCCTTTTTTAGACGAAAGGCTCAAATGAAGCCCGGCTTTAAATTAATAAATCCAACACGGCAACAGCAAAGTTCAAAGTTTACAGTTGCAATTGTGATGCGTACCATGTATACCCAGAGCAGTCAAAAGGACCAGATGTGCTGGTGTGGCTTTTCTCTCTAGTAGCGCCGAGAAGTCATGGATCTTCCATTCTAAATCTGGAACATGGCTCTTTCCAAGCAGCGCAGGAGCTGAAATTTGGACAAGTGCATTACTCGTAATTACATAACAGAGAAGAAGAAAAAGGGGGAATTGTGCTGTGAGCAAATTCATGTGCATGTTGCAGTTCCAAACAAAAGATTTACAATACCGGCCAGTGGGGACTGGGGTGGGGAGTCGAATGCTGCAGAATAGTTATATGAACGGAAATCCTGAGTATACTACAGTTATTTGTGATTATATGAATGAAAATCTTCACTATACTAGAGTTATTTGTGAGAAGTGGCCGGCCATTAATCTATTACATTAGTTAGTCATGTCACCAATCAGGAGTAGACGAATACAGAAGGTGGATTCTTTACTCAGATATGAATAGCCTCTACTATTTCTTCTAATGAAAAGCCACCGCGATCAAGAAAAAAAGGGGAGCGCTATATGCAACACATGCTGCTTATAATTAATCAACACGATGGTGGTAGCAAGTGCTTCTTCAATTCAGGGATACAGTTTCATATATGTTAACTTAGTTCGCTTGAGGAACTGCTGTAAATTGCCTCTAACTTTTGTTTATTGGAGACACGATTTGTACTTAGGATTTGTAAACATACCTCTACTTCCGGAGTTGCCCATATCTCTGTGCCCTTCTCTTGTCTCCTCGGCTGCAAGTGAAATTACGAAGGCATCATGGAGAGATGGATAATCTTGAAATATGCGTGATTCACATAAAAAAAAATCCAAGAAGTATGGGGGCGATAGAAGGGTAGATTTAGGAAAAACTTGCTTCACTCGCGGTCGATTACAATAAGAAAAAGCAAATAACTCGCACCGTGAAACCTGTTATAAACGATAGCAAAGAAACGACGAAGAGCGGAACGATCAAACCAAAGGGGACACGAGATTTTAACGTGGAAAACCTCTCCAAACAAAGGAGAGGAAAAAACCACGGGCGCTAGCCAGCAACACTTCACTATATCGGGGTGAGGTTACAAACGCCGGAGATTTACACAATGCGACTTATCCCAACCGGCGGCTTATAAGAGGAATATATGGTGGCATAAAACACTAGGTCGGCTGCGATCCGACCCGGAAACGACCCGTACCGTACCCCCCTCCGTGCATACCGGGGCGCTCCGCTCTCCTTCGTCATAAGTTGGCCTTCAGCTTACCTTTTGCAACAACATCACGCACATAATGGTATTTGACGTCAATGTGCTTTGTTCTCTTATGGAACATCTGATCCTTAGTAAGGTAAATAACACTTTGACTGTCACAAAACAGGTTAATGCAAGTATCATCTCCACAAAGCTCAGCAAACAAACCTTTCAGCCAAACCGATTCTTTACATGCTTCAGCAATAGCCATGTACTCTGCTTCAGTGGTAGACTGGGCAACAACGGATTGCAACGTTGCCCTCCAACTCACGGCACAACCACCAAGCGTGAACACATAACCTGTGAGGGATCTCCTCTTATCCAAATCGGTAGCAAAATCTGAATCCACATAGCCTGCGAGTGCCTCATCAGTCTTACCGAACTTGAGGCAAGCATTGGACCTTCATCACAAGTTGGCCTTCATCAGTATAGAATTTGGATCATCATAAACAACAAATCCCTCTAGGGCGGAGGAGAAGAGGGGAAGAGGAGAAAGACCTGGATTTGGGTGCAGATCGAGCGGCGCCTCGCAATGGCTTCCTGGGACGGTGTTGGAGCTGCGAGCTAAAGCTAAGGGGGGTTTTATGGAGGTTGCATCAGGCAGCCGGCCCGAACCCAAAAAGCCCGGAATTTATTCCCCACCTAAACCTAGCCTACTTTCACTTTCCCTGTGTCGACGCGACGACCTCAACTCCCAGGTCCCAGCCGCAGACACCACACGCATCGTTGCCGCGCCAAGCCTGACTCACCGCCTCGCTCATTCCTCGAGTAGTTCTGTTCCAAGCCGGGACACGCACGGGAAGGCAATTTTTTTAAAAGTCCAAATCTATTGATAATTGTTAGAGTATATTTGTGATACAGAAAGATATGGTAGAGATAGGATTTGTTTCTTGTCTTATACTCCAAGTCGGTCCTTTGTACTCCTATATATACTCGCCCATGAGGCTCAATAATACATCCATCATATTCCGCCAATCTCATAATTCTACATCGTATCAGCCTTACTTCGATCCTAAACCCTAGCCGCCGTCGCTTCCGCACCGCGCGCCCCCGGCGAGGTTGATCTCCATGATCTCGGCCGGGGGCCGCCCGCCCGTACCTAGGGTTCGTCCGCCGGTCCTGTGGACCTGCTGCCCTAGAGTCTTTTCTCCCGATCGCCAACCTGAATGAAGACTGCGCGGGCAGAGGGTTCATCGACCATGACTGGATCGCTTTCGGACAATGCGAAGGTCGATCTGGTTGCTTCGCCTGGGCGGCGGCCCCGGAACGGGTGGCGTGTGTTTGTGGCGTTTAGTCGACTTGTGTCGTGTGGGCGGCGGGTCGCTTCATCTGTGCTGTTTTTTTTTTGCCATGTTTCCCTCATAAACAGGGCGTTGTACAGTTTGTATGGTTTTTGGGCCCGGTTTCCCTTATAAACCGTGTCAATTCTTTTTCAATCTATTCGAGCGGTGGAACGACCACCTTATCCTCAAAAAAAAAGGTAGTACTGCTTGACTAACAATCTTGGATCAAACAAGTGAACCTGATAGTATCATCAGAGTTACTAGTTTATAAACTCTCATCGTTCTCACGCGCCTCTACTCCGACACCGGCGCGACTACCGACCTCTTCCCCGACACGGCATCGACCTGCACCGGCCCCCTCCTCGACAACCGGCTATCGCGGCCGACTCGCCGACGCCGACTTCGCACCGTTCGGCTCCTCCAAGCCGGCTATCGCGGACGACACGCCGACGCCAACTCCGCACCGACCGGCTCGGCTTCACCGACCGCGCAGCAAGGCCGGACGCGTCGTCCACGGGACGTCTCGACGCGTCGCCGCCGGCTTCTCTCGCTTGCAAGGTCTCCATCGCCGGTTCGCCTTCACCGTCATTGACCGGGACTTCAGCGACAACTTTGCCATCGACTCCGATCTACGCGTCGTCGTCGCTGCCATGGCGCGTTCCGCGCTGCGTCGGTCTGATCAACCGATCGCGCGCCTGCACCGCCAAGCACGTCGCCGAGCACGCGCCTACCACCGATCGAGCTACAGGCTGCCGCCGCGTCGCCCCTTCAGGCCGCCGCGCCCCCGCCATTGGTTCATGTTGCCGGCAGCCAACGCGCCTTCCCAGACGTGTATGCCGCTGGCGACACCCGCCGTCGCCCTGACCCGCGCACTGCTGCTGCGTCACCCCTTTGGGCTGTAGCGCCGCGGCACGCGGTCCTCTTCGCCGTTCCTGCGCATCGACTTCTACGTGGTATGCGCCGTGCCGACTCCCTCGGCGTGGGAACGCCACCGTCCGCGCATGGTCTTCGTCAAGCCGCCGGGTTCTTCCTCGCCTACTTCGAGTAACGCCGCCGCCATCTACAGGTAACCTGGATGGCCACCTCAGGCCGTCGCAGGTCCCGCCGGCCACCCCTTGTCCAGGCGTCTAGCATGGCCACCCCCGGCCGCCGCTGCCTTCGCCGCCTTCTACATCTTCGTCCACCACGACCACGTCGCAAGCGTCATCATCCTCGTCCCCAACTACGTCTACTCCGACAACCGCGGACGACATCGGCACCTTCTACCCCCCGCTGATTGGCGCCACAATCGTCGTCGAGTCCTCCTCTGCTGGCCCCTCCGACGCTGGCGTATGGTTCACGGTGGTCCTTGCCCCCGCATGCACGGTACTGGCAACACCGGTGCGTGCCTTCGTCCCCGACGTGTCCTCGGGTTTGGCAAGCCCGGGTCGGCACCTCGTCTCAATCGGCTACGACAACGTCTTCGGCATCGACTTCCTCCTCTACGGCTGCCTCGACCGCGTCACCGACTTCGTCTTTGCGTACTCGGTTCTGGCAAAACCGGAGTATGCATGCCTTCGTCCCCGACGTGCGCCTTGTTCCGGCAAAACAATGGCCGCACCTCGTTCTCGACGGTTCGTACTGCGTCGTCTCCGGCATCGGCATATCCTCGACGACTGCCTCGACGCGTCTCCGTCATCTTCACGCGCACTATGCGCCTGCGGCTTCTTCTGCGTCTACCTCGACACCGGCAACCCGACCACGACATCGACCACGGCGACCCCTCGCACGGCTACCACGACCAAGGCTGCACCACCCAACGCTCTCGGCTTTCTCGACATTGGCACAAAGGGCTACCACC
Organism: Poa pratensis; assembly: GCA_947311845.1. Lineage (NCBI taxonomy): Eukaryota > Viridiplantae > Streptophyta > Magnoliopsida > Poales > Poaceae > Poa > Poa pratensis. The sequence goes on from CAMZMU010000039.1 coordinate 24,016,343, forward strand.
TCGCTTGAGCTCCTCATCAGCTTCCTCTACAGTCCAAGCTCTGCGCCGCGACACCGTCCACGACATTCCCTCTCCTACTGCGGGGGATGTCAGCCCACTGGATTCTACTTCGGTTTCTCTCCAGTCTGACCGTCCGCGACGTTCCAGTTGTTCACGACGCTACCGCTACAACTGCGGGGGATGTTAGAATATATTTGTGATACGGAAAGATATGGTAGAGATAGGATTTGTTTCTTGTCTTGTACTCCAAGTCGGTCCTTTGTACTCCTATATATACTCGCCCATGAGGCTCAATAATACATCCATCATATTCCGCCAATCTCATAATTCTACAATCATCACCAACAGTATAAAGAATTCCAAAAGTAATAAAAAAATTACAAATAGTTCTTCGAACCACCTAGCGACGACTACAAACACTGAAGCGAGCTGAAGGCGCGCCGCTGTTCTCACCCCTCCCTCATCGGAATCAGGTATAGCTTGTCATAGTAGAGATTTTTGTAGTAGACAGACGGGAATTTGTCGTGCTAAGGCCCCGAGGGATCAGCGCACCAGAGCAGTAATCATCGCCAATGATGATAACCGTAGATCGGAAGAGCCGGACCTGCAATCACACGAACGAACACGGAAACGAACTGAATCCCTGGGGATCCGCCGGACACAGACACACGCCCGTCATTGGCGCTAGGCGCACGACCAGAGCGAGGATAGGACGGGGAGGACATTATTCTGAATTCAAGAAGTAGCCGCCGGCTCACCATCTGGAAGAAGACACGGAAAAACCTAAACGAAGGGCGAGAACCCTCCCGCCGGCGAGAGGCCGTGATCCGCCACGCCTCCAAGGGCCTAAGGCCACCGGAGACGGAGCGAACCAGCGGCGTCACCGACAAGGGGGACGAAACCTTAGATGGATTTTTACGATCTCCTTCGGATCGCGTCTCTCTCCTAACCTCACGTACCGTTTCGGTCTTGCGCTCGGAAGGCAAATACTTGACGGCCGACCCAAGCTAGTTCCCGTTGGTCCCTCGGCGTCCGCCGTGCGGTGTTGTTACTCCTGCGGCCGACGAAGACGATATCCTGTCTAGCTAGCCTCCTCCATCTCCCCGACAGTCGAGCGACCCCAATTGACGCCGGCCCTAGGATGGTTTTTTTTGTTGTTGTGCTCCTCTTTGTCGTGTGTTTTTTTTTGCCTTTGTCGTGCACTTTTCTTTACCATGTGTATTGTGTGCTACTATGTCGTGTGTGTTTATTTCCCGTGTGCAGCGCACGGGAAAGATCGCCTTTGCCGTGTGCCCGATATCTGACACACGGCAACAAACTGCTCTCGCCCGGACTACTTATTAGACGGCATTACCGGCCACACCCCTTCACACTTCACCTCTTCTTGCCTACAAAATATGCTAGCTAGCTAGTCGCTTTTCTTTTTCGATGGTGACCCTTTGCAGAGTTCACATGGGAGCGTGGACAAGGCCGGCCTCGCGTTTGCACCAGAATGGAAATGTGTCGTCTCTCGAGGTTATGCATGCGTGCCGTGACGCGCTGAGCATCTCCCACAGCCGCGCTAAACGCAGCGCACGCTGGAAATAACGGCAATATAGCGTGCGCGGGGCGAAATCCGAAGCTCCAGCAGCCGCGGTATAACCGCGCGCGCGGGAAATAGGCGCCAGCGCGCGGGCCATTGCCGCATCTCACGCGGTTTATTTCGTGCGTCGGCTTGAGTGCACGGGGCACCGAATTCTTTCGCGCGAACTCCACCAACTACCAGATCTGAAAGCACCTGGCTCCCGCGCCGCCGCCCGCCGCCGCCCGCACCTCTTCCCCCTCATCTCCGGCGAAGCAGGGAGGTCCAATACCAGCCGGCGGCGCTTCCGTCGCTTCCCCTCAGGTCGCCTCCGCTTCCCATGGACGCGCGCGGGTTGCCACCGCGGTGAATCGGACGCTGTCACCGACGCCGCCAACAGCGCTGCCCCGACTTCAGCCGGCGGCCGCCTCTACTTCCTAGCCCTCTACATCGCCCTCTGCCCATCCGGGGCAAAGTTTCTCCGATGAACAGCGCGCCGCCGGACATTTCTTCCTCCGCACCCGCAAGGTGTTTGACAAAATTCCTAGAAGGTAGGTGTGGTTGCCTCAACTTTTTGTATGTGTGGTTAAATTTGTTTGTGCTATGATTGTACATTGTAGATGAGTTTAAATTTATATTTGTAGATGAGTTCGTCATCTGATTCTTCCGATGAATAATTTGATCTTGAAGAGGAGGAAAACATCGCAATTATCCTAGCTATCCGAGCGAGCAAGAGTCCGAGGCATGGTGGTTCAGTTTTCGGTCGTCAGAAGCGGCGGCTAGGAAAGATGTGGAGAGGGCATTTGGGATTTTGCAAGCCCAATTTGCTATTGTGAGAGGACCGGCTAGATTTTGGGATCAAAAAATGCTTTGGTACATCATGACCGCTTGTGTGATCATGCACAATATGATCATCGAGAATGAGCGTGCGCAAGTTTTAGACTACACCCACTACGAGTTGATGGGACATCCCGTTCATGTGAGGAGGAAGGCGGAGAGGTTGCCCGCTTTCTTACCTCTTACCATGTCATTCGACGTACCGAGACACATGATGATCTTCAAAAGGATCTAATCGAGGAGTGGTGGACATGGAATGGTCACCACTAGTTTGATGTTCTATATTCGTATTTGTTGTATTGTTTGAACTATTTATTGCATTTACCATTTGTTGTATTGAACAAAAACTATTTGCTTGAGTTGTAATAATAATTGTATTATTTGTTATTGATTTGAAAGTGTGTGTTTGATCTTCTTGGTCTATGTTTGATTGCAAAATGTTGTTTGCGCTCACCGCGCGCGCTGGAGTATAGCGCGCCTGTTGGAGCGGTGCTTGCAGCGCCCAAAAGTATAGCGCGACTGCTAAACCAAAATACTCACCCCACCCGTGAAAACGCTATTTTGACGCGCTGGATAGTGTTTTTAGCGCGCGGCGCGGTAGCGCGGCTGTTGGAGATGCTCTCAGAGACCAGCTACCTAACCCTTGGAGAAGCTAGATGATCTTGAGGTCTGGCATCACTTGAAAGCAAAGTAGCCGAATCTTTTCGATGACAACAGCCAGAGACTCTAATTAACATCATCATCCACGGTAACCAGTAGGAGCAAGCAGATATGGGCCGGTGTTTAGACTAAGAACGCACAAGTACGTAGAGGTTGTTATAGAGGTTGTACGTAGAGGTTGTTAAGGCTAGGAACATGACCACGCAATGCTTAAATAGTGCCTCTGCCTGCATGCAGGTTAAACAATCTTATTTATCTCGATCTGAAATAAAAAAATAGGAGTAACTAGCATGCATGCACCGCTGAAAATGTCCATTTCTTTTAGATTAAAAGGGCCCCAGGCCCCAGTTCCATTACTCAAATGAAACCAGCCAGATTCCAAGTTTTACAATGACAGAAAAGAAAACTAAGTCGAAGAAAGCTACGCTAAAGTTCTCAGGCTAAAAGTCTGGAGGGCTTTTCAAACCCAAATTATTTTACCGCTTCATTACTCTCTCGTGTTTCTACGTTTTCACATGCACTTGCTGCACGCCATCCACTGCTGGTATATTATCCTGGCACCGACTGTTGCACTGGAGTGCATGCATACGTCACCGACAAAGCTATATATAGCACGAATACGTCGGAGTAAGTGGCCGGCGATGCGCGTCGACGTGAGGGTCACCGACAAAGCTTCATCATGGATTTTACCATGATGGCAACAGAAGCAGAGCTTCATGCCGCTCTCTCCGGCGCGACCGAATCCATCCGATCCAGCGGTCTCTAGGCATAAAAGTCGATGCGAGATCGCCGGCGAAGCCTTTCGAAACCCGACACTCCGGCCAGATCAAAGAGCACAAGCGTCAAGCAGATCTTCATCTTGGCGCAATTCAGAACGCTAAAACCACCGCCTTTATTCACAGTTTTCACCACATCCGAACTCGCCTCCATCATTTCTTATTATCTCTCGAACTCAATATGAGCCATCAAAATCCATTGGTCATCCGGAACAAGCATCTTGAAATTCTCTATCATTGTTAGCACCAGAGTAATCCCAGCTAAATTGGCGTGGCGTACCTCATGGTGCAAGCAAATCAGAGTGTGGCAGGCTCACGACCATGCTGACGACATCGACCGAATTAGGCCGATTGTGTCGCCAACCATCATGTCTCGCCGACTTCACCATCCTGTCGCCGCCGTCCTATGTCATCGGCCTTCCTGCACCGTGGCCTCCCGATCGTCGGAGCTGGGCGCACGTGTGGGCAGCAAGGCCACCAAAGACTTGGATGCGGAGCGCTGCACGTGCGAGTGGAGTCCAGATCTCCAAGTCCACGCATCTGCCGCATGCCGGCCGGCCGGCCAGCAACGCAAGATCGGATCGATCGTCCATGCTCATGGACACGAGATCGTCCGTGCTCATGCACACGATGGCCGCCGGCCGGAACGATCGGCTCATGCGCATGCAGATCAGTGGACGCCGCCGGCCAGATCGCAAGTCAAGATCAGTGAAGACTGCACCCAGGCTTATTCAAAGAAAGAAATCATGCAGGAGAGCGCCGCCGCCGCCGTCCGCCGACGGACGACCTCCTCCGGCGGCGGCGGGAGTGGGGGATCGGGGAGGGTGGCCGGCGGCTGGGGCTCGGTAGGGTCCCCCGAGTCGCCCAACTTGGACGACGCGAGGGAGTTTTTTTTCTCTCTAGACAAGCACATAATTAAGACATACTAGTTGAGTGCCCGTGCGTTGCTACGGCTGAGCCAAGTTTTTTTCCTCCCGGCACATGACGATGTAACACACGTGCACATTGTGGTGTGTAGAATAAAAAGTCACATGGTATTCCAAAGTATTAAGATTCAACTTTGCTTGCATCGCCGTGGTTGTATTCAAATTCGATTTTACAAATTCACCCTCAAATTTCCAAATCATTACAAATCCTACTCCGCGCGCACGCACCTCCCATCGTGTCCTACCTCCGATCTCCATCGGTCCTCCCCCGCAGGCTGCAGCCTCCCAGGTCCTCCCGCTGACTTCCCGCAGTCCTCGCGCCAGTTCCTCCGCGCTAGGTCTTCTCGCTGTCCTCCCGCTCCAGCGATAGAGACACCCAGCAGTTCGATCCTTGAAGCGCGCAAAGCTCCTTAGCGAGGGCGTCCGATCCTTCCTCGCTGGCACTCTTCCTCAACTTCGCCGCCGTACCGCGGCCCGTCCTTCTTGACGCCGTTGACCGCGTGCAGCGCTCCTCAGCTAGGGCATCTGAGCCTTCCTCGCCGGCGCTCATCCACCGCTCCGCCGCCGTCTGCAGCTCCCTTTGCCGCTCCGTCTGTGGATGAGGAGGACGTAGCTCTTGCGTGCCTGGGAACAATTGAGTTCTGTTTTCAAAGAACCACATGCAATTTTGAAAAATTGTAACCTGTCAGGATTAATCTAATCTGAAGAACAAATTTGAACTCTTGTGAATCTCTGAAAACAATTGCACGACCTTGAAAATGACAGCATTTGAAGCTCTGAAAACTCTGAAGATGACAGTACTCTAAATCATGTGCAATTCTGGTTGTGGATGTGCAGTTCTGGTTGTGGGTGCAGTTCTGACTATTCTGGCAAAATTTGCATCTCCTGATGGCTTTTATCAAGATCATTGTGTTCAAGCTAATAAATTATCCAGAATGTTCAACCACGAGCATGTGTGATCCCTGGGGTGATGTTGTTGATTTCCATTGGTTTTTCTGTTCAAAGAAGGGGTGGAAGCAAGCTCAATATTCCTCAAACTTACAACTGGCTTATAACTTGTCATGTTATAATAACCTCAAGTACTGGAGTATATATTTGCAGGTTTTTGAATCTAGTAAAATGACATGTAACTTGTAACCTCCAGTTTAGCAAGTAGACATCCAAACGGCAGCTCCAGCACGGTCTCGCCGGCAGCTCCAGTTTGATGATGAGAGTTTCAGCTCATCTCAGCTTGTCGCCACTGAAAAAGTAAATTAATGTTTCAGTGTAGTCTAATGGTCTACACTAAAATTCAGCAAGTGTAGATAAAATTCAGGAGTAAGATTCAGGGACAGTAAGTCTTGCTAAAATACCACATGGTTCAGCAAGTGTAGATACCACATGGTCTTGCTAAAAGCTCAACCCCTTCTCAGCCTCATCTTTTCCTCTCTCACTCATACATACTCCCTTGCTACCATGTCTAGGAGAAGATTTCTGTGATGGACCTATAGTAGAACAATAAGTTGCAACTAAAACCTGCACTAAGATTAAGCGTGATCTTTTCTAATGTCGTTTTCACAACGGACAAGGAGAAAGGATTATATTCAGCGGTAACTAAATTTCACGCTTGAAGCGTAACGGATGCAGTGAGGCAAAATACAAATTTGATGCAGTGAGGCAAAATACAAATTTGATGCTTGAAGCGTAACAGAAAAGATCACGCCAGCCAACCCTAATTTGATGCAGTGAGGCAAAATTCTTGCAGGCCAAATACAAATTTAACCTAACACGACATAATTGTAATTATTAAGGCAGGCCACTCCTGACTGAATCTTGAAGCGTAACAGGATCACATGGAAACAATTTCCAACGAGCTGCACCGTGAATCAAAAATACCTGATCGGAATCAACTCACCTCTGACCTTGTTGCAGAAGGGGCATGCGTGCTACTGGTACAACACGACGTTCTACGGCAGCATATCCGCGGGCAGGCGCTCCTTGGCTTGCACCTCGGCCGCTGCCACCGTGGCAAAGGTCAGGAGAAGGAGACCGTGACGCCGGAGCCAGCGGCAGGGATTGCCCAAGCGGCCGCTCCCCACGGCCACGGCGGGGGATGCCGTGGAGCGCGCGTGCGGAGAGGAGCAGCGATGGGGAGGCGAGGGTGTGCGCTGCGCGAAGCGCACTCATCGTGGCGGGTAGGGTTCGGCGACAGGGAAGGGGATGACTTACGAAGATGGAGAGGACGGGTAGAGCGGCGTCAATGGCGACCTCACGGCGGCGTCGTACGGATGGGCGGGTAGCCGCCGGAGGTGGGCGTGGGCACATCCATGGCGACCTCAAGGCGGATGCGTGGGCGTTTAACTCGTCGGAGGCAGGCACATGAGCGCGGCGCCGACGGCGGCGTTGTGCGGATGGACGGATAACGTGTCCGAGGTGGGCGTGGGCTCATCCATGGTGACCTCAAGGCGGAGTCCGCGAGCGAGAATCACGTCGGATGCGCGGGGAGCGTCAGTGGCTACATCGATGAGGAGGAGTCCGGCGACCTCGGGGCTGGGGAGCCATCGCTGAGCCTGGTCTAGCGCCGCCGCCGCCACGCTCGCACAAAGAGGATAGAGGGATAAGGGGAAGGGTTTTCTTTCACAAGCGAAAGAGAAAGGTTAGCGGGCCGGTGACTTTTTCTGGCCCATATATTCTTGAGAGAAGGCAGAAAACCTGGGGCAGAATCAGGAGGCAGAAAAATTCTGCCATGAGTTACACCATCACCAACTCCCATTTAATAGTAAAGATAATATCCCAAGAATGCATGTCTCAGTCGGATCGAACATACAAAATGTTTCATACGACTGCATGCAGAACCATATACAAGTCCCAGTTCTCCATGGGAGTTTTTTTTTAACAGACTAAGATGTTCTTGGAAGAAATAAAGCTTAATTAGCAGTAAACTTCCCTGGATAACTAGCCCAGTAGTAGCAGACTAGCAATGAGCTACTGCGCATGCTGCAGCTTCACGCCCTTGGTTGTCGCCGTCGACGGCTCCTGGAGAGCCGTGTTCATGACCTCCTGGTGGTGGCTCCTGCACACCACGTAGACCACCGGCGGCGCCACAAGCGCGACGACGAGCACCGCGAAGAGAGCCAGGAACATCGCCGCCCCGGCGGCCACCTGGAACACCCGCCCGAGGCCCAGCGCGTCGTCCACCACCAGCGCCAGGAATGCCTTCAGCACGGCGGTGATGCAACCGTCGAGCGTGACGAGGACGCCCGCGGCCGCCCAGAACTTCCCGGCGAGGAGCTCCCGGCTCCTGCGAATGGCGGCGAACAGGGCGGCGTCTTCGAGCGCCGAGACCACGCAGGCCAACTGGCCCACCACGGCGAGGTATGCCGCGCCGGCCCATCCCAGCAGCCGCAGCGGCAGCGCGGTGTCGATCTCGAGCCGGAGGTAGGCGAGGGCGAAGAGTGAGCTGAAGAAAACGAAAAAGGGGACTACCACGAGGAGGAAGGTGAAGGCGAGCCGCCTGACCGGGACGACGGGGAGGCCCTCCCTGAGGAGGCGCTCGGTGGCCAGGTGGTCGCCGCCCCTGCGGTAGAGGGAGGCGACGCAGATCACGTAGACGACGGTGCAGAGTAGCAGGGCCGCGAGGATCATGAGCTCGAGGAAGAAGAACCTGACCCATTCCAGGACGACGAGACTGAGTAGGCTGGAACGTTGGTTGAGATCGGGGTCACAGATGACATGGGCGTGGATTGCGTTGAAGAGCAAGCACAGGGAGAGACAGTACGTAGGGGGGTACAAGTTGTCGAAGTTGGGGAGGATGGCCCGGCGGACCACACTGCTGGTCTCGCGGCAGATTCCGGCGAGCCCGAGGGCACCGAGCTGGTTCTGCCGCTCCGGCTTCCATTCCCACTCCATTGATGGAAGGAAGCACGTACTACGGTGGTGGTTTTTGGTTGTGGAGAACTCAACTGCTGCTGAAGCAAGAGATTCACGAGCAGGCACAGAGGCAGATGAAGCGATGGGGAGAAAGGGACTTGCTTTGGCGATGCTCGATGACAGGTCTTTATTTTGCTTTGAGCTTTTTCGGTAAGCTCATCTGACATTGTGGCACTGAAAGTTAAGGTGACCAGGAACATACTTGGAAAAAGAGGGTGGCATGCATGTTGACATCTTTTCCTGCTAAAGATTTAAAATAGAACTAGCATCGTATATATGGTAATTAAGAGAAAGATTAAATTTAAAAAATGTGTCGAAATTATGAGATAGCCTAAACTTGTAGACATAAGGAATTTTTGTGCATCCATGAGTTTTTGTGGCGATGACCACCCTAGGTGCAATAATCAACCAAGCACCTACCCTGTCTGTTTCACATATTTTTATCGCCAATCTAGCATAGCGAGGATTGCACGTTTTCACAGGAATGCAATGGCGCCGGTGCGTGGACACCAAGAGTTCACATGGTCTCACCACGCTGTGTCGAGCCCCTGCGTCGTTTGTTCATTTGCGTCTATCGGGCGGGTTAACATCATTACACAATGGTTCGAACCTTACTAACCATCGGTTAACCTTTTCTCACCATATCAACGCTACACTATGTGAGTCTGTAGCTACACTTTTTTTTTTAATTTTAGATAAAAGGCCTAAGCCCAACTTTGAATTAACAAAGTCAGAAGGTTCACCAAGTTATTACAACGCTGCGGCATACAGCTTAGCCAAAGTAGAGCAACATGCTGCGGCATACAGCTTAGCCAAGGGAAAGACAACATGCTGAGGCACACTCCCACTTTTTTTTTTTGAACAAGGTATGTAGCTACACTTAAGCCTACAATCCAATCGGACGCCCCAGGTAGCGTATGTGGGGCAGGATAGCCCGGGGCCTGTCTCCGCCAATAATGGTTAACCTATTTTATTCATTTACACGAAATGACTACTTAGGTTCAAAACCAGAAGATAAATGGTATATTAACCAAAACCCACACCAAGAGATCTTTGGCAGATTTGATAATTGTTATTTTGTCTATGTGATATCTTCACTTATTCAATTGATTCATGTTATTGATTGAAAAACATAGCAGGTTGAATAAAATAAATCATCACTCATGAGTTGTCGTACCCCTAGATAGGTGCGCAAAATAATGCCAGGATTACTTTTGGACCATCCTATACATCTTCTCAATTACTTCGTTATATGTTTTTGTTCATGAATGGGGATTGCGGTTGATCCTCAACGGCATTCCTAGCAAGGAGATTATTCATGGGAGGGGTTTGCGGTAGGGAGATCCTCTATCTCCGTTGCTTTTCGACATCGCCATTGACACGCTTCCAAAAATTCTCGAGCTCGCCACTCAGACTGGGCTACTTCAGCCGCTGCCAGGAAATTTCATCAAGTCTCGCATCTCTCTGTACGCTGACGACGCGGTCATCTTCCCGAAGCCTGAGCTCCAGGACATCAACAACTTGTCTGCTCTCCTGCAAAACTTTGGTGAGGTCACGGGATTGATGACAAACATAGAGAAGAGCGGTGTTGCTCCCATCAGATGCGATGGCATTGACATCACCGCCACTCTGATCAACTTCCCGGCTGCAATCTCTCAGTTCCCTCTCAAGTATTTGGGCTTGCCCCTTTCCTTGGGGAGACTCAGACTATTGGACCTTCAACCTTATGTCGATAAGGTGGCGTCGCGATTAAACCCTAAAAAGGTCAGATTCCTCAATAGGACCGGTTGTGATACTATTGTCAAATCGGTTCCCACTGCCCTGCCGATCTTCCTCCTCACGGCAATTAAGGCCGACAAGGCCACTCACAAGGCTTTTGACAAGCTTCGTCGAGGCATGCTTTGGGTGGCGACTGACAAGGTTTCCGGAGGGAAGTGTAAAGTTGCCGGGGCAAAGGTGTGTCGACCCAAAAAATTAGGCGGCCTGGGGATCCTGGAACTTGACAAATTTGCTCGTGCTCTGCGTTTGCGCTGGCTTTGGTATGAATGGAAAGCACCAGACAAGCCTTGGGTTGGGCTGGAAACCCCAAACAACGACACTGATAAGGACCTGTTCAATGCGGCCACAAGGGTCACCATCGGGGATGGCTCGACTACGAGCTTCTGGTCCTCCTCCTGGCTCAATGGCACCTCGCCAAAGTCCATTGCTCCCAAGATCTTCCAAGCCTCCAAGAGGAAGAAACGTTGTGTCAAGGATGCCTTGAACAACCATACTTGGGTTGCAGATATTACGGTCAACGAGTTCACTTTGGAGCACATGTCACAGTTTGTGTCCCTGTGGGAACTTTTGCAGGACATTACACTCCTCGCCAACACCGCGGACTCAATAACCTGGACACTCACCTCTGACGGGATCTACTCTGCCGCCTCTGCGTATAAGGCGCAATTCATTGGATCCAACCTGTACTCTTTTGATAACCTGGTCTGGAAAATTTGGGCGCCTCCCAAGTGCAGAATCTTTGCTTGGCTTGTGGTGCAGAACAGCTATGGACGTCTGACCGCCTCGCCATTAGGGGATGGCCGCACACACCCCTCTGTCAGCTCTGCAAATGCTAAGGGGAGACTGCAAGGCACATCCTTTTTGACTGTCGACACTCGAGGCGCATTTGGCTTGCGGCCACCTCCTGGCTTTCCTGCCCATCTCTGGTGCACGACTTAGGCTCTCAGGACGCGCTACTATCCTCGACTTCTGGAAGGCGGCTATAAAATCCCCCACAGCCCACCCAAAGGGGCTCAGGTCTGCTGTCATGCTGATCACCTGGGAAATTTGGAAGGAACGCAACGCTCGCGTCTTCAACAACACCTCCCTGATGCCGTCGGCCCTCGTCCAGAAGATCAAAGACGAGGGCAAAAACTAGATCCTCGCCGGCGATAAGCATCTAGCTGCGGTTATTGTGTGAGAAGTAGTTCCCATGTGTTACTATGTTCTTTTTCTTTTGGCCTAGGCATGTCATGTTTGTTTCTCCTATATCAATATAAAAGGCAAAGTTTTTGCCCCGTTTCAAAAAAAATATGAATGGGGATTGCGGTGAAGTAGCTACTAGGGTGAAGTCATGGGGGAATTAAGAAAAATATTAAGATTATAAAAATGTGCAGAAATTGTGAGATAGCCTAATTTTTTTTTCCTTTCTCGGCATTGCCACCTAGCTGCAATAATCAACCAAGCACACCTACCCTATATGCGTTTAACATGCATGTTTTCCTAAGCTAGCTAGTCTAGCGAGAGGCAGAGCCTCCCGGGCAGAATTGCACCGGAATGGAATGGCAGCAGGCCATGGACACTAGCAGAGTTCACATGGACACCAGAATGGAAATGTGATCGATGTACACCTACCAAACTGGCTTTTGAGTTCACACCGGCCGGGCTCTCGACGTTATGCACGCCGTGACGCGTTGAGGAGTGAGATCGACGTACACGCATGCATAGATTTTTGTCTCTCGGGATACAAGAAAGTTCCAAAAAATGCACATGTGTACTTCACGGTTGAGATTTCAGAGCACTTTGAAAGAGGCGAAATGACACCCAGGAGCATTTTGACTCGCTGTGTGCACTAAATTGATGTAAAGTGATATTCTTAATTGAATTTTTTTGCTGAGATATATTGAATATCCATGTCTTCATGTTGTTAAAACCGTTTTTGTTTTTTTGAAAAAGAACATTTTATTCATGAACGAGAGAAACATACAAATTCCGGTCCTCTAGAAAAGCAAAATGTATGCACTAAATTTCTTTATCTTACACAACTAGCACATGGGCCCTCGCATTTGGGCACCATCTGTAGTTTGTCAAAAAAATTGATTGTACAATTTGGAGCTATGAAGATATTTCTTATCATGTTTACTTTATTTGTTATAAAATTCGCACTGCTCCAGGGCCATCTATAAGAGATGCGGTTCACTATAGCAGTGGGCAAGCCCTAAAGGAAGCAGTGTTGTGGAGGTACAAAAGTATTTCAAGACGTGAAGTGTACATTTTACTGTGTCAATGGTTATACAGTAAAAAATGAGATTAAAGAGTAACCCCTTGTAGTTTTGTTGAAAGTTTCAATTATATAATTTGGGGCTATGAAGATATTCCCGTCTCATGTTCATTTTGTGAATGGCTATATTGCAAATAAATGAGATTAAAGAATTATGAAATCTTTTGTAAAAAAATCTGATTATATTAACACTTTTTTTATCGATATCTTATTTATACAGTCAGAGGTGAGGTTTCGAGAACAACAACTAAATCAATTTGTGCATGCTCGAGGCTAGATCAATTTTGGCCTTTGTTTCAAGCTTAACGAACTCATACTAAAAATATAATATATGATTTTTTATTCTTGATTGAAAAGAGTTTCAGTAGTTTCAAAATAAAATAAATTATTTTGGTAACATGTTGCACGTATTGTGGTCCTAATATTAAAATAAATATATTGTTACAAAAAGAAAGTTTGTGAACATGTACGGATAAAATGTTTTGGTATTTATTTTCAAAAAAATGTTTTGTTATTTGTTTTCTATTCATCTATGGGTGCTTATATCAAATCAAAGTGAATGGATCAATGTTATTAGAATTAATGACAGTGTTTATTCTCTCTTTATCATCGTGTCTATTTTATTTCAGCCTCTTTGTGTTATATTCCTTTATTTTCTCGATGATGTCATACTAATTGGCTATGTTTGGGTATGACTTGCCAAGCCATGTTTGGTATGTCACACGCTCAGCCCCCATGATGACGTGAAAACACAAGTTCGTTGGGAGACCCCCAAGAGGAAGGTATGATGTAGTGCAGCAGCAATTTTCCCTTGTAATTCTACCAAGGTTATCGAACCAGTAGGAGTCATGAGCGCTTCAGAAGGTTGTCAACGGTGCCAGGAATACGGTGTGTTGACGTGGACCTGCACACAACACAATAAAACCACTTTGCCCCAACGAAACAGGAAGGTTGTCAATCTTCCCGGCTTGCTGAATACAAAGAATTAAACGTATGGTGTGGAAAATAATAATAATTGCAGTAAATAATAGAGAACATATGATTGCAGTAGGTGTTTTAATCAGTGTCCACAGTTCACTAGTGGTGCCTCTCCATAAAAGATAACAGGCATGTTGGTGAAACAAATTACAGCTGGGCAATTGACAAATAGTGAGCGCATGACAATGCAATATATGACAAGCTAGTTTATTGTAATATTTATTGGGCATTACAACATAATACATGGACCGCTTACCAGCCGCATCCATGCCTAACAGACGCACCGTGTAATGTAGACAAACGCATTAGACTTAACAGCTGTACTCTTAATCTAAGCATCGGTTATTTTATCCTAGTCGCAACAGCACATCCACAACCTTAGACGTTGCTGTCACTCGCCCAGATTACTGGAGGCATGCACCCACTATCGAGCATAAATACTCCCTCTTGGAGTCACAAGCATCTACTTGGCCAAATTATCTACTAGCAACCAAGAGCATGCAAGAACATAAATAGAACAGTAGATATATTGATAAACAACTTGATCATAACATCACTATTCATCGGATCCCAGCAAACACAACATGTAGCATTACAATAATATGATCTTTATCATGTTAGTCAGCTCACAAGAACTAAACATGATAGCACAAAGTGGAGAGACAACCCTCTAGCTACTGCTATGGACCCGTAATCCAAGGATGAACTACTCACGCATCACTCCGGAGGCGGGCATGATGATGTAGAGCCCTCCGGCGATGATCTCTCTCTCCGGCAGGGTGCCAGGAAGAGCTTCAGAACCCTCCCAAACTAGGGTTGACGACGGTGGCGGCGACGGAACTTTTCGTGGATAATTGCTCGGGTATTTAGGGTTTTCGGGAAGAGGTGAATATATAGACCAAAGGGCGGCGGCTGGAGGCACCCGAGGACGCCACACGCGACCTCGGCGCGCTAGAGGGGGTGGCCGCGCCCAGGTGTGGTGTGGCTGCCCTGGGTCGCTTCTTCGTGCGCCCTTCGGTCTTCGTCTTCGTGTCGGTGAAATATTGGGGTACGTTGATTTTCGTCCAATTCTGAGAATATTTCCTTAACAGGTTTTCTGAAACGGAAAAACGGCAGAAAACAGGAACTGGCATTGTGGCATCTTGTTAATAGGTTAGTCCCAGAAAATGCATAAAAATGCTATGATGTGTATATAAAACATGTAGCAATAGGTATAAAACAAGCATGGAACATAAAAAATTATTGATACGTTTGAGACGTATCACCCCACCTTTACCCATTATGGCGGGTGAGACTTGCTACCAAAGGAAATATGGAGAAGACAATCAAATCCCTTAAAAAATAAAATATGGTAAAAAAGCCTTTGGGCACAAATGACCTCCATTTTGTCTAATCCGTATTTATTGTTTCTTTCTCCCTAAGTTTTTTGTATGCATATTTGCTCGCTTCAATTGCTTCTAACTGGTTTACTTAACCCCCAAAGTGATATTGTTGTTGACCCAATAGGGAGATTTTCTCAAACAAACAAAATTGTTGGTGGAGACCCACCTAGTTAGATTAGTTCATGGAATAAGATGGATGCCACAATCGTCGGTCGCTGCCGGAGAGAGAGAAATCAAAACCCATTTTTATATGTCTAATCATGTTATTAGATGGTGCTATAGGTACAGTAACCCTACAACATCCACACAAATTTTGTTCTAGAGGTTGGATAATCCAATTAAAAACTTCACGGAAGATAGTACAGCGATAATGTTTTTGGAAAATAGCACTAAAAGCATAAATTATCACAAAACATGAGGCGTGCGACCACGTGGAATTACATGCTTTGATATCACCCTCATCACAAACTAACTTTCAATGAAAAAATTGTTAAAAGAAATAAGTCATCTGTATCAAAATCAGTAACATTTTAATTGTGAAGTTTGTAAAATATTTTTCATGACGGATCTAATGAATCCTTTATTGAATAAATTATAAATCCAAATATTTTATATTCAATTATCAATCACAAATAGAGAAGCTTGACATCACAATTTGTAGGAAGTGTCTATGAGTCAAGATATATATTTAACATTCAATCAAAATAATTCTTACATTTGCGCAAAGAAATGGATGGCTTTGTACATGTGCTTAACGTGCTGAGAAGTTATTGGTGAATTCTAATTGGTTAATGACGGGAGTCCATGTGCGACACTTATCTTCTCAACATTAGGCGTGTCAAACAGGCGGTACGTGGCTAATATTTTCTGCTAAATCTTAACAATAAATTTCAGATCGAACTATCACGATCTATAATCTCTATGATGTGGCTCAAAGTGGTGGCTCTATTAGGAACCCTGTATATTGAGATTTCAAACATATTTAGATTTTCACACATCTTTTTGATTTTAATGTCTCGAATGGTCATTTTTTTTCTTCTCTACATGCTCCGTGGAAAACTTATTTCCTCATGTGTAACATCCCAATTTTCTCGGCTTATTTTTTTCTACAAAATACAAAATTTCGGATAAAATTGTTCTGACTAATACGATATTTTCTAAAAAATAATTTATTTTGAATTAAATCATACTTGAACTAATTACTTTATTTTACATTTTAGGGGTGAAATCCCCATGAAAATATTACTTTGTATTTTCCCATGGAGAAAACAATTTCCCCCAAAGTAAATTTTATGTTTTTCTGAGCAGAAAAATAATTTTTTAAATAAATGACCAGTTTTGCCTAATTCTTTAACCCGTCTTCCTTTTATTTTCCTTCTTTTTCTATCTGGACCGAATTCCTTGGCCCATCTCATTTCCTTGTATCTCCTCCTCTCTTCGCACCACCCACATGGGCCGGTCCACCAAGGGCAGCAGGATCCTTCCTTAGTTCAGTTCGATCGATGGAATCGTTTCCAGTAAATGTTATGTTTTTTTTGTTTATTCTAAAACAAAAAGTAAATGTTATGTTTGCCTGTTTCCATTCTTATCATGGGAGATTTGGATTTGTTTGAAAAACAGAAAGAGAAAAAACAAACTCACGGGAGGATCTGGTGGTACGTGTTCAAAAACCTTAGTTGTACCAGATTGAAGTTGTACATAACGTTTTCAGCTTTTAGTTTCAACCGTTACGACTAAAATCAATGGATTATATATTTCTAAAATATGTGGATTAACATGGTGTCTCGAAAAACTCCCTCATTTTGCTTTTAGTATATAACTAGCACAGTGGCCCTCGCAAATGCGAGGGCCTCGTCTTTAGTTGATTGAAAGTGTTCAAGAAATAAAATTTGGTTTCATTGATATCACATTATGTGACAATAATTTTTTTTTATTAACAACTATCACAAATGTGTAGGTAATAAAAATATCACGTATGCGAGTAACATCTTTGACAATATGAAATTTTGGGAAAATGATTATCATGCCATATGTTGAAACACCAATGTTAGTGATACTGCATCTATAATTGAACTATAGTTTTACATGATAGATCAGTAAGCGCGGTTAGTTATGTCACAACCCAATTTCTGGTAAACCTTTCTAACAATATTCTAAAGGCCTAAAAATTAGAACCAACAAAAACTTTTCTTTTAAAGTGTTGTTTTTGCTTATTTGCATGAGTTCTTTATTGATTGATCTTGTTACCTTGTTATGAAATACTTGGTTGTGACTCTTGCTTGTTTGTTAAGTGTGGAAACACAAAATTAAAGTGATCATCAAGAAAACAAAATTTCTAAAAAAAATTGAAACCTAGTGTTAAACCCTCCAAAAACCTCTTATTTTGATCAATTTTGGGAGTTTTAGTTAGAAGGCAAATGTTGTTCTTTTATTCTGAATTCTTCCATGTTATTGTAGTATGGTGTTAGTACTTCATTGTAAATCCAAGGTTTTGCATAATGGGAATTTCCATGACTTAATATCATGCTCCCAATGTGCTATAACAATATTCAGAACAGGAAAATTTTATCAACATACCTTATTTCCATTTTTGTTTCTCCAACCTAAGCTCTTAATCTTGATAATTATTTTTCTTGTCATCCATGTATATGTTGTATACTTGTTTGTACAAATCACTGCACTCATATTTGGATTGTTTAAGACCTTAATTCACCAAGGTTTTGGTGCCTAGTTGATAACGGTATTCAGGGACTTGGCCCTTTTTCACTGCCCAAATCTGAATTTTCTGAAAATGTGTTTTTAAAACAGAATTCGAATTTGGATCGAACCGTGGTGCAAACCTCACACAAACCCTAACCTAAACCTTCCCCTCATCTACCCTAACCAACTAGTGCCTTGTGTGCACTTGTGGCATGCCAGATAGCCGTGCACGGCCGTGTCGAGCCGGCGACCACTGTGTACTCACACCACGCCACACTCGCACACACACGGCCACGGTCACGTCAAGCGTGTCACGCAGCAGCACCACCACCCCAGCAACGCACCCCGAAATCCCAGGCACGTGGAGGAGAAGAAAATCGCGGGCATATCCCCTCTTCCCAACCCGCGCGCAAGCAAGGCGATGATGCCTTCTGCCTCTCTCTCTCTGCACCCCTCCCTCGTCATCACTCACACCTCGAGCGAGCAGAGACGCAGCGGCATCGATACCGCCCCATTGCCCAACCAGAGCCCGCGGTGGCCACTCACGGACCGAAACGCCTCTCCCACCCATTGCCAACTCGGGTTAAAACCCACGCCCGAGCTCTCCCCACTGCCATTCCGCTCCCACTCACTCTCCTCTCCATCCCCAAGCACACCACACCTCTCTCAAACTCTCTGGAGAACCACCATGGCGTGAACTCACCATAGTCTTGCCGTGGAGGTCGCCGTTGATTCGCTCCCTCTCTTCTCACCATTCTTGCACTGGCTGCAAGCTCTGCTCGAGGAACACCTCGCTAACATCCCCTTTCCTTTTATCGCTTCCCAGATCGACGGATCCGTGCTGGACCCGAGGTCGGAGCACACGAGTTCGCCGACGTTGGGAGTTGTTGTTCGAGTTTTTCTTCATGCCATGCTCGCCCTCAAGCCTCTGCTACCCCTACGCCACCAAGGCTCAGCCGCTCGACGCACCTAGGAGAGCTATCCTTGCTCGACCACCATTGCCAGAGCTCTGTCTCGCTCGCGCAGCGACGCGAGGTAGACGACGGATCAGAACCCTCCATCGCCAGATCAACGGCCTCCGTTGAATCACGATTTTCCGCGCGCGCGCACTGCCGTGTGGGCTGAATCTCAACGCTGGGCCGGGCTCCGCAGCGGATCTGGCCCAGTTCACTGTTTTTTTTGTAGATTTAATCTTTTCTGTGTTTGACTGTTTCTAGCTTGCAAGTTTAATTCAAAGTAAAATAGTTAAACATGGAATTTGTACAAACCAAAAATTACAGTGGTAAAGCATTGAGTTTAGAATCATCTCCAACTTGTAGATCTGAAAAATGTTAATTTGTGTGAGTTTGATAATTACTGTTCTGCCACTGGTCTAAAATAATGTTCTGATTTTAATTTGAGTTGCACTAATCTAAAAATTGTGAATCGAATTGTTTTGGAAAGCTCTCTGCAGTAGCTTTCAGTAGAAATTTACCCCATGTGTTTGTGATGCTTAGTTTTAGAGATGCATGTGTTTGTAGTTTAGGCCAGTAGGAACTTCAAGCATTTATCTAATTTTCTGTGATTAAAATTTTGGACTAAATCCAATTAGGTTAGCTTCTAATACTAATAGAGAACCTAGATGTAGCTCTGCATGATTTTTGGATCACCAGAACAGTCTGGGCATATTAATCACTTAAAATGGTGTTTTCTGCCTAGTAAAGCAATAAGAGAATTTAATTGTCTCTTTATAAAAATGATGATAGTTTTGTTTGTGTGGATTGTTTTGGTACTGTATCACTCCATAATGTTGTTTAGAATATGTTAGTACTGTTAGTGCTTAAGTAAAGCTAAATTGGAGTAGAAGTAGGATACTAAGAGAAGTCTAATGGAGGTAAAACTTGCTTAATCATGCTTGTGTGTTTAAAAATAAAGGAGGATTAAAGTGACCACAATTAAGTAAACTCTTAGCTACTGATTGACTAAAATATGTTTATTGTGCTTGCCTTGTTTGCTAGTTGCTTGTTATGTTGGAATGCTTGTTTTGCTGTATGTTGATTGTGTCCTTTTTATTTTTGCGACGCTAGAAACTCATGAGGAGGAAGATTTTATTGATTATCAGCAGCAGGGACAGACCGCTGAGCAAGGCAAGCCATCTCAAAATCTTGCTACTGATCTACTTTGAAGCAAACAATTTTGGCCAAATCTTTAACTTGTTCTTGGCCCTTTTTCTTCTTGTTGTACTTGGACTTGTTCTTGTTATTGGAGTTTAATCCAAGTCCACTTTTGTCATTGGGGCGTCTTTGAACGCTCAACATATTGTCAAGTGTAGAATCCCCAACATGACGTTTTTCCAAGTCTTTCTTCAAAGAAGTGACTTGGGCCTTGAGGTCATTTAATTCCTCTATATGGTTAGTATCAACTAAAACACTAGAAGAAGTAGATGCTTGATTGTTAGAGCAACCAGGCATAGAAAGTAATTCATCACAAGATTTAGCAATAGTATGTGATGTAGAATTACTAGGACTAGCACATGACAATATATCATTTTTAGTAGAGATTGTGCCTTTGTCCACATGAGGCTCACGAGATGTTACCTTTGACATAATAGCCTCATGAGCTAACTTTAGCCTTGCATGAGATGCTAGAAGATCCTCATTAGAGCTAGAGAGCTTTAATGACTTTCTTCCAATTTCCCATTCTTGCTAGTTAGCAACTCAAGTTGAGCCCTTAGCTCAACATTCTCCTTCAAAATAGATGATTCACGAGAAGTGGAGTTAGTAGCACAAGCATCATTAACATTAGAAATGGAGAAAGACAACTTGGCGAGCTTATCATTCTTAGATAGTTGAGTTTGGAGTTGATCATGAGACTTGATAAGGAGAGAGTGTTCACTTTCCAAAGCCTTATGAGCTTTGTCAAGTCTCACTATGTCCTCAATTAGTCTAGCATTGCATCCACCAAATTCAACTTTTTCCTTTTTAAGCACTTTATACTTAGCAAGAGTATGATCTCTTTCCTTAATGATTTTAGCAATAATAAGATCATTTGACTCATCAAGAGATTCAAGTTTCTCCTCAAGAGACACTCGAAGCTCTTGCTCTTCCTCAAGGGCATTATCTAAGGATGCTTTTTCCATAGCATCTTCTCTCTCAATTTTACACTTCTCGTCAAATTGAGTTTTCAAATCCTCAATGATTTGCCTACTCTTGATAACATAAGCAATGATTTCACATAGAGGAGGGATAGCTTTGCTACCTTTAAGGGAGAGCACCAAAAACCATCTCACCCTTCTTTGTTAGGGATTCAACATCAATATGTTCTTCATAAGAATCCTCATCCACATCATCACAAGATATATTTGGATTCGAGGTCGGAGATACCTTTGAATCCTTAGCCATATGGCATAAGTGATTAATGGACGATGATGAAGAATTACTTGAAGCTCCATTGGGATCCATGTCTTGTTCCAATAAATGTTGGGATTCCTCTACATTGTTAGCCACACAAATACTAGAAGATATGAAAGCATTGGTTTCATGGCAACAAGACATAGGAAGCATATCATCATGAGATTTAGTTGAGCAACTATTACATGATATGCAAGGACTATCAACTCTAGCATGTATGACATTTGGAGTGCCAGAAGAGTTTAAGTCCAAAGATAGAACATTGCAATGATAGAGATGAAGTATAGTCAATAGAATATTCACCATCAACAAAACAATTTCTATCACCACTCACCATATCATTATCTTGTGACAAATCATATGTTGGTGAAGTGGACAAAGTTGTGAACTCATCACGGCCGGAGGTGGAAGGAGAACAATCAACCTCAATAATGTTGGACACTTCATATATATCTTGAGCCTTGGTCCATAACTCATGAGCATTCTGAAAAGGCATGATTGAAGCAAGAACTACATCACTCAAAACACATATAAGACCATTAGAAACTAGAGTATCGAGATGAGAATTTTTCTCATCCTCTAAAGATAATTCTTGGGAATCCTTTGGAGGAGGAAAATCCACATCTACAATTCTCTTTATATAATTTGGACCAATGGCCCTAAAAAGATTAAGCATGCGAATTTTCCAAACATCATAATTTGTGCCATCGAATATGAAAGTGGGATCGTGCACTAATTCTCTAAACGACATTTTTACTCTTTAGGCGGTAAAGCCCAAAAAGAGAGCCGAGGCTCTGATACCAATTGAAAGGATAAGGATGTCGCCTAGAGGGTGGGGGTGAATAGGCGATTAAAACTTTTCCGGTTTAGTCTTGATAATTGCAGAATAAAACTAGGTGTTTAAATTAACAAGCCAACAACCTAAATAAACTAGGCTCACCTATGTGCACAAACAACTTATGCTAAGCAAGACAAGCAACAAGCTGATAGCAAGATAGAATACTTCAAGCACGAAGGCTATCACAATGTAAAGTGCATAAGTAAATAGCTCGGGTATAGAAATAACCGACACACGCGGAGACGAGGATGTATTCCCGTGTTCCTCCCTTTTAGGGGAGTATGTTTCGTTGGAGAGGTGTGAGGCACCACAAAGGTCGATCTCAACGCCACAAAGGCTCACCCTATTCTCCGATGAACCGCACCACAAAGGATTGGTTCACCTTCCACTATCGGAATCGTTCTAGGCGGAAACCGGAGCCTTTATAACAACGATCTGGGGCACACACCCACAACCGAAATGGGGGCTCCCGAACAGCTACAAGTGACCACACAAGGTCTCAACCACCACAAAGGCGTCTAGGGTCCAATGACCCAAGAGTAACAAGTTCACAAGCTTTCAACTTCCACGAATCCTCGTGGAGACCACAAACCGATGCACAAAGCAATGGCAAGAGCACAAGTGCTCAAATCCTTCACTCTCAAATCCCGCCACAAGCAACTAATGCTTATGGGGGGAGAAGAGAGGAAGAACAAAGAAGAACTCAACAAATGGAGCTTCAAGAACTAGATCGAAAGGGTTCCCCTCACTTAGAGGAGAGATGGATTGGTGGAAATGTAGATCTAGATCTCCTCTCTCTTTTCCCTCAAAGATATGCAAGAATCATGGGAGGAATTGAGAGAGAGGCAAGCTTTGCAAAGTCAACAATGGTGGGGGAGAGAGAGAAAAACGTGCTGGGCAAAAGCTGGCTGGCTGGAGGTAGGTGGAGGGATATTTATACCCCTCCCAGAAAAATAGCCGTTGCAGACAGGGGAGTCAGATATTCCAATATAAGTCAGGACCGGATAATCCTACTGCGTCGGATAATCCGATTCGACCAGTATCGGATATTCCGAAATACTCCAGTGCGCCACAAAACTGGTTCCTTTAACGTCCTTAGCCGAATTCGAGCAAACCTTGAGAATCCGATATTCCGAGTCAAGTCAGGATCGGATAATCCGACCTGATCGGATAATCCGATTCAACCAGTGTCGGATATTCCGGAAAATTCCAATGCGCCACAAAACTGGTTGCTTTAAAGTTCTTAGCCTAAATCAAGCAACCTTGAGAATCGGATATTCCGAGTCAGCTGGGACCGGAAAATCCGATTCCCCTGGATGAGCAAAACGGACAGAAACAACAAAACCTGAAATGCAATAACTTTCTCGTCCGGACTCCAAAATAGGTGAAACCAATTTTGTTGGAAAGATAGCAACAAGTGCTTTCCTACAAATATTAAGAATCATAAAAAATAGTTAAGTTGCCACACATGGGAAGGTGTGGAACTTTCCTCAAGGATAAACCGATAATATTTCCAACCCGAAAACGCACCAAGTTTTCCATACGAAATCCGTTTTCAGAGAACTTTGTCTTGTCATGAAGATCACAACAAACACCAAAACCCAACAAGGAGAAAAGCCAAGTAAGAACCAAGAAATATGATATGCCAAGTATGCAAAGGTTTGAGCTCTCCACAAAGATGCGATCAAGTTACTCACTTGGGAGCCCCTCTTGATAGTACGCCGTCTATCCTATAACCCGGTCTCCCACTAACATCATGAGACCGGTAAAATAGAAACCCTATCAAGATCATACCTTTGCCTTACGCATTCCACTTGAGCTAGATGATGACGATCTTGACCTCTTCAAGTGGACCACCTTTCTTGATTTCGCTTTGCTTGGTGAAGACTCATATATCGCTCCACCATACACCAAGATGGGAGTGCCTCTCTTAGGAACATCTTCAATTGACCAATATCTCCAAATGGGTTGCAAGTTTCAAGCATATGATATCTTCTATATGCCCATCTTGAACTTGCACATCTCAACCTTGATGACGATCACCACTTGACGTCATCCTCCATGAGCTATAAGAAATTTTCCTTTAGAGGCAAGCCCATGGAGAGATACCTAACCCCAACAAAGGAATGTCACACACACATAATGGGTTAGTTCACAAAGCTATATGGACAAATTCTTACCATACCATTTGATCACATGATCCCACATGGTATATCATTTAGCTTTGTGTGTTGATCAACTTGAATACATTCTTTGCACTTAGTATTGATCAACCTTGTATCTTTTCATCTTCTTGATCATATCAAATATGTCCATTATAATCAGTGATCTTGATGGCATACAATCTTGAATCCAACACATGGAGTTCAAGCGATGCCAATGGACATACCTACAAGAATAACTCAATACAAACATTAGTCCATAAGGATTGTCATTAATTACCAAAACCACGCATGGGTCAACATGCACTATCACTCGCCGCTTTCCGGCATCTTTGGTGGTAGCTTCTCTGGTCCGAAAGGTTAGGTGAATATAAATACCCGACAAATGTTTAATATGTTGATTATTCATGTTCTATGTCACGCTTGTGTTCATTTAGTACTGACATGGCCTCGAGGGTGCAAACAACAATATACTTGCATCTCCCGTCCTAGCATATTCGCCACAGCTGATTTCATCAATCGAATGGTACTTTTGTGAGTTTGTCCTAAAGGTCGAAGACCATTGATGCGGTTGATTATTGTCCAATTCCTTGGAATGTTTTGGGGGAGGCGTTTTGTTGGTGCTACCAGATTAATGGTGGGTTTTTGATCTTTCGCTTCAAATATTTTATATGTTGCTCCTTTTTTCTTAACTAGCTGGTTGACCCGTGCACATGCGCGGCTAGTTCCATTATGACATGTATATTTAAGTTTTTCATAGTTTTTATATATATTTTTTCTTCATTGTATTGTGCTAGATAAATATTCGTAATTTTTTCTGGAGGCTACTTACTCTCGTGCTTAGTGCTTTACGATTATATTGTTGCTAAAATGAATGTCCATAGAAAAATGACTCGATCCAACTAATTAATTTCTATTAAGCATATTTACTTTGGTAATTTGAGCTACTGGTTTTGTACTGATTTATTAAAGGAAAGTAGTTATTGATTTGTAATTATCCGAAATAACTAAAGTATTTTCTCTAGATCATGTGATAGTTTATTAATTTCCGACCAGTCCAGATGCATTGAAAATGACTTATTAATTGTTGTGATTAAATATTTGAAATTATGTTCTTCCGATATAATTGAATTTAACATATCACAACAATCTTAATTTGTTTGTACAATAAACTCACTTACACACATTTTATATCAGGGTCCACCTGACCATCTATTATATAATTAAAACACAAGACAATCGACGGCTAGGATTAACCAAACTTAAGCGACAGAAAAAGAACGGCCCAGATTTAAAGAATTGTAGGGTCTATGAAATCACGTACCAAAGATCCCGTCCCACAAAAAGAAAGAGTCACGTGACATGTCTCTATTGTGTGCCGTCGGTAAGGAGGACTCCAACAAAAAAGGTAACAAATTGATTCCACCTTGATCTCAACGTGTCCTCTTATCTCTCTACCAAAAAAACATGTTCTCTTCACCTTATATAGCTAGGGTTTAGAGCTTCAGAACAGCTCTACGCATCAAAGGTCGCGCGGCAGCAATCAATGGTTATTGTTTTGATCTAGACTCTGGAGACGGCAACGGCCATCCCCAGGTTGAAGACAACGTCGATCTCGCACGCAGGAAGCTAGCTCGAGCGGATGACGGCGATCTCGCGCCAAGGAAGATGACGACGACTCCCTATGGCGAATTTGCGATACCAATCTGGTGTGAAGCTACGATTGGTCAAGGAGACAAGGACACGAAGCAGGTTTGGATTATTGGCGATAAAAAACGGCGGCGGGAATTAGGAGGCGACCGATCGTTGAGATCTGGCCAATGGTGTAGTTACTATCAGATAAGACGGTTTCGCTGCTGGTCTAGAGGGCCCGTCGTCGATCATCAGCGATGTCTGATTGTCTGGGGCCGACGTGCAAACGAAAAGCAAGCTGATGGTGCGACATGCCGGCCGGCCGGCCAGCTAGCAAGGGCATGTACTCCGCTCCCCAAAAGGTAACATGTTTTACAGGGGAAACCATGACTAATTTTTTTCAGTATTAGTACAATCCATCAATCCACCAGCTAACTAGCAGGCTGCCAATCGTCTAACCACAATTGTCATATCAATTCAATTAGCAGTTCTGTTAAAGGATGGACCATGACTAATTTGACAGGCAAATCATGGACCTGCTCCATGTCGGGTTGTCGGACGTGTTCCTCATAACTCGCAGCGACGTCGCACGATTTGCCCTAGACTGTCGTGACTGTGTTTCAATCTTGCTCGCCTCATGGACTGAAGAAACCACACAGCTCCTCGAAGACCGATCAAATATTTGCATCATACAGACATCCAAGATCTAGGTACGATCAAAGACTCTTCAAAAAGACAGCTTGGAGGTATGTGCGTACATGAGTTACATGTATCTGTCCTTTGATAGCTCAGTATGTCCTTTGATAGCTCCGTATCTCTTTCTATAGTAGAATGTACAATCTTAAAAAAATTGTCAGTATTAGTACAATCGATCAATCCACCAGCTAACTAACCAGCTTAGTACATAAGTTTCAACGAAGCGTTGTCTGGGCGAAAGTTTGCAAGTTCATGCAGGCTGCATCCACCACAGCTAGGTAGGGCCAATGCCCTACTGAGGCTATGGAACCAGTATCCTGACTTAGACAAGCAATTTATGCATTATGCACCTGTTACCCATCAGATCAGTGTGCTCCCTTGATCTCAAAAAGGTTTCATTTTAGGAGTATTGATTGTGTAACAGTTTTCAGGGATATGCTAATATGTTTTTCTTGGATCCGATTCTTTGATTACGCAATTGGCATGCTTCTACATCATCTGATTACATTGTATTATTTATTGTTTTCAGGGTCAATTCCTTACATATAAATGGACCCCTAATGTCCGACCTACGTCGTGCACGCCAAACGACAGTAGAGAATTTGGTGATCTACAGCTTTTATTAGCTGCTTGGCTATTTCCCGATCATGCACGTGGGTTTAAAACAGTACTGGATTCAAGATTATTATTCAGTTTCATCAAAAACATTGTTTGAACTGACCAGCCAATGCATGAATCGATTCCGATTAAATTATTTTGGTGCAGGATTACAGTTAAATCAAGACTATCCAAAGGACCTCTTTAGATCTTCAAATTTGATTATGGAAATCTGACAATAAAAGCCAGTTTTGAGACCTCTTCAGGTCTTCAAATTCGATTTTTTGCGAAAACGTGCACGATTTCTTTTAGAGATGGAGGTAGTTTTGCATGGTAAGAACCCCACAGTTACTTTTTTTTAGAAAAGGGGCAGTCCCAGCCTCTGCAACGAATTGATGCATGCGGCTTTTATTGATCCAAATACACCGTTACAAAAGTTCACGTTCGGGTAAATAATTGTTGGAGATAGCAATATACATTATGTTTTCGTATGACATAATTTGGCTACATATTATGATAGAATTCAATATGTCTATCAGACCCATGATATCTCGCAGATAGTGTATTAAAATGTTAAGAATTTGAATGTAACAATATATATTAGTTCTAGCCGCGCAAATGCGCGGGCCACCCCGCTAGTTGTCCATTATGTATTGTGTAGTCCTCGTGCAATAATATACTTACTGTTTTTTTACCGGTGCTCCAAGTTTTTGTGATTGTGGATTATATCTAGTCCTCGTGCAATAATATACTTACTTACTGTTAGTACATCAAAGAAACAGTATACTCATATTGTTCGTCGATCATTTCGTCCGAGAAAAACGAAATTTGGCCATTTTGTTCAGGACCGAAAAAAGTATTTACTAGACAAAAACTTCTTAATTTAAGGGAATTTTAATTAAAATTTTAGTTCAAATATGCTCGAAAGTTCCATTTTCGGTCCAATTTTGACTATTTTACGTTCTAATTTTCTAAATTTGGTAGTGTATTTTCGTCCGATATTTCACTGAAATCTCCGAAAATTTGGAATTCCCATTATTTCGATCAGGGCCGGCAAATTTGCAAAACCGAAATCAAAATCCTTTGGTTGTCATAGCCCATAGCAAGGTGCAGAAAATAATGTCACGATCAGTTTATTTGGAGACCATCCTATATATCTTTTCAGTAACTTTCATTTACTTGGTTATATGTTTTTGTTCATGAATAGGCATTGGGGTGAAGTAGGGTGAAGTCATGTGGGAATTAAGAGAATGATTAAATTTAAAAAGTGTCTAGAAATTGTGAGATAGCCTACACTTGTAAACGTAAGGATTTTTTGTGTGTATGTAATTTCTCGCCATCGCTCAAGCAAGCACACCTACCCTCTCTTGCATGTTTGCACCGGATGGAATGGCGCGTCCAGGCTATCGACACGAGCAGGCAGAGTTCACATGCGACTAGACCGGCCGTCCGGCCGGCCTTACCGCGTCGTCTGATCGGAATGGAAATGTGATCGATACACAAAGAGGCAGAGAAAAGCCTAGCTACTTGGCGATAAACTGACCAGACATGGTGCCACTGTAGATTGAAGTGTTGATGTGGTTGCGTGGGTCAGCATGCAGTTGTCCTTGTGCTGGAGGAGACTCCAGAGAATGAAATCGTTTTTTCACATAAGAGCTTCATTCATTTTTGCCGGGATCGAGGTTTAAAAACCCATGCACGGAGAAATTTTGAGGCACACTGGCTAACTAAAACATTCTCGGTCCATAAAAGGATATCTCAAATTTGTCTAAATTTGCACGTATGTACACACTAAAGTATGTCTAGATACATGCAAATTTAGACAAAATTGAGACATCCTTTTATGGATGGAGGGAGTACAATGTTAAAGGATAGCCATAAATGTACCAACCGACAGACCTTTCTAAAGTGTATAAAGTTTTATAACATAAATTAAAATGGATCACAACTGAAAGATTTCACGAGTGTACTTCCACGTGATATAAAACATCATCCAATGATTGCATATATAGTTTGAAGAATTGAGCTGAACTATGAATACCAACAAAATTCGTTGTTCTCAGGATATGCCACGGATAATATTTATTTTCTATCAGAAATGATCTTCTACAAGATTTGCTAAAAATAAATCTAGAACCATTATAAAATGTTTTTTCCTACAAATTTACCTATATATTTAGGATCTTTTACTTTTCAGATATATTTAGGATCTTTTTCCTAGAAATTTACCTATATATTTGTACCACTCACACTCAACGTGAAATAAAAAATTGCTTTGAGTATAACCCTTTGAAAAATAATTATGTCTAATGAGTTCCCATGTTTTGACCAAGTACACTTTTTTGTCAGTTCGTGTGGGGGTTTTTGCGAGGAGCTTTATTTGGTTTCTTATTCAGAGAATTAAGAGACACTATTGGAATTTACCAACATGGATACAAAAAATTGTTCGATGAAGATGCCAAAACAATGTTGTTTCATGACACAATAAATACAAAAGAGCGAGAGAATACGATTATTGGGTCGAAGTGTGGGTTTAGTAGAGAGAGACCAAAATCATGGGAAAAAATAATCCAGCTAAAGTATTGTGGTACAATTCAAAATATTATTTATGAGGTGACTTGAAGTAGATTGGTGACGTGTTAAAATGCTGAAACTATGTACCATCCAAGTATTCTTTGTAACTTTAGTAAGCTATGTGCCATCAAAGTACATGTAGTCATTGTTACATAGTAAAAATGTGTCGGCAGCAAAGTAGAATGAAGAATAGGGGATGACGGGAAGAGAGTAAAGTCTATACATATTAAAATAGCACTATCTACAGTTAAATAAACGACGTTTCTAGAACATGTGATATGGTGTTTTTGTTGGAAATGTAAAGAATACATCCTCTTCCATAAACTAAAAGGTTCCATGCTGATATTTTTTTTAATCAAAATACTTATGATAGTTTAGAATGCTATGATTTATATTTTTCCGTATTTCCAGTATCTATGAAAGCACAAGTTAAGTTTGTGAACATATTAAATATGCCAAAAATGTTTCCCTCGCATTTGTGAGGGCCACCTTGCTAGTTGTTCCTTAATTTATTAGAGAATTGGATGATTTTTAGGTGAAAATGCAGAATTAAAATTTCTTATGCGTCTTTTGATTTGGATAGGAGGCTATGTATTCATACTGGTTCTTGTGTCTTTGTGATATCTTCACTTAATCAAAAGATTCCTATTGTTGATTCAAAAACTTAGCCGGTTGAATAAAATAATCATCTCGTGCATTTTTTTTTTGAGATTAACTGGGGGGAAATCCCCACCGCTTGTTGCATTCACTCGAAAGTAGCCTCGCGGACCATGATCTTACAATAGATGGAGAACTACAGGAGGTACAAGGGGAAGAGATGACAAAGGCAATACAGGAAAAAATATTTTTTGAAAAGGGAAAAGAAAGAACCACCATGAGAGGCACAAGTAGATGAGGGGGCAATCAAGGGATCACAATACCAAGAACCAGCAATGAGCCTTGTGCGCTGCCCGGCGTACGTATCGAACCCCACGGCACAACTCAGGAGCATCCACCGTCATCATAGGCAAGTGCCAAGCCTAGCACCGAGCACTACCCTACGCAGGGAGCTCCGCCACAGGAGGTCGAGATGACTAGCAGGATAGGGAGGCATCAACCGTGTTGTCATTGAGAAACGGTGAGCCGAGACGACACCAAGAGCCCGAAGCTCGCCACAACAATGGCAACCAAAGGGAGGGTCTTGGGCAAGCACATCAACAGAACCGAGATCACGCAAAGGCCAGCGGGAGAGAGAAACATTCCACCGTCGGCCCCAAGCTGGCCACACCAACACCACTGAGGGCAGCACCGATACCAGCTTACCCCAGCCACCAGAACGATCGTGATCCACCCCTGCCATCCCCTAGCAGCTAGCGCCTCCACGGAGGAAAACCACGTCGCAGCGTCACCGCTGCACAAGAAGGGGACCGGGTTTTCACCTAGCAGGGGGGGGACGGGTGGACGCGCAGCAGAGGGCGTGGGACGACGCGCGCGCATGACGAAGAGACGTCGCGGAGCGATCGAACCGCCGCCGCCGGCGAGGGAACCCCTAACCGGGCGGCCTTCCTCCATACCGCAGGCTGGGAGCCCGGGAAGCGCAGATCCCCGCCGCCCCCTTCACTGGCGCTGCACAGCCTTCTCCGGCAGCTGCCTCAGGTGGCGACGAGGGGAGGGAGGTGCCGGGGAGGGGGGGGGGGGGGGGGGGGTTGCAGCGGGGAGGGTTAGGGTTTTGCCCACCGGTCGCCCATGGGAGGCGAAGCGAGGGGACGAGGGGGGACCATTTGTCTGCTCTTGTTCAACCATCATGTCGTGCATTGTCATACCCATAGCAAGGTGCACAAATTAACGTCGTGATTACTTTTCTTTGGACCTTATCGTCTAACAGTTGCTTCGTTATATGTTCCTCTCAAGAATGGGTAGTAGGGTGAAGTCATGTGGGAATTAAGAGAAAGACTAAATTTATAAGATGTATAGAAATTGTGAGATAGCCTAAACGTACTTGTAAACATAAGGATTTTCTGAGTGTATGCATGTATGATTTATTTTCTCGCGATCGCCAGCTAGCTTGGTGCAAAGCAACCAAGAACACCTACCCTCTCTCTTGCACATTTGCACCGGAATAGAATGGCGCGTCCAGGCCATGGACAGGAGCAGGGAGAGTTCACATGGGAGTAGGTGGACGAGGCCGGCCGGTGCATGACAGGTCTCCATTTGAGCATTTTTGGTAAGATAAACTGACATGGTGCCACTGAAAATTAAAGTGTCGATGACATATGTCTTTATTTTCCTTTGAGCATTTCGGGTAAGTTGAGCTGACATGGTGCCACTGAAAGTTTAGGTGGCCATGTGGTGTTGATTTGCCCAGGAAAAAGAGGGTGTGGCATCCATGTTGCCATCTTTTCTGTGGTGGAGGAGACTCGAGAGAATTAAACGTGTTTTCACATTAGAGCGGCTTATAGGATTAAAAGCGCATGCATGGGGGAATGTTGAGGGACACCGGCCAACTAATACAATGTAGCTCAGCTCCTGGTAAGAAAACAAAAATAGCATCATGATCGAAATTCAGATTCAAACAACCAAGTTTGTTTTAGACTTTAGGGTTTAGGGTTTAGTGTCCTATGCCTTAATGTCTGCATGCATGCATGCTAATCGATCTTGTCCGTGAGATACATATAACTAGCATGCATGCACTACTGAAAATTTCCATACCACTTCATTCTCTCGAGTCTAGACGTTTTTACACTTGCTGCACTCCGGCCAGTGGTGGTATATTATCCTGTCAATGTCATACCGCGACTGTTGCATCAGAAATTCAGAATGGAATGGCATGCATCTGCATGCATGGGGCCATGACCGACAAAGCTAGCACGAAAACATACTCCCTCCGTACCATATGCAAATGCTAGAAAGTCTTATATTTTGGTACGGAGGGAGTAGTAGCGAATGGGGATTGCCGCGTCGTCAAGTCGTGCTTTGCCTGAGCTTTTGCCATTTGAGTCGATACTGCGCTCGACGGTGCCCGCCTCGTGATGCTTCCCGCAAAAGGAGCCGGGCTATAGCTTAGCCAGGCTTTCGTGTCGAGCCACAATTTGTCGACCACCTCCGTCTGCTATCACGACTGGCCGTCTGGCCGGACGCCACCTTCTTCTTGACTTTGGTTAAGACCAGAAAGGGGTGGCAAGAATAAGGCTCACATCTACCACATCATAGCTATTCATGAAGATGATCTCATAGAAATCATAAACTTTGAATATTACAAATCATCTTATACGAAGGAGAGAGGACATCAACACCCACACACCACATCGAGATCATCATCACCACCATCACGACGATTGATCCTCTTGGATTATGTAACCGTACAATTTATCTTTTCAAGTCAAACAATAGCGGCCCCGTAATCCATAAGCTGGTGTTGTTGGGTCCTATACCCAAAACCCAAGCCATTGTAAATTTCTCGGTCTTTTTTGTGGAAGATTTTGTTGTAATGGTTGACCTCTTGCAGAACTTATTTTTTTCAGCGTGCAATAGTTACAAGCCTCCTAGCGTGAAAAGGTTGTATTCTAAATGTTAGCATTATGCACAGTTAGATCATTGCAGAAGTAGATGAGAGAGAATATATATTTGTTAAAGAGGTACTGTCGGGGGTTACCCCCGGGTAGGGTCATGGTGTGGTAAAAGCTATGCCCAAGTGTGGGCCAAGTTACAGTAAAAGCCGACATACCTGGACTTTAGAGTGTGGTGTAGGTGCAAACCGACATAGGCATACCGAGATAACCCGGGCTAGAAGGGACCGAGGTACCATGCTGGTACCAACCGGCATATGTCGATTGAGATGAGGGATCCGAGATAAGGATCCGAGACATCAGAACCGACATATGTATGTCGGTAACTTGTGCATTTTCTTGTGTGCAGGGAAGGTTATTCAGGAAGGGGAATCCGGCATATCCATGCCGGGTTATCCTTGTGTCGGACGGAAGTCGATGCTCCTGTCACATCCCGTCTGGCACGGGAGCGCGGCGTGCGGTACGACGCATGTCTGAGGTGACTGGGCTTACCTCTGCTGACCAAGGAGCAGGAGAAGGACACCGCTAACCTCGGGCGTACCTTGGAGCAGAGATATAGGACAGGACATGGGCAAGCCACGTCATGTCCACTGTGCAGAGACAATCATGACGTGCAGGCGTGCGCGTCTGCTGTGCCGGTACGGAGACGTGACCGTTGCAAGTGGAGGGGTATTCCGGTAACTTGGTTTAGCCTATATGTATGTCCTCACCCAATCCTGCGTGGGGGAGGATGCCCTGAGACACATTTCCCCCCTTAGCTTCATCTTCTTCACTGTGTTTATCCCCATTGTTGGGATCATACAGCTCGAGGAGCAACCTTGTATTTGTGATACCTCGGTATAGAGAGGCAGGCAGGAGTAGGGGCTTTACCTCCTCACGAGGGCCCTGAACCTGGGTAGATCTTGGTGTGCTTGTGTGTTCTTTGTGTGTGCTTCTTAGCGCGCTAGCCCTCTCCCGGATCCACCAGCGTCCATCGGCCCCACTCTTTAGCCATCCTATGGCATCTGCCGTGATACCACGACGACAGTTGGCACCCACCGTGGGGCAGGCAGCGGCGCTGGCTGGTGTGACATTCCAGACGGGTTCCATCATCGACTCCGGCGAGCGCGTCGTTGATAATCCCCAAGAGCAAGGAATCACTGCAGCACTATTCGATAAGTATTTGAGTGTCGAACCCACGAGGAGCCGAAGGTAAACTATCTATTCTCTAAAGCCCTATAACCCTCTTATATGGCCTTTTATGCAAAGCAATAAATATGAAAGGATCTAACTAATGGAAGCAAGTGACGTGGAATGGGTTTATCTAGTAGCAAGTTTCTTAGAGCAAGTTTCTCTCAGCAGTTTTCTCAAGCAAGTTTCTCAAAGTAGCAAGTAGCAAAGATCTCAAGTAGCAAATATCTCAAGGGAGCAAATGTTCTAGCAATTGTTATTTCATTCGTGTGGTTGTCACAATTAGTGAAGCACATGTTTTAATCTTAGTTGTTTCTTTTAGGTGGGAGCCATAAATAGGTGTAGCCAAGTAAATGAGCAAAATACACAACTCTTATGATGGATCTCATGGCCAAGTAAATGTGCAGCACAAGAATTATTAAGACATAATTGTCCCACCATAGCCTTAAGTTCTAGAGTCCCCCAAATATCTCCCCCATAAAGTAACTTCAAGTCTCAGACACCGGTTTCTCTCTACTCCGACATGTCCTACTCAATCCATTACACTACGGTGATCACCTTACATGCATTCCCCAACATATGCGTGCACTCATACATTGTACATCAAGACAATCATAAAAGATAACAACACTTGTATGCAACCAATCCACGAACTATTTCACAATTGCCATGAACAAATCACTTCTCAAACACAGATGGGGAGACACAATAATAGATCAAGGGAATAGTATATTGCATCACACATCATGTTTGCCAAGAGTTTACAGTGGGGAGATGGAGATGATCTTGCTGTAGATGTTGATGATGAACACGCCGGAGGGGGGTGGAGCCCTCCGGAGGTGATTCCGGCGGTGTTTCCCCCCTCCGATCTTCTCCGGCGGCAGCCTTCTGACTCACTGTTTCGTGGTTTGGTGTTTCTCCGCCGCCTCCTCTCGAAAACCCTCGGGGGACAATTTTTATAGGCGTTTTTAGGTCACGACTAGGTCGGTGGAGCAAAGATCGACGGCGGCGGAGCTCCGAGGCCCAAAATAGGTAGGCCCACGCGGCCAGGATTTTAGGCCACGTGGGGCCCTCTCATTTCCAGCTGGTTGGGCTTCTGGTCTTCATTTTAAGCCCATTGCGTTCGTCTCGAAAGTTCTGAACCGTGCTCTTTGGCCTTGCCCTTTTTGGAGTCCCGAAGCTCCCGGAAAGTCTGAAACACTAAAAAAGACGTTTTCTGGAAAACAGGGTTAATTCCAAATAAATGGGAAAACTATGAAGTATTCCCAAAATCATTATAAAACATTGATATAACCCTTATATGATGCAAATATGATTGGAATATAAGTAAAATAATGCAAAGTTCATGTATGCATTTTACATGCATCAACATCCCCAAGCTTAACCTATACTCGTCCTCGGGTATGAAGGTGATAAAACTAACATGGACTTTGCAATTTAATACTAACAATGGATATCAAAGATGATTACTATTGCTACATAGAGTCAAATGATTCATTCTTAAAAGGAGTAGCA
Source organism: Poa pratensis (assembly GCA_947311845.1). NCBI lineage: Eukaryota > Viridiplantae > Streptophyta > Magnoliopsida > Poales > Poaceae > Poa > Poa pratensis. The sequence continues at coordinate 24,052,229 of CAMZMU010000039.1, forward strand.
ATATGCAAGATAGTTTATGAAGTGATATCAAGTATTCAATGCAAGGATGCTCAATGATAAGTAAGAACATCCTACATTGGTCATAGAGTGATGATGAAAATCTGAATATGTTTGGTGGACACTTTGGAAAGATGTATAAGTGAATAGAGGTAAATCATGCATAAGTTTCATCCAACCTTCAAACTCTTCTACTTAAGTTAATGATTGCAATGTGGAATTCTTGGTGTCAAGCTCTCATTACCCCTATCATAGCATCTTCAATGATTAAAGTTTAATGTGAAAGCAAATATGAGTAGTGTGCTTGATAAAGTAAAGGTTAGGTGTCTCATGCCCCTTGAATATAAGTAACTACACCATGATTACTCAACTTAGAAAACAAAGCAAGTTCAAGTTCTATCATTGTAAGTAATAATAGTATCATCAAGAGCGTCAACTGGAGTACCTCTTGTCCCAGGATATGGAACAAGCCCATATCAAAATGACAAGACAAACAAACAAGATGAACAACCTCAACACCCTTTTTATTTACCATTGGAATAACTTTTTATTATAAGGTGCATCATAGACGGTTCACCATAGCATGTAAGTAAATTTTCACCATGAATGATGCATGGCTTATATTAGCGGACCAGGCGTCTCTCTAACCATTTATACAAACTCATTTAAACTACTTCATTTCCACCTCATTCCATCATGATAGGCATCCATAGACAAAAGCACATGATATCAACTAAAAGGAGCATGTTGAAAGCTTTGCATGTGACAGCACATATGGGCTAACTCCCAACCTCGGACATTTATCAAGCCACTAACATCATAATCTTAATCACAATGGGTCATGTTTTATTTATTGCAATGATAGTAAAAATGTGCATCAAATTCATGAGAGCTATATAACCAACTTTTCCCATGACAATCACTAACATAATTATTTTCATTCAGAGGTATAGATAACACAAATATCATGATGAACATACTCTGAATAGCATATAGCTAGTAGGTAGATATGGTGGACTCACTGGAATAACTTTGGTTGAAGGTGTTGGAAACAAGTTTTTACTTGTTGGAATGTTTGGGCTAGCAAAAGGGAGAAAGTTGACAATCTAGATGCATGCATGAGTGTCCATAGAACCAACTTATCATGTTAAACAAAGTGAAATAACTTTCAGCATCAAAACATGAATAAGTGATAACTCTTGATAAAGCATTTACATATTATTACTCATTAACAAGCTCATGAATCATGCAACTATATGTATCATTAAAAATCAACTCAAACATCCCTTTTCCCATCATGATAATAGCATCCAACATATTTCAAACCAAATTTTCAGAAACTTTCCCATATACAATTATTATGTGGTGGTCTCACAAGACTCAACAAACAAACAAAAAGACGCTCCAAGTTTATGCGATAAAGTGTTTCGATCGAAAAACAGAAGTTGGACGTATGCAAACCGAGAGTGTGTAGGTCCAACGGGGTTGACTTCACATCCCCAAACTTATGGTCTTCACCATCCTTGGATAGCTCTTGGTGCATCTTCTCCAATCCCTGTGAAAAAACTTCAAAACACCGTTTCTCCCATTTATTTTCTGTGGGGTGCATTAATAGTGATAAACAAATAGGTTTCTTGCTGCATATGATCCTTAAACAAAAATTCATATGAGATGTCCAGAGAGTGTATAATGTTGTATTCCTACTGATAAACTCAATTGGATCAAAAAGATTCAACTTAAAAGCTCAAAACATGCATCAAACAAAATGGGACAGAATCTGTCCAGAAAAACAGCAGCAGCAAAACATATTTTTGTACCCTACCAAACTTTCTCGAAAAATTCCGAAACAATTCATGCATAGAGAGGATGAAAAGTTGCAACTACAGTTCAAATATGAGCTCATTCGGAGTTACAGAATAAGAATTAAAAATCATACCGTGCACAGATTCGTGCAGGAATAAAATCTCCGAACTCAAATAGCAACTTTTTCAAGACCAACATGGGTAAAACTTGGCACTTTATTAAAACCTCCTGAACTAAACTAGACACAAGATCTCTTGTTACAGCAAGAGGACACAAATAAAAATCACACACAAAAATAACCGGGTTGCCTCCCGCAAAGCGCTTTCTTTATAGCCATATAGCTAGGCTTACTTACTTGGTATCAAGATGGTTGAAGTGAGGTGGCTTGGCATCCCCAAGCTTAAATTCTTGTACTTATTTGATATATGTAGGGTGAGCCTAGGGGTACATCCCCAAGCTTGAGTTTTTGTCCCTCTTGATCTTGTTCATCACCCTCAATTCTTCCACCTTAAAATTCTCTTTACACAACACTCGTCACAAACTTGATTAGAGGGGTTAGTGCCTTCATAAATTAAATCCACATAGGCACATCAAAGACATATCATGAATTGATTTTAAACATTAGCTACTTTTACTATGGTTATGTAATGCTCCTTGATCAAAAGAACCGCACAAAACACAAGTAATGAGAGTAATGCAGAATAAAGACAGGATATGTCAAAAACTGGACAGCGAATTACTATTATCACTCTTTTTATTTGGTTTTAGCTTTGGAAAAGTTTAAATGATAGAGATTTTGCAATGGTTCCATTGGCATGAACAACACATGTTCAAGGTCGACCCCAAATTCTCCATTACTCATCCTTCTCATTTACTTTCCCAAATTTCATATAGAGTGAAAATCTTAAACTAATTGTTAGAAATCAGTAGGTAAAGTTATTTTGCAGGTTCTCAAGATATAAAGGTGTGCCCAAACTGAATAGGAAATAAACGCATAGAGAGCACACCTCAAAACATTAAACCATTAACTTTTAAGTCTAACTCTTTTCCTATGCATTGGCATTTTATATATGAATAAATAACACCCCATTTGAGGTAACCAATGCATATAATGATCAATAGCTTGCATTTTAAATAGCATAGAAACATAGAAAGGATTTTTATCTCTTCCTCTCTCATAATAGTTGCAAGCATTGAAGTTAAATATTCCCACATGATTTTGAATAGAATCACCACATAAAGACTTATCATCTAATGAGCATATTGGATCATCAAACTCACAATCAATTTCATCCTCAATAGTAGGGGGACTAAAAATGTCATATTCATCAAAACAAACTTCCCCAAGCTTAAGGTTTTCCTCAGTATTAGCAATAAAGTTGTTAAAAGAATTAGTACTACCACAGACATGATTGTTATGCAAATAAATTTTAATTTTCTCCTCAAACACTTCATGTCCTAACTCAAGATAGATATTATACAATTCTAGGATTGTTTTGTTGTTTTCCATTTTATAATTTTTTTTGTGTTTTAGATTTATATGTTAGTATGCAATGCAAACAAGAATAAAAGTTTAGCACAACGCTCCCCGGCAACGGCGCCAGAAAAGTACTTGATAATCCTCAAGAGCAAGAAATCACTGTAGCACTATTCGATAAGTATTTGAGTGTCGAACCCACGAGGAGCTGAAGGTAAACTGTCTATTCTCTAAAGCCCTATAACCCTCTTATATGGCCTTTTATGCAAAGCAATAAATATGAAAGGATCTAACTAATGGAAGCAAGTGACGTGGAATGGGTTTATCTAGTAGCAAGTTTCTTAGAGCAAGTTTCTCTCAGCAGTTTTCTCAAGCAAGTTTCTCAAAGTAGCAAGTAGCAAAGATCTCAAGTAGCAAATATCTCAAGGGAGCAAATGTTCTAGCAATTGTTATTTCATTCGTGTGGTTGTCACAATTAGTGAAGCACATGTTTTAATCTTAGTTGTTTCTTTTAGGTGGGAGCCATAAATAGGTGTAGCCAAGTAAATGAGCAAAATACACAACTCTTATGATGGATCTCATGGCCAAGTAAATGTGCAGCACAAGAATTATTAAGACATAATTGTCCCACCATAGCCTTAAGTTCTAGAGTCCCCCAAATATCTCCCCCATAAAGTAACTTCAAGTCTCAGACACCGGTTTCTCTCTACTCCGACATGTCCTACTCAATCCATTACACTACGGTGATCACCTTACATGCATTCCCCAACATATGCGTGCACTCATACATTGTACATCAAGACAATCATAAAAGATAACAACACTTGTATGCAACCAATCAACGAACTATTTCACAATTGCCATGAACAAATCACTTCTCAAACACAGATGGGAGACACAATAGATCAAGGGAATAGTATATTGCATCGCACATCATGTTTGCCAAGAGTTTACATTGGGGAGATGGAGATGATCTTGCTGTAGATGTTGATGATGAACACGCCGGAGGGGGGTGGAGCGCTCCAGAGGTGATTCCGGCGGCGTTTCCCCCCTCCGATCTTCTCCGGCGGCAGCCTTCTGACTCTCTGTTTCGTGGTTTTGTGTTTCTCCGCCGCCTCCTCTCGAAAACCCTCGGGGACAATTTTTATAGGCGTTTTTAGGTCACGACTAGGTCGGTGGAGCAAAGATCGACGGCGGCGGAGCTCCGAGGCCCAAAATAGGTAGGCCCACGTGGCCAGGATTTTAGCCCGCGTGGGGCCCTCTCATTTCCAGCTGGTTGGGCTTCTGGTCTTCGTTTTAAGCCCATTGCGTTCGTCTCAAAAATTCTGAACCGTGCTCTTTGGCCTTGCCCTTTTTGGAGTCCCGAAGCTCCCGAAAAGTCTGAAACACTAAAAAAGACGTTTTCTGGAAACCAGGGTTAATTCCAAATAAATGGGAAAACTATGAAGTATTCTCAAAATCATTATAAAACATTGATATAACCCTTATATGATGCAAATATGATTGGAATATAAGTAAAATAATGCAAAGTTCATGTATGCATTTTACATGCATCAGTCGTTTGCGGGCTCGTCTACAAGCTCGGCGCGCTGAACTTCATCAGCGACAACGCTGGATGCTTCGGTAGCAGGCCGTTCCCGATGAACGGCTGCCTCATCGGCTTCGACACCTTCGTGACCTACGTCGCCACCGGGCTGGTGCTTGTGGCTGAGGATCCTCCTGCTATCTGTGCGGCTCGCGGCCGGCGTAGCGCTCGCCCCGGGAGCTGCGCAGAGGTCATGGTGACTGGCACTGCGGCTGATAAGGAGAACCCGGCAAAGGAGATGCCGGTAATCTGCCCCCAAGGTCACCAGATCGGCGAAAGTGCCGCTGGAGAGGAGGGAAAACCTCCGAGATCAGGCCGGTACATCTAATGTACCAGTTAGGCCAGCTCATCTCGAGGAGATAATCGAGAAACTGGCTGTGCCGGTAGCTGCCGGTACAGATGCTGCCCAATCAGAGGCAGAGTTGGAGGCACGGCGTCAGAGCTTGCTTCAGGAGGCTCTGGAGATGGCCGAGGTACGGAGAGAGTTCGGGATAACTGTCCGTGAGTATAACCAAGCACATGGTTTTACCCCGGTAGCTGCTCGCCCTAGTCGAGTAGAGGATGTGCGCAAGAGGGGTAAAAACCTCAATGCCGAGATGCTAGAGATGGTAGATCTAGCTCCAGTACAACTCCTAGTAACTTATCGGTCGAAAAACCGAAGTATAGTTCCCCTGCTAAGACTCTTAGAGCTGCCGAGGCAGCAAGAGCCGAGTTGTCAGGCTTATCCGGAGAAGCTCTCCGTAGGCAGCAAGACCGAGTTAATGAGTTGGTAGCTGTGGCTACCCGGCAGAATGAGGCCTATCGCAAGGCCAACACAGTTGCAGGTGGGTCCGAGATTGTTCACTCGGCTAGGGGAGCCAGTGGATCTAAGGGGCAAGCTTCATCACCGCATGTCGGTGGAGATCGTGACCGGAGTGTAAACTCCGGTAAGAGCAAACAGATACAGGTGTATGATCCGGCGTGTGCCGGAAAACAGGTAGTTGGGCGAGGTAGTGCCGGCCGGGGTAGAAGCAATCCCGGTCGGGCGGTCCAGGTGCCGAGGTAGTTAACTCGGCTGGCCGAGGTTATCCACCTCGGTATCCGACACAAAATCTCGCCCAGCAGCAGCAGCAAAATGTCGGGCATGTCCAGCAGCCACAAGTGTTGACCAGGTGGCTAACCGTTATGATGATGGTTACTCGGCTATGGAGAAAGCCGGGTATCCGAGATATGAAGGTGCACTGGGATCCGGTTGGGAACTCGCCAGTTGTCACCAAATGATGCACGCTACAAGTTGGACAGATTTATATGTCCGAGATGCTGGAAGAGCAAGGTCCACCTGGCCTGGCATGTTTTGGACCTCGGATCATGAGGGAGCCACCGGTGCGGCACTTTCAGTTGAACCGAGGTGCAAAGACATATGACGGCAGTACTAAGCCGGAGGACTGGCTGACAGATTATGTGTCGGCAGTGCATATCGCGGGAGGAAACCGCCGATGGGCGGTGAGGTATATCCCGCAGATGTTGGAAGGGCCAGCCCGGATTTGGCTGAACAACCTGCGAGAGGGCAGTGTGATTGCTGGCTGGACTTTGAAGAAGCATTTGTTAGCAACTTCTCCAGCATACAAGAGACCGAATCGTCCTCAGCAGCTTGCGATGTGCAAGCAGAGGGATAATGAAACTGACCGGGATTACTTAACCCGGTGGAGTACTATTCGCAATTCCTGTGAAGGAGTTGTGGAGGCGCAGGCCATATCTTGGTTTGCCCAGGGGTGCCGACACGGCTCCATGCTCTGGCAGAAGTTGCAGAGGGAAATGCCGGCCACTCTGGCCGAGACAATCCGGATTGCGGATAGCTATGCACTGGGTGATCCGATGCAACCTTGCTGAACTCGGGAGAGCCGAGTAGAAGATACCCGGTGAATAACAGACCCGGGCCAGTCAGGCAGAACGATCGCCAGGACTTCGGAAACAAGAGAGAGAGCCGGATTACCGGTATGGCTCAAACCAGGTTGCAGCGGTAAACCAAGACCAGCCAGATGCCGGCAATAGCCAGCGTCCGAAGTTCAATGGCCCAGCATGGGGCCAGAATCAAGAAGGGAAGAGGCCATGGGGTGACCAGAAGCGTCCTTAACTTATGAGGCTATGTTGGATGGGCCTTGCAGTTTCCACACCCAAGACATCGCAGGCCACAAACCATACAACTCGGCAGTGCAGCTGGTATCAGCGCACAAGGGGGAAGGAGCCAGAGCCGGAGGAAATCAGTGGGGGCACCTCAGAGAATTCCGCCGAGGCAAAACTTGCCACTTACCGGAGCAAATGCTATCCCGGTGATTCCGCCAGTTCCGAGGCAAGCAGATCCGAAACCTGTGAATCAGGTGAATGTCGGAGGGAACAACAACAACACTGGTCCCAGCAGGCAGGGAGAGTATCCCCAGGGAGATTACAGAGAAGCTCATCAGAGCTATGTGATATTTGTGACCGAGCCAACTGACAAGAAGAGCTTGCATCGGCGTGCACTGGAGGTGAACGCAGTTATGCCGGCAGTGCCGAAGTATTTGCACTGGTCCGAGCAAGAATCACTTGGAGCAGAAGGGATCATCCCCGAGTTATGCCAACTCCGGGAGGTTATGCATTGGTGGTGGACCGACATTCTTTGGACCCACCATCAATGTTCGGTTCACCCGAGTTCTCATTGATAATGGGAGTGCTATCAATATCATGTACCGAGACACCATGGTGAAGATGGGTATCTCGGCAAATATGCTGCAGCCGAGTTCTACACCTTTCATGGTATAGTGCCAGGTGTTTCATGTGCACCTATGGGCAAAATTTGGGTTGATGTGTTGTTTGGCACCAAGGAGAACTGCCGAACTGAGAGCATCCAGTTTGAGGTAGTGGACCTCGAAAGTCCATACCATGCTTTACTCGGTAGGCCTGCACTGTCCAAGTTCATGATATCCACCCATGTGGGTTACCTCAAGATGAAAATGCCGGGTCCTAATGGCATCATCACTATCTCGGGTGATTACAAGCGTGCACTGGAGTGTGCCTCGGCTGGATCGTGCTAGCCGAGTCACTGATTATCGCTGCAGAGAAGAAGAAGATCCATGAAGTGGTGGCATTGGCTCAGTCGCGCAACTCGGTATGCCGGGTATGGCTAACCCGGAGCAGAATGCAAATTTCGAGGTGCCCAAGGAGACCAAGAAGATCAATGTTGACCCGGCATGTCCGGACCACAACGTCATCATTGGTACCGGGTTAACTGAGAAATAGGAAGGCGAGCTCAGTCACTTCCTCCGTGAGAACCGGGATATCTTTGCATGGTCAAATCAGGACCTGCCAGGTGTTCCGAGGGAGTTGGCTGAGCACTCTTTGTTCGTCAGACCGGATATGAAACCGGTGAAGCAACCTATGCGACGTCTCTCGGATGAGAGGAGAAAGGTGATAGGTGATGAACTGGCCAGATTACTTGCATCTGGTTTCATCATGGAGTGCTGCACCCGGACTGGTTGTCTAACCCGGTCCTGGTGGAAAAGAAAAAAGATGACCCGAACGTGGCCATTGTGTGGCGTATGTGTATTGATTACACAAACTTGAACAAGGCATGTCCTAAGGATCCATTCCCGCTGCCTCGGATTGATCAAGTGATCGATTCCACAGCCGGGTGTGAGCTGTTATCCTTTGTAGATGTGTATTCTGGTTTTCACCAGATACCACTGAACCCTGCTGATCAAATGAAAACTGCTTTTATCACCCCGTATGGGGCTTATTGCTATCGTGTCATGACCTTTGGTTTGAGAAATGCTGGTGCTACTTACCAGAGATGTATGCAAAAATGCTTGCATGATCAAATAGGAAAAAATGTGCAGGTGTATGTCGATGACATTGTCATCAAGTCTAAGGAGAAATCCACTCTGATTGATGATCTCCGAGAAACATTTGAGAATCTAAGGAAATTCCGGATAAAACTTAACCCGGACAAATGTACCTTCGGTGTGCCGGCAGGCAAGTTACTCGGTTTCCTCGTGTCAAGCCGAGGTATCGAGGTGAACCCGACAAAAATCCGTGCTATTGAAAGCATGAGGTTACCGACATGTCTCAAAGACGTGCAGAAATTCACTGGATGTTTGGCATCCTTAAGTCGGTTTGTTAGCAGGTTGGGAGAAAAGGCATTGCCTTTGTATCAACTCATGAAGAAAACAACCACTTCGTGTGGACCCCGCAAGCAGATGCGGCGTTCACCGAGTTAAAAAAGATGTTGGCAACTGCGCCGATACTGGCCTCACCATTACCCAAAGAGCCGATGTTGCTCTACATTGCAGCCACAAACCGGGTTGTGAGTGTCGTATTGGTAGTGGAGCGAGAAGAGGATGGCAAAACTGTGCAAAGGCCGGTATATTACCTGAGCGAGGTGATCTCGTTGTCCAAGCAGAACTACCCTCACTACCAGAAGATGACATATGGTGTCTATCTGGCTGCTAAGAAGTTGAAACATTACTTCCAAGAGCATTCAATCACTGTGGTTGTGAGGCTCCTATCTCGGAGATCATTGGGTGTAAAGATGCAACTGGCCGAGTAGCCAAGTGGGCTATCGAGGTGTCCCCTTACACACCTCACTATGAAAGAAGAGATGCCATTAAATCTCAGGCACTGCCGGATTTCTTGGTGGATTGGGCTGAAATGCAATATGAGCCACCACGGCCTGACCCCAATTACTGGAGAATGCATTTTGATGGTTCCAGAACGAAGATTGGTTTAGGTGCCGGGGTAGTCCCACTAGTACAGAACGACACATCGGAAACGGGCCAAAAACCCTTCGGCAACGGAGAAAGGGTCCGTGTCCCCGCTTCCGATACTGATGTGAAGCCTCACAATGGCAACAGAGATTTTTATCGTTTGCAATAAGTTTAGCAACGGGCATAATATATAACCGTTGCCTTTAGTCTTTACATCAGATACGGAGATTAGTTTTTGACCGTTTGTAATGAGGGCTAAAGGAAACAAAAAAAAGCCGGTGACGCCTGCTGCACCGTCGACGGAGCCCTGTGGTTCCTGCTTGACGGCCGCCGGTTCTTCACCTTCCGCTTCGCCCAGCTTCATTGCGTGGTCTTCTTCTACCAATTTAGTACTGCACAAAAGTCTTGCTCCTGTAGGCGCCGGCTTCAGTGGACCGTGTGGACGGAGCCCCGCTCCTACGTCTTCACGGCCGCCGCATAGTCTCCAGGTTTCCTCCTCGCCCTAAAGGAGATGAAAAAAATCAAAATGTAAGCTCCTTCATCTCTATACACAAGACATATGCTTCTTCATCGGCATTACAGAAAATATAGAACTAATTACAACTAGAACATAGCCTGAACAATGCCTCATATATAGGTAGATTAGACACACAAATTCCAGGGATGGAGCAAGCGAGCCAAGTAGGATGCACAAGATCGATGTGTGTTTGTGCATATCACAAGGATCACTAGCGCCACCCCCGGATCACACGGTGTCACCTAATTTTAATCATTGGCATAACAGAAACAAAGCTAAAATCAGAGCAAATGCCTACTAAAAACAGAGCATTTCCATGGATAAACAATTAGCTACTTACAACTAGAAAATAGATAAAATCTATGTGTAAACAATGCCTACTAAAAACAGAGCATATCCATGGATAAACAATTAGCTACTTAAAACTAGAAAACAGCTAAAATCTATGTGTAAATAATGCCTACTAAAAACAGAGCAAATCTATGGATAAACAATTAGCTACTTACAACTAGAAAACAGCTAAAATATATGTGTAAACAATGCCTACTAAAAACAGAGCACATCTATGGATAAACAATTAGCTACTTACAACTAGAAAACAGTTAAAATCTATGTGTAAACAATGCCTACTAAAAACAGAGCAAATCTATGGATAAACAATTAGCTACTTACAACTAGAAAACAGCTAAAATCTATGTGTAAACAATGCCTACTAAAAACAGAACAAATCTATGGATAAACAATTAGCTACTTACAACTAGAAAATAGCTAAAATCTATGTGTAAACAATGCCTACTAAAAACAGAGCAAATCTATGGATAAACAATTAGCTACTTACAACTAGAAAACAACTATCCTACTGAACTGGGGTCTTGCATTAGGCGAGGCGGGCTCGCTTAGCGTCGCCGCCGGCGACGGAGCTAGCGCCGGCCTCCCCTGGCGGCGCCTTGCCCTCGCCGTGGACCAAAGAGAGGGCTATGGCGGCCCGGAGGTCAGACTGGTAGACCGCCTCCTCGGCGTGTTCGACCTGGGTTGACGGCTCGGAGAGGAGGACCGCCGCCTCCAGATCGGCCTCGCCCTGATGACGCTTGGCGTCCTCGCGCCCGAAATCGGCGCGGGAGAATTGGCAAGCGATCTCCAGATCACGATCCTCCTCCTCTTCCTCTTCCTCCTCGTCGGAGGACGAGGACGAGGAGGAGGAGGAAGACGGATGGCGGCCGGGGTACATGGTCTGGCGGATCTCGCGGTAATGGTGGCCAAATGAGCGGGTGCGGCCGGAGCCTTCGCCGTGCGGACGAGTGCCAAGGCTGCGGGACCGGCCCGCGGGGGACGGATCGGCGGCGGCCAATTCCGCAAGCTCGTCCCGCAACACCAGCTGACGCTGCTGCTGCCTGAAGGCCCGGAGGGTGGGGCGGCCACGGCCGCGATGGCCAGACCTACCAGCGCCGACGGTGGAAGCCATGCGAGAGAGTGGAGAGAGAGGAGACTGTGCGGCGGCTAGGGTTGGAAGTGAGTGAGAGTGAGAGTGAAGGGCATAGTAGGTTCTTATAGGCCGGCTGTCGGGCTGCTTCTAATGGCAACGGAGATTACGAAACTGTCCGTGTGCGAGGAGCACACATCGGTAACGGAGGTAAACTAACCTCCGTTGCCAACATATATTCCACTATTCACCGGTTGCCGATGTTGTGGGCCTGCTTTACGGCCTAGTGCGGGCACGCGGGGGATGTCGCGATTTACCGTCGCCTAACTCCTGCCGTTGCCATAGAGGGGTATCCGATGTGTCGTTCTGTACTAGTGTCCTTACCTCGCCAAAACATGATCAGCTGAGATATGTGTTGCAGATTCATTTTGCGGCATCTAACAATGTGGCCGAGTATGAGGCACTTGTTCATGGGCTAAATGTGGCCAAATAAATTGGTATTCACCGGATAGAATGTTTCGGAGACTCGGATTTGGTGGTGCAGCAAGTCTCGGGAAATTGGGATGCTTTAGACGCCAACATGGCGTTGTATCGGTTTCATGTCCAGAAGATCTCGGGGTTCTTTGAAGGTTGCGAGCTCACGCATATACCTCGGGCTGAAAATGACGCCGCCGATGTACTGTCCAAGCTAGGTTCATCCCGGGATCCAATTCCACCCGGCATAGCCTTGGAGCATCTGAGTAAGCCATCAATCAAACCATCGCCGGAGTCCGAGTCAATTTTATCCCGGCGAAACCGGAGTCTGGTGCTGTTCCCATGGACGTCGATGTCGGATGCATTTGGGAGAACCCGGGGACTGCTTGGCAGAACCCGGGGACTGGTTACTCTATCTCGGATGAAGTAATGTCGGTTGATCTCATGGAGGTGGATGATCTGATCTTTCCTGTGCGTCCTGTGCCGGAGTGGGCACAACCAATAATGGCGTATATGATGGACGGGAGTTTGCCAAGTAATGAAGTTGAAGCTAGGCAAGTGCAAAGAAGATCCAAGGCATACACCATCATCAACCACGAGTTATACAAGAGAAGTGTGACCGAGGTACTGCTGCGCTGTGTCGAGCCGCAGGAAGGGCAGGAGATGCTCTTGGAGATTCATCAGGGAGAATGTGGTCATCATGCTTCATCAAGAGCCTTGGTGGCTAAGGTATTCCGGCATGTGTTTTATTGGCCCAGTGCTTTGAACCAGGCAGAAGATATCGTCCGAAAGTGTGAGGGATGTTAGAGGTTTGCTAGAAAGATCCACCTGCCAGCCTCGGCACTCAAGAAAATTCCAATCACTTGGCCCTTTGCAGTGTGGTGTTTGGATATGGTGGGAGAGTTCAGGCCAGCCCGAGGTAACATGACTCATATATTGGTGATGGTGGACAAGTTCACCAAATGGATCGAGGTAAAGCCAATCCGGGAGTGTGATGGTCACACAGCTGTGACCTTTTGGAAGGACATCATTTTGAGATATGGTTACCCCCATAGCATTATCTCGGATAATGGCACAAACTTTGCTGTGGGAGAGTTTGCTCGGTTCTGTGCGGATAAGAGAATTCGGTTGGACATAGCCTCGGTGGCACACCCAGAGGCAAATGGGCAAGTGGAAAGAGAAAATGCATTGGTGTTAGCCGGTATCAAAGCCTGATTGATTGAACCACTGTTGAGAACTCCGGGATGCTGGATAGAGGAGATACCAGCAGTGCTGTGGGGTCTAAGGACCACACCCAATCGTTCAACTAGCTATACACCATTTTTTCTGGTCTATGGAGCAGAAGCGGTCCTGCCGACCGACATGGAATATGATTCGCCGAGAGAGTGACACTGTACACTGAAACCGAGGCAAAGGAAGCTCGGGAAAATGATGTTGATTTGCTCGAAGAAGCACGGGAACTGACCTTATCTCGGTCAGCTATATATCAGCAAAATCTCCGACGCTATCATAGCCGGAAGATCAGCCCTCGGGTTTTCCGAGAGGGAGATTTGGTGTTGAGGCTAGTGCGACGCAAAGCATGCCGACACAAGTTGTCACCTCCATGGGAGGGACCATTCATTGTGAGCAAGGCTCTGCACAATGATTCATACTATCTTATAGATGCGCAGGCACCGAGGAAAAATGTGATGGACAAATCCGGAGAGGAGACCAAAAGACCCTGGAATGTAGCTCTACTCCGTCCCTTTTACTCATAAGGGCGCAATGTATGTATCTCGGTTTTTCCTTTGAATAAAATGCCGGCACTCCGAAAAGAAACTCGGGGACTGCCTTTGTCTATATACTTGTGTTTTATCTCGGTTTTTTCTGTGTTGTTCATATGTCGGATGATTTTGAGACCTCGTTTCAAAGTTCAAGAATGTATGCTATTTTGTTGTGATCTTGTGACTCGACTGACGAACGCCGAAATGGCAGTCAAGAGCAGAGGTTATGGTATATGGTAAACATGAAAATGGACTCGGGGACTTGGTCCTAAAAAGATCCGACATATGTCGTTTACTAACCCGGTTTTTTCTTTCCTTTTCCTTGTGTCGGATGACTCTAAACCTTACCTCAAAATTTACAAGTATTGTATGCTATAATGATTGATCTTGTGACTCGACTGTCGAACGCCTAAATGGTAGACAAGAGCAAAAATTACTAAGTATAGTAAGCAAGAAAGTAAACTCGGGGACTTGATGCAAAGTGATCCGGCATTGAGCCTGTCTTGTTGAAACTAATATGATAGAGTAGCGCGGATAAAAGTAGCACTGCGAGATACTTAAAAGTATATTTATATCTGCACCCGGCATTCCGGGGATTTAATGGTTCAATGTTTGATAAGCTTAGACAGCTGACTCGGAGGAGCTCGGAGCAGTTGGAGCGGTGCGAGGCTCAGGAACAGTCTCGGCGGCAGAAGAAGCTTCAGTTGTTGGAGCAACCTCGGGTGTTGGAGTGGATGCCGACGCATCGGCAGTGTCGGATACCGGCTTCTCTGAAGTGTCGGTCGCGGTCGACTTGGCAGTGTCGGTCGCAGCCGGCTTGGCAATGTCGGTTGCTCCAGCAGCAGAAGTGTCGGCTGCTCCGGCAGCAGAAGTCTCGGTTGCTCCGGCAGTGGCAGCGTCGGGAGCTTCGGCCTCGATCTCCTCGTCGATGTCATCTTCCTCGTCTTCACCCTCTTCATCATCCTGGTCATCTTCTTCGTCATCCGAGTAGGCGGGACCCGGAATGAAGTGTCGGGTGGGAGCATAGCTGGCCATGAAGGTGGCTGCCTCCTTGCGGCTCTCTATCAGTGTCGGATCTGAGGTCCATTTGGAGCCTTGGCGCAGGGAGCGCACGGCATTGAGGTTGATGGCCTCATACCAGGAGAGCACAAAGGTCAATGCTTGATCAGCTCCGGCACGAGCTGCAGAGGATCTCCACTCTCGGACCCTGGCCTCAGCTCCCGACAGACACTTGGATAATTCTTCAATTGTAGCCGGAGTCTGGGATCCTGGCCATAAGGCTCGGTAAACTTTGATACCAGCATCAAGAAGATCTAGGCCAATGGCCTTCAGAGGAGAGATGCAAGCATTCAGAGCGGTCAGGTGATCTTCAATATCCCATTCCTCCGGGATTGGGCCAGTCTCGGCTCTCTTTACTCGTGCCTTGCGGACAGTGTTGAGTGCAGCAGCCTTGGAGTGGGAGAAATGATCTGAAGAAAGAAAAGCTATCACCGAATTGAGTTATATACCGGTATATACTTAATGTCGGTATAAGCAGTGGAAACAAAAGAAAGGATAAAGAAACTTACTGTCCAACTCCTTGTTAAGCCGGGTGAGCTCGCGGAGCCAGATGTCGGATTTTGCCTTAAGGGCATCCAGTTCTCCTTGAGCCGAGGTAGCGCGAACCTCGGTCGCCTCGAGGGTTTCCTTATGCTTTTGCGCAGCTTCCTCCCTTTGCATCAGGGCCGTCTCAATGCCGGTCTTCTCGCCCTGGACCCAAGCAAGTTCCTCCTGGAGCCGAGATACTTCCTGTTGTTCCTTCTGGAGGGCAGTGGCGTGCGCGGTTTCCTTGTTCTTCAGCGTTTCTTGAAGCTGCTTGTGGGACCTCTTGAGTTTGTTGTGGCCAGAAGCAGCTTCTGAAATACTATAGTCCGGGCATTGGTGCAATCCTGAAAAGAGAGCAAAGAATTAGTAGATTTTTGGAGATTCATGCCGAGTAAAGCTGAATGTCGGATTTTTTGAAGATTCGTGCCGAGTAAAACTCGACAAGAATCTCGGGGACTGGATGTCGGATTTTTTGAAAATCCGGAATGTCAGATTTTTTGCGTGTAATAGTGGAAATTTTTGAAGATTCGCGCCGAGTGAACTTTACTCGGGCGAGCGCAGGTCGCTCAACCCGAATCTCGGGGACTGGGGATTATATATGTTTATCATCTATGGCAAAGGAAAGAAAGGTCTGGCTGAGGAAAAATACCTCGGCAAGCTGCTGGCTCGAACGGTCGAGACATGTAAATTGTGCATGGCCTGAGCAAGCGCACTGGGTCCAGCTGGATGTTGGGTGACCGGGTTCGCGGAGGAGACCTCGCTTGTGTCGGCGGCATTCCAGTCCATGTGGTACTGCTTCTCCGAGCCTAAGCTGTGTCCACTTTGAGTTCGGAGCTGGGGTAAAACCCAGCTGCTACTGGTAACTCGGGAGACAGAGGTGGTGAGAGCTTGGTGCTCCGGGGTAGTGGTTGGAGTCAACACCACTTGTTTCTCCGGGTTGACGAGTTGTTTCCCGGTGCCCACTTGGCTCTGTGCCGGCTTGGCTAGTGGAGTAGCTTTCCTAGATGTGGACTTGGTGGTGGACTTCGGCCGGGGCGGCTGCTTTGGTTGCTGCTGTTGTTGGCGAGGTTGCTGCTGTCCTTGTTGATGTTGCTGTTGTTGCTGTTCCTGTTGCTGTTGCTGCTGCTGTTGTTGTTGCTGTGATTGCTGTTGGTGCGGCTGTTGTTGTTGTGGTGGTGGTTGCTGTGGGCCCGGGTCACCGAAGTGTCGGCCCGTGGGATGTCGGAGTCCGCGGTGGGGGCAGCGGTGCCAACATCTTCGTCGAGGACCACGACCTCGGGAATGGCAGATGAAGTGACGGGTACCCCGGAATCACGTGACCGAGGTTCCGCGGTACCCGGAAGGGGTGAGCGCATGGAGGAGGCACTCTGGTTAATTTCAAGGGGGGCACTGCATCAAACAAGAAAAATTGTTATCCCGGGAAAAGGAAAAAAGGGAAGCGAGCTTGTGTCGGCAAAGAATATCTTACCCTTGAGTAACTGGTGGTGTCTTCGTGGCCCTCTTCGGCTTAACCGCCCTTTCTTCTACCGCTTCGCCTTCGGTGCGGCTGGATCTGAGGATGCGGAGGTCCCGGTATTCGAGGTACCGGTCTCTGCACGCTTGCGAGACCCCACTTGTTTGCCCGAGGTAGCAGGGCGTGCACTCGGGCAGAGCCTCCCGGGTTAGCTGATGCCGAGGCTGGGTGAGCATATGCGATGGGACGAGCATCAATTATCTCTAACATTTCGCAATCATCGACGTCCAACCAATCTCGGATGGAGGCTCGGGCTCGAGGCTTACCCGAGGCAGGGGCGCCAGCAGCCGGAATCGGCAGCTGATCCTCGTCATCCGGGTCTTCTACCTCGGCGACGTCCGGAGTAGGGATATCTTGGCCCCATTTGGTGGAGGGATCCTCTCCGTCTTCAGTCTTTTGCCGGGTAAACCTCTGAAAGCCAGAAGCAGTAAAACCGAGTTACTTCATGAGCAGATTATGGGGCCGGCAAAGAGTTATCTCGGTAGAAAAAAGTATGTCGGTGTAAGTTGCAAGGGTACTTACTTGCTCCGGAAGCCGAGTTCTTCCTCTCCCATTCCTCGGTCATCAGCGTGTGGGCAATTGCCTTGACATCTTCTGACCTCGGCTTTGTTCAGCTCATAGGTGCTGATCAGAGTTGGATCATACTTGCCACTCATGTGGCAAATCTTGTGAACCCGGTCTTGAAGGGGGGAAACTCGGTGGCTGACGAAGGTCCTCAGGAGATCATCGCTCGTTAAGCCTGCCCCCACAAGCTCCTCGACAACCTTGTGAATCTGGTTGATCTCGATGTTCAGGTCCCTCGGGTTGAGGGACCAGTTAAACTGTTCAGAGGGGTGGCGATGTTGAATAGCGGCAGGTTCAGAAAGTCGGCGTTGTCTGGGCTGTCCGGGTTCTTCACGTAGAAGAACGTGCGCTGCCATTTCCGGCATGACTCCAGACCTTGAATCCGAGGCAAGATGGAACCTCTCCGAGGTATGATGGTAGCAGCTCCGCACGGGGACATCTCCTTGGGGAAGTTCTTGTTCTCCGGATCCGGGATACTTTGCTTCCGGAGTTGGAAGTACATGGCCCAGAGTTCAACAGTGGGCCAGAGTCCGAGGTATCCCTCGGAGAAAGAAACGCACGCAGAGAGCGTGGTAATGGCATTGGTTGGAAGGTTGTGAGGTTGAAGCCGGAATCGTCCAAGAAGGATCGGAAGAACTCGCTCGCCGGGAGTCCAAAGCCGCGCTCGAAATGCGCGACGAAAACCACGCGCTCGCCGGATTTCAGCTTCGGCTCGGCCTCTGTGCCGGGAACCCGGCATATCACTTGTGCCGGAATGCGCTTGGTCCGGACCATCCAGTCTATCTCGGCCTGGGTTACGTCGGAACCTTCCCATCCGGCACGCTCTCCCTCTTCGACGACATCCTCGGCAGGCTCCGGGGTATGGCTGGATGACATCTCGAAAGAGATCTGCAAAAGAGGCACAGGTTAAACCGAGATAAGTATCTCGGAATATTTGGGCAACAGAGAAACCGAGATAAGTATCTCGGAATATTTGGGCGACAGAGGAACCGAGATAAGTATCTCGGAATATTCGGGCAACAGAGATAAGTGCACAAGTGGCGGGAAACACAATTCTGTGGCTAAGTGTTTGGCGGAAAGATCTACGGGGAAAAATAAATAGAAGATAAATGCAAGAACATGTGAGTTGAAACTTAGGAAGATCAGCAGAGGAACTATTGCACGGGTAGTACGAAACGCAATGGAGAAGATCTAAAAGGGATCTAAGCAACTAAGTGCAATAGCATCACCGGAGAGGAGGAGCAAGTTCATCGGGGAAGATGAACAAAGTTCGTCGGAGAAGAGGAACGTGTTCATCGGTGAGGATGAACACGTTCATCAGCAAAGTCAAGGGCGAGGAACTCACCGGTGTTGCGGCGGCGGTGCGAGGCGAAGAAGCACGGGGCTTGCCGGAGTTGCGCGTGTCCGGTGGCGGCGCGAGGTGCTCCGGTGGGCGGTGGCTCGTGAGATCCGGCGTCGTGCGGTGGAGGAGCTCACTGCGCGGCGGCGGCGATGGTGCAGGAGAGAGCGAAAGGAGAAGAGGGATGCGGAGAAGACGAGGAGAGGTGCCCGTTCCCCTATTTATGGAGGTGAGGGCGTGCGGTTTCCGTAACGGGCGCGCGGATTAATGGCGCACGATCTGCACGGTTGCGATGTTTGCGCCACACGATCTGCTGCATCGTGGGCCACAAGGTGGTAACTGCCCGCGGCGTGATCGCGTGCGGTTATTGGCGTGGGAATCAAGGAGGCACGGCACGGTCAAACGTACTCGAGTGCTTTTGAGACGTGACAGCTCGTGACATATGCGGCGTGCGTGCAGAGACATGTCTGTCCGCGCGCAGGAACCGAGGCAGCGCGCAGCGTCTCTCTGCCACGTGCTGTGGAGAGATCTTTGAGAGATTGTGGGAATCTTCTTGTGTCGGAGAGACCGGCATAAGGGCAGATCTCGAAGGTTATGGAAAGTTTGTTTCTTGAAGCTAGCTTGCGATAAACCGGCAAGTGAACGTCGGATGTTTGATCAGGATAAAACGGTTGCCTTGTGTCAGAGCAACCGGCATAAGGACAGATGGCGAAACAGTTGGAGATTTTATCGGGATACTTGAGGTGTACCGACATGGTTATGTCGGATGGTTGGGTTAAGTTGAGTTGGTCGTGAAAGCTTGACTTGCTCTTTCAGCGGAGTTCTTGTGTCGAAGAAACCGACACAGGGGCAAATGTCGGAATCAGTTGGAGGGGTTATTAGTGGCTTTACGGTCAAACCGACATGGTTATGTCGGATGCTTGTTATGGTTGTTTCGGTTGATTAAACCTGTTGTGGCCCTTCATCCAAGGCTGCAGGACCGCACCAGCTTCGGGGACTAATGTCGGGGGTTACCCCGGGTAGGGTCATGGTGTGGTAAAATCTATGCCCAAGTGTGGGCCAAGTTACAGTAAAAGCCGACATACCTGGACTTCAGAGTGTGGTGTAGGTGCAAACCGACATAGGCATACCGAGATAACCCGGGCTAGACGGGACCGAGGTACCATGCTGGTACCAACCGGCATATGTCGATCGAGATGAGGGATCCGAGATAAGGATCAGAGACATCAGAACCGACATATGTATGTCGGTAACTTGTGCGTTTTCTTGTGTGCAGGGAAGGTTATTCAGGAAGGGGAATCCGGCATATCCATGCCGGGTTATCCTTGTGTCGGACGGAAGTCAATGCTCCTGTCACATCCCGTCTGCCACGGGAGCGCGGCGTGTGGTACGGCGCATGTCTGAGGTGACTGGGCTTACCTCTGCTGACCAAGGAGCAGGAGAAGGACACCGCTGACCTCGGGCGTACCTTGGAGCAGAGATATGGGACAGGACATGGGCAAGCCACGTCCTGTCCACTGTGCAGAGACAATCATCTCGATTGTTGGGATCGTACAGCTCGAGGAGGGGTATTCCGGTAACTCGGTTTAGCCTATATGTATGTCCTCACCCCCTCCTGCGTGGGGGAGGATGCCATGAGACACATTTCCCCCCTTAGCTTCATCTTCTTCACTGTGTTTATCCCATTGTTGGGATCATACAGCACTGTGTTTATCTCTTGTATTTGCTGCGTCAAATACAAGAGACCGGGCGGGTGCCAGAACATAGAGTGATGAACCAAAAAACCTAGGCCGGTGAAACCCAACGGCGAGCCAATGGGTTTACCGACATCGCGCCGTGCGACTGATAGCGCCCAAAGGGTCCGAGACAAGCTGACATCTAGTCTATCTCCGACCCTCAACGCGTACATCACATGTTGTAGGTGTACATGGATCACGTTTCCATTCATATACAAGCTCTATCTATCGCGCGCGGGTCTCCGATCAAACGGCACGACGCCGTCATTGTCCACTTAATACTCCCACGTGAACTCTGCATGCTCTCGATTAATTGTGGCTCGTGTCCATGGCCTGCAGGCGCCACTCCATGCATTCAGTGCAAACGAGGAAGAGAGGCCCTGTGTCTCGCTATGCTAGCAAATGAGTACTCATTTTCGGATATGTTTGTTGACACAAATGAGTATAGATTTTGTGTTCTTTCATACCGAGCAAAACAAATGTCACTTCACAACGAAAGTTTGCACATACTTAGTACACTATCATATTTTTGTTGTCCTTTCTTCAGATTTGTGAAGTGTTTTCAGATTTTTTTGATTTTTGAAAACGTATAGGAGCAGGTGAGCTCTGCAATAAAAATGGTGCCCTCGTGATGTACATAAGTATATATAATTTTATTAAGTAATATGTAAAGATTTGAGCTATGCAGAAAACACAAATTTCTGGCTCTTGAATGGAAAAAACACTAATTTTCCACTCGCGTATTTAAAGATAAGAATTTAAAATTGGCGTCGATGAAAATTTATAGTATATACATTACATGTATATGAACTGTTTTCCTTTTCAGTTCTAATTTTTTTAATATTTTCCAGGGAGCTTAGGATCTTATTAGGTGCAAGGTTGTCTAAATGAACGAACTTCTTACTGCTAGCTAGGCCTTCATTTGCATAGAATAGATGAATCGCAGTGCAAATGTGGTGGCCAAACAAAGGAAAACAACGTAGTTCTAGACAAGCACATTGGACATTTGGAAGAGGCGAACTGACTCCGCGGAGCATGTGGTCTCGTGGCAAGCAGAAAATTCATCTAATTTTACTTTGTAGACATATTGAATAATCACGTCTTAATGAGGTTGCGAATCTTCTTTAATGAAAATGAACATTGTTTGCGGAGACGAGAGAAAAACACAACTTCCTGTCGTCCAGAAGCATTAAATTCATTTCTTACACAATCTGTGTAGAACTCATGTTTGATCATTTCCGAATTGATTGTTGACATAATATATTTTACATTTTCATGCTCCCTGGTACACTTTGAAATTACCATATTTCCTTGTGCTTCCAAAAGGTAAACAAGAGCTGCTCGATAAGAAAGAAGATGCGACTTATATCGATCGTAGCACCTTCCCAGTAGAATAATTCGAGCAAGCCTCGTACACACAGTGACTGCAGAACCATACTACTATAACTTACTAAAAGTCCCAGTTCCAGTGAGCATTTTTTTAATTGACTAAGATATTGTTCTTGCAAGCTAGGTAGGTAGCAGAAATAAAGCTTAATATATTAGCCCTAAACTTCCCAGGATAACTAGCTCCATCAGTACTAGCAGACAATCAGTGTCAGCAGTGAGCTACCGCGCAGTCTGCAGCTTGATTGTCGCCGTCGACGGCTCCTGGTGAGCCTTGCACACCACGTAGACCACTGGCGGCGCCACCAGCGCGACGACGAGCACCGCGGAGAGAGCCACGAACAGAGACACCCCCGCGGCCACCTGGAACGCCACCCGAGGCCCAGCGCGTCGTCCACCACCAGCGCCAGGAAAGCCTTCAGCACGGCGACGACGCAACCGTCGAGCGTGACGAGGACGCACGCGGGCGCCCAGAACTTCCCGGCGAGGAGCTCCCGGCTCCTGCGCACGGCGGAGAAGAGGGCGGCGTCCTCGAGTGCCGAGACCACGCAGGCCAGCTGGCCCACCACGGCGATGTACACCGCGCCGGCCCATCCCAGCAGCCGCAGCGGCAGCGCAATCTTGATCTCGAGCCGGAGGTAGGCGAATGCGAAGAGTGAGCTGTAGAATAGGAAAAAGGGGACTACCACGAGGAGGAACGTGAGGGCGAGCCGCCTGAACGGGACGAAGGGGAAGGCCTCGCCGTCGGTGGCCAGGAAGTCGCCGCTCGTGCGGTAGAGGGAGGCGACGCGGAGAACGTACTCGGCGGTGCAGAGGAGCAGGGCCATGAGGATGAGGAGCTCGAGGATGAAGAACAGGACCCACTGCGCGACGACGAGACCGAGCAGGCTGTAACCGTGGTCGAAGGCGGGGTCACAGGTGACGTGGGCGTAGATGGCGGTGGCGAGCAAGGCCGCGGAGAGAGGGAACGCGCCACGCGTAGGGAGCGCCAAGTTGGCGATGTTCGGGAGGATGGCCCGGCGGACCACGCGGCTGGTCTCGCGGCAGATTCCGGCGAGCCCGAGGGCACCGAGATGGTTCTGCCGCTCCGGCTTCCGTTCCCACTCCATTGATGGAAGGAAGCGCGTACGGTGGTGGGTGGTGGCTGCGGAGAACTCAACTACTAGTGAAGCAAGTGATTCACGAGCAGGCACAGAGGCAGATGAAGCGATGGGATGCTGGCTCACACGTCTTTGTTCTCCTTCGAGCATTTTTGGGAAGCTGGTCTGACATTGTGCCACCGTAAGTTAAGGTGGCCAGGAACAAACTAGGAAAAAGAGGGTGCCATGCATGCTGTCATCTTTTCTGTGGTGGAAGTGTTTTGGCAATAGAGCAACACTTAGCTAGGCCAAAGGTTCAAAACAAACTAGCATCATATGGTAATTAAGAGAAAGATTAAATTTCAAAAATGCCTAAAATTGTGAGATAGACTAAACTTGTAGACATAAGAATTTGTGCATCCATGAGTTTTTGTGGCGATGGCCACCTAGGTGCAATAATCAACCTAGCACCTACCCTATGTGTTTCACATATTTTCCCCGCCCATCTGCGTAGCGAGGCTTGACATGTTTTCACCGGAATGGAATGGCGTCAGTGCGTGGACACCAAGAGTCCAAGAGACGGCAGAGTTCACATGGTTCACCGTGTCATCTCGAGACGTCTGTGTCGTTTGCGTCTATCGTACGGGTTACAACCATTGCACAATGGTTCGAACATTATTAACCATCGGTTAAACTTTTCTAACGGTACAATAGGTTCTCAGCCAGTAATGGTTAACCTATTTTATCCATTTGCACAAATTGTTATTTAGGTGCAAAACCTCAAGAAAATGTTTAGCAAAATCTCGCAAATTGATCTTTGGCAGCTTTCATATTGGTTCTTCTGTATATGTGATATCTTCACTTATTCAGTTGATTCATATTATAGATTTTAAAACATAGCAGGTTAAATAAAATAAATCATCTCTCATGAGTTGTCATACCACTAGATAGGTGCACAAAATAAGGCCAGGATTATTTTTGGACCATCCTATACATGTTCCCAAATACTTCGTTATATGTTCTTGTTCGTCAATGGGCATTGCGGTGAAATAGCTAGGGTGAAGTCATGTGGAAAGTAAGAGAAAGGTTAAAATTCTAAAGGTGTGTAGTAATTGTGAGATAGCCTAATTTGTAAACATAAGGAGTTTGTGTGTATATGTGATTTTTTTCCTTCTCGGCATTGCCACCTAGCTGCAATAATCAACCAAGCACACCTATCCTATATGCGTTTCACACGCATGTTTTCCTGAGCTAGCTAGAGTCCTGCGAGGGGCAGAGCCTCTCGTGCAGAATCGCACCGTAATGGAATGGCAGCAGGCCATGGACACGAGCCCAGGGCCATTAGCTAGCCGGCAGAGTTCGCATGGGAGTAAGTGTGGACAAGGGCGGCCGGCCTCACCGTGCTGTGCGCCGGCCTCTGATCGGTGATGGACGAAGCAGTCTTGTAGTTCGGTGGGAAAAGTTGCATGTATCTTTTCCTCTCCTCTCTCCAGAAACCTCCTTGAGAGTCGACCGTCGCCGCTGCCTCGATCCCGCCCGATCCCCAATCTTCTCCGACGGCGATGCCGGCTGGAGTAGACGAGGGAGAGGTGCGCGGAGCTCCTCTGTAGATAGTAGGGTTAGGTTGTGTCTGGCCTGTGTGCCGTTTGTGTCCTATATGGCGTCTTGGAGTAGGTCTTTGGGTCTGTTCGGCCAGATCTGGAGCACCCTGGCAGTGGTATTTTTCGCTGCTCGTCTCCGGTGGTGGGAGGTGTGGCAAGTGAAGGAGCTGGTGGCAGGCATCTCGTTCTCGAGCTTCTCTGTCCTGGCGCCATGGCGCGGTGTCGGGAAGAGGCCGCACGGCTTCCTGCGTCTGCTTCCGAGGAGGAAGGAGAAGCAGACTTGCTGCTGCGAGGGCTCTTTCAATAAGCGCTGCCGTCTCGCGGGGCCGGGCGTCGACCTTCCGTTTCGAGTCCATCATGGAGATGGTACGTTCCGGTGTGCTTTGGCTTGCCTTGCCTTTCACTTTGGTGCTGCAGGAGTTCATCAGCAGGGGACCTACGACGGCCGACGATGCCTCGCCCCTGCTCTTCATGGCCGAAGGGCGGCCCTCCTCAGCCGCATGCTGCTGGCTGTTCATCAACCTCCAGGCGCGATGCCGATGCGGAGGCTTTTCAGGCACTCCATCCTGGCGTTCTCCGGCGCCGGTGTTCCAAGTGGTTTGTCCCCGGCAACACCGATGCTGGCCAGGCATGCGAGCGCAATTCCTCGATGTGGTGGAGAAGGACTCCATTGAGTTTCTGTTCTGAGTTCCAGGGTCCTTTCTGTAAAACTGCAGGTCCTTGTTGTAATTTATATTCTGTTTTGGACCTTCACGTAATTTGTAACCCACCACTGTTGGAATGAATGCAGTATCTAGGTCCTTCGGAGCCTTTCCCTGTTAAAAAAAAGATCGGTCATGGACACGAGAGTGGAAATGTGATCGATGTACAGCTACAGCATGTGCGGTGGAGGTTGTTCCCTCCCGCGTGGTTGTGGTACCGCCATCCATTGTCTACGGTTGTCTCTTCTCAGTCTGGCCTCACAGTGTTTGCCATGGTGAGACGGCGTTCGTGATTCAAGACCGAGGTGGCGTCTGGTGATGGGCGGCAGGTTTTGGTGGAGCGTTTCAGATTGTCCGGGAGGTGGTTTTTTGGGGGTCTGGAGAAATCTCTGTCATTTTGGCACCGACGCGGTGACGCTTGAGAGTGTCGCCCTTCCTTCTTGATGGGCGTCGGGGGTGCCCCTCCCCCACTCCTCGGAGCGTACCGGGGAAACCCAACGACATGTCTGGGCAGCAGCGTCGGCGTCGTCGCTTTCCTTCTTGGAGGTGTTGCTTGGTACGCGGCGATGCAGAGCGCTAGGCTTGTGGTGGGACTTTGCCGGAGAGGACGTAGCGGTTGAGAGTCACTTTCGTTTTCGTTGATCCGCCGATGTTGGCGTTGTTTTCTCTTCCTTTTTCTCTTTCTTTTCTTTTGGGCAGGATTGTGCTGTTTGCTCCAGTTGTGGTCTCAAAGTTGTATCGGGTGGTTGCTATATTAATATAGCGGGGCGAAAGCCTATTTCTTCAGATGCGTACCAAGCTGGCTTTTGGGTTCACACAGGCCGGCCTCTCGACGTTATGCACGCCGCCGTGACGCGTTGAGGAGTGAGATCGACGTACATGTGCCGTCGTCGCTACTTCACGGTTGAGATTTCAGAGCACTTTGAAAGAAGGAATCGAAATGACACCCAGGAGCATTTTTGACTCGTGGTGTGCACTAAATTGATGTAAAATGATATTCTTAATTGGTTTTTTTGTTGATATATATTAAATATCCATGTCTTTATGTTGTTAAAAACATTTTTTATCGAAAAAGAACATTTTTCATGAACGAGAGAAAATGACAAATTTCGGTCTTCTAGAAAAGCAAAATGTATGCACTAAATACCTTTTTCTTACACAATGTGTATAACTCATGTTTAATATTTTCCGAATTGTTTGACATTTTAAATTTTTACTTTTGCCACAGCTCCTACACTTTCAAATGTCCATATTGCATTTGTGCTTTCAAGGGAGATAAACAATAGCTGCTGAAATGAGAAAGAAAAGGAGACTTAAATCGTGCCACCTTCATTCTCCTACAAATCAGAGTGGAGAAGGGCGTGAGGTCCGGGCAGTCGTAGCAGCAGCTGGCCGGTCAACCGTGGTCATGGCCCCATGCATTCTATTCTGGTGCAACAGTCGGTGCCATGGTGTGCTACGATAATAAATCACATCATTGCACTGTTAAGCAGGAGTAGTTACGATCAGCAGGAGGAGATCAATTGGTCACCACAATCCGGCCTGGAGGCCAGTCCGGTGCCGGAGCTCGCGTTGGGTGCGGCCATGGGGAGCTGGGGCCGGTGTTGCACGGCTGCCTGATGTTGGGGACGAGGCAAGCAGCTAAACCTACAGGCAGCACAGTTTGAATAATATCTGTACTCTTATGATTATGAAACTCTAGATGATCTGGGGCGACATGCATGCTTTCTGGCACTTGTTCAGCTTATTAACCAGTACCAGTTCAATAATACCGTAATATATGATTCGTTTGGATGCATGAGGCGTATGACTGCCAGCACCAAACTTGTTATTTTTAGAGGTTTTTTATGGTACATCAGAGACAATTTGGATGCACGGGCCGTTTATTTTCTACAGGAAGATCGTCTATACCGACTATTTGGTCATCTCCCGAGTGTACATACACGTACGGTCACCCCTATAAAAGTCATGTTTCATATTTTTGGAATTTTTTGACATTTGAATTTTTTACTTTTGCCACTACCACTTAACAACAGAATACTGTTTAGCATTTGAAATTTTACCTTTGCCACTACCACAGGATAAGGACACTTTGCATTAAAAACATTTTCCTTGTGCACGACTCTTGGGACGCATGATCTTCTTTGAGATATGCCTTAAGAAATATTTTGAGGTGATATAAGTTAGTGTTCAGTGCCCTAGTAGGGTGATTCATTGTTCACATTATTATGTGCTTCATGTACTTACTGTCAAATAGAGTAACTTTAGTCTTGATTTCAAATTTATAAGAATATCCCTTCTCTAGCTATAGTATCCTAATTAGAAGTTCCAGTTGTTATTGTGACCAAAAAATTCTCGATGCTTAACTTTTGATACATGCCAAACTAAAGAGAAAGATGTATCAAGGAGAAGAAGTAGTCAAAGATCACGAGGCATGAACGTTTTATTTGAATGGAGGCAAAAGATTGGCCCCATCCAATAATTAAGAAGAAGAGACTTGCCTAGTTAATTAACGGAAAATCACGCGAATACCGTCACAACCCGCTGAGCGGCACACACAAGATTGCCTTATATGAAACGGTAATTGCCTTATATATATATCCTGATCGCTTGAATCTGAATTTGCATCATGATAGTAGTTGTGTTTGCCTACCAGGAGCGCGCGGAGCTACAGTGTATCACGCATGCTTGACCCATGCCCACCCTCTTATACCAAGTTTGTCCCTGGGAAACCACGTGAACACTTTGATTTTCAGTGGCACCATGTCAGTTCATCTTACGAAAATTGCTCAAAGGAAAATAAAGACGTGTCAGCGAGCATCGCCAAGTCCCTTTCTCCCCATCGCTCCATCTGCCACTGTGTGTCTCCTCGTGATCTCTTCTACTGCTTCACTAGTTGAGCTCTCCACAGCCACCAGCCCACCACCGTACGTGTTCGCCCAATGGCGCATCAGCATCTCGGTGCCCTCGGGCTCGCCGGCATCTGCCGCGACACCAGCCGCGTGGTTCGCCAAGCCATCATC
The DNA here is from genome assembly GCA_947311845.1 of Poa pratensis. Lineage (NCBI taxonomy): Eukaryota > Viridiplantae > Streptophyta > Magnoliopsida > Poales > Poaceae > Poa > Poa pratensis. The sequence continues at coordinate 24,080,509 of CAMZMU010000039.1, forward strand.
CCCAACTTCGCCAACTTGGGCCCCTCGTTGCTCTCCGCGCTCTTGCTCGCCAACGCCGCCGCCAGCAGCGTCCATAGCCCCAGCGTCGCGTCTGTCCTCGACGACGGATATTGGCTCCGTCTCGTCGCAGACCTGGCCGCCTGCTACACCGTCGGGCTCTGGCTCGACAACACCTTCGCCTACGTGCTCTGCGAGTGGCGGATATAGGATGAAATTGGTGGTGGTGCCAAGGTTAAAAACTTCCGTATTTTACTTACCATTTAGCAGTAATTAGTCCAAATACTTGTAGCAAATAGCAAGATTGGTCCAAATATTAGTACTAAATGAATTTCTACAGATTCGTAGGGGTGCCATGGTGCCATGGCACCCCCACTGGATACGCCCCTGTGCTCTGCGTCGCCTCCCTATACCCCACGGGCGAGAACCTCTTCGCGGCCGACCGCGTCCTCAAGGAGAAGATCAAGCACCTCGTCGTCAAGCTCATCTCCACGTTCCTCTTCGTGGCAGTCCCCTTTCTCGTGGTCTACACCTCCTTCCCCGTCGCCGTCGGCTTGCTCCGGGACCTGCTCCAGGTCGACAATTTGCTGTCGCTGCGGCTGCTGGGTGGGCCAATGCGGCGTACGTCGCCGTGGTGGGCCATCTTGCCTGCGTCGTGTCAGTGCTCGAGGACGCCGCACCCTTCGAGGCCGTGCGCAGGAGCCGGGAGCTCCTCGGCGGGAATTTCGGGGCGGTCACGTTCTTCTTCGTCACGCTCGACGGCTGCGTCCTCGCCGTGCTGAAGGGTTTCACGGTACTGGTGATGGACGACACGCTGGGCCTCAGACTGGGGTTCCAGGTGGCCGCGGGGGCGGCGATGTTTGTGGCTCTGTACGCGGTGCTCTTTGTCGCGCTTGTGGCGCAGCCGGTGGTGTACATGGCGTGCAAGAGCCACCAGCAGAGGGTCATCGACAAGGCCCACCTCGCCTAGACTCGCCGTCGTCGGCGACAGTTAGTGGACTTGCGGCACAGCGGCAGGCGCAGGGGCTGCAACTCACTGCTGATCCTGCAAAGCTAGTTATCCTAGGGAGTTTAGTATGTACTCCCTCCGTTCTCTTTTAATATACGTTCTAGGAAAATTCAGACAATTTAGTCCAGCATTTATTAGTTCTATTTGGCTACACATTCACATGCATTACAATTATGATATCACATGAAACAAAGAACCTACACAATTAACAAAGAATAATTAATGTCATGCATGCAATTTCAACTCAGATACTACTCACGTATAGGTTAGTGGGGATGGAGTTTGATGTCAATTAATACCTATTTTAATTACGAAGGTGCATGCCCTTAGTTACGAGGTGGGACGTCCTACCCAGGATGTAGATTATTTCTGAACAAATATTGAAGCCAGGATGTACATTATTTCAAAACGGAGGGAGTACATAGTACTAATACTTAAGCTTGATTTCTACTACTACGTACCTATAGGTAGCTTCCAAGAACATCTTAGTCGAGAACTGGGACTACTAGTAAGTTAGTATAGCTCTGCAGTCGCACTGCGGGAAACCCACAAGACGCCGACGGCCAAATGTCGGGGCCGTCGGCGTAGAAGGCGAGCTAGGATAGCCCATGAACGCGGCCGTCGGCGTAGACATATAGAGCCCGACGGCTGCCGTCGGCGTCACCAATGCCGTCGGCGTAAAAGGGCCGTAGGGTTTAGGCCGTGACGGCACGCAGACGGAGGGCTTTACGGCATTGATACGCCGACGGCCACCATCGGTGTCTACTTTTTTTTTTCTATTTTCCATTTAATATGAAATAATTCATATCTTTAAATCCGTAAATCGAAATTTAATAAATAAATGTCTAAATCGAATAGAAAAAATGAGAGTAATCCAAATATGACATCCATATAATCTTTTTCACCATGCTTATGACATTTTGTAACATATTTTTGGTACTTGCTTAATTAAAAAGTCATTTTTGACACTTAAAAAATGGAAAATGATATTTATGAAAATATTTTTGAAATTGTTTTTGGCAACAATGTTTTCTATACCAAGACACACCTATGTGTCAAGTATGGACACATTATTACAAACTATGGCACGGGGATGGCCATAAGTTGGTCATTTGCCGCGAAACCTATACATGTCTATAGATGATAGAACTTTTTGTGAAGCATTTTTTTGAATATTTGTCACAACTCAAGTTTATCATTTTTGCTAGCAACTAGTACACATAAAAGGACTCTATGCCAAAGGATTTCATTTTTTTGAGTATTTTCTCAAATTCTTTTATTTTTGTGAAAAAAGGTCAAAATGACCGCCGTGCCTATTCATTGAAAGGGGTCACATTTTTCAAAACTATCGATATTTCTGTGATAAAGTCACTACTTGTGTACCTAAAAATGATTTTTGTAAAAAAATTAGACCAAACTATCACACACCTGTAGTTCAAATTTCAATTATTTTTGGAAAATCGACATAAAGTCATTTAAATAGGCGAAATTAGGTATAAATTGAGAAAATTTCTAATACTTGGGAATTATCCATCAAATATGTAGTACCCTTTGTGACAATAAGATGGATACTTTTTTGCAACATATTTATGGTATTTCCTTCATAAAAAAAGTCATTTTTGGCACTTAAAAATGGAAAATGATATTTATAAAAACTAGCAAGGTGGCCCTCGCAAATGCGAGGGCATCATCTTAAGCATATTTAATACATCCGTGTACTAAATTTGTGCTTTCATCGGGCATGCGTGTTACCTTTGAATTCATGGACAGTAGCCGTTCTGTTATTTTAAGAAACAAATACCATGTCGCAGATTTTGGAAGCTCGTCTACTTTAACCGTAGGTAGTGCCATTTTAATGTATATTTTTATTCTCTTCCTGCCACCCTCCATACCTTGTCATGTAACAATGACTAAACAAACATACATGGCACATAGTTTCATGTAACATACTAAATTAAAATAATATATACTCGGAGAGTACATGGTTTCAAGATTTAATAAATGACCAATTGACTTTATGTCATCTCAAAATGAATGCTTTTAACTGCATCACAAAATTCTAGCCGTCATGTTTTATCCTTTTGTAGCGTCTTAATAATACCCAATACTTTTTGTCAATTGTTCGTTTTGCATGATTAAAATCTCTCCGCGCCAAACCTACGTTCTACAACTTTTGTAAATTTTGGTGATATCTCCTATTAAATTTTAAGAATAAGAAACAAAATAAAGTTCCTAACAAAATAAAATTCCCAAAGAAACTGTCATAAAAATGTATTTAATCACATCACTGGAAAACCATGATATGAAGTAAACTCATGAAAGTATTTGGCTGAGAAGTGATTAAGTTGTATTCCCTCTGATCCGTTAAAACTATCGCTGGGAAAGAGCCCATGTAGTACAACTCGGTAGTATAGATGGCGACAATTTTTTCGGGTCAAAGGGAGTAGTGTTGTATATTATATAATATACTAGCAAACGTGCCCGTGCGTTGCAACGGGAGAAAAAAAATCACATGCAACCCAATAATTCACAAAACCAAATAAAACATGTGGTTAGTAAATAAAAAGAAAACGAGTGAGAAAAAAAATAGATTGCACACCATGTGTCCAGTTTATCATTTAATCAATCGCCTAAATACCCTGGACTGTCCATCTGGAGGCATCCGGTCTGTATCAGTACATATACCATTTAGTTTGTACCATTAAACGAACAAACAAAATATGACAGGACGCTCCAATCAGTGTATACTCTAATCACACAGTATCACATGGATCCTTTGTTCGTTGTTTGTTTTGATCAGATGCATGGTCCTAGCTGTAGATGAGTAATTTTTTCATGTTCCCGATCCATTAATCTAAAAAAGCACCACACACACAAAATCTGCAATTAGCCAAAGCTGAACAAAACCAGTTCGTATCACGAACAAATGTAAACAGATCTCCACTGTTAGGATTTGTGAGAAATATGTTTTAGGAAGAGATTAACCAAATTTGAGTTACTATTCCTTAACATTTCATACAGATTGAAAAATGGACCCATCTTATTTTAGATCGCACGCCATTTTCTAAAGCTAAATGGCAAGAACATCATGTTTTACAGTAACTGGAACCATCAGGCTCAGTTTGCATCCGGTCAAGTTCAGGTTGCATCAATTTTGGTTCAGTTCTGCATCAGGTTGGGCTTAGGCATAGCTTTGAGTTTAAAATTATCAGCATCCATATCTTGAACTAAAGGAATCAACCATGGGCATCAACAAAAAAACCAATAGAAAAACATCACCCTTGCTGCCTTGCACCGAAATCAACCACGTCAAAATTTATGGAATTTCCTCGATCTCACATGGATCCAGCGACCGAGAGAATAAGTAGAAGCTACCCCTGAGATGCAAATCCATCACAGTTCTAGCAACGGCTTTAGAACTGAATGAGGGAAACTAACTGAAGAAGCATCACAACAGATACTCGGAAAGACCGACATCTCCTTCTATCCACCGATGATGCCGGGTAGTAAAGAAACCAGCCAAAACCACAAAAAAGAAAAGAGGACGGAAGACTCAGGTAGAGGAAGGCAGCGCTGGCCAGATCAGAGTGGAGATATTTACTGGGAGGATCCTCCTTTGGGAGCTCTGGAGCAGACGAAGAAAACATGCAGCTTACAAAAATACGAACGAAGTCAAAGGAAGGCAATCCTATGACGACGCGGCCGCATTGGAGCCTACATCGGGAGGATATGTAGCAACGGCCAGCCTTGGGGAGAAGGATGGAGGGCGCCGGGCGATTCCGGATGGAGGGACGGCGACCGGCAGTCCTATGTTCCGTCCAGCAGCGTTGCGAGATGAAGGGACGACCGACGCAGGTAGCTGGAGGAGAGGCGGCGCCGTACGTTGCCGTCCTGGCGCCCTGCTACCTGGAGACGTCGGCGGCTGATCTCCCCTGTCTAGGCACCTCCATGGCCACGCTGCCGTCATGGGGCACCGCCAGTCCGCCACAGACTTGGTCCCGTCGAGCGGTGCCGGTGGTCTCGACGCGAGCGATCCCCGACAATGAACCTTTTTTTTTCTGATGTACGAAACGAAACGTTTTTTCTGACTTACCGGTGGCAATGGTAGGTAATTTTTCTCAACTTCAGTAGCAATTACAATGACTTACCGCCGCCAACCATCACCTTTACTCGTATTATATAGTAGATATTTTAGGAAAATCTACCGGTCAGTGTATTTACCATGGTCATTAATCGTTATTTTATTAATACAACCATGGAAAGTTGTTGAGTTGTGATTTTTCCTGACACAATTATAGTGATATATTGGTTTTTATCGGGTTTATTAATAATTATGATTTGTTGTGTTTGATCTACCAATAAAAATAGGGTTTGCTATATTTATGACCAACATGTTTATTTTTGGGGGAACTTCTCACATGTCTACATTTATCTACCATATTGTGCTTATCTAACATTTTCTTATATTTGAAGTAGATTTTTAATGGTAGGATGTGACGGCGAATTATAAAGCAGACGTCTCTTTAACTTTAGAGTTTCCTTTGCCTCAAACCAAATCTCCAAAATTACTTTTCACTGAAACATAAAAAGTTTCAAGCTCTGCCAGACTCCATTCAACCTTGAGAGCAGAAAAAAATGCACTTAGATGTGTGAGAGGCACTAATCATTTTCTTTAGTGTTTTTTAGGTATGTTATGCTATTGTGTTCTTTATGAACATGTATTAGGTATGAGATGGTGCCGTCGGATTAAAGGTATATTGGCTTGGTCTAATTCTTGATGTTTGCTAATGGATCAAACCTCGCGTTTTGTGCCATATGTGTTTAACTAAAGACAATTACACGTTTTATTTTGAGTCGATGTTTTGGTCTTCAGCGAGCCAATAGTGGTAACTTTTTCAATGTCGAAATTCTTCAACTCAAGTCATCAATGGACGATGTAGTGTAAGTATGTCTATAAGTAGTTTAACTATAAAAATGTCTATATATGGTCGCTGTGAGCCCATGAGTATATCTACATCGTATATGATTAACCTTTTGTTCTCAACCATGCATGCACGGTATTGACGTATATGCTCCTTCACCCTCCAAAATACTTTTCCTAGATTTATCTACATTTTACCAATATTTTAGAGATACAGTAACTAACGAGCACGAGAGCGACAGCTCGTGCAGAAGACACAGCAATTATATGAGCACGAGAGAGACAGCTCGTGCAGATTTAAAATTCGAAACTTACTATTCACTTTTACTATTCACTATTCACTATTCACTATGAAAACACTATTTGAACAGTAAAATTTCGTCGCGTTTTTACTGTTCACACTGAATTCTCTTTTAATTATTCTGCAGGATCTATTAGGCTGGCGAGGCCAACCAGCTATAGGCGGTGTTCTCAGAGATGTAAAATCCTACTCAGTACTCGCCGTATGCTTAACTATATTGCTTCAGAAGTAGCTAAGCTTCTTTCCCTAAATGTTTTTAGACAGGTTTATATGAGGCATTTTCTTATCGTCTTCCCAGGCAGTTCCACCCGAAGGGAACACTTCTCTACGGCTACCATGTTCTCATTCAACGCCACTCGGCTAAACAGAGAACTACACGCAGAGGTTTCTCCGATAGGATCCCTAGCATAAGAACCCAACCCATATAAACATGCTAACAAGATTAAGGGAAAAGCAGAACTACTTCATTTCCACAATATAGATTACATACGGGTTTCCCTTTCGGGATCCCCCGAAGGGCTTACACACAGAGAGGGGAGATTACCTTGCTACGGACTCCTCTCTTCTACTACAACTTCTTGATTACAGTGGATTTTATTGGACTGGTGGAAGTACTACACTACTACTACTGAGCAGCGAGGTCACTGATGAGCTCTCTACTCGGGATGCTGGATTGCTGGTTTGTGCGCCGATGATGCTCTTCTGAATCCCGACTCCTCCTTATATAGGGGAAGAGGAAGCCTCTCCGGCTGCCTGCGTGGCGCTTCTCGCAGCTTCTCTTCTGGGACACGTCATGGCACCGATAATTGACGGTCGGTGGCACAGTAACGGTCATATTATTGGCTTTACTGTATTACACAGTACAAGCCATATAATTGGTGTAGTGCAGGACAGGTGTCCTGCAATGGTGACAGTCTTCCAGGGCACGCTTCCAGAGCTTGACACCTCAGTGCCTATATTCCTAGACTTCATATTATTGCCCTCTTCATCCATCATTCATGCTTGAGATCTTTTGGCTGTGTACGAAACAACCTCTTCTTGCATGCATACATGGTGGCATAAGCATGCGTACTTCAAAACTTAACTGGATAATTCTTCAACATTTTTTTTTACTGCCTACCCCGCCCGGATGGTTGATAATACATTATCAATTTAATATGCGGCGGCCATGGTCCTCCATGCCCGAATTATTGATATTCATTATCAATATTCATAGTCTATTCAGGAAGTTGGGAGTCTTCCATGTCAAGGTCATATTTTAGGAAATGATCTTCCTTAAACTTTGTAAGCTCTTCTTCATATTGTTTCTTCAATTCATAATTTTTTTCAGTAACTTCAACTCGTACTTCTCTTAGAACTTGTTCTTTTATTTCTGCTATGATTGAATTCTTAGCTTCTTCCATTTTCTCATCTATTTTTTGGTCTATATATTCTCCATCCAATGGATCAACACCTTTTACGAGGCATTGCTTATATGAACCATATTTTGGTGATTCTTCTTCTTTTAGCTTCTTAGGGCCTGAAGCTTCTCCTTTTTGAATTACTGAAGCAACAGTATTGCTTTCTATATATGCTTTGGCTGCTGGCTCTATATAATAATTTTCTCCTATTCCGCTCCTTGCTCTGTTTAAGGCTTCATTAATATCTAAATATTTTCTAAATGTTATATCTTGTTTCATTTGCCTTGCTTTTACCTTTTCTATTAATATATCATCAAATGTTACATATATTCCTGGCTTTTTCCCATCAAATAAAACATATAACGGCATCATTGGGCGTGCCTCAATTTCTGCTGATTTTGGCAATATTTTATTTATTTCATTAAAATATTCAGCCAGGCTATTAAGGACTGAGCAGAAATATCCTTTGTTATCCTTTGCATTATTTGCCTGATACTAAAAGTTATCAAGTAGACGTTGCTGTCTATTGTTGACAACCACATGGCGTTTTGGATTGAAATTGAATGTATTTGGAGGAAATATTGTTAGAGCATTTTCAGCTCCAAATTGCATTTTCTCCATTGATGATGTGGGAGAGTTCCCACGCTTCATTTCTGCAAGATAGAAGATCGAGAGAATATATCAGGTAAATTATTATCCTTACCTTTAATATGCTCAAATATAACTTTATATCCATTTCCAGCTATAATATCTTCAAATAAAACCCATCTTCTAGTAGAACTCTTCTTGCTATTTATCTGATTATAATACCTACATATTGCTTCACAGTCGGTTCGTACCGTAAATTCTTTAAATCCTAAGTATAACCTAAATGCGTTTATGGCATGGACAACTGCAAGGATTTCTCTATCAATGTTATTCACTGTTTTTAATTTATAGCTACCTGAGGCATATCTGCATATTGTCTCTTCTGCCTTAGCAGAGTATTTATTTGGCTTTTGTTTTAATATAGCTCCCCATCCTATTTGGGATGCATCTGTTTCAATTATAAAATATTTATCATCTAGAGGTAACTCTAAAGGTTTCAAATTTTTAACCTTTTCCTTTATGGCCTGGACTAATTTTATGTCTTCAGAATTGAAATATTTTTGACCATTCTTTCTTAATTTAGCATATAAAGGTCCAGCCAGTTTTGCTAGGTTATCGATATAATTCCTTGCATAGTTTATTACTCCTAAGAATTGTTGTAAAACCTTCTTATAATTCATAGTATCTGGAAATTTTAATATCTTCTTAGCAATATGCTCTTGTAGGTATATTTTTCCTTCTCCTATTTCATGTCCTAAGCAATTAATCTTTTCTTTGCATATTTCCATCTTCTTTTTTGACAATATTAACCCATTTTGCTCTACCTTTCTAAAGAAGACTTCTAAGTGCGCAATATGCTCTTTATAAGATTTTGAAAATACAAGCAAGTCATCTACATAGACTAATATGAATGCTTGGTTTTCATTAAATATATTTTGCATTTTTCTTTGAAATAATGCAGGGGCATTTTTTAATCCTAGAGGCATAACAAGCCATTCGTAATGGCCCTGCGGACATGTAAATGATGTTCAAGGGATCGATTCTTCGGCCATTTTTACTTGCCAAAATCCCGCTTTTAAATCAAATTTTGAAAAGAATTTACTCCCTTGTATCCTATTAATCCATTCTTGCTTATTAGGTATATTGTATTATCATTTAGTCTTTTATAATTTATAACCATTCTAGATTTGCCTCTTACTTCTTCAGCATGATTTCTAACTATAAAGGCTGCAGACCTATGAGGACTTCTGCTTTCTCTTATTGCTTTTAATTTTAACAATTCTTCAATATGCATTTTAAATTCTTCTATGTCTTTGGGAGTAGCTTCTATTGGTCCTGACTTTATTATGTAATCTGGGTTTATAATATTAATTTTGCAAACTATAGAATTCTTATCCCAATATTTCATTGGTATTTCTCCAATGATTTGTATGTCTTCTAGTCGTTGAACAATCTTGTCTATGTCTTTTTTGGATTTTATGTCTCGATACCAATTAGGTGAAAAAGATTGCAACCCTATACATTCCGTGCAAGTATTTTCTATATAAAATTCATCTAACATGTCACAAACTTCTTCTTTGCAGGTTTCAGAAGGTTCTGCTCCTGGCATATATTCACTGTCTAGATTAGATATTTCTACATTTTGTAATTATTTTCTTTGTTTTCTAACTTCAGATATGTATGGAACGTTATCTTGATATGGAATGAATGTAACACCTTCTTCATATATAATTGTGGTTTGTAAAGACTGTTGCAAAAATCTTAATCCTAATATCATGTCATCATTGATTACTGATAAATCTCTGATAGTAATTTCATCTATTACATATTTAGTGCCATTTATGTAAGTTTCAATATTATATGCCAATTGGTTATGAATTTTCTTTATTCCTGACATATCTGTGGATACTTCGGCTTTACTATTTTCGATAGTCTTCACTATTTCAGGACATCTTGCAAAATATTTATCATGAATAATATTTTTTGTGCAACCTGTGTCTAATAAAGCCAAAATTTTATAGAAAATATTTGGTTTTAATATTATTTTAACTGGGATTCTTATTCCTAATACTTCCTTAAATGGTAATTGAACTACATATTTATTTCCAAAGCTAGTTATTGCATCTTTTAGTTGGATTAGCCTATCCCCTTTATTTTCTCTTATTGTTACCATTTGATCTTTTAATTCAGTGTTCTTGATGGTATTATCTTCTTGTTCTATATTACCACTATTAGTTGTTTCTAACTTATGTCTTAGCTCTTCTAGTTCTGCTTCTAGTCTATTTATTCTATTTTCTAAATTTCTAACCCTGCTTGATAATATTCGATCTTCTGGTTCATACTCTATTTCCTGTCTCCAAGCTTGGTTACTAGCCTTTAAACATGAAGCACAAGCTTGCCTTAAACATAGGCTACAAGTAGATCTATTTTCTTGGCTTGGGTAATATATGCAAAACGCGCATTTAATGTTATAATCACCTTTACCTCTTACCCAATCATGCTCGCATTCTAATTGATTCATCATTTCAATTTTTAAACCAGCTATTTGATCTATAAAATCTAATTCATCTTCACTTGATTCTTCTTCTAAAATCTCATTATCTAATTCATCAGTTTCTATAATTGAATATATTGATTCATCATCCTTTATTTCTTCATCACAAACCAGAATATTTTCATTAATACTATCTATAATTAGAACTCTTTCTTGTTCTTCATATTTACTAGAGTACCTTTTCTGATCTTTGTTAGGACAAGTTTTACTTAGGTGATCAGGTGAATTGCATATAAAACACCTACATGTCTTATCATAATTCTTTCTAGAATCATATCTTCTAACATTCTTTTTATACAAGTAAGGGGCTCTATTATCGGACCTTCTTAGGAAATATCTTTTCTTTGTTCTAAAATTCCTATTATCTCTATTTTAGGGTCTATAATATTTGAAGATTATAAGAAAGAATCAAATGGAAATATAGTAAATATTTCTCAAGCCATAACGTTTGTGTTTAAACATCTAAGAAATGTATGTACAGGTATACAAGCACAAAGATCTATGAAAAAGTCCGATTATAACTTCTGTAATAACATTATTCAAATACCATTAACATATGGGGAAGAAAGATATAGAAACCAAAAATATTATTTTGCAAGATGTCCTGAAATAGTGAAGACTATCGAAAATAGTAAAGCCGAAGTATCCACAGATATGTCAGGAATAAAGAAAATTCATAACCAATTGACATATAATATTGAAACTTACATAAATGGCACTAAATATGTAATAGATGAAATTACTATCAGAGATTTATCAGTAATCAATGATGCCGCTATATGTTTTATTTGATGGGAAAAAGCCAGGAATATATGTAACATTTGATGATATATTAATAGAAAAGGTAAAAGCAAGGCAAATGAAACAAGATATAACATTTAGAAAATATTTAGATATTAATGAAGCCTTGAACAGAGCAAGGAGCGGAATAGGAGAAAATTATTATATAGAGCCAGCAGCCAAAGCATATATAGAAAGCAATACTGTTGCTTCAGTAATTCAAAAAGGAGAAGCTTCAGGCCCTAAGAAGCTAAAAGAAGAAGAATCACCAAAATATGGTTCATATAAGCAATGCCTCGTAAAAGGTGTTGATCCATTGGATGGAGAATATATAGACCAAAAAATAGATGAGAAAATGGAAGAAGCTAAGAATTCAATCATAGCAGAAATAAAAGAACAAGTTCTAAGAGAAGTACGAGTTGAAGTTACTGAAAAAATTTATGAATTGAAGAAACAATATGAAGAAGAGCTTACAAAGTTTAAGAAAGATCATTTCCTAAAATATGACCTTGACATGGAAGACTCCCAACTTCCTGAATAGACTATGAATATTGATAATGAATATCAATAATTCGGGCATGGAGGACCATGGCCGCCGCATATTAAATTGATAATGTATTATCAATCATCCGGGCGGGGTAGGCAGTAAAAAAAAAATGTTGAAGAATTATCCAGTTAAGTTTTGAAGTACGCATGCTTATGCCACCATGTATGCATGCAAGAAGAGGTTGTTTCGTACACAGCCAAAAGATCTCAAGCATGAATGATGGATGAAGAGGGCAATAATATGAAGTCTAGGAATATAGGCACTGAGGTGTCAAGCTCTGGAAGCGTGCCCTGGAAGACTGTCACCATTGCAGGACACCTGTCCTGCACTACACCAATTATATGGCTTGTACTGTGTAATACAGTAAAGCCAATAATATGACCGTTACTGTGCCACCGACCGTCAATTATCGGTGCCATGACGTGTCCCAGAAGAGACGCTGCGAGAAGCGCCACGCAGGCAGCCGGAGAGGCTTCCTCTTCCCCTATATAAGGAGGAGCCGGGCTTCAGAGAGAAGACATCGGCGCACAAACCAGCAATCCAGCATCCCGAGTAGAGAGCTCATCAGTGACCTCGCTGCTCAGTAGTAGTAGTGTAGTACTTCCACCAGTCCAATAAAATCCACTGTAATCAAGAAGTTGTAGTAGAAGAGAGGAGTCCGTAGCAAGGTAATCTCCCCTCTCTGTGTGTAAGCCCTTCGGGGGATCCCGAAAGGGAAACCCGTATGTAATCTATATTGTGGAAATGAAGTAGTTCTGCTTTTCCCTTAATCTTGTTAGCATGTTTATATGGGTTGGGTTCTTATGCTAGGGATCCTATAGGAGAAACCTCTACGTGTAGTTCTCTGTTTAGCCGAGTGGCGTTGAATGAGAACATGGTAGCCGTAGAGAAGTGTTCCCTTCGGGTGGAACTGCCTGGGAAGACGATAAGAAAATGCCTCATATAAACCTGTCTAAAAACATTTAGGGAAAGAAGCTTAGCTACTTCTGAAGCAATATAGTTAAGCATACGGCGAGTACTGAGTAGGATTTTACATCTCTGAGAACACCGCCTATAGCTCGTTGGCCTCGCCAGCCTAATAGATCCTGCAGAATAATTAAAAGAGAATTAAGTGTGAACAGTAAAAACGCGACGAATTTTTACTGTTCAAATAGTGTTTTCATAGTGAATAGTGAATAGTGAATAGTGAATAGTAAAAGTGAATAGTAAGTTTCGAATTTTAAATCTGCACGAGCTGTCTCTCTCGTGCTCATATAATTGCTGTGTCTTCTGCACGAGCTGTTGCTCTCGTGCTCGTTAGTTACTGTATCTCTAAAATATTGGTATCAGAGCAAGGTTTGGACGTTCAATCATTGAAAAATTAAAGTATTTAAATTTGGAAGTGAATACAGGAAAGGTAATAGAAACTACGGACAATATTGACATAAGGTGCAGAATAAATTCCTCAGAAGAGCATACTTGGCATACTACTGATAGCCAGTTAAATCTAGTAGTAGATCTAATATATAATCTCTTGATATCTTGGGGAAAGAGGCAAGACATTTTAGATCAAAAATTTGCAAATTTATTTCAAGAATATCAAAAATTAGTAGAAAGGTGCTCTGGGTTAAATAGTAAACTTGACCTAGCTTTGCATAAAATAGAAGAAGCAAAGTTAAGACAGAATACCATTTGTTAGAATAACGATTATATCAAAGAAGAAGTCCTATCCATAGGAAAACATATAAATCATAACCTGAACAAAAGCAAAGAATCATCTTCAAGACCAGAAACGAGGCAAGATTTACTTGAAATAAAATTGCTAGTACAAGAAGTAAAATCTTTGATCCTTTCATAGTTGCATGAACGAATATAACCAAGCATTAAAAGAGGTAGAAAAATACTTAATACCTTCTATAGAATTTTCTAATCAAGACTCACCAAAAGAAGATTCCAAAATAATAATAAGGCAGAATAACCCAATATTGCAGTTGTTAATCCAGATTTTAGAAAATCTAAAAAATCTAGAAAGCAGCAAAGAAATTGTGTTAGCCTCATCCGGAATATTATCATCATCAAGAAATATTAATTCAGAAAAATAGACATATCTAAAACTAGAAGAGGCAGAAGCCTCCAATTAATAAGAGAAGATTCTAAGCCACTAACAATAAGGAATAGAATGTCATGCAGAGACAATGATGACGTTGATAGTTTGGAAGAAGTAATAGACATACAAAGAGACATGGAAAGATATCAAAAAGATACGCTGAGAAAAATAAAGCCTCAACAAGTTTATCATATGGGTATGTTTGAAAGAAGAAGTGGGTTATACAGAATATCTAGAGAAGTAGAATTAAGCGTGTTAACACACCCTGTAGAATTAAGAATTGTAAGCAAGAATATTGAGAATGAGCTTAAATTCAGCGGGTATAAATATATTCATCAAGGCATGTATATCATCGGAGTTAAAGGTATGACAAGAAAGAAATTAGGAGCAAAAGTTTTAATAACATTGTTAGATAAAAGATGGGAATCAGTAGATAAAGCAGCATTAGGATTCATGGAAGGAGACATGAATGAAAATATGTTAATAACCTATATAGCCCCAGACCTAATGATGCCTGTAAAAGAATTTATTGAAAAAATGAGTTTTGGGTTTCAGACTAAAGGTTATGAAGATTTTAAAGGAACAAATCTGTTAATAAGCATAGAATTTATAGGAAGGTTATCTAATCAAAGTAATTCTAGATATCGAGTAAATGTAGACGATGTCATTGAAAGTATGCAGTCTAAAGGAATAAAATTTATGAGTCCTCTAAAAATTAGTTCTGAAGAAAGAGCAGGAGAAGAATGGAATATAAGTGAACTTATAGAAAAGAAAGAATTAAATCTGCCTAATAATTATATTAGCTACCAAAATTGCGAAGGAAGTAGTAGCATTAGATTTACAAATTATAAATCTACAGCCATAGAGGAAGAAGAATCTCTCATGCCAGATTCTGAGTTTAGTGATAATAAGGATAAAGGAATCTCCGAATGCATGGAGAAGGTAAATTTAGAAGATGAACTTAAGTATTGTGAGATAAAATTAAAGCAAATAGAAGAGGAATATAATAAATCTATGACTACGGAATGGCCAAAGATAAGAGAAAGACAATTGTTTTTCATTAGAGAAATGGCAAGATTAAACAAATTAAAAAATGAGAAAAAGTTAGCCACTAGCAGTTCTAATTTGCTAAGTACCAACATAGTAAAAGAAGAAAAAGATGACAAAAGTATTAATACTGACCAAATAATAAAAATAAAGCCATAAGTGAAGAAGAGCAATGGGATATAAATAATAAAATTTTAACAGAAAGTTATGAAGAAGAAGAAGAGAGAATAAAAGAATTATTATATGATGTAGAAAACTATGATAATGCAGAACAATATAATGACTATAGATTCACTCGATGATGAAGGTTTGCACAATTTAGATAATGCAATGGAAGCCATGGAATTAGATAACTCTGCTAAGAGAAAAAGAGGCGAGACCTCTATGAAAAGAGAAGAGGGAGAAAGGCCAACTAGAAGAGCTGGAGTTTGGCCTCTGCCCCCAGAAACTGGTGATTTTCAACCCACATATATTCCGGGACAATATAAGCACATGGGTAGCAAAAGGAGAGATTTTGAAAAACCTGTCCAATTTCAAAATTATAGGAACGATGGTGCAATTTTAAATTTAGCAGCCCATGACCCAGTGGATTGGCCAAATATACTTAGCATTTGGAAAGGACTAATAGTTCAAAAATACATACAAAATCAGCACAATATAGGTACTAAGGTCGAAGATATGATAACATATCTTGAAACCTTTTTAGGAGAGTCTGTTAAGGTTTTATGGGAAAATTGGGTAGAAGAATATCCGGAGCTATATGAAAACCTAAAAAGGGCTGGAAGTAATCCTAATAATTTCGCCAATGTGATATCAAATATGGTTATAGCCGAAGACCCAGAAATAGGATATACAACATTACAAAATGAAAGGCTAAGGTAAATAGAAAAATTAACACTAACCAATTGGAGAGGAATAAAAGAATTCTCTCAACATTATTTATATAATGCTACCACAGCTAAGCAAGGATACAATAGAGGGGTAGTTGAAAGATACTTTAATAAATTACCAGACCCATTAGGGTCTATAATATTTGAAGATTATAAGAAAGAATCAAATGGAAATATAGTAAATATTTCTCAAGCCATAACGTTTGTGTTTAAACATCTAAGAAAGGTATGTACAGGTATACAAGCACAAAGATCTATGAAAAAGTCCGATTATAACTTCTGTAATAACATTATTCAAATACCATTAACATATGGGGAAGAAAGATATAGAAACCAAAAATATCATAAACCCCAAAATAGAGATAATAGGAATTTTAGAACAAAGAAAAGATATTTCCTAAGAAGGTCCGATAATAGAGCCCCTTACTTGCATAAAAAGAATGTTAGAAGATATGATTCTAGAAAGAATTATGATAAGACATGTAGGTGTTTTATATGCAATTCACCTGATCACCTAAGTAAAACTTGTCCTAACAAAGATCAGAAAAGGTACTCTAGTAAATATGAAGAACAAGAAAGAGTTCTAATTATAGATAGTATTAATGAAAATATTCTGGTTTGTGATGAAGAAATAAAGGATGATGAATCAATATATTCAATTATAGAAACTGATGAATTAGATAATGAGATTTTAGAAGAAGAATCAAGTGAAGATGAATTAGATTTTATAGATCAAATAGCTGATTTAAAAATTGAAATGATGAATCAATTAGAATGCGAGCATGAGTGGGATAGAGGTAAAGGTGATTATAACATTAAATGTGCTTTTTGCATATATTACCCAAGCCAAGAAAATAGATCCACATGCAGCCTATGTTTAAGACAAGCTTGTGCTCATGTTTAAAGGCTAGTAACCAAGCTTGGAGACAAAAAATAGAGTATGAACCAGAAGATCGAATATTATCAAGCAGGGTTAGAAATTTAGAAAATAGAATAAATAGACTAGAAGCAGAACTAGAAGAGCTAAGACATAAGTTAGAAACAACTAATAGTGGTAATATAGAACAAGAAGATAATACCATCAAGAACACTGAATTAAAAGATCAAATGGTAACAATAAGAGAAAATAAAGGGGATAGGCTAATCCAACTAAAAGATGCAATAACTAGCTTCGGAAATAAATATGTAGTTCGATTACCATTTAAGGAAGTATTAGGAATAAGAATCCCAGTTAAAATAATATTAAAACCAAATATTTCCTATAAAATTTTGGCTTTATTAGACACACACACATATATATATATATATATATATATATATATATATATATATAAGATCTGTATTAGAAAAAGATGCATCAAATATTTTGGGACGGGGGTGTATAAGATAGTACACTTATGTTACCACGTTCAAGCTAGGGTGCGTATTTCTTTTTATTGCGGGGGCAGGAAGGAGAAAAATCACGCCTTGACACGATAAAGCTGAGTACGAATAATCTGTTTTTTAACTAACCTATCCGGTTGCTTTCCGCATGCCATTAAATACGTGACAACACGCCTATTTCACCATCTTTTCTATTTCTTTTTTTAGGTACGCATATTTCTTAACACTAGTAGAAAAAGGCCCTTTGGTCCAGAGCCCTGTATGCCATTAGTCCCGGTTTAGGCAAAAACCGGGTCCAATGCCAGGCATTGGTCCCGGTTCTTGCTGCCAGGGCCCCGGGAGGCATTGGTCCCGGTTCGGTTGGGGGTATTGGTCCCGGTTCTTGGCACGAACCGGGACCAAAGCTCCAGAGACGGACACGTGGCCTGCCGCGGAGCTTTGGTCCCGGTTCGTGCCAAGAACCGGGACCAATACCCCTCCCCTGCCTATAAAATAACCCCCACCCCCTCTCTTCTCTCCTCTGTTTTTTTCTGGTTGGATTGGTGGGAAGTGGGTGCTAGTTTTTTTTCCTTTGCCACGCACAAGATGTGTTCGATGAAATGCCCGAGCCGCACTTAAGTTCACACAAGATGATATCCTCGGCCGAGGTTAGCAACTATATCCTTTTCATCTGTAATTGATACAGAAATATTGCACGTGTCGATGTACGGTGGTCATTTCACTATTCACGATGTTATTGTAATGGTATTTGATAAACTTAATTATATATATGATGCAGATGGATGCACGGATGCGATGGATGTACGGCGAACGACGCAGTTCCGAGTTTATTGCAGGCCTGCATAAATTTCTCGATGTGGCTGAGGCAAACAAAGTGAATAATTTTATGCCTTGTCCATGTGAGAAGTGTCGGAACGTCAGGGAGTACTCTGACAAGAGAACCATTCAAGACCACGTGCTTCGGAAAGGTTTCATGCCCAGCTATAATTGTTGGACCAAGCACGGAGAAAGAGGGGTTAGGATGGAAGACAATGAAGAAGAGGAGGATGATGACAACTATCCTATGTTCCCTGAGGAATGCGGTGATACTGTAATGGAAGACGTTGAAGAAGAAAGAGGTGAACATCGGGCATCAGATGAGCCCGCTGATGGTCTTGGTGGGGTCATTTCTGATGCAAAGCGAGAATGCGATACAGAAAAGGAGAAGCTAAAGTTGGAGGCCATGCTTCAGGATCACGAAAAGTTGCTGTACCCAAACTGCGAAGATGGCAGCACAAAGCTCGGTACCACACTGGAACTGCTGAAATGGAAGGCAGAGACTGGTTGTTCTGACAAGGGATTTGAGAAGTTGCTGAAAATAATGAAGCCGAAGCTTCCAAAGGATAACGAATTGCCCGAGACTACATACGAAGCAAAGAAGGCTATCTGCCCTCTAGGATTAGATGTGCAGAAGATACATGCATGCATTAATGACTGCATCCTGTACCGCGGTGAGTACGAGAATATGGATAAATGCCCGGTATGCAATGCACTGCGGTACAAGATCAGACAAGATGACCCTGGTGATGTTGAGTGCGATGACGAGCCCCCCCGGAAGAGGGTTCCTGCTAAGGTGATGTGGTATGCTCCTATAATACCACGGTTGAAACGTCTGTTCAGAAACAAAGAGCATGCCAGGTTGTTGCGATGGCACAAAGAAGAGCGTAAGAAAGACGGGAAGTTGAGACACCCCGCCGATGGGTCCCAGTGGAGAAAAATCGACAGAGAGTTCCCGACATTTTCAGATGACGCAAGGAACTTAAGATTTGGTCTAAGTACAGATGGCTTTAATCCTTTTGGGGAGCAGAGCTCCAGTCATAGCACTTGGCCCGTGACTCTATGTATCTACAACCTTCCTCCTTGGTTGTGCATGAAGCGGAAGTTCATTATGATGCCAGTGCTCATCCAAGGCCCGAAGCAACCCGGCAACGACATTGATGTGTACCTAAGGCCATTAGTTGATGAACTTTTGCAGTTGTGGTCCGAACCAGGTGTACGTGTGTGGGATGAGCACAAACAACAGGAATTTGACCTACGAGCGTTGCTGTTCGTAACCATCAATGATTGGCCTGCTCTTAGTAACATTTCAGGACAGTCAAACAAGGGATACAATGCATGCACGCACTGTTTAGATAAGACTGAAAGTATACATTTGGGAAACAAGAATGTGTACCTGGGGCATCGTCGATTTCTTCCGAACAGTCATGCCGTAAGAAAGCCCGGCAAGCATTTCAACGGTGAGGCAGATCGCCGGAAGAAGCCTAACCTCCCTGATGGTGATGTTATATATGACATGGTCAAGGATTTAGAAGTAATCTTTGGAAAGGGTCCTGGCAGTCTATCTGTTCCGAATGACGCTGACAACCACGTACCCATATGGAAGAAGTGCTCTATATTCTGGGAGCTACCCTATTGGAAAGTCCTAGAGGTCCGGTCTTCAATCGACGTGATGCACGTGACGAAGAATCTTTGCGTGAACCTGCTAGGCTTCCTGGGCGTGTATGGGAAGACAAAAGATACACCGGAAGCACGGGCAGACCAGCAACGTATGAAAGACCCATACAACAAGCAGACGGATAAAGGGCGTCAATACTTAAGCAGCTACGCTCTTACCAAAGCAGAGAAGGAAATCTTTTTTGAATGCCTGAGCAGTATCAAGGTCCCGGCTGGCTTCTCGTCAAATATAAAGGGAATAATAAATATGGCAAAGAAAAAATTCCAGAACCTGAAGTCTCATGATTGCCACGTGATTATGACGCAGTTGCTTCCGGTTGCATTGAGGGGGCTTCTACCGGAAAATGTTCGAGTACCCATTGTGAAGCTATGTGCATTCCTCAATGCAATATCTCAGAAGGTCATCGATCCAGTAACTCTACCAAGTTTACAGAAGGCTGTGGTCCAATGTCTTGTCAGCTTCGAGTTGGTGTTCCCCCCATCATTCTTCAATATTATGACGCATCTCCTGGTTCACCTAGTCGACGAGATTGCCATTCTCGGTCCTGTATTTCTACACAATATGTTCCCCTTCGAGAGGTTCATGGGAGTCTTGAAGAAATATGTTCATAACCGTGCTAGGCCAGAAGGAAGCATCTCAAGGGGCTATGGAACAGAAGAGGTCATTGAGTTCTGTGTTGACTTTATTCCTGACCTTAAGCCGATTGGTGTTCCTGAATCGCGGCATGAGGGGAGACTGAGTGGAAAAGGCACGCTAGGAAAGAAAGCACTGATATGTAGGGACGGGCATTCTTTAACTCAAGCACACTACACAGTTCTACAAAGTTCCACCTTCGTGGCTCCGTATATCGAGGAACACAAGAATTATGTACGCTCCAAGAACCCGGGGAAGGATGACTCCTGGATTAAAGAAAAACACATGGAGACCTTCGGCAGTTGGTTGCGATTACAGCTCATGAATGACACCACTGTCGGAGATCAGCTCTACTTGTTGGCCGCGTCACCATCTTCGACTGTATTGAATTTCCAAGGGTACGAGATAAATGGGAATACATTTTACACGATCGCCCAAGATAAAAAGAGCACCAACCAGAACAGTGGTGTCCGCTTTGATGCAACAAACGACGATGGGCAAAAGGACACATACTATGGTCGCATAGAGGAGATATGGGAACTTGACTATGGACCTACTTTTAAGGTCCCTTTGTTTCGGTGCAGTTGGGTCAACATGAATGGAGAAGGGATAAAGGTAGACCAGCTGTACGGGATGACAACAGTGGATCTCAAGAATCTTGGTTGTTACAAGAACGAACCATTCGTCCTAGCCAATGATGTGGCTCAGGTTTTCTATGTGAAGGACATGTCCTCCAGACCGAAAAAAAGAAAAAACAAGCAAACGAATACATCAGACGATGAGCCAAAGCGTCACGTAGTTCTTTCAGGGAAAAGAAACATCGTGGGAGTCGAGGACAAGACAGACATGTCAGCAGATTATGATAAGTTTGATGAAATTCCGCCCTTCACAGTGAGAACTGACCCAAGCATCCCGTTAAATAATGAAGATGCTCCATGGTTCAGGGAAAAGAAACATCGTGGAGTCGAGGACAAGACAGACATGTCAGCAGATTATGATGTGTAGTAATGTATTAAACCTTTATGTGGTGAAAACCATAATACACGAAATGGGAGTTTCCATCTAGAAGAAATGGGTTATATCACATGTGAGTTTTCTTTTTTGTTTTCTGTTAATTAATTGCATGACGACCGGTGAAACACGCGTGGTAGGTGGTTGTCGGCTCCCACACCTCCCGTGGGAACCTCTCAAACCTCAGCTTCGACCGTCCAAACACAGTTCCCCCTGCATACAGCCCGACGGTGGCTCGTGAGTTTGAGCGCCACTTCGATCCAAGCAGCGGTAAGACGTCTCTGATGATCTACAACCGTCCGGCAAGACGTCTCTGATGATCTGCAACCGTTTGGAACGGTCGCAGGTCATCAGAGACGTCTTGCCACTGGTTGCCCAAAGATGCCTCTCCGAGTGACGCTGGAATGTTTTGTGTTTGAGCGCCACTTCGATCCAAGCAGCGGCAAGACGTCTCTGATGATCTACAACCGTCCGGCAACACATCTCTGATGATCTGCAACCGTTTGGAACGGTCGCAGGTCATCAGAGACGTCTTGCCGCTGGTTGCCCAAAGATGCCTCTCC
This sequence comes from Poa pratensis, assembly GCA_947311845.1. Lineage (NCBI taxonomy): Eukaryota > Viridiplantae > Streptophyta > Magnoliopsida > Poales > Poaceae > Poa > Poa pratensis. The sequence goes on from CAMZMU010000039.1 coordinate 24,102,713, forward strand.
GAGTGACGCTGGAATGTTTTGTGTGAGTGAGTAACCTGTCTGAGGAGGGCGGCTATATATAGGGTACGTGTGCTTCTTTAGTCCCGGTTGGTAACACCAACCGGGTCATGTGGCTCACGAAGTGGTCGTGATACTGCTGATCCAACAGCTCACAATCCCTCAAAAGAAACACACCCCTGATCCAACGTCTCACAAGCGCTTGAAAGAAACACACGATCCGTGTGCTTCTTTAGTCCCGGTTGGTAACACCAACCGGGTCATGTGGCTCACGAAGTGGTCGTGATACTGCTGATCCAACAGCTCACAATCCCTCAAAAGAAACACACCCCTGATCCAACGGCTCACAAGCGCTTGAAAGAAACACACGATCCGTGTGCTTCTTTAGTCCCGGTTGGTAACACCAACCGGGACTAAAGACGGGCTTTGCGGTCACGACACGTGTCCTCCCCCAGCGCTTCCCTGGGCACGTGTCCTCCCCCAGCGCTGCCCTGGAGGTCTTTATATATTGTCGCCGACGGGGTAAACCCTAATCCACCATTCCTAGCCACGAACGCATCGTCTCCACGAGATGGATCCGCCACGCCCGCCGCAGCGCCTTCTGGACGAGGTCGAGCGTGCTCGGCAGAGCGCGCTTGGGCGCAACCGCGGGAGTCTATCCCGCCGTATGCCCACGAGCCCGGCGTGGAGAGGAATGCCCAGCTACCGGCCTCCTGCTCCACCAGGTGCCGCCGCACCTCCACCTGGCGCCGCTGCACCTCCACCAGGCGCCGCCGCTCCTCCCGCGGAGGAGGAGGAGGACGACGACGACTTCGACTGGAGCGACGACGGGGAAGAAGGTTGTGGGTTGCAGATACAGGAGGCCATGGAAGCCTCCTTCCAGTCTGTCCGCGACTACCCTGTCCAGCGAGCCAAGACTTCCTACCAGCTCAAGGCGAAGGAGGCTTCCGATCTGGATTGGGCGCTGAAAGACTCATCCTCCATGGATCTTGCCCTCCGCCGCAAACGTGCGCGCGAGAACCGGGCGGCCGCCCACGGGGCTGGCTCCTCCCGCCGTTCCCCCTAATCCTACGGCCTTCGAGCCAGCAAGTCCGTTTATGTAGAATAATGTTGGTGATGTTGGATCAGGGGTGTGTTTCTTTCAAGCGCTTGTGAGACGTTGTATCATGTGTAATAATGTATTAAACCTTTTATGTAATGCATTAAGATAAATGAATTAATAATTTTTATCTGCTTTCTTCTGCATTTTACAACACCAAACATTCATCTTACAAATATAGGTTTACTGAAATTGTTCTGCATTTACTTCTGCTTACGGATTATTTGTCGAATTTCGACTTACGGATTTAAAGATATGAATTTATCCATATTAAATTGAAAATGACAATAATAATGTAAAATTGATTTTGGATTATTTATACAAATTCAAACACTTTTCACGTTGAAAGTTTTGTCAATTCAAAATATGCAATAAAGTTAATATATTTTTAATTGAAAATGGCAAAATGGTTAATAGTTTGTATAGTTAGAATAATTATTTCAGAAAACAGAAAATGGTTTTGGATTATTTATTCAAATTTAAACACTTTTCATGTTGAAAGTCTTTTCAGATTCAAAACCATTTGAAATTCATATTCAAACACCTAAATAAGAAAAAAAAAGGCGGGAACAACATTTCAGAACTGAAAAGTTCGAAATAATTTTGAAAAAGGACTCTTTGGTCCCGGTTGCTGGCAAGAACCGGGACCAAAGAGTCCATCGGCGCGCCACTGGATCTGGCATTAAATGACCCACTCTTTGGTCCCGGTTGCTGGCAAGAACCGGGACCAAAGAGGCATTGGTCCCGGTTCTTGCGAGCAACCGGGACCAAAGACCCCTGCTACTTAACTGCTCGCGCTCTTTCTTCTTCCCCATTCACGCAAATCGACTAAGGACCGGAGGCGCGACGCAGAGCGAAACGACGCCGGCAGGCTGCCCGACGCCCGCGCCGCCCCACGCCGCGCCCCGCCGTCGCCGTCGACGTCCGCGGCGCCCTCGACGCCGGCTCCCTCGTCGCCGGCGCCCTCGACGCCCGCGCCGCCCGAGGCCGTCGCGCTCCCTCCGTTCATCTCTCTCCTCCGCCGTACGTCGCGCCCGAGGCCGTCGCGCTCCCTCCGTTCGCCGGCCTCCTCCTCCGTCCTCCTCTCCGCCGTCGCGCTCCCCTGCCTCGAGCTCCTCTGCCTCCGCTCCTCTGCCTCGCGCTCCCACTTAGAAAATGTGAGCAAAATTAGAAAATTTAGAGTTATTAGCTTTGTTAGCAAAATGTGAGAAATTTTAGAGTTGTTAGCAAAGTTAGCAAAGTTAGAAAAGTTATAAAATTTTGAAAATTTAACAAAGTTAGAAAGAAAAGTTAGAAAACAATGTTAAAAAATTGTGTTAGTTTAATTTTGTATAGTGGTAGTTTAATTTAGTGTAGTTTAATTTTGTACAGTGGTAGTTTAAAATGTGAATCCAATTTTGTTAGCTTAGTATTGTGGTAAAGTTTAAATTTTGTTTAGCTTATTATTGTTTAGGTTATTATAGGTTATCAATTTTTAGTGTAGCAATTTTGAAAGTTTAGCAATTTTGAAACTTAGCAATTTTGTTTAGATTATTTTAGGTTATTATTAATGTAGCAATTTTGTTAGAAATATTGCTAAGTCATTTAGATAAAGTTGTTTTTAGTTGCAATGAAATTTTGAAACTTAGCAATTTTGAAACTTAGCAATTTTTTAAAAATTTGCAGTGACATTGCAGTGCGGCAGTACGTGAAGAGCCCGAAGCCGGCCGGCCTCCACGCCCCCGCTCGCGCCGCCCCCTCTCGGTGAGGGTTTAGAAGAAATTGCTATTTTTTAAATGTATGAATATATGAATGTATGAATTAAAGGATTTTTTGCTTAGGTTTAGAAATTCAAACACTTAGGATTTTTTGTGTTAGGGAAACAATTTTGTTCCGACCTTACGAGTTTACGAGTTTACGATACGAGTTTACGGGTTTACGATACGAGTTTACGGGTTTACGATACGAGTTTACGAGTTTACGGGTTTACGATACGAGTTTACGGGTTTACGATACGAGTTTACGGGTTTACGATACGATTATAAGGCAGCATATGAAGTTTCTAATTTGTTCTTGCAAATGAGATGATATTGTAGATGTATCTTGACATATGGAACAAGTTACCCAACTAAAGTTTTGTGCATTGTTCTTAATTTGCAGAAACTATGGAACGAGACGAAGATCAGGAAAATATCCTCCAGGATATAATCCGCGGGCCGGAAGATATTGTCGATGTCACCACGGAGTTTTTGAACAACTCCGGTGAGGGAGATGAGTCTCTCAACCGAAGAGACGGCTCCGGTGAGGTAGAACCCGACGGCCGGGGTGAGGGAGAAGTCAGCGAGGGAGAAGCCGACGAGGGAGAAGCCGAAGGCTCCGGTGGAACATTAAATGTTGCAAACTCCGGCGAGGTGCATATACATATATTAATGAAGCCGAAGATTGTATTAATTAAGCCTCTGCTGTCTATATACATATATTAACGCTCTTTCTTCTTTTAGCCCTCCGGATCGAGCAAATCTTCTGTAAGGACAAAACGAGGCCCAGCCAAAAAGTTGGGCGACCAAGAAAGGTACACGATCGAAAGAGTCGCTGAAGACGGCACACCGACTGCTCCCCCTGGTGTTAAAAATAAAATGGTAAAGCAATGCGGAGTTCTTGTTAGGGACTTCATCCCGATCACCGTTCGAGAATGGCATCGGCCAAAGGAGAAAGGACAGCTATATGTCAGCGATGAGGGCAAAGAAAGACTTTGGAGAAAGCTCATGGTTAATTTCACCCTGCCGGCGCCAGAGGTGGATTCAGATGAGGAGGATCCAGATGAGGCAGAAAAGATTGCCCGGAAAATCATGGAGCAAAAAGTCAAGGACTGGGCACTTAAGAAGATGGCCGAGCTATTCAAGAACTGGAAGAAAAGATTGAACAAACTGTTTGTCAAGAAAAATAAGACTCCAGACTTCGATAAAGGGTATGAGAAGATAAAGGACTACTGGGAAGAATTTGTGGCGTACAAGAAATCAGAGGAAGCTCTGGAAAAGTCTGCAAAAAATGCGGCAAATGCTGCTCTAAAGATGTACCACCATACTATGGGGCCTGGTGGCTACGCTGGTAGCATGCCTAAGTGGGAGAAACTTGAGGCGGACCTGCTGGCTAATGGGATCACTCCAGAGCCACTCAAGTGGATCGAACGGGCAAGAAATTGGTTTTACGGGCATGGGGGCACGTTGGACGCAGAAGGGAAGTGCATATATAACAGAAGACACAAAGATAATCCCCTACTACCCATCCAAGAAATTAGAAAAGCAGTAAAGGATGTTGAAGAGGGACGGTTCATTCCCGATAGAGAGGATGACGAGCTCACACGCGCCCTTGGGAATAAGGAACACGACGGACGGTTACGAGGCGTACCTGGCTCCAAGCCCAAGACAATTGCGATTCCCGAGCACAGGAAGAAATTTCCTGATAGAAGCCATCAGAGGAGAAAGGAAAGGGAGGCAATGGAAGCACGCGCTGCTGCAGACCGGCTGCGTAATATAGAAGTAGAATTAAAGCTGCAGAAGGAACAAATTGCCGTGCTTAGCCAGCAAGGTACTAGCGGCCAATCTCAACGGCACATGGTAGAAGCTGCATGCGATGGTACCGGTGGCCCATCGAATCGGAAAAGCAGCGTGGCTTCCACGGAGCTCCAGGATGGTAATGATGATGCAGTGGCTCCACTTCGTCGCTACCCAGTGGATGATATCACGGAGAGCACACCTTGTGAGATGCATGTGAAAGTTTTTAACTTAACCGTGAAGGTGGCGGTCGGCTATGTCGTACCAATTGGACCTAATCCAACTTACCATTTCTCTCCGGTTCCAAATGGCTACGCTGTTGTCGCGGTGGATGAAGTGATGAAAGATTATGAGGAGCTGAAGCTGCAACACCCTGCAGGTGAAGATGGGGAGGTGCTTGAACTTGGAGAAGCCAAGAAAGCGACCATTCTATGGCCAAAGGAATTCATCGTGCTTCCGAACTGGCAGCCAAGGCCATCGACTCCTCACCAGTCTCCAGCGCAACAGTCCTCTTCACCGCCTCAGCATTCTCCAGCGCAACAGTCCTCTTCACCGCCTCACCAGTCTCCAGCGCAGCCGTCTCCGCCGCCGCGTCAGCCGTTTCCGCCCACCGCTCGTACTATGAGGGGTAAGCGATCACCGAAACGTAAAAGGTCGCCCCTCCCAACAGTACCTCATAAGAATCTTCCCATTAGACCTTATGACAGGACTGTAGCGGAAAACGCCGCGGAGGTGGCTGCCTACAATAAGGCTTTTTTTGCACCAAAAAAGCCCGAGCAGAAGCCGGTATACGATGAAAAATCCAAAAAGTGGAGAAAGTCCTTCCTTGAGCAGCCATCCCAGATATCGATGAATCTGCCATCTGACTATGGTCGTGAACTTACTAAGCTAGCACGTGCCCAGTCTGAGCAGAACAAGGGAAGAAGTGCAAAAAGCGGGAAACAAATTGCCCAGCTCGGACAGCAGAAAAATCAATCGGTCCCCCCGCTCATAGTGTGTTCCGATGTCGACAAGGACTTCAGAGTCGCTATGGATAAAGACCTGGAATTATTGGACCCCAGAGCCATAGCTGCTGCTAAAGAACTTGGTGTCACTGTATCTCAGGCCAAGGAACAGGCTACCGCCTTGGGTATGAGCCTTGGTCAACTTTTAGGCTATGAACATGCGCCAATGTTAGAGATGGCACGGAAATATGTCCAAGGGGAGCCTATGGTCAGTAATGAGGAGATGACGGGTCTATCAACACATATGCGAAATCTGCATACCTGGTACCTGGTGCACACATCAAAGAAGGACGCGAAAGAGTGGTTTCCGCTGGACGTTAGAGTGGAGCATTTCTTCAAACGTTACATTATACATGTTCAACTGACTGAACTGTTCCAGTTATTCCAAAAGCGCGCCCTCGACAAATCTATCCTCTCTTGCTATTGTCTGTAAGTGATTTATTTTCGTAATTAAGTCTCTAGCTCAGCTCGTTCATTGCCTGTATTATATTATCCTGCTATATATATATCCTTTTGTACGCTATTATGCAGAATGAAGATGCTGGAATGCAAAAGATCTAAAGTTTTTGAGGTTGGGTTCGTTGACCCATATATCGTGAATTCACATACGTTAGTCAATCACCCCAAAGACGTGGAGCATGACCTGACCACCTTTTTAACCATGCAACATTTCTGTACGGAAATACTATTTCCTTACAACTTCAGGTGAGTGTTTCTGTCTTGTACATATTTTTATTTGGCTTTCTCGATGTTAAGTGTAATTGATGAGCTATGCATGTCTGCTTTATGTAAACGTCCGCAGGTTCCACTGGATTCTGCTAAGCATTCAACCTGACAAGTCCACAGTTGAAGTCCACGACTCATTAAGTTGGGACCAAGCGTTGTGGTCCGACATGAAAGAAATGCTCAACAAGTAATTTCAATCATTATCGCATTATATCGCCCTCTTTCGTTCGTTCCCTGATGTCAAGTAATTAATAACTCCTTTGTTCATTTTCTTTGCCAAAGCAGGTGTTGGACAATTTTCAAACAGAAGGTAGAAGGTCCATTCAAAGATGAGCTAACTTATAAAACGGTGGAAAGTCCGCAGCAGCCACCGGGGAGTAATTTATGTGGATTCTACGTTTGCGAGTTCATTCGCGAGTTGACCACTGAGCGGAGAACAACTTCTTTCAGCAAAATGCGGGAGAAGATCGACCCAGAACTGCGCGTAGGAGCAATTCAAGAGGAATTGGCGGGATTTCTGCTTAGGGAGGTCATCGATGAAAGGGGAGAACATTTGCTTCGGACGATGAACTACATATGCCTTGATGGCTTGATCTATCTCCATGTAATTAAATAGTTGTATTCTCGCAAGAGATCGAATATTAATTATATATGCATCAACATGTACTGTGTATATAGTAGAGCGTATAATATGCGTACGGAAACGATGGAGAGCACGTCGGCGATGCGAAGAAGGGGGAGACGACGGAGGCACCGGCGAGAGGGAGAGGGGCACCGGCGAGAGGAGAGGGGCACCGGCGAGAAGGGGCACCGGCGAGAGGGAGAGGGGCCAGCACCGGCGAGAGGGGGCACCGGCGAGAGGGAGACCCTAAACCCTAAATACCAAAAAAAAAAAGCACTCATTGGTCCCGGTTCGTAACAAGAACCGGGACCAATGAGTCTCCCCCACGCCCAGCCAGAACTGGCCACGTGGCCACCCATTGGTCCCGGTTCGTGGCCCAACCGGGACTAGCATTAGTCCCGATTGGCCAGTCCCGGTTGGACGGCCCAACCGAACCGGGACCATAGGCCCATTTTCTACCAGTGTAATAAAGGGAGTCACGCGTTACATGTCAAACAAAAAAATCACGTACAAGAGATGTGTCTTATCAACATAAGTCGTGTCAAGCATGTTACGTAACTCTAAGTGTTCATTAAATCTCAGCCACACATTTTAGATCTAACTGTCAAAATTAATTTAAATGATGTGGCTTCATGTGGTGGCTCCATTAGCTAACTCATTTTGCTTTTAGTATATAATAGATAATTTGGAAATTATTTTTGCCAACAATGTTTGCCATACCAAGACACACCTATGTGTCAAATATGGACACATTATCACAAACTATGGCACGGAGATGGCCATAACTTGGTCATTTGGCGTGAAACCTATACATGTCTATAGATGATAAACTTTTTTGTGAACCATTTTTTTGAAATGTTTGTCAAAACTCAAGTTTATCATTTTTCCTAGCAACTAGCACACATAAAAGGACTCCATGCCAAAGGATTTCATTTTTGAGTATTTTCTCAATTACTTTTATTTTTGTGGAAAAGGTCAAAATGACCGCCATGACTATTCATCGAAAGTGGTCAAATTTTCTAAAACTATCGATGTTTCTGTGATGCAAATGATGATACGGATGGCATATTTGAAGGGGAGCCTTGGCGCAGCGGTAAAAGCTGCTGCCTTTTGACCATGAGGTCACGGGTTCAAGTCCTGGAAACAGCCTCTTGCAGAAATGCAGGGAAAGGCTGCGTACTAAAGACCCAAAGTGGTCGGACCCTTCCCCGGACCCTGCGCAAGCGGGAGCTACTGCACGGGGGCTGCCCTTTAACTCCGCATATGTTGTCTCAACATAGCCGGTCCCAAGCCCGGATAAAGGAGGAGGGTTGTGATAGGCTTGGCAAGCCAACGGAAAAAACCCAGCCACTCTTATGGAGATGAAACCCAAAAGAACTTCGTTGGGGCGTAACCCTCTTAGCGACGCGCCATATCGGAACCCGGGTGTGGTGTCAAATGGGCAAGGGTCGGGCCGCCACCCCCTTGGTGGCGCGCCGTATCTTGATCTGGATACGGTGATAAGTGAGCAAGGATCGGGTCGTCGCATCCTTAGTGGCGCGCTGCATCGACGCCCGGGTGTAGTGAAAAATGAGCAAGGGTCTTCGCATTTGACTCGACGAGTGCGGAGGGTAAGGAAGTTAGCCGAGCCTAGGAGGATCCGCTTAGGTAGCTGGAACGTAGGGTCCCTGACGGGCAAGTTACGGGAGTTAGTTGATACGGCGATAAGGAGGCGTGTTGATGTCCTATGTGTCCAAGAGACCAAATGGAAGGGACAGAAGGCGAAGGAGGTGGAGGATACCGGCTTTAAGCTGTGGTACACGGGGACAACCTCAAACAAAAATGGGGTAGGCATCTTGATCAACAAGAGCCTCAAGGATGGAGTAGTGGACGTCAAGAGGCAAGGAGACCGGATTATCCTAGTCAAGCTGGTTGTTGGGGACTTGGTTCTCAATGTTATCAGCGCGTATGCCCCGCAAGTAGGCCACAACGAGAGCACCAAGAGAGAGTTCTGGGAAGGTCTCGAGGACTTGGTTAGGAGAGTACCTACTGGTGAGAAGCTCTTCATAGGAGGAGACCTCAATGGCCATGTGGATACATCTAACACAGGTTTTGAAGGGGTGCATGGGGGCTTTGGCTATGGCATCAGGAACCAAGAAGGGAGGACGTCTTAAGCTTCGCCCTAGCCTACGACATGGTCGTAGCTAACACCCTCTTTAGAAAGAGAGAATCCTACCTAGTGACTTTCAGTAGTGGCCAACACTCTAGCCAGATCGATTTTGACCTCTCTCGAAGAGAAGATAGACGCGCTTGCCTTGATTGTAAGGCGATACCTGGAGAGAGTGTTGTCCATCAACATAAGCTGGTGGTGGCTGACTTCTGTTTTTGGATTCGTGTCCAGCGGGATAAGCGCCCAAAAGTTGCTAGAACAAAGTGGTGGAAGTTAAAGGGAGAGGCAGCTCAAGCTTTTAAGGAGAGGGTTTTTAAGGAGGGCCCTTGGGAGGAAGGAGGCGATGCAAACAATATGTGGATGAGGATGGCGACTTGCATTCGGAAGATTGCATTAGAGGAGTTTGGGGTGACCAGGGGAAGTAGAAGGGATGCTAAGGATACCTGGTGGTGGAACGTTGAGGTCCAGAAGGCTATTAAGGAGAAGAAGGATTGTTTCAGACGCCTACACCTGGACAGGAGCGCAACCAACATGGAGATATACAAGGGGGCAAAGAAGGCCGCAAAGCGAGCGGTGAGCGAGGCAAGGGGTCGGGCATATGAGGACCTCTACCAGCGTCTAAACACGAAGGAAGGCGAAAGAGACATCTATAAGATGGCGAAGACGAGAGAAAGGAAGACGAGGGATGTCAACCAAGTCAAATGCATAAAGGACGGAGCGGATCAACTCCTCGTGAAGGACGAAGATATCAAGCGTAGATGGCGAGAGTACTTCGACGACCTGTTCAATGGAGAGAATGAGAGCTCTACCATTGAGCTAGATGATTCCTCCGATGATACCAGCCGACGCTTTGTGCGGCGTATCCAGGAGGCTGAGGTTAGGGAGACTTTGAAGAGGATGAAAGGAGGCAAGGCAATGGGCCCTGATGGTATCCCCATCGAGGTGTGGAGAGGCCTTGGAGACATAGCGATAGTATGGCTAACTAAACTTTTCAACCTCATTTTTCGGTCAAACAAGATGCCCGAAGAATGGAGGCGGAGTACATTAGTGCCAATCTTCAAGAACAAGGGGGATGTTCAAAGTTGCACTAATTACCGTGGAATCAAGTTGATGAGCCATACAATGAAGCTATGGGAGAGAGTCATTGAGCACCGTTTAAGAAGATTGACAAGCGTGACCAAAAATCAATTTGGTTTCATACCTGGGAGGTCTACCATGGAAGCCATCTTCTTGGTACGACAACTTATGGAGAGATACAGGGAGAAGAAGAAGGATCTTCATATGGTGTTCATTGACTTGGAGAAGGCGTATGATAAGATACCACGGAATGTCATGTGGTGGGCCTTGGAGAAACACAAAGTCCCAACAAAGTACATTACCCTCATTAAGGATATGTATGATAATGTTGTGACAAGTGTTCGAACAAGTGATGGCGACACCGATGACTTTCCAATTAAAATAGGACTGCACCAGGGGTCAGCTTTGAGCCCTTATCTCTTTACTTTGGTGATGGATGAGGTCACAGGGATATACAAGGAGATATCCCATGGTGTATGCTCTTTGCGGATGATGTGGTGCTAATTGACGATAGTCGGCGGGGGTTAATAGAAAGTTAGAGCTGTGGAGGCGGACTCTAGAATCGAAAGGTTTTAGGCTTAGTAGAACCAAAACTGAGTACATGAGGTGCAGTTTCAGTACTACTAGGCACGAGGAGGAAGATGTTAGGCTTGATGGACAGGTGGTACCTGAGAAAGACACCTTCCGATATTTGGGGTCTATGCTCCAGAAGGATGGTGATATCGATGAATATGTGAGTCATCGAATCAAAACTGGTTGGATGAAGTGGCGCCAAGCTTCTGGCGTCCTCTGTGATAGGAAAGTGCCACAAAAGCTAAAAGGCAAGTTCTATAGGACGGCGATTCGACCTGCGATGTTGTATGGCGCAGAATGTTGTCCGACCAAGAGACGACATATCCAACAGTTAGGTGTAGCGGAGATGCGCATGTTGAGATGGATATGTGGCCACACAAGAAAGGACCGGGTTAGGAATGATGATATACGTGAGAGAGTTGGGGTAGCACCAATTGAAGAGAAGGTTGTCCAACACCGTCTAATATGGTTTGGTCATATAGAACGTAGGCCTCCGGAAGCGCCATTGCATACCGGACGGATAAAGCGGGATGAGAATGTTAAGAGGGGTCGTGGTAGGCCAAACTTGACATGGGAGGAGTCTGTTAAGAGAGATCTGAAGGATTGGAATGTCAGCAAAGAACTAGCCATGGATAGGGCTGCGTGGAAGTTAGCTATCCATGTGCCAGAACCATGACCTAGTTTCGAGATCTTATGGGTTTCAACTCTAGCCTACCCCAACTTGTTTGGGAAAAAAAAAGGCTTTGTTGTTGTTGTTGTTGTTATATTTACTAATTGGAGGCACCATACGAGGCTCCACGTTAATCTGGAGTTTAACAAATTTCATCCATCAGATCGACATATGATTTGTTTTTAACCGTAGGATTAAGCGCACGGCTCCCCTCTCCCACCTGGCGTAACTCCTCGCCGTCCTCCTATCTGGCTACGAACAGATCTCCAATTCATGGTTTTCTACCGATCTGGTGGCGGCGATTACAGTCGTGCAGCCACCGCGGCTCCAAACTTCTCCGATTGTTGTTGCCTAATCTTTTCATCATCAAAGGTCGTACCCTCCCGTAGGAGCACCGCATCCCTATCCATGTTGTCCTCGACTTGCTCGGTCCATCGATATATTGCAGATTCATCTAAAGAAGGCCTCAGTGTCCGAGTCCAATCCAGGCTCTCACACAGATCGTGTTCCTGCGCAATCTCAATCTCCCCAGCTTTCAATTTTGACCACGCTGCAGTCTAAAAGCTCTGTGATGATTTAATCAAATTGTCATGGTGATTGATCCAGGCATGCTGTGGAGGGGCCGAGGTACCGATGGCAGATTGAAATCGATAGGATGCATGTTGTGGTACGTTGGAAATTTCATATACATCATGTCCGTCTCCTTGCACCAGTCTAAGATTACAACAAGTAGGAATGCGGCCGCCGGCAACGCGAGGCGGGATGGAAGGAAGATTCACCTGAGCGGCTCAGCGACAAGCTCCGCTGCAGGCCGACAGTCAAAGCCAGTGTCTTGAGATGTTGCCGATGAGGTAAAGTCATCCAGCTTTGGTGTAAACCTACGTGCTAAGATGTAGTATATTAATACTTAAACTTTTTAAGGTAGTGCTTCTCTTTGTTTTACTAAATTTGGCATGATGCAAGGGTAATTGGCTGGTGTTTACAGCGGTTTTCATCTTTTCTCGATGTTGCAGACTCTTTATTCATGCACATGAGACGTTTACATCTCTATAATTGCTGATACGTTGTGATATAGTGTGGCTATGTCTTTGTTATGGGCTAACAAGTAGAAGAGACGAATAGCTATAAAAACTTATGGTGTTCAGAAATTGCACTCTCCATATGCTGATGCTAAAATAAGCCCTGACGCTTAGGCCTGATAACCAGCGACTGGCTGTAAATATGTTCCAGTTAAGATAGTGTGCAATTACCCATCTAATTACCAGAATTCTTTACATACTCAGGTCTTTTTTCTCTGATCATAATTTTCTACCAGAGCTCAATAGATACGGTTACTGGTAAATATTGGAAATTCTGGTATTTTACCATCCGAGTTATTAGGATAAAAACTATTATCCTACTACACTATTTTCATTTCAACGAATTGCATCGGTAGCTGTAAGCGCCTTTCGTTTCTCTCGCCAGGCGTGGATTTGATCCTCTGGCCACGGAACAGTAGTAGCGTACTTCCGTAAGCTAAGAGCCGATGTAACCGACAATGTAAACAGCACATAATTTAAGGGACAGAGTGATTTTGATCCCATGACCACATGCAGGCTAAAAAACACTTAGAGCTTTACGTCTATTTAATCCTTTTCAGCGTTTAATTCATTTTTCAAGTAATTTAAGTTGTAGCTACTTTTTTCTGGGGTAAATGGAAACTCCGCCGAGGAAACAAGAAAGTCCTTATACATACCATAAGGGCGAACCGAACTAATGACATTGTCATTTGTATTACTTATTCTTGAAATGGAGGAGGAGATCTCAGCATCGTTCATCGAATAGATGCCTACGAAATTTATTATTAATCTATTCTAAAAGATTTGTGTTACTATTTTGCAGGCTCACTATGTTCTTTGCTTGGCTCTAGAAAGTGACCCTTTAATTCACTAATACATGATGGAGGTTTCAGGTCGTACTTACCACACCTTTTTTTTGTCTTTGTCTACATTTACTTTTGATAGATTTAATGATTAGATTCATGAGCCGGTGGTACATATACCATGTAGAGCTGTGGAAATTGATTTGGCCGAACTTAATTTTGTGCATTCAAAAATTCATCAGTGCCCCGAAGTAATGTTGCCATGTACATGGATAAATTTAGGAATGTTCTAACAACGTCCACCATGGGTGCTCTAAAAAGTATCACACCCAGCGATTCATACAACCTGCAATTTATCCTTATTTCTTTCATGAACTTTATGATGATCTTAGATATATATTAACGAGCAAGAAAAAAATGAGTGCAGGTTTTCCCCCACGTTCAACTCATGTAGGAAGTTTTTTTTGTCATATCTTCACCAGTTTTGTAACACAATCATATTCTGGTGTATGCACCAACAGCTTATTAAGATTTCTGATTTATTAAAGAACACCTTAATTTGAGATAGCTGATAATTTATGTGCGCACTTTTCCTATTATATTTAATATATGGAGGTGGTTAATGTGTGTCGCATATATCTTCATTTCCGCACTTTGTCTAACATGACAGATTAGCGTCATCAAAACTGAATAGTTATGATGTTGAGATGGTTGTATGTGGTTATTAAATCAGTAGAAAATACAAAGTTTTTGTCATTCCTATAATATCAATGTCATGTAGATCAATAAGGATATAATTTCTTTTTATGTCCCGGTAAAATAAATGCACTAAACATTATAATACTAAAGGGTGTATATTAAATTGACAAATTATTTTTCACTCAACTTCAAACTAAGAAATCACAAGTGTCTACATTCATTGTTACTCATAAAAAAATACTAATTGGTTATACGAATACAATATGCACCACTGGATGTGATGTTATTTTAACATGTATACTTAAAGTAGGTTTTCCAATATTGGATTTTATAAAACTTTGAAGAAACTTTTTAAATATTGAGACAAAACAAGTGTTATTGATTTCTGAACATCCATTTTTCCTCAGAATAGCTAGCCCGTGCAAGTGAACGGGTTGACGACTAGTTTTTCTAATCGATTTAGGCATTTTATTTGTCAAATTTGGATTTACGGATTTAAAGATATGAATTATTCCATATTAAATATAAAAAGGAAAAAATAAAGTAAAATTTATTTTATTGTTATTTATTCGAAATGTACTATTACATAATCATTGTTACTTTACTCAAATAAAATTTTAAAATTTAAACAATGAAAAGTGTAACATCATAACCGAGGGGTTAATATGATTGATACGGTAGTATATCAGTAACTTCTAATTTCTCATTTGGACGCTAGTTTGGAAGAAACTCAAAAGTTAAGCATGCTCGGGCTCGAGGATGGGTGACCGAACGGAAAGTTTGACTAGGGTAAGTACTATGACTTATGATTAAGTGTGCAATTAAGAATTAACTATGTGACTAAGTGGAAAATTTCGAAATACAAATAAAAAAAATTAAAAAAAGTTCAAAAAAAAAGTTCAAAATAAAATTCTTGTGGCATAGGCCGACGGCAATGCCGTCGGCATATGGGGAGCTGACGGAACGGCGGGATGCCGTCTTGTGGGTCCCACCACCATGTATTCCGACGGGGTACACATACGCCGACGGCTGGGTGGGTACGCCGACAGGGCGAAACGCCGACGGCGCTACGCCGACGGCCACCGTCGGGCTATGGCTATGCCGACGGCCTTCTGGTCTACGCCGACGGTTGCCGGCCGTCGGCGTCTTGTGGGATTCCCGTAGTGTCGTATGAAACATTTTGTATGTCTGATCCGATTATGCCGATTAAGAGACATAATTTGTGTGAGGCTGTGAACAGTAAACTACTGTTAAGATTTGAAGCTATTTTTGTGGAAATTATTTGCATTTAGATGAAGCGTATTTATCATACTCTCAATCGAAGTGTATGCATGGTTTGTCCCATTTTTATCGGATTTGCTAGTTCTCAGTCGCGTCAGTTACCGTTAGATATGTGCGGTAATATTCGTGCGTTTTTCTTTTTTTCCCCGACGCGTCGCTCTGTTTTCTGTTCCTGTTTTTTGTGTTTTGCGCGTGTGAGGGCGGCCCTCGGAGCGTCCGTGCTTGCCCATGTAGCATGCGATCGTGTGGGCCTTATTTTGGCGCACTGTACTTTATCGTGGGCTTTCGTATTAGCTGTCTTTTCCTTTTTCTTTTCTGATTTTTTTCGTTGTTATTCTTTTTGACCACGGCTCATGTTTTTCTGTTGTATTCAGCTATCGATCTACTTTTTTCCTTTTTCAGTTGTGCGTTCCCTTTTTCATTTTTTCTTTTTTCCTTGGTGTATTCGGTGCACACCACTTACTGGTACGACTAAGATGTCTTTCTTTCAAACATTCTTTCTTTGATTGATGGTTACATCAGTTCAGAAATAATGGCACGACAATTATTTTCTTATCTTTTCTTATCCTATATTCATGACCTGTTTTTCACCGATGTAGCAAGTCTTTTTTACATTGATTTTCTCTACTTTTTATGTGCAAATTAAACAATATATTGAAGTTGCTTTTGTCATGTGCAACTAAGTAAAAATTACGTGTCATGTAAAACTAGGTGCTTGTCTGGTTTTTAGTGTGGTTGCATCCGTGTTTACTCCAGCTTCTGTTTTTCTCTCACGATTAATATTAATTTTATCATTTTCTCTTTATTTGTACGGTTCCAACTTGGTGTACGCATATCTTGTGGATTTTGTCATATCTTCCTATATTTCTGGTTTTGTTAATTTCCGATCGATAGATAATTAAGTTAGAACCCGGTCGACTCCTCAATTGTTGAGTCTCCCCTTGATTATTGCTAGCGTGAAGTTTACAACCGAGATTTCGCAGTAGAAAGTAAGCTGTAGCTAAGTTTTTTTAATTGTAAATTGGTCGCAACTGAGGGAAAATGTTTCAGTGAATTTGCATTGTGGTTTGTGCTGTCTAGGAGTTGCATTGGACATAAACTCTGATTTTTCACTCGCAAGTGGGTTGCAACTGAGTTTTTTCTCATTTGCAAGTAGGTTGCAACCGAGAAGTTTATCATCTTTGTTTCGTGATGTGTGCTAGCTGTAAGTTGCAAGCGGGTCACAACAGATTTTTTTCCAGTTGCAAGTGGGTTGCAACTGGAAAAAAAATCATCTTTGTGTTGTGATTCGTTTTGGCTATGAGTTGCAAGGGGTTGCAACTGACTTTTTCCACTTGCACATGAGATGCAACTGAGAAAAATATTCATCTTTGTGTTGTGATTCATATTGGTCGTGAGTTGCAGGTGGTTTGTAGCTAAGAGTTTTCCATATTGTACGCACATCGTGTGCCTTTTGGTGTATTTTCCTATTTTTTGTAGTTTTATTAATTTTTAGTTGATAGATAATTAAGTTACAACCCAGTCAACTCCTCACGTGGTAGCGTGAAGGTTACAACTGTGATTTTCCAGTTGCAAGTAGGTTGTAACTTAGTTTTTTACTTTTCTAATTACAATTTGGTTGTAACTGGAAGAAAATGTTTTTGACCGTTGAATTTGCATTTGATTTCTGCTGGTTGGGAGTTGCAATTGGGTAGAAACTGATATTTTCCAGTTGAAAGTGGATTACAACTGAGTTTTCTCTAGTTGCAAGTGTGTTGCAACTAAGTTTTTTTCCAGTTGTAAGTGGGTTGCACCCGAGAATAAATATCCATCTTTGTGTTTGTGAAACGTGCTAGTTGTGAGTTGCAAGCGGATTGCAACCAAGTTTATTCCAGTTACAACTGGATTGCAACTACCAAAATATTCACCTTTTAGTTTTAAGTGGGTTGCAACTAACATTTTTTCAATTGCAATTGGATTGTAACTGAGATTTTTTGGTTGCAACACTAGTACAGAACGACACATCCGATACCCTTCTATGGCAACGGCAGGAGTTAGGCGACGGAGAATCGCGACATCCCCCGCCTGCCCGCACTGGGCCGTAAAGCAGGCCCACAACAAAGGCAACGGGTGAATAGTGGAATATATGTTGGCAACGGAGGTTAGTTTACCTCCGTTACCGATGAGTGCTCATCGCACACGGACAATTTCTTAATCTCCGTTGCCATTAGAAGCAGCCTGACAGCCAACGGCCTATAAGAACCTACTATGACCTTCACTCTCATTCTCACTGTCTCACTTCCAACCCTATCCGCCACACAGTCTCCTCTCTCTCCACTCTCTCGCATGGCTTCCACCGTCGGCGCTGGTAGATCCGGGCCTTCAGGCAGCAGCAGGGTCAGCTGGTGTTGCGGGACGAGCTTGCGGAACAGGCCGTCGCCGATCCAGCCCCCGCGGGCCGGTCCCGCAGCCTTGGCGCTGGTCCGCAGGAAGAGCGCGGCGAAGGCTCTGGCCGCACCCGCTCATTTGGCCGCCATTGCAGTTACCGCGAGATCCGCCAGGCGATGTACCCCGGCCGCCGTCCTCGCTTTCTGAACCATCCGTCTTCCTCCTCCTCGTCCTCGTCCTACGACGACAAGGAAGAGGAAGAGGAAGGGGAGGAGGATCGTGATCTGGAGATCGCTTGCCAACTCTCCCCGCCGATTTCGAGCGTGATGACGCCAAGCGTCGTCAGGGCGAGGCCGATCTGGAGGCGGCGGTTCTCCTCTCCGAGGCCTCGACCAGGTCGAACGCACCGAGGAGGCGGTCTACCAGTCTGACCTCCGGGCCGCCATAGCCCTCTCTTTGGTCCATGGCGAGGGCAAGGCGCCGCCAGGGGAGGCCGGCGGTGATGCTAAGCGAGCCCGCCTCGCCTAATGTAAGACCCCAGTTCAGTAGGAATTTGCTCGTTTCAGATGATTAGCTCTGTTCTTAATAGGCATTGTGGTAAGTAGGTAATTGTTTAGCCATAGATTTGCTCTGTTTTTAGTAGGCATTGTTTACACATAGATTTTTAGTTGTTTTCTAGTTGTAAGTAGCTAATTATTTATCCATAGATTTGCTCTGTTTATAGTAGGCATTGTTTACAGATAGATTTTAGTTGTTTTCTAGTTGTAAGTAGCTAATTGTTTATCCATAGATTTGATCAGTTTTTAGTAGGCATTGTTTACACATAGATTTTAGCTGCTTTCTAGTTGTAACTAGCTAATTGTTTCTCCATAGATTTGCTCTGTTTTTAGTAGGCATTGTTTACACATAGATTTTAGCTTTGTTTCTGTTATGCCGATGATTAAAATTAGGTGACACCGTGTGATCCGGGGGAGGCGCTAGTGATCCTTGTGATATGCACTGACGAGGGGTAGACTCATCAAGACCCATGGTTAAGGTCCCTAGGTTATGAATATGGGGGAGAGAACGTGGTAGAGCTGGAAGTATCGTCGGCTGACAAGCAGGGCAAAGATTTTACCCAGGTTCAGGGCCCTCGTGTGGAGGTAACACCCCTACGTCCTGCCTGTCTGTTATTGCTTTGTGAATATGATGGTTACAAGGTCCCGGCGAGATGTCGATCTCGCTAGGGTTTTGGTGGCTCTGAAAGTACGTGGTCTGGTTCGATGGCCCTCCCAGTCCTTAAATAATAGGCTGGGTCTCGGGTGTTCGTAACCGACTCGATTTACAAGTAAGGAAACTCTAAACCGACTATTGTTTCGCCAAACTTGGAGGATACTCCATCTTCGTGGGCCTCCCTTCATGGGCTTCATGTAGGCTCTGATAGTTGGGCCTAGTCGATACGTGCACCAGGTACCCTCATGGTAGGGTACCCGATAGGCATACCCATGTCAGTAGCCCCCGAGTACTTGTCTGATTCGAAGAGTCGGGCATGGACTCATACATCATGCACGTTACATTTTTTGCATCTGTATTTAGAATTCTTATGAAATAGCACATGTTGGCTATGTCGAGTGTTTCATCGACTATGAGTTTTTGCTTATGATAGTCAAGGGATATTAGCTTAGCAGGCCCGGCACACACGACGGATCGGGGCCAGTTAACTACCATTTGTGGCAAAACCATACTAGCTTTCAATCAAACTCGAGTCCCCGGACTCGAATCTGGAACAAACTGGACAGACTCGAAACGGCCGTTGAGGTCTTACGGAATCGAACTGCAGTATAATTTTGAATCAACCCAACGCGTCCGTCGGGGATAATTCATCATGTCTGCTGACACGGAAAATTTAAGGATAACGCTGCTGGAGCGGTCCTTAGCCCAGCTCGACTGATCGGTGGGTCTTACCTTTGCACTATGCATGCAGCATCCAAGGATCGTCGGATCAACTCGGGAATATTTTGAGTGTGATTTTGCTTATGAACTTAGTCGAATGTTTCGTCGACTGACACTTTTGCCATTATTCTATCGGGTGCGCGACAGCGCTCCCGATGGGAGTAGCCCCCGAGATTGTGCTTTATTGCTTGCAATGGAGGATAATCTCAAAATCTTTTACCTGCACATTTTAGTCAAAGAAATTTTTTGATACGCTCCCGATGGGAGTATGATTGCAGTCGAAAGTTTCGACTGGCTCTATGACCTTTGCTAGAACCAACCGAGACTTATGCGAGAGACCACCCGAAGATATCATCGAGTGACTTTTATGCCAGTTCTGAAAGATGAAACAACGTCAGCAATGACGCATTTTGCGACTGCCATCTCTGACAAGCGGTGGCGTGCTTGGTGATGTTTGATAAGACGTGACCCTGTTTGTGGGCCCATTTTTGCAGAGCTGACCAGGGATGACGCCGCGTGGACTTGATTTGACCGTTCTGGCGCGGTTTTCACGGGGCGTGATGATGGTTTCCTAGTTTCCGTGCGTAGTGGGCGGAGTGGCCGCGACGGTTGCCTCCGTGGCTGCCACGTGTATGGCTAGATTTCGCGCGGAGCGTATGCCTTTGTTTTGACGGTTGCGATCGTTTTGCGATCTGTGGTAAATAGGGACAGCGCTGGCAGAATTTTTTACTTGCCATTTGCCTCTTTGCGCCGCCCCTCGTCTCATCTTCCTCCTCGCGCCCACCTCCATTGCTCTGCGCCCAAGCTCTCTTCTCCACCCTCATCCATCGTTGCAATGGCGAAAGGTGGAGGCTCCAAGCGTGGTGCCGCCGCCGCTGCCGCGACCGATGCGGCCAAGGGCAAGAAGACCGTGGCGGGTACATCTGCGTCCGCCGCGCTGAAGAAGGGCAGCGGGGACTGGGCGAAGTCCACCATCAAGGACGCCCATTTGGTCAAGTTCCGCGAGCAGGGTATCTGCCACCCGCGGAGCAGCTCGCCGTCCGCGCGCCGTCGCCCAAGGAGGTACTCCCCGAACCACGCGCCAACGAGCGTGTTTGTTTTGCGGAGTTTTTGCCTAGGGGCTTTTCGCTTCCCCTCCACGATTTCGTTCGTGGTCTTCTTTTTGCCTACGGGGTGCAGATCCATGATCTCACCCCAAATGGCATTATGCATATCGCGTGTTTCATCACGCTGTGCGAGTGCTTCCTCGGCGTCGCACCCAGCTGGGCGCTGTGGAAAGCCATCTTCATGGTACGGCCGAACAGAGGAGGTGGTCGCACCTACCCCGTTGGCGGCTGTGGAATCCAGGTGCGCAGCGACACCCGCTACTTCCGCCTGAAGACCGTCGACTCCGCCCAAGGCTGGAGGAAGGGGTGGTTTTATGCGACTGTCGAGCAGGACGCAGCCGCCCCTTTCTCGACTGCTGCTTTCACCAGGACCAAGGCGTGGGATCACCAACTCTCAGCCGAAGAAATGGAGGAGGCAAGCCCTTTGCTGGCTCGGATCGGAGGCATGCTGGACAAGGTCACAGGCATCCATTTGATCGCCACCTTTGTGAAGAGGCGGGTGTGGCCACTCCGTGCCCGAGCGCACCCCATGTGGGAGTATGAGGGCGCGGGTGACTCCACTCGGATGAGCCCAGAGGAGCTGTCAAGGAACGAGCTTGTGACGCACGTGCGGCACATCACCAGCCTGACGACAGCCGACCCTTGCAACATCGATTGTCCCGTCACGCCATACGGGACGGAAAACCCTTTGCTTGAGGTATGTCTGTAGTTTAATAGTTTGCCACTCGTATTTCTGCGATATGCGTTTTTGATTCTGACTTTGCAATTTGTGATGTATGCTATGCAGGGTCACTCGACTGCTGCCTCCCTTCCTCCTCTGCCTGAAAATGGCGAGACTGAAGAAACCAGGCACAGGTGGTGGACCCGAAAGGGGATCAGTCGCCCATCCCTTCTGCCACCACTTCACATGTGGAGGAGGTCGAGGAGGAAGCAGCAGAAGAGGTCCAATCTGAAGACAAGGCCACCTCTGACCAAGAAGTCGATACCGCGCCACCGAAGCGGCGTCGACTGGCCAAGAAGGCGCCTTCTGCTGTGAGTTCACCCGCGAGGGGCAGGGCTTGGAGGATGACGAGGAATCAGGCTCACCACCTGTTTTCCAAGCCGCTCCTTTGCGTGCGTGCTCAACAAGCTCAACTCTTCCTCTTCAGTCGAGTGGTACCCCAGCCTTTGGGGACCAATTTTTGGCGACTCCGAAGATGAGGAGATGAGGACACAGGTATGTGTTTTTGAGTATGATATGAAATTTTGTGCTGTCACATATTTGTGCTGACCGTCTTTTTGCTTTGTTGTGTTGCCCACAGCGCTGAAAACAATCAGCCTGGGACTCCTCCAGTCGAGAATGTTCCAACCCTGGAGCACTCGAATTATGCACCGACTGGAAACGAGGCTGCCCAGCCAATGGCCACTGATGCTGTCGTTGAGCAGCCAAGGCGGCAACTCCAGATGTCGGGACATCAGTCGCGGCTCCTGAGCCGTGGATGAACCACGTAAGTAGCTTTTTGCTTGACCCGAATTTTTGCTGAATTCGTGTGCTCGCAGCCCTTCTACCACACCTTGGCAGATTCCGCCAAGGCTTATGTCCAGGTGGAGCAGGAGAGGGACACCATGCGCGCCGAGCTAGAGCGGCTCAGTCGTGAGTTCTCCTTTTTGCTTTTGTTTTGCTGAATTTCTTTTTGCAATGCTTGATTTTGTCGAGTATTGAATGCACGTGATTTTGCTGGGCCAGGCGAGAAGAAGGAGCTGGAAGATGCACTCGCCGCGCAGCGCGAAGAGTCGAAGAAAGAGCTGGCTGCCGCCACCAACTCAGCCGCTGCACGCGAGCGAGGATATGCTGACCAGCTCGCGGCACTCGCGCAGGCCATGGGAGGTGAGTAATCTTTTCTCCTTTTGATATGACGATATAACTGTCGAGTGTCATGAAATGACTTTTGCCTTTTTTGAATTGTGCAGAAGCTGTTGGCGCACCGGCCTCTGCGGACGTGGCGAGTGACGATCTTTCGCTGGAACAGGCTGTGGGCGGCTTAGGCGCCTATGCAACCAGGCGAAAGAAGCACTCGCCAAATCGACGAGCACACTTGGCGCTGTATACAAGGTGGTGTTCCCGACTGGCGTAGTGCCGTCGACGGCGGACGACTTCGCCGACGTGTTTGGCCCCGGGACGTCCACCATGGCGGGTTTCGCTCGCGCCAACACGGTACGCGGATCCGAGTCCACCATCAAGCTTCTTATGGGACATGGGATAGATTGCGACTACGAGGCAGCACTGTCTGCGTTCCCTCGGAAGCCAGATGGGAAGCCCATTTCTCTGAAGGGGGTGAGCGGAGCCGCCGCGCGACTGGCCGAGGTTTTTATGACCACCATGGAGCGCCGGGCACTCGAGACTGCCAATCGTCTGCTTAGGAAATCGAATCTTAGGTTTAGGGTAGCTGTACCCTTTTGTTTTATGCCTTGTAATGATACCTTCTGAACTGCGCGAGTCTGCGCTTTGTTTGTGCTACCTTGTTTATGCAAATAGTCTTTTGCTAATGTCTTTCACTCGAAGAGTTGTATGCTTATGACATGAGTTTTAGCTTCTGACACAAACTTTGTGTTTGTGATTATGCTCTTTGAACAGTCACGAGAACCTGCTACTGCGACTAGTTCCTCGCAGGCTCCAATCACCACCCGATCCCAGGGTCAGGTGGTAAATGATGCCAAGGTGATGGAGTATATGAAGGCCAAATTTGTGAGAATGGAGCAAGATCTGAAGGACGCCCAGGCTGAGCTGAATCGATTGAGGGCGAGACCCGCGTTGGCCACCCAACGCGAGGAATATGTGCTCGGGGAGATGGATCTTGTGAACAGGCAACTCGAGTGTAAGTTCGAGTCTTGCTCTGTTTACAAGCTTTTTGCGTAGCTATTGTCCTTTTGATCTGACTGGTGCGCCCGTGTTTGTAGGCTTTGTCGACAACTTCCAGGCTGAAAAGATTCGCGTGGAAGGGCGTCTGGATAGCGTGGTTGACGACCCTACGACTGGGCGTCAACACTTTTGGCTTGATAGGTACCATGCCCGCATACTCGCCACCCTGAAGGATCGCGTCTGGCGAAGTGCTGAACTGCTGGAGTTATGCCGGGCAGCGTTTATTCGCCTGAACGAGACTCTTTTTCCTGCGGGGCCACAACCACAAGGGATTCGTGCTTTGTTGAACATCTTCCGTCAAACAAATCCCATTCGAGAGTTGCTGTCTCAGAGACTTGTGATTGGAGCCAACGCTGCAATGGCGTATATGCGTAGTCGAAAACCAAGGTTGGTGTTGCGGACACCTGCAGCCGGAGAGGTTCTCGAACAAAAGACCTGGATGACACGATCCAAGCTGCGGAGACACTAATCGAGTGCACTCGCGAACAGCTTTGCGGTCCCGAGCTGCCCGTAAAGGACGAGCCTGAGGATTAGAATAGTTTGCGAGTGCAATTTTTGTATAGGGGGCAGCCCCCGAGTGTAATTTTTGACTCTTTGTATATTGTATAGTTTGTATACTTTGATTTTTTGTCGAGCCCCCGAGTCAGTCGAGCGGGGTTTGTGAAATATGTGTTGGTTGTGAACCAATGACTGTGCAGCCCCCGAGTATTCGAGTGCGGCTGCAGAGTTTTTGTGTTCTTTGTTTGGATCCTTGTTACGCAGCCCCCGAGCATTCGGGTGCGGCTAAGGCATTGTGTTTCTGCAAGAGCGAGAGCTCATTTGATCGATAACACAGCCCCCGAGGGTTTCGGGTGCGGTTAAGGTATGAATTATGCGGGTAGTACCACAAAGAAGTCGAAGGAACATTGATTTTATTCCTCTTTTGAATGTTAGGCTGCAGGCCGCCTCATTAAAAACCTTCCAGTCCCCTTAGGTACCCTGGTAAGGAAAAGAGCGCGTCTGAAACCTGCAGCCATCCGACATATAGCCTATTACATTGTATGACTGTGAGCACTTTATGCGTAGAAACGGCGCAGATGCGCAACGTTCCAAGGATTATGAGAGAGTTCGCCTGTCTTCGCGTGCTTCAGTCGATATGCGCCTCCACCAAGGACCTCCGTGATGATGAAGGGACCTTCCCATGGGGAAGCGAGCTTGTGCACCTTCTTTTGCTTCAGTCGAAGAACCAGGTCGCCACAACAAAGGACCTGGTTCGCAGTCGACGGCTATGGTAGTTGCGGAGATCTGCTGGTAAACAGCTGTGCGGGCCAAGGCCGTGTCTCGCGCTCATCGAGCAAGTCGACTGCGTCTTCGAGTGCTTCTTCGCGTCTTCTTCATTGTATGCTTCAACTCGTGGCGCATTGAACCACATCTGATGGCAGAATTGCCTCTGCACCATAGACCATGAAGAATGGGTGAACTGCGTAGAAGTGTTGGGAGTTGTGCGTAGGCTCCATAGCACAGATGGTAGTTCTTCGACCCAAGCACCCGCAGCTCTTTTGAGTGGCACCAGGAGGCGCTTCTTGATCCCACTCGTCACAAGTCCGTTGGCCTTTTCGACTTGGCCATTGGATTGTGGATGTGCCACGGATGCGTAGTTGAGCGTAATGTCCTGCTCTTTGCAGAAGGTTTTGAACTCCTCAGCCGTGAAGTTTGTGCCGTTATCAGTGATGATACTGTTTGGGACACCGAAGCGGTAGATGATGCTCTTTATGAAGTTGACTGCCGTAGTAGCAGTCGAATTTGTGATGGGGACCGCCTCGATCCACTTTGTGAACTTGTCGACTGCCACCAGTAGGTGAGTATGCCCGCCATGCGATGATTTTTTGAGTGGCCCAACCATATCGAGCCCCCATTGGGCGAAAGGCCAGGCCAGCGGTATAGTCTTCAACGCCGATGCGGGTGCGTGCGGCCTTGTTGCGAATTTCTGGCAGCCGACGCACCTTTTGACTATGTCCTCCGCGTCTTTGAGTGCTGTAGGCCAGTAAAACCCTGCGCGAAAGGCTTTGGCTACGAGTGATCGACTGCTGGCGTGATGCCCACAGGTACCTGCATGAATATCTCGAAGTATGGCTTGGCCATCTTCGAATGCGATGCATCTTTGGAACATACCTGATATGCTGCGCTTGTATAACTCGCCGTTGATAACGGTGTATGCTTTTGATCTTCGAGTCACGCGTCGGGACTCGGTTATGTCATCTGGTAGCTCGCCACGGAGTATGTAAGCCAGAAAAGGTTGAGTCCAGTTGGCTCAATGAGAAATACCTCGACTGGGGGGTCCTCTGTGCTAGGCACTTTGCTTTTGGTGGCGTAGTCGACGGAGGAGGCTCTCGTTTCTCCTTGATAGATCTGTGTTCGATGCGCTCGAGGAAGACACCAGGTGGAATTTGTGCGCCAGTTGAGCCAAGATTGGCTAGCATGTCTGCTTCTTCGTTACTTTCCCTTCCTATGTGCCTCAACTCACAGCCCTCGAAGCTGCCCTCCAGTGTGTTGTACAGGTCGCGATAAGCGATCATGTTGTCCGCGATTGCGTCGCAGGCCTTCATTGTTTGCTGCACCACGAGATTGGAGTCGCCGTAGATCATCAATCGAGTGCACCCAAGTGCTTTTGCCATCCGCATGCCATGGATCAGGCCTCGTATTCAGCCTCGTTATTGGAGGGTAGTTTGAATCCCATCTGCAAAACATAACGTAGCTTGTCCCCTTTTGGTGATATGAGGATGACGCCTGCGCCTTCGTGTTTCTTGGACCCATCGAAGTACATGGTCCAGGAATTGGACACGTCTGGTGCTCCAGGTAATTGGGCCTCTATCCACTCGGTTGTGAAGTCGGGTAGGACTTGTGCTTTGATAGCCTTCGGGTGCTCGTACTTGATGTCTCTTGGAGCCAGCTCGATGAGCCATTTTGCGACTCGACCCGTTGCATTGGGGTTTGTGAGGATATCACCGATTGCTGAGTTACTTACCACGGTGATCGGGTGCTCGGTGAAGTAGTGTGTCAACTTCCTTGAGGACATGAATACAGCGTATGCCAGCTTTTGATAGTGCGGGTACCGCTGTTTTGATATGGAGAGAACCTCGCTCAGGTAGTAGACTGGACGTTGTATGCTTTGGATGTGCCCCTCCTCCATGCGTTCGACTACCAGTACGGTGCTCACCACCCTGTTTGTAGCCGAGACATACAGGTAGAGTGGTTCCCGTTCCTTAGGTGCGACGAGGATCGGAGGGCTTGTGAGGATCCGCTTGAGATCTGTGAAGGCTGCTTCAGCTTCTGGCGTCCACTCGAACTTGTCCGCCTTCTTCATCAGTCGATAGAATGGTAGAGCCTTTTCACCCAGTTTGCTGATGAATCGACTGAGCGCTGCTACTCGTCCTGCTAGTTTCTGCACATCGTGAAGCTTTGAAGGCCTTTGCATTGTGAGGATGGCCTGTATTTTCTCCGGGTCTGCTTCGATTCCACGGGCAGAGACTAGGTACCCTAGAGCTGCCCGGCTGGAACGCCGAACGTGCACTTCTTAGGATTGAGCTTGATATGGAAGCGTTTGAGGTTTGCGAACGTCTCCCTCAAATCGTCGAGTAGTGTGTGTTCTTCCCTTGTGGTAATGACAATGTCATCCACGTAGACCTGGACGTTGCGTCCGATTTGCTTTTTGAGGCAGTCCTGCATCATGCGCTGGTATGTTGCACCCGCGTTTTTGAGCCCAAAGGGCATAGTTGTGTAGCAGTAGACCCCGAGTGGGGTTATGAACGCCGTTTTTTCTTCGTCTTCTTGCTTCATCCTTATCTGGTGATAACCTGAGTAAGCATCCAGAAAGGAGAGTCGTGCGCATCCGGCGGTGGAGTCGACGATCTGGTCGATTCGGGGTAGCGGGAAGTGATCCTTTGGACAGCACTTGTTCAGCGCTGTGAAGTCCACGCACATCCGAAGGATGTCTGTATGCTTCTTCTCTACGAGTACGGGGTTGGCCACCCATTGTGATTTCTTGATTTCCCTAATGAATCCTGCTGCGAGTAACCGGTCGACTTCAGATTCGACTGCGGTTCGCTTTGGGCCGGAGATTCGACGCATCGTTTGCTTGACTGGCTTTGCATCTGGAAACAATTGGAGAGAGTGCTCGGCGAATTCCCTGGGAATACCTGGCATGTCGGCTGGACACCACGCAAATATTTCCCAGTTCTCACGGAGGAATTCGACGAGCGCGCCTTCCTATGCGATAGGCAGGCTCGAAGATATGTTGACTGTCTTGGACGGATCGGTCGGGTGCACCTGATGCGACCTTGTGTCATTTGTAGCATTGAAGGATCTGTCGACTGCCAACTTCTTATGCTCCGGAAGGAGTGTGCGGTCGTTGGAAATCGCCAAGTCGGCGAGTGATTCTTCCACCCCGAACATCTCGGAGATTTTGCTGAACTCGCGGTCGCAAGCATCGGACCTTTGAAAGTTTCCACGGACAGTGATGACTCCCTTTGGTCCTGGCATCTTCAGCGTGAGGTACGCATAGTGTGGCACCGCCATGAATCGAGCAAACGTCGGGCGACCAAGAATAGCATGGTATTGTGATTTCCAGTCGACGACCTCGAACTCAATCGACTCTGTCCTGAAGTGGCTTTTGTCCCCGAACGTAACGTCGAGTTGTATGGTGCCTTCTGGGCTAATTGCTTTGCCAGGAACAATACCGTGGAAGGTATTTGAAGATTTTGGGAGGTTTTCGACTGACCTGTTCATTTTGCGGAGCGTGTCCGCGAAGATGATGTTTATGCCGCTGCCTCCATCCATGAAGACCTTGGTCATGGCGTAGCCTCCTATTTGCGCGTCGAGTACCAGAGCCGCGTGCCCTGGTCGAACTACAGCTGGGGATGATCCTCTCGACAGCCATGTTCACTTGTCGAGTGATTAGCTTTTGCTGCCTGTTGGAGGAGCGACACTTTTGTATCATGTACATCTGCCCGTGGGGCTGTGGATATTGATCATCTTCCGCCCGCAGTACGGGTTGTATGGCACCTGCGAGGTTTGCGCCTGGAGCAGGCTGTGGTGGTGGTTGCGGTGTCGGCTGTGGCGCCATGAGAGCGGGCACAGCGTTCGGCTGTGGTGCGGGTGCAGGCGTGGGCTGAGCAGGTGCTGGGCCGTACCTTTTGAGTCGTATCATGTAGTCAGTCGCCATTTGGTCGAATTCCCTGCAGTTCCTTAGGGTGTGATTGGAGCGTAGTTTTCCGTCGTCCCCCTTGAAGAGGTGGAATCTGCACCAGTCGTCCATCTTTTCCTCGAACGACCGCTCGGGTTTTGCGTCGCTGCGTTTGAGCCATTCTTGCCTTTTGTAGCTATCGCTCCGCTGCTCGCGATCTCGACTGTCCCGTCGATCATCCGAGCGTCGATTGCTTCTATCTTGGTCTCCCGGGGTTGTGTGTATCCAGCCGCCATGAACTCGGGTCTGTTATCGTCGTAAGGACGTTTGGAATGTTTGCGCCTGCGATCTTCTCTGTATGAATCTCTGCGGCCTCGACTGCCGCTTCCGTAGTTGTCGCGTGGTGGGGAAGCACGGGATCTGCGTACAGAATCCTCTCCATCTGCCCACTCAGTCGCAACTTTGATGAGGTCAGCCAGGGAGGTTGGCTTTTCACGACCAAGTGCCTCTTTGAAGTCCTTCCTGGCGAAACCTTGTATGAAGGCATCCATGGCCCTGTCTTCTGACACTTTGCCAACCGAATTGCGTATTTCGGTCCACCGCCGTATGTATGATCTCAACGACTCGTCTGATCGTTGAGTGCATGTCCTTAATTCCTCGAATGTTTTCGGGCGCTCACACAGAGGCTCGAAGTTTTTGATGAAGTCTCTGCGGAAATCGTCCCACGAGTCGTATGATGATGGAGGGAGCGACTTGAGCCAGTCGCGGGCAGTTCCTTCGAGCATGAGTCGTATGTACTGCATCGCCGTGGTGTTCGTGCCACGCTGGCATGCCACGGCGAGTCTGTAATCTTCTAGCCACCCGGAAGGTTCTTGGCGACCGTTGTACTTGGGTTGTTCGCCTGTCAACTTGAACCGTTTGGGCATCCGCGTCTCACGGATGCGTCGAGTGAAGCACAATGCTCCGCATGGCTCTGGTTCACGATCAGAGTATGAATCGCTGCTATAGGATCTTCGAGATCTGCTTCTGCTGGACCTGTGACGGCGCGTGCTTCTCCTTCCTTCATCCGAGTGGTGGCTGCGACCACTGCGATGATGTGCTACGTGTCGTGAGTCGACTATGTCGCGATCGTGATTCCTTGCTGGAGTTTTGTCTTCTGGCTGTATAGCCTGTGCCGCTAGAGATAGCGATTTGATTTGTTGGCGATGCAGGGCTGCGTTAGGGTCATTCGCCGGAGGTTGTATTGCCTTGAGGTAAGCACCTACGGAGAATAATGCACCCGCAGCAGTTTTGGGCACTGGGATTCCATTAGCCTCCTCTGTCATGAACAACAGGTTACGGGTGATTGCTACCCTTTCATGTTCTAGAAGGCTTGCCAACCGCGACCTAGGTCGTGGGGTTGGTTGCATTGTGGACCCGAGGGATTGCTCCCTTCTTCGGGCACTCGAGAGGCTGGCTTGCCTTTTGCGCTCCTCGAGCGTCGCTCGGTAGTTTTGCAGTCGAATTGACTCCAGCCAGTTGAAGTACTCGAAGGTCAACATCTCCTCCGGGGTGGAATTTGGTGGCATCATTGTGCACTCCTTTATGACTTTGTCTGCTTTTGCTGCCATCTCCTCCGTGATTGTCAAGGTTGTGACCCCATCCGACATGGTTACCGTGCATGGGAATTGTGCAGGCCTGCGAGCGGCTGCGTCTGCGGATGATTCTGCGGTGAAGGCCACGTAGACCTGATGGGGCGTGACCCGAGGACAGGAGTATGTGCTGTCGATTCCAGTCATGGACTCGACGTCGCCGTCGAGGCTCATGTCAGAGCCAGTGTGTTCATCGAGTAGATCTTCAAGGCGAATCTCGTTGTCGATGTGCTCATCGCCTATGCTCATCTTGGTGTTGGCAAAACCATTATGGATTTCTGAGTCGAGGTTGGTGTTGGTGAAGATCTCCAAGTCGACGTTGCTGTCGTTATGAATCGCGGGCTCGTAGAAGTCGTCGAGGGAGATCCCGCAGTCGAAACTTTCGTCGAGTGGTAGGTTGAAGTCGACGTTGCTTGTGCGGTAAGCTGATTCTGCCTCCTCGCCTTGGAATTCCGTCATCATGAACCTGTCGATCTCGCCGGTCGACATGGTAGGTGCGGGCGAGCAGGCTTCAGGAATCGACGATAGGGCGAGCGCAGTCGACGGAGCCTCGAGTGCGCCCAGCGCCAGTTGTTGCGGATCTGTCGAGTCCTGCGTGCCAAGATTGTTTACGAAAAAATTGAATGCTTCAACAGTCAAACTCAAACCTGATTCAAGGCCGGAAAACGCCTCCTGAAGCTCCGGCGAGTGCGGATTGAAATTCATTGGAAGAGCAGATGCGCTTTTTGCAGGTGAAGCGGGCAGGCTGCCGCTTTTCGAGTGGATCGGCGAGTCGCCGTGTGTCACCTGGATCGGCGAGTTGCTGTTTGCTGACATGGCCGGCGAGTTGCCGTTTGCAGATGAGATCGGCGAGTTGCCGTTTGCTGGTGGAATCGGCGATTTGCCGTTTGCTGTTGGGACCGGCGAAACTTCGAGTCCAGTGCTATTCTTTCCCACAGACGGCGCCACTTGACAAGGGGTAGACTCATCAAGACCCATGGTTAAGGTCCCTAGGTTATGAATATGGGGGAGAGAACGTGGTAGAGCTGGAAGTATCGTCGGCTGACAAGCAGGGCAAAGATTTTATCCAGGTTCAGGGCCCTCGTGTGGAGGTAACACCTCTACGTCCTGCCTGTCTGTTATTGCTTTGTGAATATGATGGTTACAAGGGTCCCGGCGAGATGTCGATCTCGCTAGGGTTTTGGTGGCTCTGAAAGTACGTGGTCTGGTTCGATGGCCCTCCCAGTCCTTAAATAATAGGCTGGGTCTCGGGTGTTCGTAACCGACTCGATTTACAAGTAAGGAAACTCTAAACCGACTATTGTTTCGCCAAACTTGGAGGATACTCCATCTTCGTGGGCCTCCCTTCATGGGCTTAATGTAGGCTCTGATAGTTGGGCCTAGTCGATACGTGCACCAGGTACCCTCATGGTAGGGTACCCGATAGGCATACCCATGTCATGCACAAATACACATCGATCTTGTACATCCTTCTTGGCTCGCTTGCACCATCCCTGAAATTTGTGTGTCCAATCTAGCTATATATGAGGCATTGTTTAGGCTATGTTCTAGTTGTAATTAGTTCTATATTTTCTGTAATGCCGATGATTAAAATAAGGTGACACGGTGTGATTCGAGGGTGGCGCTAGTGATCCTTGTGGTATGCACAAATACCGATCTTGTGCATCCTACTTGGCTCA
This sequence comes from Poa pratensis, assembly GCA_947311845.1. Taxonomy (NCBI): domain Eukaryota; kingdom Viridiplantae; phylum Streptophyta; class Magnoliopsida; order Poales; family Poaceae; genus Poa; species Poa pratensis. The sequence goes on from CAMZMU010000039.1 coordinate 24,134,779, forward strand.
CTAGCTCCATCCCTGAAATTTGTGTGTCCAATCTACCTATATATGAGGCATTGTTTAGGCTATGTTCTAGTTGTAATTAGTTCTATATTTTCTGTAATGCCAATGATTAAAATAAGGTGACACGGTGTGATTCGAGGGTGGCGCTAGTGATCCATGTGGTATGCACAAATACCGATCTTGTGCATCCTACTTGGCTCACTTGCTCCATCCCTGAAATTTGTGTGTCCAATCTATCTATATATGAGACGTTGTTTAGACTATGTTCTAGTTGTAATTAGTTCTATATTTTCTGTAATGCCAATGAAGAAGCATCTGTCTTGTGTATAGAGATGAAGGAGCTTACATTTTGATTTTTTTCATCTCCTTTAGGGCGAGGAGGAAACCTGAGGACTATGCGGCGGCCGTGAAGACGTAGGAGCGGGGCTCCGTCCACACGGTCCACTGAAGCCGGCGCCTCCAGGAGCAAGACTTTTGTGCAGTACTAAATAGGTAGAAGAAGACAACACAATGAAGATAGACGAAGAGGAAGGTGAAGAACCGGCAGCCGTCAAGCAGAAACCACAGGGCTCCGTCGACGGCGCAGCAGGCGTCACCGGTTTTTTTGTTTCCTTTAGCCCTCATTACAAACGGTTAAAAACTAATCTCCGTATCTGATGTAAAGACTAAACACAACGATTATATATTATGCCCGTTGCTAAACTTATTGCAAACGATCAAAATTTCCGTTGCCATTGTGAGGCTTCACATCAGTGACAGAGGCAGGGACACGGACCCTTTCTCCATTGCCGATGGGCTTTTTGGCCCGTTTTCGATGTGTCATTCTGTACTAGTGCAAGGGGGTGGTAACTAACATTTTTCAGTTGCAATTGGATTGTAAATGAGATTTTTTGGTTGCAAGTGGGTTGCAACTGAGTTTTTTCCAGTTGCAACACGGTTGTAACTGACTTTTTCCCGGTTGCAATTGGGTTGCAAGTTGCAACTGAGAAAAATATTACAGTTTGTTGTATTACCGTCGCGATGCTTGTTTTGGCTAGTAGTCGTAACTACGTGTCTGTTTGCACAGCGTGTGTAAGTGTACATCAGTTGTACACGAGTCGTAACCGCGTCTCAGTTACACACTATGTCAAATTGTATCTCGGTTGCACACATGTGGTGAATGTAGCCTGATTAAAAAAATCACTTGCTACTTCATTTTCAGAACATGAATATATTTGTGATAAAAATGTATCTGTATGATTTAAATTGCATGAAAATATTATTTCACCTTTTTAATTTTTTCAAAATAAAATTTTTGTTGCACGCAGGCGAAAGCATCTCAAGCAATTATTGATGAATAAATCAATGAGTTAGCATAAAATTAAAAAAGAAATACAACTAGGTAGCCCAGAAAAAGGCCCATGGGCCATCGGAAGGAGCACGTACAGCTTTCCGGCACCAACACTAACCAACCATCGAACCAGGCGGAAATGCAAAGACAAGCAAAATAACAAATCGCTACAGGAATCGACTGAGAACTAGTCGACTGAGCCGTAGGCAGTCCCCATTTTATTATCCAGCCTTTTTTCCATTTTTATAATCCAGAGCTATCAAGTTCAACTTTGTCTCGTGCCCTGTGGATTGAAATTGCCAAATTAACGCATTTTTTTCACAACTTCGAATATCGGAATAATTGGATCAGACCGTGGATTTTGCATCCCGCAAACGATATCATTCCAACTATATGATATATTAAAAAAACATGTTAATAATGCGCTGTTTTAATTTTTTACGACTTCTATGGTACGTGCTATTTGTTGGTAAACCTAACTGGGTAGCTTTATTAATTTAAACCTGAGCTCCCCTTGAGCCTTCCGTCTAAAAAAACACTCAACACCGTGACCAGGGGCCAACCATATTGCTAGACACGAAGGGAGGGCTCTAGCCGGACTCTCCGGTAAGCATCACGGGCGGGCACCGTCGAGCGCAGCATCGACTGAAACGGCAAAATGGTCAGGCAAAGCACGAGGACGCGGCCACGCTCACTCTCCATCGTCGATGCGTCCTTTCATGGCAGGCCACTTACTACCTATACCGTATGCGTTCTAGCTATGGTTTTCATGGCCCGTGGATGCAGTGCAGATATGCATGCTACTCCATTCTGGTGCAACAAGCATGGTGCAACGACTGGTGAAAAACGCGTCGAGAGTAATGAAGTGGCAAAAGAAGATGGAAATTCAGCAGTGCATTCATGCTAGTTATTTTATCTCAGAGATAATTAAGATGGATTCGCCTGCATGCATGCTATTTATTCCACCAGCCCGACACCATCAGCACCCTCAATCCATCTTCCTCCCTCAGTTCTCTCTCTCCACCAACCCGACCTCCCTTCCCCTCGGGCCAATAGCTCCTGTGCGACATCTTTCTCTAGAATTGGAAGGAGAGCGACGTCGTTGGCGAAAATAGCTCTGCTGCCACGCTTGTGGGCGCGTAAATAGCCCAGGCCCAACATGGCTCTTAAACGCAACTGATGCGCTCGTTAGCTGTTAGCTGTTAGGCTCGTTAGGTTTGGGTGCCCGTTAGGATTGTGACCATTGGAACGTTGGACCCACAACTTATCAACGTAAGCACAGGACCCACCATTTGTCCACCTCGCCGCGTGGGACCCACCTGACCGCATCTAGACAAGAACCGCGCCCGTGCCCACCGGCTGCCGCCTCCGTCGCACATTGCTTCCCCTTTCCCCAATCTGTCTCTCCGCCCCTTCTCCGGCGACGATGCGCAGATCTCTAGCTCCTCCGCCCCGCAGTCAAGATGGCCAAAGTATGGTGCAGTGCCGCTGACACGGTGCCCTAAATGCACACGCCCAGAGCCCCTTAAACGTTGGGCGAGTAAGACGGATGAGAATGGCAATCTTGGGCGCGAGTTTGTCAAATGCCCGAGCAAGACACTGCAAGCAAGGGATGGCAAGGTTAGATCTCAGTTCTTTCGCAGCCGTTTGCTCTGATTACTCCCCAATTCATGTTTTCTCGTCAAATTTTGGATTTAAGGTTCATGTGGCTGTTTTCAGATCATGAAGAACTGTACCCATTTCGAGTGGATGGATGTATATCTTGAGAGGCTAAAAAGGGAGGGCTACATTGATTCGAACGGGGCCGCAACCTGGGAGCTCAATTGGGAGTTTGTCACCGCTTGGTGTGGAGAATTTGGATTTTGGGAGCTCGTCCGCCCCGGACAGAGACGTGCCGATGACGAGTAATGCGCGCCATGGTGCAGTGCCCGCGGAGTACGAACTGAACCAGGAACTGAAGAAGATCAAGAATCATCTGAAGCAGATGATCGATTTGCAGAAGCAAGCAAATTTCATGGCAGCGGGATTTTATTGTTGTATCATTGCTCTGTTTTTCTTTTACTTGTTGTTTATCCGTCGTTAGGGCAGAGGACGCGATCTGTGCGCCATGCAAAGTTGGTGTAACTGAATCGAATCTAATCGAAGCAGGAATTTGGGAAGTTCTTCGGGGCCGGCGCCCCTGTTCTTCATGTTCTTCAGTACAGAAAGTGCAGAGCAAATTGCTGTTTTAAGCAAAAAAAAAACCGTTTTGGGCCGCCGAGTAGATGTTGGGCCGTGAGAACATAACCAGGCAAAATTCTGTTTGAACTAAAAAAAAGTTGTGGTATGCCGAATAGATGTTGGGCTGTGAGAAAACAGCCAGGGCCAAAGAGAAAACCAGCCAACCTGCTTGTGTGCACCCATTTTTGTATAGCATAGAGCGAAAAATTCTTAGACTAAAAGCTCTAAAATAAAATTTTGCTTCGGCAAAGAAACCTCTTAGAAACATGCACTTCTTAGCCTTTGAATTTTGTTACTTGTCTTAGCCTTTGAATTCCTGGTAAATAAAATGCGGCAAAATACAAAGAGCTACGACATGTTTTACTTGTTTTCCTTGTCTTAGCCTTTGAATTTTGTTACTTGCATGGAAAAAGGCAAAACTTGCCTTTGAGTTAATTGTATGCAAAGAATATTACTTGTTCGTACAACATATCAATAATATTCAAGGAGCAAATTTGAACGAAACATACATATTAGGACGAACAATACATTTTTGGCACGTATAAATGAATTTTGCATGAACATTTTGGCACAAAAATAACAACATATATATAGATTACTGCAATAACAAAATAGATTCGACGGACACAATAAAAGTGAAATAAGTTCACGACACGACATTACATAGGGGCGGCCCCATTACATAGACACGATAAAAGGAAAACATAATAAAAGGAAAACATAATAAAGTAGAGCCCGCCTCTTTGCTCCTCTTCATCGGCCGGCATGTTGCTTTCGACGGCCTCCCAAATCCAACATGGAGATGTCTTCACTCCTCATCATCGGCCGGCATGTTGTAGGGGAGGGAGTGCATGAAGGCGGGGAAGGGCGGTCGAGGTCGGTGAAGAAGTTGTACGTGGTGAATGCGATAAACTCGCACCCACCGAAGATGACCTGGCCGAGAAGGTGATATGCATCGAACGGGTTGGTGAAGCGTGCAATGATACCACTTCCTCCCATGCGAACCTCCTCGATGGTGGACATCACCGGTGAGCCTCAAGGTAAGTGCCTGAAGCAGTTGGTAAGGAACCAGGTCGCAAACTCGAATGAACCCCTCCAGCGAGAGATGGCCCACACCCGGAGTGCCCCTCAACGACGACCCCGGCGGGGTACTGCCTCTTGGCCACGGTGTTGGGTAGACGGAACGTTGGCCCGGTGTACTCCATGGCGGCGGCGGCGCTTGGATGTGGCTTGGATGCGAGATGCGAGTGCGAGTGTTTGGTGCTTGTGATGACAGAGAAGAAGATGAGGCTTAGAGGTAGGGGACGGGAGGTGTGGTTAAATAGGAAGATGAGGCTTAGAGGTAGACAAATGGTGAATGGGGCGCCGTTTGACCTTCATCTCGTGGAACGCGGCCGAACACGCGTGACATTAATGGACGCCGTTCGTCTGTTTGCCTTCGTCTATGCCGAGCACGCCGTTCAAATTAGCCTGAATCACTTTTCTGCAAATGGCCGTTCAAACTAGTGCGACACGGGATGGTCTTCTGCGTGTCTCGGGTGGTCTGAATCGCTGCAAATGGCCTGAGTGCGACGCATTACTGCGTCGAGAGGGTGAGCAGGGCTACGTAGAACGAGGCGAAGCAGCAGTGCGACTGGGCATGCATCGAGAGGGCGAGCATGCTACGTGGATTGCTGCAAATGGCCTGAGTGCGACGCATTACTGCGTCGAGAGGGTGAGCAGGGCTACGTAGAACGGCAGCGGTGCGACTGGGCATGCATGCATCGAGAGGGCGAGCAGGCTAGGTGGATTGCTGCATGTCTTGGTCAATGGAGTGTGAACAAACACACAAAATCAGACGCGCATAGGCTTGTTCCATGCACCGTGTCGTTTTCTACCGTTGGATTAGAATATACGGCCGAGATCAAATGGACAGTCCAATCCAAACCACACCGGTCCAGCCAATCAGCGCTTCCGATGCGCGAGCCAATCAGATTGCAAATCAGCCATCCACGCGGATCGGCGCGTCACGCACAGCGATCTCAACCGTCCACGCACAGCGATCAACAGCCCAGAAGGGTGCGGGGTTTCAGACGGGGTTTCCGGGGTTTAGAGGGGTTTTGAGATTGTTTCAGTGATTAGGGTTGAGCATAAAAAATTCAAAAAAATACGCCGCTTGCGCACATAGTCTTGTTATATTGTACAGCAACGAGAGAAAAATATAAATATTCTTTACATACATTTTTACGAAAAATCCAAAAATCAAGTGAGAGACCTCGAACACGTTCAAATGAGCATATCTAATTCAAAAAAAATCAAAAAAATACAAATCCAGCGCACATTGTCTACTTATGTCATATAGTAACGAGAGAAAAAAATAAACATGGTTTACAGGCGTTTACACAAAAATGCCTTCACTCATATGTGATTCCTCGAACAATGTAGTATGGACTTCAAGGTTGAGAGGAGAGGGTTTCGGCGACTAGGGTTGAGCATAACTAATTCAAAAAAAATCAAAAAAAATACATACTCGTCGCACATAGTCTTCTTATGTCATATAGCAACGAGAAAAAAATATAAACATGTTTTTTACTAATTTTTATATATTGTATTCTACTAAACCATGTTTTTTCGTGAAAATAAATAAAATAATGGAAGATTAGTTCAATAAATAGTGAGACTTCAGATTTACACTATATAGATAGAATAGATGTCTAGGAAAATTATTTGCCTGATTTAGACAAGGTGCAAAAAAACTTGCTTAGAAATGGGGTCGTTTACCCTCCTTTGGAGGTCATTTGAAACACACTTTTGATGACTATGAGCTTAACTTAGCAAAAGGCCTCGGATTGATCAGCTAACATACATATTTGAGTTCAGATAGCATTGAAACATCAATACCCCAGCCCCAATTTCACGAATATGGGGATACAATGACCAACCCCAATTAACAAATATTTTTACATGATACAAATCTAATCAAAGTGCATTATTACACCACAAGTGTTTTCACGAATCTGCCTCAAATGTTTCACTTCTACCTACCTCTCGATTTTTTCTGCGTTGTCATTTTTTATTCTATGCCGAGAAGTTCACTCATGCTCTTGCTTTTCTTTGCATCTTCCATATTAGGCGTACCCACAACACTTCTACTTCTTCCCACGGGTTCAGCATGCACCTCAGCATCCATAATAGGTTCAGATTGCATTTCATCGGTCAGAACAGGCACTTCAGCATCCAGAATAGGTTCAGGTTGCACTTCAGCATCGAGGACAGCTTCAGTTTGCACGTCAAATTGCCGCACAGGTTCAGTTTGCACTTCATCGGACAGAACAGGTTCAGTTTGTACTGTTTCATCGCAACTGAACCTAATCTATACACTTCTTCTTTTCCTACATTCGCCAACTCTTCTCTTCTTTGTTGGCCAGCAATCTTCAACAACAAGGGGCTGAGCAGCAGGTTTTCATTTTCTATGCCGAAATAAAGCATGTTGTTTGGTTACAAAATGAAAAAACAACAAAAACAATTACAAACATCAACTTACCTTGGCCTCGCAGGAGTGTAACGGCATTTGGTAGATCCAGCTCGGTGCCCAAGTTCCTGGCAAAGCTTGCATCTATTTTTGTTACCTTTTTGGGACCTTTTTGGCTTGTCATCTTTTTTTGCCTTCTTACTACTCCCACCTTTCTCAAACCATGGCTTGAATCTACTCTGTTTTGGCCTACCAGCCTTTCTTCTTGTTAGAGGAGGACACAAGGTAAATTGAATATCCACTTCAGGCCACTGAGACTGGTCTGTAAGTGGTGGAATTGGTGTTGCATATGCAGCCCTGAATCTTGCTACTGAGTAATATTCATGCAAATATGGGTGCATATTTAACTTCGGTTTAGAGGCCAAGAAAAGTATGGCATGCTCACATGGCTTCCCAGTGTGTTGCCACTCGAGGCAAGTGCATTCATGCAATTCAGTGTCCACATGCCTACTGCCAGTTTTTGTATCTCTAACTTCAGCACCCCACAATGAAGATTTTTCAACACACAAATGTGCAAAATTTTTGCTCCTATTGACAACCTGTTGTACCACTGCCGGCAGCTTATCCCCTTGCAAACAATCACCAATCCTTCTTCTCAATTCCCATAAGCGCATGATCATGATCCTGATCTGGTCAACCATGTCATGCACATGCAAGTCTTTTAACCCCTTCACCTTGTTGTTAAAACTTTCTGCCATGTTATTATTGATATGATCACACTTGACTGCAGTATTAAATCCTGACCTGTACCACAATAGAGAATGGTAGGTTTTCAGCCATGTACCAAAATCATTCTCACTGCATGCTGCCATTATCTTACCTAGATGATATGAATGTGTCTGGGTAGTGTAAGATCTTGCTGCCGGCCACATGCGCCCAAATTCTTCCCCTCTGAATTTTTTGATCAAATTCATCCACATATGGCCGAAGCACTCTCTCTGCTCAGCATGAGGAAACACAATCTTCACTGCATTTTCTAGCCCTTTACATGCATCTGTGTGGACTGCCAAAGGTGACACCAGCCCTAAGCATCTTTTCGACTGGATCATAAACCATGTCCATGAAGCCTCTGTCTCTGATTGAAACATGCCTATAGCAATAGGGAACATCCAGTTATGTCCATCTAGAGCATTGCATGCTGCCAATTGACCATTCCACTTTCCAGTTAAAAAAGAGGAGTCTATGCTTAAATATGCAAGACAACCTGCTTTGAAGCCATCGATGCAAGGTTTCAATGTCATAAAAAACTTAGAGAAGTAGACCTTGCCATCCTCTGTTACCTCAGTATCAATCTCAACAATACTGCCAGGTGACCTTTTCTCCACCTCTGCTTTAAAGCTGTAAAGCATCCTAAATGTATTTGCCCAATCACCATATAATGTTTTCATTGCCCTTTGTTTTGCCTTCCACACTGTGGTATATTTCACCACAATTGGGTAGTCCTTTTCCAAGTCTGTTTTCAGCTTCTTTGCTGTGGTGTTTGGTGTCTTGGCTAAAATATGAGTGATCTTTTCTGCAACCCTAGCCTATGATGTCATTGTGGTTGGATTCTGTGAACTAGTAATGCAACTATGTACATGTGGGATTTGATTAACTCTGATGGTACTGCCATCAGGCTGACGTCTAGCAGAAATATACCATTTGCAAGGCTGGGCACTCCCATCACAACCTCTGCACCTTGCATAAAACTTCTTTTTATTAGTCCACTTGGTCTGGGCATCAAACTCCTTCTTGATTGCATAAGTCTTGAAACACATTCTGAACGCTTCCATGTTTGGAAACAACCTTCCTACAGCAATCACAGGGTTTTCTTTATCATACACAGTTACCAGCTCATCATCATACTCATCATTTACATCATCTGCAGCTTCATGCATCAACTCTTCATCCACATCTTCAAAATGGTTTCTGTTAGCATCAGCAGTGTCACTTCTATCATCACTCTCCTTCTCATTCTCCTTCTTATCTCGCTCATCTACTGGAATTCCAAAACATTCAGCCATCTCAGTGTCTTCCATTGGTGCAATGACCAAATCAGTAGTGTCAGCTAATTCAACTGAATTCCAGTCAACACAAACTACACCTGTATCAGTATCAGCCCCCTCACCTAAAACTGTCACCTCGGTACGTATGGGCACGATCTGCCTCCGTGATGCCTACTCATCATCTAACATCCGTCAAGCCAACTTTGATGGCACATATCCAACCTTTGAATCTGCATTCAGATCCACAAGCTCTGCTCGAAAAGTAGCCTCTTTGCTTGTCCAACCATCATGCCGATCAATTTATTCAACCATCTCTTCTCCATTCTCAATTCTATCATACTCGCCCGTATAATTATCAAATCATAGCAATGCTACTTCTTGCTTTGGACCCCAAAGAACACTCTCTCCAAGTTTCTCCACCACATACTTCACGGCCTTCTCTTCCAAAATCTGTAGCTCTTGGGGGTCAATCTCTGAAAATTCGACCTCCCATCTTACTATTGTATCTCTCTCGATGTTCCGCACACTACCATCACCGAGCTTCGCCTTAGATACAAAGAATTTGACAGTGAATTGGAATTTCCTCCGCGAAGCATCACCTCTGTTTTGAATGGCGACGGGATGTGTGAGGTAGAGGAATCGGAACAAATCGCATACAATTCTAGATAAAGAGAAGCACAAAATTAAAATTAAGACAAAAAGGGATCCATTTACCTATTTGAAGTAGTCTCGTCCGTCTCCTCGGGGTCCATCTCCTCCCCCCTCGTTCAGCAGCACACTGCTCAATCGAAACGAGCAGGCCCGAGACTGAGACGGGGTCTCGAATCGGCCGAGACGACTAGGGACAGATCCCAATCGAAACGAGCAGGCTGCCGCCCCGCCGAGAACAAAACTGGCCTCCGCAGCCGAAGAAGGAGGGGACGGGGAGCGGGCAGGGGCGGCGAGGTCAGCTCCAAGATTCAGTAGGTGGCCAATTAGTTGGGACCCCACCTGTCTGAATAACGGGCTGTTTTTCGCCAGAATTCTTCTAGCCAAACTAATTAAATCGGGCGGAGAGAACATTACGACCATTTAATCGACCATGTTGTGTCCTGGCTATTTTGGCCGTCCGGAACGTCGCGCAGCAGCTACTTCATCCAAAGATGTCATGTTTTTCACCATTCCGCGGAAATACGTCGCACAGGAGCTATTGGCCCCTTCAACTCCACTACTAGTCTATTACTCCTCCAGTCCAGCATCTCGCCAGACCACAAAATAACACAACTTGTCACCCTCTTTTCGGTTGTCGATCCAGTTCCTTCCTCACAAACACCATACCGCTAGATTAATAGACTGGGAACCGGAGCAGTTCAATCTTGGGGCCCTTGGGTTTGCTGGCATCTGCCGCGAAACCTACCGGGTGCTCATCCGCGCTATCCTCCCAGCCAACGAAGGCCTGGGAGCCGCCATTGTCACGGCCTTCCTTCTCGCGCAAATTGCCACCGACCACGCCCTCCACAGTTCCGACCTCGTCTTTGGAATGCTCGCCTTCGCCTACGTCTTCTCCAAGGTCGTCTGTATGGTCCTCATCTTTGTGCTCGCGATCAACTGCACCGCCGTCTACGTGTTACACGTGGCCACCCTCTACTGCACTGACGGCGACTCCGGCGCCTCCGACGGTGTCATCCGAGACCTCTCCCAGGCGCCCTTCAGGCGGCTCGTCCTCATTTTCATCACCGTGCTCCCACTTGCCAACTTCTACATCACCTTATCCACTCTCGCATGGCTCGAGCTTCCGTAGCTTGACACTTCCAACAAGGTCGTCATCCTCGCGCTGCAGCTGCTCGGCGGCACCGCGCTCCTCGCTGGCGCGGCGTACGTCGCCGTGGTATCCCATATTGTTTGCGTGGTGGCGCTGCTGGAGGAGTTGGAGGACGACTTTGGCTTCGGCACCGTGCGCGAGAGCCGGGCGCTCCTCGCCGGAAAGTTCTGGCCGGTGGCGGCCGTCTTCATGCTGCTCGACGGCTGCTTTGTGGCTCTACAGAGGTACTTCCCGTATTTGGTGTTTGACGATGCACTGGGCCTCGGACGCGCGTTCCAGGTGGCCGCGGGGGCGGCCATGGCTGTGGCTCTGTGGGCGGTGGTGCTCGTGATATTGGTGGCGCAGCCGATGGTGTGCCTGGTGTGCAAGAACTACCACAACGAGGTCGTCGACAAGGTCCACCTCAACTATATCGGAGAGTACCAGCGCCTCGACCTCGATGGCGACACCGGCGTAGAGCTGCAGGAGGTGAAGACGGAGGAGCAGATCCCTGAAACTCCTGCAGGCCAGTCCCCGGCAGGCAGTTTTACCTAGTAACTACTACTACCTGTTGCTGATTATTGCTTGCTTAGCTTAGTTTCCAAGAAGATTTGAGACAATAAGTACTAGCTGCTGCGGCTACCTACACTAGTGGAAAACAGGCCACCAGTCTCGGTTCGTAACGGGCTTTAGTCCCGGCTGGCGAACTGGGACTGGCCAACTGGGACTAAAGCCCCTCTCTTTAGTCTCGGTTTGTTACGAACCAGGACCAAAGGTCCTCCCAAGTGGCCGTGCGTAGCGCGCGTGGATGGAAATCTTTAGTCCCGGCTCGTAACACGAACCGGGACTAAAGGTTTCTGCAATTTTGTTTTATTTTCGATTATTTTTCAGGGTGGGTTTAGGGTTTAGGAGGGGTTTAGGTTTTCTGATTTTGTGTTTAGGAGGGGTTTGCGGAGATCACGTCGATGCGCCAGAAACAAGTTTTCGTACCCATAAAGTAGTACATGAAGATCACGTACGTTGGTGCATATACATAACACATACAATTTGGTACATATATCTACTTAATTACATATGCAGATCACTAGCTAGTACATGGAGGCATATTATTCTTCCCAATAGTAGTATTCTCCGGTTTCAGGTATGACCTCCTTAAGGAGAAATACCGCCAATTCCTCCGCAATTGCTTTTAGGCAGACCTCTGGTACGAGCGCGTTCCGCTTCCTCCGCAGCTGTAAAAGAAGCAGATCAAAAAAATTACAAATGAAACACAACACAACTGATGGTAACAAAATAAAATTGTGAATAATGTTTACATACTTCTCTATTTCTTTCATTATTGACTCTCTCACCAGTCCTCATGTGAATGTTCTCGCAAATGTAGAATGCACATAAATTAGACCCCTGTGGTTGTACCAAGCTCCACTATACGAGAATAAAATTCAATCAAATAATAATCAAGCATACCAATGGTATTGAAAGTAGAATTAAAGAGATGAGCGGACCTAGGTAGTACTACTTACCTTGTGCAGACAAAAATTCAGCTTCTCTTTCCATTCACCGGGTTCTTCCTGGACGAACTGTTTCCAAACTCCGCCGAAAAAACAAAATGAATAAAAGAGTCTTTAAGTACTCCCTCCGTCCATAAAATGAAAATGAACAAAAGAGTACTTGATATCCGAAAATGAATGAAAGAGACCGATATATTGAAATTGAAATTACCTTTGAAGCATATAATAGAGGGTCTTGAATTCTTAATGAGTCCAGGACTTCAACTTCTCCCATCTCAAGTTTAATTACTAGCAGAATAAAGTGGAACCTGCGCATGTTTATATTGTTGGAAATATGCCCTAGAGGCAATAATAAAGAGTTATTATCATATTTTCCATATTCATGGTAATGTTTATTCACCATGCTATAATTGTATTAACCGGAAACCTAATACATGTGTGGTTATGTAAACAACACAGAGTCCCTAGTAAGCCTCTACTAGACTAGCTCGTTGATTAATGATGGTTATGGTTTCCTAACCATGGACATGAGTTGTCAATTAATAACGAGGTCATGTCATTGGAGAATGACGTGATGGACAGACCCAACCAAGCATAGCAAAATATTGATCGGATCAATAAGTATATATTGCCATCTCTTGTATTGTGAAGTATCCTGTTTCTTTGACCATGAGATTATGTCTATCCCGGGTACTGAGGAATACGTCTTGGGGATTTCAAACATCACTTCGTAACTGGGTGACTATAAATGTGTCTTACAGGTATCTCCAAAAGTACTTGTTGATTTGCATGTATCAAGACTGGGATTTGTCCCTCCGTGTGACGGAGAGATATACTCTGGGCCCACTCGGTAATGCACATTCGGTATCGCTTGCAAGCACGTGACTAAAGAGTTAGCCACAAGGAATGTTGTATTATGGAACGAGTAAAGAGTACTTACTAGTAACGAGATTGAGCTAGGTATGGTGATACCGCCGATCACATCTCGGGTAAGTAAAATATCGTGAGACAAAGGAAATGGAATGCGTTGACATTGTGGTTCACACCGATAATGATCTTCGTTGAACTTATGGGAGTCGTTATGGGCATCCAGCTCCCGCTAATGGTTATTGATCGTAGTGGAGTCTCGATCATGTCCACTTGTTCTCAAACCCGTAGGGTCACACTTAAGGTTCGGTAACACTAGAGTAGCTTTGGGATAATTATAATGGTGAGACCGAAGGTTGTTCGGAGTCCCGGATAGGATCCGGGATATCACAAGGAGCTCCGGAAGAGTCTGGAGATAAAGTTTCATATATAGGAATGTGGTTTTTTGGGTTCCGGAAAGGTTCAGGAATTAACCGATATTGTATCGGGGTTTTTCCTGAAATGTTCCGGTGGGTCCCATGGTGGGGCCCACTATCCCGAACGTCCCACTTAGGATATTTGGCAGCCAAGTTCCTTCCTTGAGAAGTCTTGGCAGCTAGGTTCCTTCCTGGGGAAGCCTTGCAGGCTGGTTCCTTCCTAGGGAAAATTTGGAGGCTGGTTTCTTCCTGGGAAGATTTGGAGGCTGGTTTCTTCCTAGGGAAGATTTGGAGGCTGGTTCCTTCCTGGGGAAGCTCGTGAAGCAAGCCTCACAGCTCCTCCCCACATCCTACATAAGGAGGGTACCATTTGGGTAAAGATAAGGACTGATTCCTAAGCCGGTACACTTCCTCTTGCTCCTTTCTCTTGTGGTCTTGGCTTGGTGAAGCCCTGCCCGCGTGAGAGCTCACCGAACCACCACACCGTCGTGCTGCTGGTTTGACTCCCATCTACTTCTCCTTCAAGCTTGCTGGATCAAGAAGAGGAGACGTTGCTGAGCCGTACGTGTGTAAATCTCGGAGGCACCGCTCGTTGTGGTGCTGATCGGAGTGAACCGCATCAAGGTCTACACCAAGCTGCGTTGTGATTAACGTCCAACGCTCGTGTTCTTCGAGGGTATGTTGATTACCCTCCCCGTTACTTGCATCTCCTTAGATAAGATCTTTGTGTGTTGCTTCCGCATGTGAGAGATTTTTTTTATTTTCTATCGCGCATATCCCTACAGTGGTATCAGAGCCGTGCTTTGCGTAGTTGCTTTGTACGGATAGAACACAAGGAGTTGTTTGGCGTTTGATATTTATTGTTGCTACCCTCTCGCGTGTACTTCTTGGTTTTGTGTCATGGTAAGATGCAGCCGCCCGGACCAACTTTACAGTCTTCGGATTAAGACCGGTTCTGCACTTGACATGCAACTGGTTTGCATATGCGGCTGGCGGGTGTCTGTCGCTCTTATCATAGTGAAACCGGATTTACAATGGAGGGCTTATAGAAGTTAATAAGCAACTTGTATTATCAGCGTTGTGGTTTTTGCGTAGGTAAGAACGGTTCTTACGCAGCCCCTAGAAGCCACGTAAAATTGCAAAAATCAAGTGAGAGGCGTCTAACTTGTTTTTTGCAGGGGTGGTTGTGATTTGGTATAGCCCAATTTTACAATATTTGTTGTATGAGATGCACATTGATTGTAATATTATTTTATGACCTGCGTGTCATGAGATCGGCAGCCGGCAGGAGCCAAATGGTTGTCTTATTATTTTGTGACCTGCGTGTCAACTTAATACGCCATGTAATTGCATTACTTTATCGCTAAGGAGTTAGCAATAGTTGTGGATGCAACGTGATGGTGGAGGCAACCATGCATCTTGCTAGAGGGATGATGGAGATCATGCCGTGCGTTCTAGATGGAGATCAAGACGCAAGAAAAAGGGCTATACCATATCACATTGTTTAAGCATGTGATGTTTATCCTTTATGCTTCTTATTCTGCGTGTGCACGACGGTAGCATTATAAGATGATCCCTCACTCAAAATTAAGATCGTGTTCTCCCCAAGTATGCCACCGCCAAGACAGTTCTTCGTTTCTAAGCACCACGTGATGATCGGGTGTGATGGATTCTACGTTCCACGCAGCGGGTGTTGCTCGAGCCTAGCATGTACAGACATGGCCTCGGCACACAGGCAGATATACTTGGGTTAGCTTAACGAGCCTAGCATGTGCAGACATGGCCTCGGAACACAAGAACCGAAAGGTTAAACACGAATCATATGGTTGATATGATCAACATGGTTGATGTTCACCATTGAAGCTACATCGGCTCACGTGATGATCGGAGTTTGGTGTGGTGGATTTGGATCGTGTTCCACTTAACAACTATGAGGATGTTGGTTTAAGTGGGAGTTCACTTGGTAATTTGATTACACTGAACTCTTTATCATGAACAAGTCTAAAATTGTCTTTGCAAATTATGTTGTAGATCATGGCACGCAACGTAGCTCAGTTCAACATCAACGCGTTCCTTAAGAAAGAAAAACTGAAAACATCTGGGTCCAACTTCAATGACTGGCACCGCAATTTGAGGATTGTCCTCAATGGGTGTAAGAAGCATTATGTGCTCGATGTAGCGCTAGGTGACCCACCTGCAGTCAGTGCTCCCACTGAAGAACTGGACGCATTTGATGCGCGCAGTGATGACCACACGATAGTTAAATGTGCAATTCTTACATCTCTGGAGCCAGATCTCCAGAAACGTTTTGAACTTCACGGGGCATTCAAAATGGTCGAAGAGCTGAAAACTATGTTTCAGACTCAAGCCCGTGCTGAAAGATATGAGATATCTGAGAAGTTCTTTACTTGTAAGATGGAGGAGCATAGCTCTGTCAGCGAACATGCTTTAGCCATGTCCGGCTATATCCAACGCCTTACTCAGCTGGGAATTGTCATCCCAGAGGAGTTGAACACTGATAGGGTGCTCCAAGCACTACCACCGAGTTACAAATCGTTTGTGCTCAACTATAACATGCAAGGGATGAAAAAGTCGATTCCCGAGCTTTTCGCAATGCTGAAATCTGCGGAGTGGACATCAAAAAGGAACATCAAGTGTTGATGGTCAACAGAACCAAAGGGTTTTAGAAAGCTAAGGCAAAGAAGGGAAACTTCAAGAAGGATGGCAAACCTGTTGCCACGCCTGCGAAGAAGCCCAAGGCTAAGCCTGAAACGGTGTGTTTCTACTGCAAAGGGGAAGGTCACTGGAAGCGCAACTGTGCCAAATACTTGGCAGATAAGAAGGCTGGTGATGGGGGGATGCCCAACCGGGTAGGCCCAGGACCCCGAGTCGGCCTTCAAGGCCGGGTGGCCCAAAGCCCACCCGGTGTACATCTTCCAGGATACCGGGTCCCCGAGGATCCCGGTATGACGGCTCGGGGAGGCGGCAGCAGATATCTTCGAATCAGTCTGCGATTATGTATCCCGAAGAGTGCGCTCCACGAAGCCGCACTTGTAGGCAGGATAGCTAGCGCCGCCAGCGGAACCCGTCATTCCCTGTAAACCCTAGCCGGCTCCCTATATAAAGCCGGCAAGGAGCAACCCTAGAGGCAGACTCATCTCATTCCATAGCCTCCGGAGCACCCGCAAGCTCTGGTGCGCACACCATTGTACACCCCATTCAGATCCAAATACATACAAGCAGGAGTAGGTCTTTACCTCATACAGAGGGGCCGAACCTGGGTAAACTCTGCGTGTGCAACCTCTCTGTGAATCCTACGTCGCCTGGCTCACACCCGAGTTAAGCCACCCCGTATGGCATCTGCCGTGATTACCCCACGACAGTTGGCGCCCACCGTGGGGCCAGCGATCGCTGGAATTTACTTCATGGAGAGTCCTGAACCCGGCACTGGCGTCTACTTCAGCCCTCAAGCCATGTCGGGTCGCGGTGACATCGTCACCGGCAGCTACTTCGAGCACGGAGGGATCGGCTACGTCGCCGATCCACACACTTGGGGCAGGCCCAACTACGCCCCGATCACTCGCGCGATGGCTATCCCGTTCGGGACCGCCGTCACCGCCTACGTCGGCTTCTGCGGCTCGGATGAGGAAGGAGTCGCCAACAACTACGATGGTACTTCCTCCCCCGTCGACCCGCTTGACGAAGCCCTGTCGACACCGCGGCTGCAAACCACTTTGCACCCGCCCCATCCGCCGAGACCGTCCAGATCTCGAACGACGACGACACCGGGTCGATCTTGCCCGTTCTCGACTACGAGTCGGAGGGCTCGACCGATCTGGCCTCGGACGGCACGGCAACACCCGCCCACATCTACATGACGGGCGAGGCGGCAAACTCTGCTGCCGCCAAACCTGCGGCAACAAACGCCGCCACAGCAGAGGCCAACGCGCAGAAGCAGCGCGACCAGGCACGGCGCGAGCAGGAGGCTCGCGAAAAGCAGCAACGCGACGAATCTCTCGCCGCCCTGCGAGGACAAGCAGGTCGGGCGGCTGACCCGCTCAGCACCCCGATCACGCCGGCGAACGTCGTCGACCAGGCGACACAGCTCGAGCAGCTGCGCCGGAAGATGGCCCTCCAGCAGGAGGAGATCCGCCAGAAGGAGCTGGAGGTCGATGCTCAGTCGACCGCTCTCTCCGCGGTCACTCGGCATCACAAAAACCGCAAGTCGCGGCTTAATCCTGATGCACCAACTCGCGCGCTCGACAACGCCTTCGCGCGCGAGACAGAGCTGGAAAGGCAGCGCGACGAGTGCCGCAGGGCCCAGCCCGGCGGCTCGAGTCAAGTTCCGCCTCAACCTCGCCCGACGATGCCGCCTCCGGCGCCGCGGCCTCCTCCGAACCCGGCTCGTCCTCAACCCCAGCCGCGGAACGACGACGACGCCGACCTCGCGATTTTCGGCACCCCAGTCGATTGCATGACTGCAGCCGCCTCTCTCTTCAAGAGGATCCGGGTCAAGGACAACCCCTATTGGAGCAAGGGGTGCAAGCTGGTGGACAAGGCGCTGGAGCTGCAGGAGAACATGTCGCAATCTGACGGCAAGCTCTACTCCAGATCGCCACCCAGCGAGAAAACGGCCTCGGCACCACACCGAAGCCAGGGAAACAAGGGTTCCCCCAGGCGTGACGCTGCCCCACAGCCGCCACGCAGTCGGCACGAGGAGCCGGCAGTGTCGAGCAACGCGAGGGCTGGAGGCAACCCGCCTCGGCTCGCCCGCAACGACGCCCGGCACACCATCAACAACAACCAGGCGCAGGCACGCTCCAATCACTCCGCTCCGGATCTGCGCCACCACCTCAACGACAAGCGCGCCGAGGCGACGCGCAACAACAACGACGACGACGACGTCGGCCCTAGATGCTTTGGACCCGCCATCAGAGGCGAGCGTTTCCCTAGCAGCTTCAAAGGACCGAGAGAGGCGCCCAAGTACAACGCTGCCATGAACCCGGAAACTTGGGTCCAGGACTACTTGGCCGCCATGAGCATCCAGAACGCGTCTTCGCTCTGTTGTGCGCGCTATTTTCCTCTCATGCTTGAGGGAACGGCTCGCACTTGGCTCAACAACCTCCCCAGGAACAGCGTCAACTCCTGGGGCGAGTTGAAGAGGCTCTTCATCACCAACTTCGAGGGGACCTGCAAGCGCCCGGCCACGGTCGAGGACCTCAAGCGCTGCGTCCAGAAGGAGGGCGAGTCCACTAGAAAGTGGTATCGCCGAGTCGCCGACCTCATCAACTCGGCAGAACACCTCAGCGTCGACACGGTGCACTCCCACCTCGAGGACAACACCACCTTCGAGTCGCTCAAGCAGAAGCTGCGGCGCTCGCACAAGGGTGACATGACGATGGGCCAGCTACTCGCCATCGTGCACAAGTACGCCGAGTCCGACGTCACCAAGGACGACTCCGAGGAGGACGACGACGAGAAGAAAGGCGGCAAAAACAAGAGCAAGGCCAAGCACTCCAGCGCTCATAAACGCAAGGGTGACGGCGGCTCCGAGCTTGTAGCCGCCACGGCTGCGGGGGGCCGCGGCTTCAAGAGCCAACGCGGCAACTTCCCGCGAAAGAAGCTCACCGCCACGGAGATCTGGCCATGCCGTGTAGGTATCATAGCCTACCCGGCAAGCCAGCCGGCCACACCACTGACGAGTGCAGCTGGACTGCAGAAATCGTCAAGGCCAAGACCGGTGCCAAGAAGCGGGCACCCGACGGAGACGACGACGGTGAGCAGCAGCAGGGCATGCCTCCCACTGCCGGCTTCATGGGCCACACCTTCGTCGGCCTCGATTCCAGGCGGGAGGAGAAGGTCATACGGCGCGCCGTCCACGCGACTCTGCCAGACGTGCCCCAGTGGCTCGACTGGTCAGAGCAGCCGATCACATGGAGCCGTCAAGACCACCCGCCCCGCGTCGATTACCCGGGCAAATTCGCTCTGGTGGTCGCGCCCCAGGTCAAGGGCTACATCTTGACCAAGACATTGATGGACGGAGGGTCGAGCATCAACATCCTCTACTACGAGACGTTCCAACGCATGAAATTGCGTGACGAACAGCTAGTACCCACCATCACCACCTTCCACGGCATCGTCCCGGGAAAGAAGGCCTACCCGCTAGGCAAAATCGCACTCGACGTCGTCTTCGGCACCGCCAAGAACTTCCGGCTCGAGAAGATCTGGTTCGAGGTGGTGAACTTCCGTAGTTCCTACCATGCGATCCTCGGGCGACCCGCCTTTGCCAAATTCATGGCAAGGCCCTGCTACGCCTACCTGAAGATGAAACTGCCGGGTCCGAACGGCATCATCACTGTACACGGCGACGTCGACCGCGCCATCGAGTGCGAAAAGGGCAACGCCGTCTTTGCCGAGTCCGTCATCGCCACGGAGCAGCTGGAGCAACTCAAGCTGCAAGTCGACCCCAACGACATGACCATCGTCAAGAAGCCGACTCTGGACTCACGCGACAAGTTCCAGTCGGCACAGGAGACCAAGCGCATCCCGCTGGTCGAGGGCGACTCCTCCAAGACGGCGGTGATCGGCTCGCACATGGACGTCGCATAGGAAAGCGCGCTCTGCGACTTCCTCCGTGAGAATCGGGACATCTTCGCATGGAAACCATCTGACATGCCAGGCGTCCCGAGGGAGCTCGCAGAGCACAAGCTCAACGTTGACCCCAAGCTGAAGCCAGTGAAGCAGTTCCTGCGTCGCTTCACTGGTGAGAGACAGAAGGCTATTGGCGAAGAAATAGCCCGGCTCCTAGCTGCCGGGTTCATCGCCGAAGTCATACACCCGGAATGGCTTGCCAACCCGGTGCTCGTTCTGAAGAAGAACGGAACATGGCGGATGTGCATCGACTACACAGGCTTGAACAAAGCCTGTCCCAAGGATCCATTCGCATTGCCACGCATCGATCAGCTGATCGACTCGACGGCAGGGTGCGAGGCGCTATGCTTCCTCGACGCCTACTCCGGGTACCACCAGATCAAGATGGCGCCCGAAGATCAGGAGAAGACGTCTTTCATCACGCCCTATGGCGCGTTTTGTTACGTCTCCATGCCCTTCGGCTTGAAAAATGCCGGAGCGACTTACCAGCGGTGCATACAGAACTGTTTGCACGAGCAGATCGGCCGCAACGTCCACGCATATGTGGACGACATCGTCGTCAAGTCCAAGCTGAAGACAGACCTGATTGCCGACCTCACGGAGACATTCACCAACCTCCGCAAGTACAGGATAAAGCTCAACCCGGAAAAATGCGTCTTCGGCGTACCCGCGGGCAAGCTCCTGGGCTTCATCGTCTCCGAGCGAGGCATTGAGGCCAACCCAGAGAAGATCAAGGCGATCGAAGCTCTGAAGAAGCCGGAAAACCTCCGGGACGTGCAGCGGCTCACAGGCTGTGTCGCTGCCCTCAGCCGTTTCATCTCACGACTCGGCGAGAAGGCCATGCCCTTGTACCGGCTCCTCAAGAAGTCGGACACGTTCACCTGGAACGACGAGGCAGACGCCGCCTTGACGGCACTCAAGAAGACGTTGGCCGAGGCGCCGATCCTCGCATCTCCACTAGAAAAGGAGCCGATGCTCCTCTACATCGCTGCGACCAACCGAGTCGTCAGCGCGGTGGTCGTCGTCGAGCGCAAGGAGGAAGGCCACGAGCAACTGGTCCAGCGGCCAGTTTACTACGTCAGCGAAGTCCTGACGGATTCGAAGCAACGTTACCCGCACTACCAAAAACTTGTATGGTGTTTTCTTTGCTTCAAGAAAATTGCGACATTACTTCATGGGCCACCCGATGACGGTGGTCAGCTCATCTCCCTTAGCTGAAATAATCCGCAATAGAGAGGCAACTGGGCGCGTCGCCAAATGGGCCTGAGCTGCAGCCTTTCGGCCTCAGCTACGCAGCCCGCACTGCGATCAAGTCGCAGTCACTATCCGACTTCCTCGTCGACTGGATGGAGACACAGTTGCCGGCTCCAACCTATGAAGCCGGCAGATGGACCTTGTTCTTTGACGGGTCAAAGATGTATGAGGGCTCGGGGGCTGGAGTCGTCCTCACTTCTCCCCAAGGCGACAAGATGCGATATGTGCTGCAGATACACTTCACGTGCACTAACAACGTCGCCGAGTACGAAGCCCTCCTACATGGCCTACGCGTGGCCAAGGAGATGGGAGTTAGCCGTATCAAATGTTACGGCGATTCCGACCTCGTCGTTCAGCAAACGATGGGGACCTGGGATGCAAATGATCCCAACATGGCGGCTTACCGCCGGCTCGTCGATCAAGTCGGCGGCCACTTCGCCGGCATGGAGCTGGAGCACGTCGACCGAAGGAAGAACGAGGCGGCTGACGCACTCTCTCGCTTCGGGTCTAAGCGGGACCGAGTCCCACCCGGCGTCTTCCTCGACCACCTGCACAACCCGTCGGTACGCCCGCCGGCCGAAGTCGACATCGCCAACCCGCCATCATCAGATGCAATTCTGGTGGCGGTAACCCAAGAAACAAACGACTGGAGGGAACCCTACATCGAGTTCCTCACCACCAAAAAGCTGCCAGCCGACGAGGTCCTAGCACGGCGAGTCGTGCGCCGGGCCTCAGCTTACGCCATCATCAACAGCGAGCTCTACAAACGCAGCACATCGGGAGTTTTCCTCCGCTGCGTCGAGCCGGAAGAGGGAAGGCGCATCCTTCATGAGATCCACTCGGGAGATTGCGGCCACCACGTCGGCGCTCGCAACCTGGTCGCCAAGGCGTTCAGGCACGGTTTTTTCTGGCTCTGCTCATCAGGATGCAGTCGACATCGTCCGTCGGTGCATCGGGTGCCAGAAGTACGCCCGGCAGGATCACCTACCCGCCGCGGCTCTGAAGACCATCCCTCTGACATGGCCATTCGCAGTCTGGGGAATAGACATGGTGGGCAAGTTCAAGACAGCTCGCGGTGGCATGACACATTTGCTCGTCGCAGTCGACAAGTTCACCAAATGGGTCGAAGTTGAACCTATCAAGAAACTCGACGGCAAGACCGCAACCAAGTTCCTCCAGAAGCTCATCTTCCGATTCGGCTACCCGCACAGCATCATCACTGACAACGGTACAAATTTTGCCGAAGGAGAGATGAAGGCCTTCTGCAAACAAAAAGGCATCCGTCTCGACTTGGCGTCCGTCGCCCACCCGCAATCAAACGGGCAGGCGGAAAGAATGAACCAGACAGTGCTAGCCGGGATCAAGCCGCGACTTCAAGTTCCACTGGAGCGAACACCGGGTTGCTGGCTGGACGAGCTACCAGCCGTACTCTGGGGCATCAGAACGACTCCAAACCGTTCCACCGGCTACACGCCATTCTTCATGGTGTACGGGGCGGAAGCCGTCATGCCGACCGACCTCGAGCACGACTCGCCTCGGGTCGCCCTCTACAACGAGGAAGAAAATGAAGAAGCCCGCCTGTCGGCGTCGACCTCCTGGAAGAAGCTCGCGAACTCGCACTCTCCAGGACGGCGATATATCAGCAAAGCCTGCGCCGCTACCACAGCCGCCGGGTTAGAAGTCGCTCTTTCCAGGAAGGCGACTTGGTTCTTCGGCTCATCCAAAAGTCGAAAGGGATGCACAAGCTCTCGGCACCATGGGAAGGACCGTTCGTCGTTAGCAAAGCGATGGGCAACGGCTCCTACCACCTCGTCGACTTGCGTGAGCCGAACAAAAGCTCCAAGTCGGAAGAGGAGACCAAGCGTCCATGGAACATCAGCCTGCTTCGCCCCTATTATACATAGTATCCATTGTAATACTGTGTAATCAATCAAGGAAATAAAGTCGATACACACCCGGCACGCTCGGGGGCTATCGTTTCGATTCAATTATGCTTTCGAGTCTTTATTCTTCCTACTCACACGTTATATGATTGATGGGTTGTCAAAGAGAGCCGGATGCCACGATGCGCGGCTCACCACTGGACCCCCTGCTCACGAAGCAAAATCACAAAAATTGTTGTTTTCTCCCAAGTCGTCAGCTACCCGCACAAAGTGAAGAAGTAGTGCAGCCGGTTCAAACCTAACTTGACAATGAAGCCGCACTCGGACTTTGTCACCATGGGTACCGCGCGCGTCACGAAAAAATCACGCGAAGCACACTTGGCGAGGTCGCACGATCGACTAGCTTACAAAACAAGCGAAAAACAAACAAAGTGACGGAAAGCGCACAAAAAACAAGCATGGGAGTGCCAAAACAAACATTAATAAGCCGCAGAGGCGCACGCTGAAACGCGACCCGGCACATATCATACTTGTTTCATTACATAATATTTTTCGCCCGCAGGCGACAAACCCTAACTACTTCAAAATAACCCCTCTTTTGAAAGCAGGGGAGCAAACTTCAAGACGGAGGAGCCGCCCGAGCAGAAGACGTCGACGCCTCGTTCGTCGCAGCCGGCGGTGGCAGAGCTGAAGCCCTTTCGAAAAGGTACTCCGACGCCGGCTCCCTGTCCGCCACCTCGCCAAGGTCGTTGCCCTCAGGCACCACGTCGAAGACGAAGTCGTCGTGGTCGACCATCTTGGCAGCCCGGCAGGCGTAAGGGGCGCAGTACTGGAGCACCGGCTGCAGATCGATCTCCCGGCCGCTGCTATCGGTGGGGATGCTGGCCGTGATCTTGTCCACGTTCGTCTGCCTATACCGGCCTCGCACAAGCCCGAGGGCAATGCACGCGCCGGCTCGGGCCGACGACTCCCGCACCCAGGTGATCACCTGGGGCATCAGCTCCAGAACCCGCAACACCTTGCAGACGGGTGCGGGGACGCCTTCCTTGGGCGACAGCATCTGGACGACCTTGCTGGCCCGGCCGTGAACGTCACGGGCGAAGACTCCGAGCCGGTGGACATGCTCCGAAGCCGTCAGGCCAGCCGTCTCCTCGCCTGCTCAACAAAACAAAAATCAACAACAAGGCCACAAGTCAAGTAGGCACAAACTGCAAAGGGTCGCATGAAATCTTTACCCCAGATGCCAACGGCGAGGGTGGCAAGCCGCTCGGTCAGCTCCTTCATCTCGCGCTCAGCCTCGCCGGATTTGCGCTCGAGCTTCTCGAGGTCCTCGCCGTACCCCTTGGTCGCCTGGGTGAGGGCGGCGTCCGCCTCCTCCTTCTGCTTGCTGAGCCGCTCGCAGGATTCCTGCACCGCGGCAAACGCCTGCGTGTGCCGGCTCTCCTGCGCGGCCAGCAGTTGCTGGTGCTCAGCGACGGAGATGAAGCCGTCGCGCGCCTTCTTCAGCTCCTCCTGCAGGCGGCGGGTCTCCTGCTGTTCGGCTTCGAGGAGCCAGGACAGCTCCTGCAGTTCACAAGACAATAAACAATCAAGAAGAGGCATGGGGGCTACGCCACGGGTTACCTCTACACCAACATTTGCTAACCCGGGGGCTAGCCCCAACAAAAAAAAAATAATACGCCGGTCAGGAACCGGGGGCTACGTTCCGAGTGGCATACACACCCGCCACCGGCCTGCCTCTACATCGACATTGGCAAACCAAGGACTACACTATTCGCCAAACTTTGCATCCAGAAAACTATGAAGACCCAAGCCGCTTTCTACGAACGCGACTCGGGCCTTGGGGGCTACATATACGCTACGGACGCAACAGGTGCAAGAAGGATTCTACGTACCTGGTGCGCATCCATCGCTGTCTGGATGGCGGCTCGGAAGTCAGGCCGGGGCGCAGATGCACCCGGGACGGAGCTCGGGGGCTGGGCAGTCAGCCCACCCGACGAGGAAGCCGTCGCGGTGGCGCGGGTCGTCGTCACCACCAGCGCCGTCTCCGGCTGAGGCGTGGCATCCACTGTGCCAGCCGGCACGGTGTCATCAATAGTGGCCCCCTCGGGTCGAGGGGGCACAATAACTTCGTCGCCTCCGCCGGTGGAAGGCGGAGGACTCGGCGCTCTCGTGGTCGGCTCCGTGACGTGCGCGGCAGGCTCCGCCCGCTGGGAGTCGCTCTCCAGCGCGTCCTCCATGTCACTGAGGGACGCGTCCTCAGCCCTGCGACACTCGCACGGGTCAAACTCAAGATAGCGTTTCCAGTGGAACTTTGGATGAGGATCAGCAGCAGACCTGTCACCCGCAGGTGGAAGAGTTGAGGTCCGAACTCCTCGGAAGCGAGGCGCAGGCGGCGAGTCGGCGCGAGCCCTCGCAGGGATGTCCCGCAAGGCCTTCTGCCTCCGCTCGGCAACGACGGTGCGCTGCACGGCAGCCCCAGCCGATCGCTCCGGTGGCGGCGGCGTCGGGTTCGCCGACTTGGAGTTGGGCCCGGCGTCCTCAGCCGCAGGCCTACGCCTCCGCCGGATGCGGAGCGGCTGATCATCTTCATCATCTTCTTCAGCAGGCGCCGGGTTCTTGGACCCGGCGCGTTCTTCTCTTCCTTCTTCTCCTTCCTCCTCATCCTCAGACAGGATGGGGATCGGTTGGCGGGAGGAGAAGGCGGCTCGTTGCCCATGGTGGCGCTGTCGGCTTCGTCGTCAGAGTCGCGCTCGACGACGTCGTTGGGGCCGGCAAGCACCGTGGGAGCGTCTCCGCGGGTCGGAGGCAACCCAACAAGCGATCGAAACTCCTGAATTCGACAAAGCAGGAAGGATCGGTATAAAAAGACCAAGAAAAGGAAAGTGTTTCGAATCGTCAAGCAAAGGGACTCACCTCAGGAGCCGGATGCTTGGCGGAGTAGGCCTCCAGGCCGCCCACGATCCACTCGGGGCCGGGTGGACCGTGACACGCTTCATCCGCAGCGTGAATTGCTCTACCGACTCGAACAATGTCGGGTCATGGCGCTGCGGGTCCTTCGTCCCCTTGTACTCGCAGATCAGCGAGGGCCGGTGCTGCAGAGGTGCGATCTTCCTCTTCACCCAAGTGGCGATGAGGTTCAGACCCGTCAGCCCTCCGTTCTTCAGCTCCTGAAGCCGCGCCATCAGCCGGCGCACCATGGGCAAGTCGGCGTCGCGCGGCAGCTCCTGAAGATTGCGAGGCCGGCTCGGCGATGGCGAGAAGCAGGGGATCCCGATCTCGCCGTCAGGCGCCGGCTCCCGCATGTAGAAGCCCGACTTCCTCCAATACACTTTGGAGGGGAGGCCGAGATCCAGGTAGTCGACGTCGCCGCGGACCTGGAAGTTGAGGCCGCCGCAGGGCGCCATGTCGCCGCCCTTCCCCAGCTTGCCGTGGAAGATCCACAGCCACAGCGGGAAAACGGGGCGCACCCGAAGTAGCCCTCGCACAGGGTGACGAAGCAGGCGAGATGGAGGATCGAGTTGGGCGTCAGGTCATGCACCTGAAGCCCGTAGAAGTCCAAGAATCGCCGGAAGAACTCCGACGTGGGGAAGCCCAGCCCGCGCTCGAGGAACGCGAGGAAGGCGACGAACTCGCCCGGCGATGGCCGCGGGCGAGGATCCGCGGAGGCGATGCGCCACCGACGCTCCGACGCCGGCGGCAACAAGCCCTCGTTGGCGGCTTGCTCCAGCGCCTGCGCCGTCACCGACGACCTCTCCCACTTGTTCTTGGGCGCCACCATCTTGGCCGGAAGAGAGGCGGAGGAGCAAGAGTGTCCAATGGCTGCGGCGGCGATGCGGCGAAGAACTCAGGCGCGAGCTGCTCGAGAGTGACGGCGAGCGCAAGGAAGAAATGGAGAATGAACTCACCAGCCGCACTCCCCTGCCGTTTTAATAGGCACGGTGAGTGGAGCCGTTACCGCAGTAAATGGCGCCGCCCACGTCGTCCACGTCGCCCACTATCGCCACGTCGCACGACGCCTCGATTCCCGCGCGACGCCTCGGTTTCCACGGGAGCGTGCCGAAAAATGCGGCTCAGATTCGGCCACGTCGCTCTGTCACGACGTTTGGACCGATGGATCGGGCGCGTGCGGGTCAAGGAGCGTCATCATTGCCACTGCTCCATCCCGAGGTGGAGGCAGTCGATGCGCCGTCAAGTCCCATCAATCGACTCGGCGCCAGACAGACAAACACTACAGGACAAACGGTCAAAGATGCCGTGACGTCAGACGGAGAAGGCAAGGAGACAACCCGCACCGAGGCGAGTCGGGATGGCAAACGTCCCACGGGCACAAGCCGGCATCAAACAAAAACTTGAGTTAGACCGGACGTTAAAAGCCAAAATCCACCACTCCGAGCCGTTGTTTTCTTTTCTCTGTTTCAGGAGTTCGTTCAACGACACGACCCGGCAATTCGCAAGACGAAGACCAAGCCGGAGACGAGTCCCTGACGAACTCGGGGGCTAATGATGGGGGGATGCCCAACCGGGTAGGCCCAGGACCCCGAGTCGGCCTTCAAGGCCGGGTGGCCCAAAGCCCACCCGGTGTACATCTTCCAGGATACCGGGTCCCCGAGGATCCCGGTATGACGGCTCGGGGAGGCGGCAGCAGATATCTTCGAATCAGTCTGCGATTGTGTATCCCGAAGAGTGCGCTCCACGAAGCCGCACTTGTAGGCAGGATAGCTAGCGCCGCCAGCGGAACCCGTCATTCCCTGTAAACCCTAGCCGGCTCCCTATATAAAGCCGGCAAGGAGCAACCCTAGAGGCAGACTCATCTCATTCCATAGCCTCCGGAGCACCCGCAAGCTCTGGTGCGCACACCATTGTACACCCCATTCAGATCCAAATACATACAAGCAGGAGTAGGTCTTTACCTCATACAGAGGGGCCGAACCTGGGTAAACTCTGTGTGCAACCTCTCTGTGAATCCTACGTCGCCTGGCTCACACCCGAGTTAAGCCACCCCGTATGGCATCTGCCGTGATTACCCACGACAGCTGGCAATATCAAAGGTATATATGATATACATGTTATTGATGTGTACCTTACTAGTTCCCGTAGTAGTGCCTGGGTATTTGATACCGGTTCGGTTGCTCACATTTGCAACTCGAAACTGGAACTGCAGAATAAACGGAGACTGGCAACGGATGCGGTGACGATGCGCGTCGGGAATGGATCAAGAGTTGATGTCATCGCCATCGGCATGCTACTTCTACATTTACCTTCGGGACTAGTTTTAAACCTAAATAATTGTTATTTGGTGCCTGCGTTAAGCATGAACATTATATCTGGATCTTGTTTATTGCGAGACGGTTACTCATTTAAATCTGAGAACAATGGTTGTTCTATTTCTATGAGTAATATCTTTTATGGTCATGCACCGGTTGTAAATGGTTTATTCTTGTTAAATGTCGAAAGTAATTCACACATCCATAACATTGATGCTAAAAGATGCAAGATGAATGATGATAATACCACATACTTGTGGCACTGTCGTTTAGGTCATATTGGTGTAAAGCGTATGAAGAAACTCCATACTGATGGACTTTTGGAGTCACTTGATTTTGAATCATTTGACACGTGTGAACCATGCCTTATGGGCAAGATGACTAAAACTCCTTTTTCTGGTACGATGGAAAGGGCAAGTGACTTATTGGAAATCATACATACTGATGTGTGTGGACCAATGAGCATTTCGACACGCGGTGGATATCGTTACTTCATAACCTTCACTGATGATTTGAGTAGATATGGGTATATTTACTTAATGAAACACAAGTATGAAACTTTTGAAAAGTTCAAAGAGTTCCAGAGTGAAGTGGAAAATCATCGTAACAAGAAGATTAAATTTCTACGATCTGATCGTGGAGGTGAATATTTGAGCTACGAGTTTGGCATGCATTTGAAGACTTGTGGAATTGTTTCACAACTCACGCCACCTGGAACACCACAGTGTAATGGTGTGTCCGAGCGTCGTAATCGCACTTTATTAGATATGGTGCGTTCTATGATGTCTGTATCCGATCTACCAATGTCGTTTTGGGGTTATGCATTAGAGACAGCCGCATTCACTTTAAACAGGGCACCATCTAAATCCGTTAAGACGACGCCATATGAGATATGGTGTGGCAAGAAGCCAAAGTTGTCGTTTCTTAAAGTTTGGGGATGCGAGGCTTATGTCAAAAGGCTGCTGCCTGATAAGCTCGAACCCAAAGCGGAAAAGTGCGTCTTCATAGGATACCCTAAGGAAACTGTCGGGTTATACCTTCTATCACAGATCCGAAGGCAAAGTCTTTGTTGCCAAGAATGGATCCTTTCTTGAGAAAGAGTTTCTTTCGAAAGATGTGAGTGGGAGGAATGTAGAGCTAGACGAGGTTGTTGAACCTTTTCCCGAATTGGAGAGTAGCGCAGCGCAAGAAGTTGTTCAGGCGCCGCTTTCACCAACTAGAGAGGAAGCTAATGATGGGGATCATGAAACTTCGGTCTTAGCTGAAATTCGCAGGTCGGCTAGGATACGTACCGCTCCTGAGTGGTACGGTAACCCTGTCATGAATGTGTTATTGTTAGACAATGACGAACCTGCGAGTTATGAGGAAGCAATGATGAGTCCAGACTCTCGGAAATGGCAAGAAGCCATGCAATCCGAAATGGAATCCATGAGTGAAAACCAAGTATGGACTTTGGTTGATCTTCCTGATAGCCGCAAGGCTGTCGAGTGTAAATGGATTTTCAAGAAGAAAACAGACGCTAACGGTAATGTCACCGTTTATAAAGCACAACTTGTCGCAAAAGGTTTTCGACAAGTTCAAGGAGTTGACAACGATGAGACTTTCTCACCCGTAGTGATGCTTAAGTCTGTTAGGGTTCTACTAGCAATTGCTGCTTTTTTCGATTATGAAATTTGGCAGATGGATGTCAAAACAGCGTTCCTCAACGGAAACATTGAAGAAGAGTTGTATATGATACAACCCGAAGGTTTTGTCGATCCTAAGGATGCTGGTAAAGTATGCAAACTTCAGCGTTCCATTTATGGGCTGAAGCAAGCATCCCGAAGTTGGAACATTCGCTTTAATGATGTGATCAAAGGTTTTGGATTTGTCCAAAATTATAAAGTAGCGTGTGTTTACAAGAAAGTGAGTGGGAGCTCGTTCGCATTCCTAGTGTTATATGTGGATGACATATTACTTATTGGGAATGACGTGGAGCTGCTTAATAGTATAAAAGGTTATTTGAATAAGAGTTTTTCAATGAAAGACCTTGGTGAAGCTGCTTACATATTAGGCATTAAGATCTATAAAGATAGATCGAAACGCTTGATAGGACTCAGTCAAAGTACATACCTTGACAAAGTTTTGAAGAAGTTCAAAATGGTTCATGCAAAGAAAGGGTTCTTGCCCATGTTGCAAGGTAAGACATTGAGTGAGACTCAGTGTCCAACTACGGCAGATGAAAGAGAGAGGATGAGTAAAATCCCCTATGCCTCAGCCATAGGCTCAATCATGTATGCCATGTTGTGTACTAGACCAGATGTGTCTCATGCTCTTAGTTTGACGAGCAGGTACCAGAGTGATCCTGGAGAGGAACACTGGACAGCAGTTAAAAATATCCTTAAGTACTTGAGAAGAACTAAGGACATGTTTCTTGTCTATGGTGGTTGTGAAGAGCTCGCCGTAAAAGGTTACGTCGACGCTAGTTTCGACACTGATCCAGACGACTCGAAATCTCAATCTGGATACGTTTTTGTTTTGAATGGAGCTGCGGTTAGCTGGAGGAGTTCCAAGCAGAACGTTGTTGCGGCATCTACATTAGAGGCGGAATATATGGCTGCTTCCGAAGCAGCAAGAGAAGGGATATGGTTGAAAGAGTTCACCACAGAGCTCGGTGTGATTTCGAATGCACTGGATCCTATGGAGATCTATTGTGACAACACTGGTGCCATTACTCTAGCCAAGGAACCAAGATGTCACAAGACCTCCAAGCATATCAAACGCCGTTTCCATCTAATTCGTGAAAGTGTTCACGTGGGAGATATTAGGATTTGCAAAGTACATACGAGTCTGAATGTTGCAGACCCGTTGACTAAACAGCTTCCACGAGATAAACATGATCAGCACCTGAAGTCCATGGGTGTTAGATCTTTACCAATGTAAACTAGATTATTGACTCTAGTGCAAGTGGGAGACTGTTGGAAATATGCCCTAGAGGCAATAATAAAGAGTTATTATCATATTTCCATGTTCATGGTAATGTTTATTCTCCATGCTATAATTGTATTAACCGGAAACCTAATACATGTGTGGTTATGTAAACAACACAGAGTCCCTAGTAAGCCTCTACTAGACTAGCTCGTTGATTAATGATGGTTATGGTTTCCTAACCATGGACATGAGTTGTCAATTAATAACGAGGTCATGTCATTGGAGAATGACGTGATGGACTGACCCCACCAAGCATAGCAATATTGATCGGATCAATAAGTATATATTGCCATGTCTTGTATTGTCAAGTATCCTGTTCTTTGACCATGAGATTATGTCTATCCCGGGTACTGAGGAATACGTCTTGGGGACTTCAAACGTCACTTCGTAACTGGGTGACTATAAAGGTGTCTTACAGGTATCTCCGAAAGTACTTGTTGATTTGCATGTATCAAGACTGAGATTTGTCCCTCCGTGTGACGGAGAGATATACTCTGGGCCCACTCGGTAATGCACATTCGGTATCGCTTGCAAGCACGTGACTAAACATTTAACCACAAGGAATGTTGTATTATGGAACGAGTAAAGAGTACTTACTAGTAACGAGATTGAGCTAGGTATGGTGATACCGCCGATCAGATCTCGGGTAAGTAAAATATCGTGAGACAAAGGAAATGGAATGCGTTGACATTGTGGTTCACACCGATAACGATCTTCGTTGAACTTGTGGGAGTCATTATGGGCATCCAGGTCCCGCTAATGGTAATTGATCGTAGAGTAGTCTCGATCATGTCCACTTGTTCTCGAACCCGTAGGGTCACACACTTAAGGTTCGGTAACGCTAGAGTAGCTTTGGGATAATTATAATGGTGAGACCGAAGGTTGTTCGGAGTCCCGGATAGGATCCGGGATATCACAAGGAGCTCCGGAAGAGTCTGGAGATAAAGTTTCATATATAGGAATGTGGTTTTTTGGGTTCCGGAAAGGTTCAGGAATTAACCGATATTGTATCGGGGTTTTTCCTGAAATGTTCCGGTGGGTCCCATGGTGGGGCCCACTATCCCAAACGTCCCACTTAGGATATTTGGCATCCAAGTTCCTTCCTTGAGAAGTCTTGGCAGCTAGGTTCCTTCCCGGGGAAGCCTTGGAGGCTGGTTCCTTCCTGGGGAAGATTTGGAGGCTGGTTTCTTCCTGGGGAAGATTTGGAGGCTGGTTTCTTCCTGGGGAAGATTTGGAGGCTGGTTCCTTCCTGGGGAAGCTTAGGAGGCAAGCCTCACAGCTCCTCCCCACATCCTACATAAGGAGGGTACCATTTGGGGAAAGATAAGGATTGATTCCTAAGCCGGTACACTTCCTCTTGCTCCTTTCTCTTGTGGTCTTGGCTTGGTGAAGCCCTGCCCGCGTGAGAGCTCACCGAACCACCACACCGTCATGCTGCTGGTTTGACTCCCATCTACTTCTCCTTCAAGCTTGCTGGATCAAGAAGAGGAGACGTTGCTGAGCCGTACGTGTGTAAATCTCGGAGGCACCGCTCGTTGTGGTGCTGATCGGAGTGAACCGCATCAAGGTCTACACCAAGCTGCGTTGTGATTAACGTCCAACACTCGTGTTCTTCGAGGGTATGTTGATTACCCTCCCCGTTACTTGCATCTCCTTAGATAAGATCTTTGGGTGTTGCTTCCGCATTTGAGAATTTTTTTTTTGATTTTCTGTCGCGCATATCCCTACATATATACACAGTCATGCATAACTCATCAATTACACTTAACATCGGGGGAGAAAAATAGAATGCGTACAAGACAGTAACACTCACTTGAAGTTGTAAGGAAAAAATATTTCTTTTTTGGTATGTTGTCGCTTCAAAAACCTTAGCAAAAGTGCCTCTGTGTCCTTGGGGTGGTTTTGTACGGTGACTTCATGAACTCTATCTGGGTCAATGAACCCAATATCCCAGATTGATTCCTTTTTGCATTCGAGAATCATCATTCTGAATAATAGCGTACAAAAGAATATCATGAGGATAATTACTGGCAATGAACGAGCTGAGCTAAAGACTTAAATTACAGAAATAAATCACTTACAGGCAATAGCAACTGACGAGAGATTTGTCGAGGTCCCGTAGATTGTATGGCTGAAAAAGCTTGGGGAAATCAATATGCACACCGTATTCTTGGAAGTAGTGCTCTTCCTTAACTCGCGCCGTGATACAAATTTTTCCTTCCTTTGCAGCTTCCATGTACCAGTCATGCAATTTTCGCAATTTTCTTGTTAGACCCTCGAGCTCCTCATCTCTGACTAGAGGCTTCCCGTGGACATATTTATATGCCATCTGAGCAATTGGGTAACCTGAGTCGCCCATGACTTGAGGAGCAACATTGAGACCAGTATTGTCGTTCTGCTTGTCGGTTTACACTTTGATGGGCCTGCATTTACTCTTCCCCGCCCGTGAGCTATATGACTTGTCAATAGAGCGCTCATAGTCTGTTGGCGGCGGTGGCTTTGGGTTATATATGTTCTTAATGCAGCGCTCAATGTTCTCCACAGGTATCTTGGATGTAAAGCTTTTTCAGTGCAAGTTGTCTTTTCTTATCGGCAACCACCCACGCGGCGTTTTCCTCGACAGTCCTTTCGTAAGGTAACTTCTCAGGAGTCCTCTCTCTTGCCGGTAACTTCTGTGCCCTCTTAACAGGTGAACGGATGGGCTTCCGCTTCGTCCACTTAATGGGCTCCATCTCGGGGAGGGGTGGTCTTTCCTGAGGTTGTTTGCTACGAAAAGGACTTCTTTGAAACGGCTGATACACCAGAGATTGAGATGGACTAATGCTGGGGTCCCTCTCGGGGAGGGGTGGACTTTGCTGATTGGTACAAGGAGGAGTCCGTGGAGGGGAGGAGTCCGCAAACACGATGTATTCCTTTTTCCATAGAATTATACCACCCTGGCATCTCCCAGTTTCGTCTCCCCATCACCTCCAGCCTTGTCAAGATGAAGTGCCTAAAATCCCGGCAGAACTTCATCCACCCCGACACGAGCAAAGCCAGCTAGAATATCACTGCGATGGAAGCTTGCTCCAGGCTGGTTAGGTAAAGCATAGCCGACCGCCACCTTGAAGGATATGTTCTTCATTGACAGATGTAGATCACACGGTGTCTTCTCCGTGATATCATCCATGGGGCAGTGAGCATGCGGTTCATCATCCAGGAACGCCGTGGAACCCACACTGCTTTTCCCACGTGATGGCGGGATGATACTGGGAGGAGTCAAGGGTTGCCCCTGATGCTCCTGCTGCCTAATGACAATGCGTTGCAATTCCTCCAGTTGTGATTCTATCCGTTGGATCCAGTCTGCTTCCACCTTCTTTTTCCAATCACGGCTTCTATAACTGTCAATGCACTCCGGAAACCCTTTCTTCCACGGATAACCGGGGCCATAGCCTCGTGTTCGTCCTTTTTTTCAGGATTCTTGAGGGCGAGTGGTAGCTCGTTGTTCTCTCTGTCGGGCTTTAAAGTTCCATCTCGAACTTTTCCTATTGCTTTAACAAGCTCTTTGGTGACATCCTCAATTTTTTTCTTATTTTTTCCCCTTGCAACTATCTTCCCTGTCTCTGGGTCCAACGTTGACCCATGCCCGTACAATCAGCGCTTGGACCTCTCAGGAAATCCTTCGTTTCTGGAATGATCCCTTTAGCAATCAGGTCGACGTCGCTTTTTTCCCACTTAGGTGCGGCAGTAACGTAACCACTAGGCCCCAGAATATGGTGATATTCCTTCTTCGAAGCATTTATCTTATTTTTTGCCGACCTTTCCAGAGCTTCAGACGATTCCTTGTACGCCTTAAATTAGGCCCAGTGATAATTGTGCTTCTCTAGTGTTCCGGTGAAAATTGGATCTTTTTTATTCTTCTTATAAGTATTCCATATATTTTTCTTGAAGCTCTGGAATTGTGTGGCCATCTTCTTAAGAGCCCACTCCTTCACTTTATCCTTCATTTTCTTCTCCTCAGTATCAGACTCAAGTGACGGTAGACTGAAAGATGTCATGAGCTTATCAAAACGATCATCTTTGGATCTATCGTTGACATAACTAACTGATCCATCGTCTTCCTTTGGCTTATGCCATTCTCGAGTGCTGATCACGATATTGTCTCTAACAATAACTCCACATTGATTTATAAATTTTGTTCTGTTCTCTTTGGGCTCAAGCGGTTCGCCATCTACACCAACTTTGTCGATCACTAAACTGATATGATCGCCCAACTTTCTGCTCGGGCCTCGTGGCCTTTTAGATGATTGGCTCGATCCCGAGGGCTAAAAGAAGAAAGATTCGTTAACTAGTGCAACAGACAACTAATGCATCATGTGATCAACAGAGTCTTAATATATATACCGTGCCGGAATTTGTCTCTACTTCTAGTGATCGGGAGGGCCCTTCGTCCCTTGGTTCTTCGGCTCCATCATCGTAGTCGTTCAAGAATTGTGAGCCGAAATCTTCTTCAACTTCCTCACGGGCGGCAACTTCTCCACGGCCGGCATCTTCTCCATGAATTATACGGTGAAGATGCTCTTCACCGTTGTCTCTGTCGTTGGGGTCCATAGCTTAACTACAAAACAGATGTAAAACAGGTAAAAAAAAATTAGCACTTGAATATATAATTAAAAAAGGAAAAAAATAAGGTACCCAAGTGGCTAATTTTTTTTACTAAAATTGGCTAACATTCTAACAATTTCATTTAACAAGTGGCTAACATCATCTTACAAATTCATTTAGCAAATTTTCATCTAACAACTAAAATTTGCTAACATTTCAAAAATTCTAAAATTTGCTAACAACTAACATTTGCTAACATTTCTAAAATTCTAAAATTTGCTCACAACTAAAATTTGCTAACATTTCCAAAATTTGCTAACAACTAACATTCTAGATTTGCTAGCCACTAACATTTCTAAAATTTGCTAAAAACTAACATTTATAAAATTTGCTAACAACTAACATTCTAAAATTTGTAGAATCTAAAATTTGCTAAGAGTACTAAATTTGTGTGTGTTAGGGTTTACCTCTACGTTGAGGTCGCCGGAGATGGAGGCGACGACGGCGTGGAGGAGCGTGGGAGAGGGGTGGATGGGGGCGCAAAGGATGGTACGGACTCCGGCGCGACGGCGCGACTGCGCGGCTCCGGCGCACGGGGGCGTGGGGCGCGCGGGCTCGGCTCCTCCACGCAGCGGCGGCAGACGGCAGACGCGCGGCAGGCACGCGGCGGCATCGGACATGCGGTAGACGTGCGATGGACGGGCGCGGCGGCGGCAGGGCTTCGCCGTGGTAGAGGAAACACGCGCGCGGGGGGAAAATGCCGATTTGGGGGTGGGAACCGCACCAAATCGATGCAAAATGAGCTTTAGTCCCGGGTTGAGCCACGACCCTAGACTAAAGACTCTTTAGTCGCGGTTCGTAAGAAGAACCGGGACTAAAGGTCGAAAATTTGGGCAGCCGCTGCTTTTCGCACGCGAAGCGCACATTAGTCTCGGTTCCAGTCACGAACCGAGACTAATGAGCTTTTCCAACTATTTTTTTCCTCTAGATAGTTCCTTTTTTCTTTTTTCTGATTTACTTTTTTGTATCTATTTGATTTACTTTTTTGTAGTTCCTGTTTCTTTTTTATTTTTTTCTTCTATAGCTATTTCATTTACAGGTTTAATTGTCCATTTTAATAAAAATTATAAAATATCTTTGATTTCCTTTTTATTTGTAAATCTCATACCTATATTGATATAATTGTTTTTTGTAAAAATCAAATATC
The DNA here is from genome assembly GCA_947311845.1 of Poa pratensis. Classification (NCBI taxonomy): domain Eukaryota; kingdom Viridiplantae; phylum Streptophyta; class Magnoliopsida; order Poales; family Poaceae; genus Poa; species Poa pratensis. The sequence goes on from CAMZMU010000039.1 coordinate 24,172,212, forward strand.
TTTAGTTCCTTTTTCTTTTTTCTTTTATATCTTTTTTATTTACATGTATAATTGTCTATATTTTTAAAAATCATATCTTTATTTGTAAAACTCATTGCTATAATTGTTTATTCGTAAAACTCATATAAACTTTTTATAACATAGTTAAATAAAATGTTTAATACAATATTAATACATTATTGCTAGGGGAGGACACGTGACAGACACGAGTCGTGACCGCAAAGCCCGCCTTTAGTCCCGGTTGGTGTTACCAACCGGGACTAAAGAAGCACACGGATCGTGTGTTTGTTTCAAGCGCTTGTGAGCCGTTGGATCAGGGGTGTGTTTCTTTTGAGGGCTTTGTGAGCTGTTGGATCAGCACTATCACGACCACTTCGTGAGCCACATGACCCTATATATAGCCCCCCTCTCGGACATGTTCGGCACTCAGTGTGTACTCATATTGTAGTTCATTTGGTATACAGAGCATTCGGATTCTCTGCATACGTCCAACGGTGCATTTGATATGCGGGCACTGACGAGGCACCGTTGGGCTGTATGTAGGGAAAACCGTGTGTTTTGTTCTATCTACAAAATCCTTCAGTTCATCGACCGAATACAAATCATTCAGATTCCCTGCATACATCCGACGGTGCATTTGATATGCGGGTACTCAGGAGCCACCGTCGGGCTGTATGCAGGGGAAACCGTGTGTTTTGTTCCAACTTTTTCGAGCGCTTGAAAGCCGTTGGAGTTTTTAGAACCAAAAATCAGTGTTTAGAGTTTTCTTCTGAGTTTTCAGAACACAGTTACATAAAAGGTTTAATACATTATTACACATCACCAACAACATCCCTATCTAGTGTTCACTTTTTCTTCGTGTTTGTCCCTTTCTTCTGATTGCACCGTAACCATGGACAATCTTCATCATTTAACACAATGCTTGGGTCAGTTTTCACTGTGAAGGGCGGAATTTCAGTAAACTTATTGTAATCTTCTGACATGTCTGTCTTGTCCTCCACTCCCACGATGTTTCCTTTCCCCGAAAGAACTATGTAGCGCTTTGGCTCATCGTATGGTGTATTCGCTTGCTTATCTTTTCTTTTTTCGGTTTGGTAGACATGTCCTTCAAATAGAAAACTTGAGCCACTTCACTGGCTAGGACGAATGGTTCGGTGTCGTACCCAAGATTCTTCAGATCCACTGTAGTCATTCCGTACTGCTGGTCTACCTGTACCCCTCCTTTCAGGTTGAACCATTTGCACCAGAACAAAGGGATCTTAAAAGAAGGTCCATTGTCAAGTTCCCATATCTGCTATATGTAACCATAATATGTGTCCTTTTGTCCATTGTTGTCTGTTGCATCAAAGCGGACACCACTGTTTTGGTTGGTGCTCTTTTTATCTTGGTCGGCCGTGTAAAATATATTCCCATTTATCTCGTACCCTTTAAAAGTGACTATAGTCGAAGATGGTGTCTTGGCCAACAAGTATAGTTGTTCTCCAACAACGGTGTCATTAATGAGACGTGTTTACAACCAACCGCCAAAAGTCTTCATGTGTTCTGCATCAATCCAATCTTCAGGCTGCTCCGGTATTTGGAGTGTAAAATATTCCTGTGTTCCTCGATATACGGAGTCACCAAACTGGAATTATGTAGAACTGTGTAGTGTGCTTAGTTAAAGAATACCCGTCCATACATATTATTGCTTTCTTTCCTAGCGTGCCTTTTCCACGCAGTATCCCCTCATGGCGCGATTGAGGAACACCGATCGGCTTAAGTTCAGGAATAAAGTCAACACAAAACTTAGTGACCTCCTCTGTTTCATAGCCCTTGGAGATGCTTCCATCTGGCCTAGCACAGTTATGAACGTATTTCTTTAAGACTCCCATGAACCTCTCAAAGGGGAACATGTTGTGTAGAAATACAGGACCGAGAACGGAAATCTCTTCGACTAGGTGAACTATGAGGTGCGTCATAATATTGCAGAAGGATGGTGGGAACACCAACTCGAAGCTGACAAGACATTGGACCACATCCTTTTGTAAACTTGGTAGAGTTTCTGGATTGATCACCTTCTGAGAAATTGCATTGAGGATTGCACATAGCTTCACACTGGGTACTCGAAAATTTTCCGGCAGAAGCCCCCTCAATGCAACCGGAAGTAATTGTGTCATAATCACGTGGCAGTCATGAGACTTTTTTTTAGAACTTTTTTTGTCTTGTTTATTATTCCCTTTATATTCGACGAGAAGCCAGACGGGACCTTGATACTCCTTAGGACTTCAAAAAAGATCTCCTTCTCTTCTTTGGTAAGAGCGTAACTGGCAGGACCTTGATACTTCTCTGGATTCAGGTTGTCTCGTTCGTGCATATGTTGCTGGTCCTGCCGTGATTCCGGTGTATCTTTCGTCTTTCCATACACGCCCAAGAAGTTTAGCAGGTTCACGCAAAAAAATTTCGTCACGTGCATCACGTCGATTGCAGAGTGAACCTCTAGGATTTTCCAATAGGGTAGCTCTCAAAATATAGAGTTCTTCTTCCACATGGGTACGTGTCCGTCAGCGTCATTCAGAACAGATTGTCCGCCAAGACCCTTTCCAAAGATTACTTTTAAATCCTTGACCATACCATATATAACATCCCCAGTAGGGCGGGTAGGCTTTGTCCGGTGATCTGCCTCACCGTTGAAATGCTTGTCTTTCTTTCTTAAGGGATGCTTGTTTGGAAGAAATCGACGATGCCCCGGGTACACATATACTTTCAGTCTAACCTAAACAGTGCGTGCATGTATTGTATCCCTTGTTTGACTGTCCAGAAATGTTACTAAGAGCAGACCAATCATTGATGTTTACAAACAACAATGCTCGTAGGTCAAATTCCTGTTGTTTGTGCTCATCCCACACACGTACACCTTCGTCACGCCACAACTGTAAAAGTTCATCAACCAATGGCCTCAGGTACATATCAATGTCGTTGCCAGGTTCCTTCGGGCCTTGGATGAGCACTGGCATCATAATGAACTTCTGCTTCATGCACAGCCAAGGAGGAAGGTTATAGATACATAGAGTCACATGCCAGGTGCTATGACTGGAGCTCTGCTCCCAAAAAGGATTAAAACCATCTCTACTTAGACCAAACCTTAAGTTCCTTGCGTCACGTGCAAATTCCTTGAACTCTCTGTCAATTTTTCTCATCAGCGGGGTGTCTAAACATCTCATCTTTCTTACGGTCTTCTTTGTGCCATCGCGACAACTTGGCATGCTCTTTGTTTTGGAACAAACGTTTCAACCGTGGTGTTATAGGAGAATACCACATCACCTTGGCAGGAACCCTCTTCTTGGGGCACGGCTCGCCCTCAACATCACCAGGGTCATCTCGCCTGATCTTATACCGCAATGCACCGCATAGCGGACATGCATTTAAATTCTCGTATTGCTCACCACGGTAGAGGATGCACTCATTGATGCATGCATGTATCTTCTGCGCCTTCTTTGCTTCGTACGTACTCGAGGGCAATACGTTATCCCTTGGAAGCATCTTCTTAAATATTTTCAGCAATTGTTCAAATCCCTTGTCAGAAGTACCATTCTCTGTCTTCCATTGTAGCAATTGCAGTGTGGTACCCAGCTTTTTCTGGCCATCTTCGCAATTTGGGTACAACAATTTTGTGTGATCAGCTAACCTGCGCTCCAACTTCGACATCTTGTTTTCACTTCCGCAGTTTATCTGTGCATCACGAATGGTCCGACCAAGATCATCATCGGGCTCATCAACAATGGGCTCTTCATCAGCTTCGTCTTCCCCATATTGTAGTACCACCGTCTTCAGTGAACATAGGATAGTTGTCATTATCCTATTCTTCTTCATTGTCTTCCATTATAACCCCTCTTTCTCCGTGCTTGGTCCAATAATTATAGCCAGACATGAAACCGGACTGCAACAAGTGGGAGTGCAGGAGTTTTGAGGAAGAGTAATTTTTCGTATTCTTACAGACACTACATGGACAACAGATAAAACCATTCCGCTTGTTTGCCTCAGCCACATCGAGAAAAATATGCAGACCAATCATGAACTCGGGACAGCGTCGGTCACCGTACATCCATTGCCGGCTCATCTGCATTATATATATATATATATATATAACAAATACACTACATCATGAATAGAGAAGTGACCAAATTAATTAATACAAGTTCATCACCTTAAAAGCAAAGTAGAGTAGTGACCAAATGTAATACATAGTTCTCATAAATCATACATTAATTGAAACTAACATACAACTATCTAAAGAATTTAAATCCAACAACAAATGCGATCAAAATCGCAACTAAGTTAATTATTGAACCAACATCATAATGATACCAAGCCTCTTGACTAATGGCATATTTTCTAATCTTTTTAATCTTCAAGCGCATTGCATCCACCTTGATCTCGTGAGCATCGACGACGTTGGAAGCTTGAAATCCAATTTCATCTTCTCTTCTAGGCATTGGAGACGAAGATCTTCACTTCCTTTCAATTTTGCTTTCAATTCAGTGTTTTCTTTTCAAAAAAATTTAACATCTCGACAAGAGGGTCGGTTGGAATTTCCGGTTCAACTACCTCCTAGCTAAAATACCTATGTCAAGTTGGTCGGCATAATGGTAATAAACACAAAATGAAGCAAATAGTTATAAAAGATAATATACCACATCGGAATCATAGACCGTACGAGGACCGACGTGTACTCCTATCAAAACCATGGCACTATACATATAACAGACAATCATACAAGTAAGCAAATCATACAAGTAATAACTATGCATCTAAATCATACAAGTAAGATTTGTTTAAATAAAAGATAAGACAAGAGGCTCACCAAGGTGGCGCCGGTAACGGGACGGCGCAGGCGATCGACGGTGGTGAGGACGGGACGACACTAAAACCCACAAATCATACCTTAATTTGAGCTCAAATTGCATAAAAATAAATGAACTCCCTAACTTAGACATTTCATCAAACACCTAGCTAGCACTACAAAAATGAAATGAGCTAAGCTAGTAGACATGAGCTAAATTAGCAATGCCGGAAGAAAGGATGAAGTTGCTAACCCTTGGATAGATGGGTGCCACCAATCTTAACAAATCGTGGAGAAAAATGTGGATGAACTCGAGCTCGGGTGAGTAAAAGAGGAGAAAAATGGTGGTGTTGCTCGAGCTGGAAAATGGAGAGCTGCTCGAGTGGAAGAAGATGATTTAGTGAGAACATTAGTCCCGGGTCGTAACATGACCCGGGACTAAAGGTCCATCATTAGTCGCGGTTCGAATCACGAACCGCGACTAAAGGTCCTCGCGTGGGCCCCCCTCTGCAGCTGCCTGCCGCGTACTATTAGTCCCGGTTCGTTTCACGAACCGCGACTAATGATCCCCTTCGACCCGGGACTGGTGACGTGTGGCGTCGCCTCCGATCGAACCAGGAAAAATACTCACATTAGTCACGGTTCGAAAGTTCGCGGGGACAAATGCGCGGGATGGATGACCCGTTTTCTAGTAGTGCTAGTTTGGATATATTATTAGTCTTATATGATTATGAAACTCTAAATGTTCTGATGCGATCGCGGGGTTATGTATTTATTCTTAAAATCGATCGAGTTATGGTCTATTCAGTGTGTTACATTATATTTGATTGGACAGCAGTACTTAATAAACTCTTCTTAATTTCTTAGTAGTCCATATACCTTGGTTTTACCTTCTACATTGATGTTATATATTAACGTTGGCATATTCAAGTAAGCAATGCATTACTTAATTCAGTTTATAATAACATGAGATTTATGTGAGGGTGGCCAAAAAAATAGACACCACATAGTTCAAGAAGCTTTGGTTTATATAATAATAATTACCGTTGTTGATTTTTTGTGAGAAACGTTTAAAAAACATTGTGAGAAGGCGCTCTGATCCATGGTTCTACAAATAAGTACATCCTCCGAGCACGATTTAACAATAAATATAAGTATATATCCTAAAAATCACACTATGGATTCATATTTGAAATAATTTTCACAAATAGACATATTTTATGGTAAAATTTAGGCTCATACTCCGAGGGGAGCTTATAATCCGAAACAAAAGTAGATGTGTGTTATATATGTAGCTAGCAAAGCTCGCCATACATATATAACCTATTTCTTCTTATCCTTTACTCTTTGTTTTGAGTTTGTACGTAAAAAATAATGTGCGTACTGTGCTGATCACTGGTCGAGACTTCCTTATTATATGGAATTTTTTTATAAGATTCAGGGAAAACCTTTGTTTCAGAATTCATTATCCGTAGGTAATCCTTTTCTCATCCAAATCATTTATATCAAACAATATAACGAAAATAAACCTTGATTTCCAGTATTTTTTCAATACTTGCTTGATATATTTTTGCATGTTGTGTAATATAGTACCGTGTGTCATGGTTTGTCCCTCCATGCCCAAGCACAATGTTTAAAAAATATCCAAATCACTTAAGGGCATGTCATCCTTCTGAACATTATAAGCATGTAGTACAGTTTGTAAACGGTACTATGGTAGTACAACTGTATTATAGTTGGTCCAATAGGTTATGAATTTCCTATTTCAACATGTAAATTTAATACGATGACTTTATTTTATAGATGTAAACGGTAGTGCAACTACCTTCAACAGAACGGAAAAGAAATATTACATGTTGGTAGTGTTGCGTTTTTACATGAATCAATGCACATGCATGATCTCCGAAGAAACTCTTCTGAAAAGAAGGGGTAAGAAAACCTCTTCATGGCTGGCATGAACGCTTGTTCAGAGCTAGAGCCTGGTTCCCACTGTATTTGTAGGTAAATCCAGATTTTGTCACTGAAATTACACACGTGACACGACGAATGACGTTAGTCACATTGCGATCTTTACTGTTAAATGGAAGTTCGTACGTTGGTACGTCCTGGTAGAAATTCTGCCTCCCCGCCTCCGCTCGCAATAACGTGCGCCGACGTGTGGATCATTCCGCTATTCCTTTCTTCCTGCCGATCCAATCTTGTGGCCTTCCCCCGCAACCCAGGCCCTCTCGGCCGCCGCCATCCCTCGACTTCTACAGGCCACCCGCCCTCCCCCAGTACTCACTCCGGTGGCTCCCCGAGTCGACCGCCGGCGGGAGGGCTAGGACGCCGTCGCCCGGACCGTGGCGTGGTCGGGGACGACGAGGAGAATGGCGGATGGGCGGGATGCAGGGAGGCGCTGCTGGAGCCCATGATTCCCCTCTCTCCCCCAATCCCCGTGCCCTCTCCATCTCCCCCGTCACCGCGGTGCCCCGGCAAAGCGCGGGACGACGGCCACCGCGAGCTCTGCTCCAAGCGGCGGACACGAATCCCTAGCTTCAGCTCAAGGTATGCGCTGTGACCCAATCCTGAATCCAAATCCTCGTCTTCCCCCAATCTGACCTGACCGCAGAAATCGATTCTTTCTTTCTTTTTTTCTTCAGCAGCAGCACAAGGAGGACGCGTCCGTCCACGCGTCTGAGCAGTACCTTCTTCTGCTCCGGCAAAGCGCGGGACGACGACGACCGGCGACGCTTCCGTACGAGCTTCAGCTCAAGGTATGCGCTCTGACCCAATCCCAAATCCTAATCCTCTTCTTCCCCCAATCTGACCCAACCTCTGAAATCGATTCTTTCTTTCTCTCTTTCTTTAGCAGCAGCCCAAGGACGACGGCATCCATCCGTGCGTCGAGCAGCACCTCCTTCTGTTCCCTGTCACCGCCGCCGCTCCAGCACCACGTCCGCGACCTGCGCTCGTGCCATGGAGGCCTGGGACCCCTCCGCTACCATGCTACCGGTAGTACCACCTGTACCTCGAGCTGCCGCTGCTGCACTTCGAGGACGAGTTAGTTGTGCTGCTCCTCGAAGGAGTGGCACCCGACTGCACCACCCATTGCCGTGGAGGGACGCCCTGCCAGCCACCAAAGAGGACAACGAGGTTATCTCACTCTCTTCCACACCCCGTGCTGGTTTCGTACGTTTGCTCAATGCAGATGCTTATCTGCTCTTTGTGTGTGTCTTCTCGCCAAACGCCAGGAATAGGTGCTTAGGCTGGAGTAGAAATACATGACACACACTTCTTCTAATTGCAGTTTCACGTCTGTTGTGTTTCTACATAAAGCACAATGGAGCATCTCAGTTACTAGGTTGCAGTAGTTTGTTCGAACTGCTAAGCAAAACTTGGTGTAGCTTGTATTGTATGGTAAATACTTATTTGAATAAGCTTCTGCAGGAAAATTAGTAGTCCCTCGCTCTCCGTGCTTTACATCTTAGAATTGGAATAATTTTTTAAAATTCAGCTGATGCCCCATATGAAGAAAAGCTTATTCTTTGGATCATGGGTAATTAACAAGCCATCTCACATGCAAGGTAGTTAAAATGAGATTCGGGAACTAATCAATAGTCCTTCGATCTCCTTCCTTTGCAGCTTAATATTGAACTTCCATTCAAATTTAAATTGACGCCCCATATAAATATTAGCTTATTCTGTGGATCAGCAACAATTTACAAACTTTCTTACATATGCTACTTATTTTCATTGTATATATTGCTACTAGAGCCTAAATGTTTTTGGTTGACAGTTCTGTAAGCTCTGAAAAAAGGTTAGCATGTTTGAACCTTTGAGCTACTGTTTTTGGTTGACAGTTCTGTACTGGCTGGTTTTGAGTATTAGCTGCTCTAGACTTTGGTAAGCCTGGTAGTGATGTAAATTGGTTACCATTTGTTTTTTTGAGTTGTCGAAATCAATTGTTCTCCTTGCTTATTGGATATAGACACTTACTTTTCTACAAGTAGTCAAGTATGCTAGATGATCCTAGATGTTCAATGAACTAACGGTGTTTTCTCTCTTCTAAAGCCGTATCCATGACAATGATGTCTTCCTGACCGACCAACCGACCCAATAGTATAGGCGGCTGGCTTCTTATGTGAAGATTAGATGCACTTCCTTGCGTCATTTCATGGCCCTGCAGTTTTTAGTTGTTTATCTGTTTCACTTGGATGGGTTCAAGAAGTTCCTGCAGATGATCGAAGATAAGAAGAGATAATTGAGAAGAAAGAAGCCCAACTAAAATGGCAGGAAAAACTGGAAGCATCAATCAAGGCCACTGAAGAAAAGGAGAAGAAGCTGAATTCAAAAAGCACTGGAGGAGAAGCTATTCTTCCTCAAAATCTGATAGTGAATCAGAGAGCGACTGTGAACGGAAGCACAGGAAAGAAGGACCGTAAAAGGCACAGGAAGCATGACCATTCCGACTCCGATGGTACCATGAGGCGCAAGCGCAGATCGAATAGGAAGAGCTCAAACTCAAGTGATGAGAGTGATGGTGATGGATATGAGAGTGGGTCTGAGGAAGAACACCGCAGGAAGCACTCACACAGGAGAAAGCATGACTCTGATGCTTCAGACTAGAGCAGCAACGATGAAGAGCAGATGTCAAGCAAGAAGGACCACCATTCCAGGAGCCGCAAGCGCCGGCACGGGTCATGAGACGACGACTCCAAGGAGAAGAGCAGGTTGAGGCGTAGGAAGCGTCACAGGTCAAGAACGAGGACACACCTTCCAATTCCACTAACCATAAGCGCCGCAGGAGCCACTCGATGGGAGAAACCTCGGATGGTGGAGCAGCTGCTGGTGAACCGGACAAGATGAACAATGGCAAAGGGTTATCTCACAAAAGCGGGCACCACCACTGGCGCGGTCATGATGATCATCACCTTAGCAACTCTGTTGGAGGATTGGATGACATGAAGCGTCAAGAGAGCTAACCCCAGTCGTGAGAGATAAAAGTGCCTCAGGAATCAATTGGCTGGTGGCTTATAGGCGTGCGAGATAAAAGTGATTTGTCTTCCATAATGTAACTGTCTCGGCTTAGTTGGTACTGATGCATCTGGCGACATTAGATGTTTATTTCCAGTCATTTGCTTTGGTGGGATATATTTGCTTGTTTTGATGTTTATACATATTGGTTTGATATGGTGCACCATCTCGTTTGTTGAACCTTGGTATCATATTTAGCGGGATTACTTTTGATTTTTTGATTTAGTAGATATTAGTGGCCGTGTGCTAGATACTTGAGATATTTGTACGGATGTATGCTTAACTTATTTTTGGACAAACAAAAGAGAGTTTCCTACCCATATTTATTTTCATATTGTGTTTGGTGCCAGCAAGAAAAAAAGGTGATGGATCGAGGAAATGGTGGTAGGTAGTTGTCTAGCCCGCACATCAATGAGATAAAAGGGAAATGGGCTTGGCGGGTTGCAACCCAAAATAGAAAGGTTTTAAACCCAACACTGTTTTGGAATTAATAAAGGATTAAACAAGCTTTAAAAATTCTTATAGTTATAGGTGGAGTTGTGTTTAATTTCTGATGGTCAAATTGTTATGGATTACCCAAAAAAATATTGCATATGCTAAATTAAGATAATTGTTTGATCGATATGTGTATGACCGACTTTGTTTTTCTTTTCCGTGGCAACGCACACTATGCTTTGCCATCATTATTGTGGACCATTAAAATATTTTATTATGCCCCCGTTGCAACGCACGGGCATTTAGCAAGTGTCTTCTAAGTTCCAAGTATCTGTTCTTTTAAGCCTGACAATGCCATCATTCTCGATATAGTTTTCTTTTGTCAACTAATACCACTTTGCTTGGTTAAACTACACATGGTAGATCTACATATACTATATTTCTGTTTACTCAGACTACTTGTTACCATTTAGATAATGTGCAAAGTAATGGTTTTGGGCTTTTTGCACCTTGTTACGCAAAGATCTGGTGTGAACTTTTCTTGGTCATATCTAGGTGATAGAATTCATTTGAGTCAATATAATCCACGTCATCTTATAGTTTCCTTATACATGAATAGTTGTGTCAAGCCCTAGACAAATGTCAATCAACTATCAATGGGTTTTAAGGTAAAATAAAATGCTCTGGAGAAAAGCAGCCGGTTCTTTTGTCAGTGATATTTACACAACATAGCTAACAGCCTTATCTAAAAACATAAAATATATGTGTATATATATTTAGGAAAAGAAAATAGACAGAAAAAAGACCGAGCTTGTACACAACCCCGACATATTTGGGATGAAATTAGCAGACTGCATTTATGAGGTTGCTAAAGAGTATTTTTTTTGAAGAAAATAAACAAGCAGTAAAATGTTACCATTGTAGAATATGAGGACATTCAAAATTTGGAGAGGAGAGAACAAATGAAGACTTATTGGCAAATCATTTGTAATATCTATGAGACACAATCTGAGAGAAAATGCATCTTTTTTCTTGCCACCATTGGCGCTGATCATTTCAATGTTTGAGTTATGTATCCTTCCCTTGGTTTAAAATTGAATGGAAAAGAAGCTTTCAAAGTTCAAGGTTGATCACCGATCACCCGTGTTTCGTCGATGTCTCGATGTTGGGTGTGGTCAAACCCGCCAGTGGTTTAAACATGCTTGAGTGAAACTCGATCGAAACTCCTCACCATCCTTCACCTTCTTCTTGTTCTTGTCGACGTTGCCTGCGGATCAAGCATTGCCAAGTGGACCACGTACGCCATGGCTAGCATTGAACGAATTTGCTAGCCTAGCAGCAGCACGTACGCCATCTACTGCTAGTGCAACAATCAACCACGCATACCTACCCTATGCGCTGCACCGGAATGGAATGGCACCAGAGAGGCCATTAGCCGGCAGAGTTCACATGTAAGGAAATAGTACGGGGACAATGGACAATGCCGGCCGGCCTCACCGCGTCGTGTGATCCAAGTACACCGGAATGGAAATGTGATCCATGTACACCTACAGGCTACAGCAAGTGTCCACGCCGCCGGCCGCGTCGTAGGACGGAGAAGTTCATCTTGAGGTTTGATCGTGGATGATCAACCACGGCCGCCTACCGCAGGGTCATCTTCTCTACCGACGATCAATGTCATGCACCATTAGGGACACTCCTCGGCTTACAGGAGGCGCGCCATGCATCTCCTCAAACGAAAATATGTACAATGTTTTACTGAGCCACCTTGCGTAGCGTGGCCAGGCGATGCAGAGGCTCTCCTGCCGGTTTGCATCGGAATGGAATGGCGCCGTAGGAGCCCACAACCAAGAGCAGGCAGAGTTCACATGGCATATCTGTGTGGACACGGCGTCTGATAGATCGATGTACACAGAGAGGCTGAGAAAAGCCTACTTGGCAATGCTCGATGCATGAAAGGTTTTTATTTTCTCTTTCAGCATTTTTGTAAGATAAACTGACATACATGGTGCCACTGAAAATCAAAGTGTTGATGTGATTGCCCAGGGACAAACTTGGTAAGCGAGAGATGGTGGCATGGCATGAGTCAGCATGCAAGTTGTGATCTTTTCCGTGGTGGAGGAGCCTCAAGAGAATTAAACGTATTTTCACATTAGAGAATCTCCGCCCATACCCTCCAAACGATCTCCAAAGACTCAATGGTGTCCAGACACAAAAAAAACGCTCACAACGGAATCCACAAGTGTCTGGGCCAAGCCGATTTTTGTCCGGCGTTCTCGACCCACCCTCCAAACTTGGCGGCTTGCTCGGGGTCGCCAGACATCGCCCGGACACGCCCTCGTCGGTCGACGAGCCACGAGGTGCCGTACGGGTTGGCAACATCACAGATTCACGCGGTGAACATAGGGACTTGAAATTTATTTAGCGTCTTTTGTGCTTCCAAAAGAAAAACAAGACCCGGTGAAAAAGATAAATGATGGACTTTTAGACAAGCAATCAAACATTTGAAAGATGCAAGAGCATATGGACTCGTGGTGAGCAGTAAATTGATGTATAATGTTATTTATTGAGAATATTTATAGATATATATTGAATATCCATGTCTTCATGTGGTTATTATTTTTGGAATTGTTTGATATTTCAAATTTACTTTTGCCACAGCTCCTACACTTCAAAATTTCCATATGGCCTCTGTGCTTCCAAAATACAAACAAGAGCTGCACAATGAGAATGAGGAGGATAGTTAACTCCTGCCACCTTTTCCGCTACAAACCGGAGTGGAGAAGAGCTTTGAAGTCCGGGCAGCCGTAGCAGCTAGCTAGCTACACTAGTAGAAAATGGGCCTATGGTCCCGGTTCGGTTGGGCCTTCAGTCCCGGTTGCCCAACCGGGACTGGCCAATCGGGACCAATGCTGGTCCCGGTTGGGCCACGAACCGGGACCAATGGTTGTCCACGTGGCCTGGTCTGGCTGCTCGTGGGGGGAGACTCATTGGTCCCGGTTCTTAATACGAACCGGGACCAATGAGTGTTTTTTTTTTTGGTATTTAGGGTTTAGGATTCGATCTCGCCGGTGCCCCCTCTCGCCGGTGCCCCCTCTCCCTCTCGCCGGTGCCCCCTATCGCCGGTGCCCCCTCTCCCTCTCGCCGGTGCCCCCTCTCGCCGGTGCCCCCTCTCCTTCTCGCCGGTGCCCCCTCTCGCTATCGCCGGTGCCCCCTCTCCCTCTCGCCGGTGCCTCCGTCGTCTCCCCCTTCTTCGCATCGCCGACGAGCTCTCCATCGTTTCCGTACGCATATTATACGCTCTACTATATACACAGTACATGTTGATGCATATATAATTAATATTCGATCTCTTGCGAGAATACAACTATTTAATTACATGGAGATAGATCAAGCCATCAAGGCATATTTAGTTCATCGTCCGAAGCATAATGTTCTCCCTTTCATCGATGGCCTCCCTAAGCAGAAATCCCGCCAATTCCTCTTGAATTGCTCCTACGCGCAGTTTGGGTCGAGCTCTCCCGCAGCTCAAAGAGTTGTTCTCCGCTCAGTGGTCAACTCGCGAATGAACTCGCAAACGTAGAATCCACATAAATTACTCCCCGGTGGCTGCTGCGGACATGTCACCGATTTATAAGTTAGCTCATCTTTGAATGGACCTTCTACCTTCTGTTTGAAATTGTCCAACACCTGCTTTGGCAAAGAAAATGAACAAAGGAGTTATTAATTACTTGACATAAGGGAACGAACGAAAGAGGGCGATATAATGCGATAATGATTGAAATTACTTGTTGAGCATTTCTTTCATGTCGGACCACATGTCTTGGTCCCAACTTAATGAGTCGTGGACTTCAACTGTGGACTTGTCAGGTTGAATGCTTAGCAGAATCCAGTGGAACCTGCGGACGTTTACATAAAGCAGACATGCATAGCTCATTAATTACACTTAACATCGAGAAAGCCAAATAAAAATATGTACAAGACAAAAACACTCACTGAAGTTGTAAGGAAATAGTATTTCCGTACAGAAATGTTGCATGGTTAAAAAGGTGGTCAGGTCATGCTCCACGTCTTTGGGGTGATTGACTAAGTATGTGAATTCACGATATAGGGTCAACGAACCCGACCTCAAAAACTTTAGTTCTTTTGCATTCCATCATCTTCATTCTGCATAATAGCGTACAAAAGGATATATATATAGTCAGGATAATATAATACAGGCAATGAACGAGCTGAGCTAGAGACTTAATTACGAAAATAAATCACTTACAGACAATAGCAAGAGAGGATAGATTTGTCGAGGGCGCGCTTTTGGAATAACTGGAACAGTTCAGTCAGTTGAACCTGTATAACGTAACGTTTGAAGAAATGCTCCACTCTAACGTCCACGGAAACCAATCTTTCGCGTCCTTCTTTGATGTGTGCACCAGGTACCAGTTATGCAAATTTCGCATATGTGTTGATAGACCGCAGCTCCTCATTACTGACCATAGGCTCCCCTTGGACATATTTCCGTGCCATCTCTAACATTGGCGCAGATTCATAGCCTAAAAGTTGACCAAGGCTCATACCCAAGGCGGTAGCCTGTTCCTTGGCCTGCGATACAGTGACACCAAGTTCTTTAGCAGCAGCCATGGCTCTGGGGTCCAATAATTCCAGGTCCTTATCCATAGCGTCTCTGAAGTCCTTGTCGACATCGGAACACACTATGAGCGGGGGGACCGATTGATTTTTCTGCTGTCCGAGCTGGGCAATTTGTTTCCCGCTTTTTGCACTTCTTCCCTTGTTCTGCTCAGACTGGGCACGTGCTAGCTTAGTAAGTTCACGACCATAGTCAGATGGCAGATTCATCGATATCTGGGATGGCTGCTCAAGGAAGGACTTTCTCCACTTTTTGGTTTTTCATCATATACCGGCTTCTGCTCGGGCTTTTTTGGTGCAAAAAAAGCCTTATTGTAGGCAGCCACCTCCGCGGCGTTTTCCGCTACAGTCCTGTCATAAGGTCTAATGGGAAGATTCTTATGAGGTACTGTTGGGAGGGGCGACCTTTTACGTTTCGGTGATCGCTTACCCCTCATAGTACGAGCGGTGGGCGGAAACGGCTGACGCGGCGGCGGAGACGGCTGCGCTGGAGACTGGTGAGGCGGTGAAGAGGACTGTTGCGCTGGAGACTGGTGAGGCGGTGAAGAGGACTGTTGCGCTGGAGACTGGTGAGGAGTCGATGGCCTTGGCTGCCAGTTCGGAAGCACGATGAATTCCTTTGGCCATAGAATGGTCGCTTTCTTGGCTTCTCCAAGTTCAAGCACCTCCCCATCTTCACCTGCAGGGTGTTGCAGCTTCAGCTCCTCATAATCTTTCATCACTTCATCCACCGCGACAACAGCGTAGCCATTTGGAACCGGAGAGAAATGGTAAGTTGGATTAGGTCCAATTGGTACGACATAGCCGACCGCCACCTTAAAGGTTAAGTTAAAAACTTTCACATGCATCTCACAAGGTGTGCTCTCCATGATATCATCCACTGGGTAGCGACGAAGTGGAGCCACTGCATCATCATTACCATCCTGGAGCTCCGTGGAAGCCACGCTGCTTTTCCGATTCGATGGGACACCGGTACCATCGCATGCAGCTTCTACCATGTGCCGTTGAGATTGGCCGCTAGTACCTTGCTGGCTAAGCACGGCAATTTGTTCCTTCTGCAGCTTTAATTCTTCTTCTATATTACGCAGCCGGTCTGCAGCAGCGCGTGCTTCCATTGCCTCCTTTCCTTTCTCCTCTGATGGCTTCTATCAGGAAATTTCTTCCTGTGCTCGGGAATCGCAATTGTCTTGGGCTTGGAGCCAGGTACGCCTCGTAACCGTCCGTCGTGTTCCTTATTCCCAAGGGCGCGTGTGAGCTCGTCATCCTCTCTATCGGGAATGAACCGTCCCTCTTCAACATCCTTTACTGCTTTTCTAATTTCTTGGATGGGTAGTAGGGGATTATCTTTGTGTCTTCTGTTATATATGCACTTCCCTTCTGCGTCCAACGTGCCCCCATGCCCGTAAAACCAATTTCTTGCCCGTTCGATCCACTTGAGTGGCTCTGGAGTGATCCCATTAGCCAGCAGGTCCGCCTCAAGTTTCTCCCACTTAGGCATGCTACCAGCGTAGCCACCAGGCCCCATAGTATGGTGGTACATCTTTAGAGCAGCATTTGCCGCATTTTTTGCAGACTTTTCCAGAGCTTTCTCTGATTTCTTGTACGCCACAAATCCTAACACTAACCTAAAATGCTATTTCCTATACAATAAAATTCTAACACTAACCTAAAATGCTATTTCTACCAAAAAAATCCTAACACTAACCTAAAATGCTATTTCCTATACAAAACAAAATTTTCCTATACAAAAAAATCCTAACACTAACAAAATTTTCCTATACACTAACAAAATTTTCCTATACACTAACAAAAAATCCTAACACTAACAAAATTTTCCTATACACTAACAAAAATCCTAACACTAACAAAATTTTCCTATACAAAAAATCATACATTTAATTTCATACACAAATTCATACACAATGCTAATTCTAATTCATACATTTAATTTCATAACACAAATTCATACATTTAATTTCTAATTCATACATTTAATTTCATACACAAATTCATACACAAATAAAAGAGAGGCTGACATCATGCTGACGTCAGCAATGGCTGCTGCTCTCTCTGGTTGAGCACGGGCTCGACGGACGGGAGCGAGCGGGGTTGCGCGGGCTGGCGCGTTCGACTTGTGCGGACGCGCGCTACCATTTGGTGGCGGCGCAGCCATCTATTCACCGCCGGAAGGGCTCCGGCGAGCACCTCCCGCGGCGGCGGACGATGGAGCACGGCGATAGCGAGCTACGGGGCACGAGGAAGAGAAAGGGAAGGTCGGGAAGGACCAGGAGCTCACCCTGAGAGTGATTAGATGGACGGTTAGGTCGGGGAAGACCGAACGGCGACGCGAGATTGCTCGACACGCGGCGGCCAGAGTTGGGGATCGGAGGGCCTCTTCCTCTCTGCAGCACGGGCGGCGCGCGGCGCGGGCGTCGAGGGCACCGGCGTCGAGGGCGAGGTTGGGCAGCCTGACGGCGTGCGGGCGCGGCGGCACGGGCTCCTTCTTCTTCTCCGGGGACTTAGGCGTTTCTGCAATGAATTGGGGAAGGAGAAGGCAGGCAGTTAAGTAGCAGGGGGTCTTTGGTCCCGGTTGCTGGCAAGAACCGGGACCAATGACCCTTTGGTCCGGGTTCTTGCCACCAACCGGACCAAAGAGTGGGCAGTTAATGCCAGATCAAGCGCGGGATCCACGGACTCATTGGTCCCGGTTCTTGCTAGAAACCGGGATCAAAGAGTCCTTTTTCAAAATTATTTCGAACTTTTCAGTTCTGAAATTTTGTTCCCGCCTTTTTTTTCTTTGTTAGGTGTTTGGATATGAATTTCAAATGGTTTTGAATCTGAAAAGACTTTCAACATGAAAAGTTTTTAAATTTGAATAAATAATCCAAAATCGTTTTCTGTTTTCTAAAATAATTATTCTAACTATACAAACTATTAACCATTTTGCCATTTTCAATTAAAAATGCATTACATAAAAGGTTTAATACATTA
Source organism: Poa pratensis (assembly GCA_947311845.1). Classification (NCBI taxonomy): domain Eukaryota; kingdom Viridiplantae; phylum Streptophyta; class Magnoliopsida; order Poales; family Poaceae; genus Poa; species Poa pratensis. The sequence continues at coordinate 24,190,114 of CAMZMU010000039.1, forward strand.
TTACACATGATACAACGTCTCACAAGCGCTTGAAAGAAACACACCCCTGATCGAACATCACCAACATTATTCTACATAAACGGACTTGCTGGCTCGAAGGCCGTAGGATTAGGGGGAACGGCGGGAGGAGCCAGCCCCGTGGGCGGCCGCCCGGTTCTCGCGCGCACGTTTGCGGCGGAGGGCAAGATCCATGGAGGATGAGTCTTTCAGCGCCCAATCCAGATCGGAAGCCTCCTTCGCCTTGAGCTGGTAGGAAGTCTTGGCTCGCTGGACAGGGTAGTCGCGGACAGACTGGAAGGAGGCTTCCATGGCCTCCTGTATCTGCAACCCACAACCTTCTTCCCCGTCGTCGCTCCAGTCGAAGTCGTCGTCCTCCTCCTCCTCCGCGGGAGGAGCGGCGGCGCCTGGTGGAGGTGCAGCGGCGCCAGGTGGAGGTGCGGCGGCACCTGGTGGAGCAGGAGGCCGGTAGCTGGGCATTCCTCTCCACGCCGGGCTCGTGGGCATACGGCGGGATAGACTCCCGCGGTTGCGCCCAAGCGCGCTCTGCCGAGCACGCTCGACCTCGTCCAGAAGGCGCTGCGGCGGGCGTGGCGGATCCATCTCGTGGAGACGATGTGTTCGTGGCTAGGAATGGTGGATTAGGGTTTACCCCGTCGGCGACAATATATAAAGACCTCCAGGGCAGCGCTGGGGGAGGACACGTGCCCAGGGAAGCGCTGGGGGAGGACACGTGTCGTGACCGCAAAGCCCGTCTTTAGTCCCGGTTGGTGTTACCAACCGGGACTCCAACCGGGACTAAAGAAGCACACGGATCGTGTGTTTCTTTCAATCGCTTGTGAGCCGTTGGATCAGGGGTGTGTTTCTTTTGAGGGATTGTGAGCTGTTGGATCAGCAGTATCACGACCACTTCGTGAGCCACATGACCCGGTTGGTGTTACCAACCGGGACTAAAGATGCACACGGATCGTGTGTTTCTTTCAAGCGCTTGTGAGACGTTGGATCAGGGGTGTGTTTCTTTTGAGGGATTGTGAGCTGCTGGATCAGCAGTATCACGACCACTTCGTGAGCCACATGACCCGGTTGGTGTTACCAACCGGGACTAAAGAAGCACACGTACCCTATATATAGCCGCCCTCCTCAGACAAGTTACTCACTCACACAAAACATTCCAGCGTCACTCGGAGAGGCATCTTTGGGCAACCAGCGGCAAGACGTCTCTGATGACCTGCGACCGTTCCAAACGGTTGCAGATCATCAGAGATGTGTTGCCGGACGGTTGTAGATCATCAGAGACGTCTTGCCGCTGCTTGGATCGAAGTGGTGCTCAAACACAAAACATTCCAGCGTCACTCGGAGAGGCATCTTTGGGCAACCAGTGGCAAGACGTCTCCGATGACCTGCGACCGTTCCAAACGGTTGCAGATCATTAGAGACGTCTTGCCGGACGGTTGTAGATCATCAGAGACGTCTTACCGCTGCTTGGATCGAAGTGGCGCTCAAACTCACGAGCCACCGTCGGGCTGTATGCAGGGGGAACTGTGTTTGGACGGTCGAAGCTGAGGTTTGAGAGGTTCCCACGGGAGGTGTGGGAGCCGACAACCACCTACCACGCGTGTTTCACCACATAAAGGTTTAATACATTACTACACATCACATAAAGGTTTAATACATTACATTGATTTACATAAAAGCCATGAACCCTTCATCGCGTATGTCCCTGGCCTATGATCGCTTCAGCCGTAACCATGGAGCATCTTCATTATTTAACGGGATGCTTGGGTCAGTTCTCACTGTGAAGGGCGGAATTTCATCAAACTTATCATAATCTGCTGACATGTCTGTCTTGTCCTCGACTCCCACGATGTTTCTTTTCCCTGAAAGAACTACGTGACGCTTTGGCTCATCGTATTCGTTTGCTTGTTTTTTCTTTTTTTCGGTATTCGTTTGCTTGTTTTTTCTTTTTTTCGGTCTGGAGGACATGTCCTTCACATAGAAAACCTGAGCCACATCATTGGCTAGGACGAATGGTTCGTTCTTGTAACAACCAAGATTCTTGAGATCCACTGTTGTCATCCCGTACAGCTGGTCTACCTTTATCCCTTCTCCATTCATGTTGACCCAACTGCACCGAAACAAAGGGACCTTAAAAGTAGGTCCATAGTCAAGTTCCCATATCTCCTCTATGCGACCATAGTATGTGTCCTTTTGCCCATCGTCGTTTGTTGCATCAAAGCGGACACCACTGTTCTGGTTAGTGCTCTTTTTATCTTGGGCGATCGTGTAAAATGTATTCCCATTTATCTCGTACCCTTGGAAATTCAATACAGTCGAAGATGGTGACGCGGCCAACAAGTAGAGCTGATCTCCGACAGTGGTGTCATTCATGAGCTGTAATCGCAACCAACTGCCGAAGGTCTCCATGTGTTTTTCTTTAATCCAGGAGTCATCCTTCCCCGGGTTCTTGGAGCGTACATAATTCTTGTGTTCCTCGATATACGGAGCCACGAAGGTGGAACTTTGTAGAACTGTGTAGTGTGCTTGAGTTAAAGAATGCCCGTCCCTACATATCAGTGCTTTCTTTCCTAGCGTGCCTTTTCCACTCAGTCTCCCCTCATGCCGCGATTCAGGAACACCAATCGGTTTAAGGTCAGGAATAAAGTCAACACAGAACTCAATGACCTCTTCTGTTCCATAGCCTCTTGAGATGCTTCCTTCTGGCCTAGCACGGTTATGAACATATTTCTTCAAGACTCCGACAGTGGTGTCATTCATGAGCTGTAATCGCAACCAACTGCCGAAGGTCTCCATGTGTTTTTCTTTAATCCAGGAGTCATCCTTCCCCGGGTTCTTGGAGCGTACATAATTCTTGTGTTCCTCGATATACGGAGCCACGAAGGTGGAACTTTGTAGAACTGTGTAGTGTGCTTGAGTTAAAGAATGCCCGTCCCTACATATCAGTGCTTTCTTTCCTAGCGTGCCTTTTCCACTCAGTCTCCCCTCATGCCGCGATTCAGGAACACCAATCGGCTTAAGGTCAGGAATAAAGTCAACACAGAACTCAATGACCTCTTCTGTTCCATAGCCCCTTGAGATGCTTCCTTCTGGCCTAGCACGGTTATGAACATATTTCTTCAAGACTCCCATGAACCTCTCGAAGGGGAACATATTGTGTAGAAATACAGGACCGAGAATGGCAATCTCGTCGACTAGGTGAACCAGGAAAGAAAGCACTGATATGTAGGGACGGGCAATCTTACCAAGAACCGGGAATGGCAATCTTACCAAGAACCGGGACCAATACCTCCCCTGCCTATGTATAACCCCCACCCCCCCTCTCTTCTCTCCTCTGTTTTTCTTAGCAGCGGCGGTCCTTTTACTTGATGACGTCTGAACAGAATAATTTTTTTGTAAAATTTGAAAAAGATTGAAAAAAGGAAAGAAGTTGGAGAGAGAATACTTATTTATCGATGTACGGATAGAAATTGTCATCTCGTTTGACATCTTTTTTGAAGGATAGTTGTTTCATCAGTGTGTCCATATAATTTTTTTGATATCCCGTAGCAACGCACGGGCATTCAGCTAGTATATATATAGATAGTCTCTACTCATCAACGACATTAAGATGAATCCAAATATTTCGGTCATTACATAGATATAGTTTTTGGAATCCGAATTTGACCGAATACATGAGAAGGACACGCACATCACTACATATAGTCTACTCATCAAGGACACGCACATTAAGATGATCGTAGTTGGTATTGTAGCCACGTAGACTGTCCCACTTCCGTGCAATCTCGAAGCCGAGGCGAGCGTCCAAAGCAGCATACGTGACTTGATCGTAGCTCAATGGAACTTTGCCCCATCCGAAAATTAGGTATTCTTCCAACGGCGTCAACTCCTTGTCGTTCTTCTTGTATTTCTTCTTCATCTCAAGATTTGTCCCAATGATAGCATTGGAGAGAGCATAGAGACTCGGAGTAAGATTGCCGGTTGGGTTCCGGCGATCCCTCTGCAGGTCGACCGCGGACCGAATAATAATTCCGTAGTAGCCCAGCATCCGTATGTCATTGTGGATAGCCACGCCGTAGAACTTGATTGTCTCGTCACCTAAGAAATCCACGAGGAGCTGCGGCACCCAATCAGCCTCGCAGATTTGGAAGACAAGAGTCTCGGTCGCCACCGAGAGTTGAAGGACGGCGGCGCGCTGCTGAGTATCCTTCCGCCGAGGGTCGGTGAACTCGCAGTCGAGTCCAACGGCTTTTAACGGTGCGGCGTCGAGGAAGTACTTCTTCACGTCGCGGATCCACCTCTCCACACGCCATGCACGGAGGGTGACCCATACCTTGAACTTCATGCCTTCCTTCTCGTAGTAGTACAACCGAGACCGAGGCGGGCGCGCGAGTGGCTCCATTGGAAGAGAGGAGAGAAGGAGAGGAGATGGAGGAGAGGAGATGGAGAATAGTGTTCCATTTTTTATAGGGGCGGAGAGGGAGGCCGGCGGTCAGGGGAGGCCGGCGGCCGTGCATTACTCCGGCGTGCTGATCGCTCGTCTTCCGTGGCCGCGGTGATCAAAACGGCGGCCGCGCGTGTAATCAAAACGCGCGCTGGAATCGAACGGTTCACAGGTATTGGTCCCGGTTCTTGGTAAGAACCGGGACCAAAGCTCCGCGCCACGCCACGTGGCCGGCTCTGGAGCTTTGGTCCGGTTCTTGCCAAGAACCGGGACCAATGCCCCGAACCGAACCGGGACCAATGCCCCACGGGGCCCTGGCAGCTCGAACCGGGACCAGTGCCAGGCACTGGTCCCGGTTTTTGCCTGAACCGGGGCTAATGGGCAAACAGGACTCCGGACGAAAGGTCCTTTTTCTACTAGTGCTAGCTACGTTTCCGGGAAGCATCAGGGCGCAGTATCGACTCAAATGGCAAAAAGCAGGACGACACGGCACGCTCATCAGTCATCGTCGACGCGTCCTTTAATGGGCAGCCATTTACTACTTCGTATTCGTGCTAGCTCTGGTGGATATTTACACATTATATGGCGCTCTTAAGTTACGATCGACCAGCAGGAGAAGATCAGCTGGTCACCACAATCCGGTCTCCAGATTGTATGCATTCCTAGCTGACAGTAAACAAAGGAGATAAGATCACTTTCAGTTACTGAACTCTTGCGAGATGAGTGCATTGGTCATTCAACTCAAAAAATCTGAAAACCGGGCAGGCAACTCGTCCGAGATGAGTGAGTTGGTCAGGAATTAGTTCTGTCCACGTGTCATCGGAGTCGGAGTACCGGTATTTAGTCAGGAAGTTAAGAGGCGGTTTTTTTTCTGGAAAATAGTGAAATCCGTTATTTTTTCTCTTTTTTCCTTCTTCTTCTCGAATTCGTCTTCAACCAGGTGAGGCGACGCACGGCCGCGGCGGCAAGCACGCGGCGGAGCCATTGGGGCGCGGATTGGGAGAGTAGCTTAGCGAGGAGGCATCTTGCGGTGCTGCGTGACCATTTGGTCGGCGGAGGAGCTCTGGCGACATCCCCGAGAGCGGCAACAACCGGCGGCTATCGACGACACGACGATACATGTTAGGCAGGGAAGATGGCGGAAGAAGTAGCAGCTCACCACGAGCATGTCCAATGGCTCGGAGGACGAGGTCGACAGGAGGCAAGCAGATCGACCGTGACGGTGTTGGCAGTAGACAGGCAAGACGACCCGATTCGTCCGATTACTAGCGCCATTCGGCGAGTCCTCGCACTGGAAAACGCGGTAAAATACGAATATGTCGATGGAGTGATCTCCATGCTCGAGGATACCAGAAGAGAAGCGCAACCTAGCTTTTCTGGCAGCGGTGTCCTGGCTTCGGGGAGACTAGAGGGCCAGCTCCCCCCGCTTATCCATGGTCGGCTTGTCCATGTTGGGATTCGAGGGAGGCACACAATGCTGATCCTCTACTCTCTGTTTTATTGACATGAATGCCTCTCCTCTCTCTTGTGTCAATTGAATGGTCAAGGACATGGGTAATGTTGTGGCTCGAAACAGGCTTTCGCCCGCTTTATAAATAAAGTCAAACGGCTGAACTAATACAAAATGACAAGGGGAACCTTTTACAGAGCATATCAAGATAAGAAAAAAAAATAAGGAGCGCCGAACTTGCCACCGAAGACACCGGAGTCCAAATGATATTGAAACTCCATGTCGAGTCGATGGCGCCCCGGGTAACGACATGGCTTGTCGCCGTCGTCGAAACCGGCGGTCAAGGGTTTTCATGGCAACTGTTGTGAGGCAGCTCAAGACAGTGGCGATCTCTACATTGCATTGATGGTATTGTCAAGTTTTTATTAATCAATTTAACTATTGATCCATAATATCTTGAATTCTTGATCATTAGAACTGCACTTAATCTAATAAAATTATAATTGTCTTGTATATCCTGATTGCTTGAATCTGAATTTGCATCACGATGCTAGTTTTGTTTGCCTATCTGGAGCACGCCAAGCCACAGTGTAACATCCTAGACCCATGCAAGGTTTCGGTTACCGGCCGGAATTCCGCGGTAACCGGATTTCTCGGACCCCCCCGGAATTTGCATATCTCGGATGAAAAATCTCGGATTAGTCAAATTTGAAACAAATTTGTGCTCGAAAAATTTAAATTTCAAAAAAAATCGATGTTTTAAGTTTAAATCCTAAATTCTTGCCGAAATATTGGGCCTGTTACCGGCCGGTATTTTCCGGTAACCCCGGTTACCGGAAATATCGGCCCCCTCCGGAATTTTTTTTGAACCGGTATCCGAAACCTTGGACCCATGTGCCACCCTCTTTTACCAAGTTCGTCCCGTGACAACTACATGAGCAGTTGAGCACCTTAACTTTCAGTGGCACCTTGTCAGCTCAACTTACCAGAAATGCTCAAAGGAAAGTAGCCAGTGGCGATTCCCTTCCGCCCCATTGCTTTCTCTGCCGCCTCTGTGTTTGTGTGCGCCCGTGAATCGTGATCTCTTGCTAGTTGTGTTCTCCACAGCCACTACCGCACCTACGCGCTTCCTTCGATCAATGGAGTGGGAGCCGGAGCAGCAGGATCTTGCTGCCCTCGGACTCGCCGGCATCTGCCGCGACACCAGTCGCGTGGTTCGCCAAGTCATCGTCCTTGTCCCCAGCTTCGCCAACTTGGGTCCCATGTTGCTCTCCGCGCTCTTGCTGGCCAACACCGCCGCCTGCAGCGTCCTTAGCCCCCGCGTCGCGTCTCTCCTCGACGACGGTTCTAGTCTCCGTCTCGTCGCGGACCTGGCCGCCAGCTACACCGTCGGGCTCTGGCTCGACTACACCGCCGCCTACGTGCTCTGCGTCGCCTCGCTCTACCGCACGGGTGACAACCTGCTCGCCGTCGACCTCCCCGCGTTCCTCTTCAAGCTCAAGGAGGACCACCCCGTCGTCAAGCTCCTCCCCACGTTCCTCTTCGTGGCAGTCCCCTTTCTCGTGGTCTACACCTCGCTCCCCGTCGCCGTCGCATTGCTCCGGGTCCGGCTCGAGGTCGAGACCTTCCTGCCGCTGCGGCTGCTGGGATGGGCCTGCGCGGCGTACGTCGCTGTGGTGGGCCATCTTGCCTGCGTGGTGTCACTGCTCGAGGACGTCGCGCGATTCGACGCCGTGCGCAGGAGCCGGGAGCTCCTCGCCGGGAATTTCGGGGCGGCCGCGTGCGTCTTCGTCACGCTCGACGGTTGCGTCCTCGCCGTGCTGAAGGGTTTCACCGTACTGGTTATTCACGACGCGCTGGGCCTCGGATTGGGGTTCCAGCTGGCAGCGGGGGCGGCGATGTTCGTGGTTCTGTACGCGGTTCTCGCCGTCGTGCTTGTGGCGCAGCCGGTGGTGTACATTGTGTGCAAGAACCACCAGCAGATGGCCGTCGACAAGGCCCACCTCGCCTAGACTCGACGTCGGCGACAGTCGGTACTCTGTAGCAGGTGCAGACAGCGCCGCAGCTCACTGCAGAGTGCTGACCCTGCAACTACTTCTGAGCTAGTTATCCTGGGAATTTGGTGCTAATTAATCTTTATTTGTGCTACCTAGTTAGCTTCCAAGAACATGTTAGTCAAATAAGAAAAAAGCTGCCAAGGAGAACTGGGACTATTATTAAGTTAGCATGGTTCAGCAGTCGTATGCAATATTTTGTATGTTTGAATCGATGATTCCCATATGAGACATATGCGTGCTTGGGATTATATTTGTGGGAGGCCTTGAACAGTAAAATTATATTTCACTACCCACCAAAAATGCAGAAGTTTCGATAATTTAGCTGAAATTTCATTGAAATTTTTATCCCTGCCGCAAAATTCAACTGAAACAAGGCAAAATCCAAGATTGATAGTATTTCTCCTCGGCATCTCTTACAAACGGCACGAAAATAAGCATGTGTAGATTATACTAGAAGGACTACGCGTTTCATGGCCCATTTTTTGTTCTTTGTCGTCGTGGAGATATATCACGCATTATTCAGTGTTACATTGCATAGACGTGCTGACAACTTGTGCAAAGCCAGATAATATTCTTACATGGTAGACCGATTCCGCTTAACATATAGCGGGAAAGAACAACAATGAGTGCAACAACAGAGCAGTATTCACAAACTCCTGGCGAAATTTATTTGATGCTTCACTTCATCCTGGTACCAGCAAAAATAACCAACCAACCTGTGTAACGAAGAAGATTATAAACACTGGCGGTACTGGTGCTAGGGCTGGGATCCTTTAGCGAAAATCATTTTGCGAAAACCAGCGAAAATAGAACTGGGATGTGCAACCTCAAATATGGAAGCTCGAGGAGCCTAAGATTCTCATTAGCTAAAAATATACTCTCTCCGGTACTTTTTATTCCTCAAATTAGGTTTGTATTACGTCAAACAATTTAAGCTTTGACAAAAGTTTATGGGAAAAATAGCAACTTTTATAATTCCAAATCGATCATTTTGAACAAAATAATACCAAATCGATAAAATATGAAAATACATTCCATGATGGACTGAATGATATTAATTTGCTATTCCGAATTTTGATATTTTTTCTATAAACTTGGTCAAACTTTAGAAAGTTTTACTTAAGAAAAACTAATATGTGGAGTTAAAAGGATAGGAGGGAGTACTACGAAGCACAATCATTCTGCAAAAGGAGGTATGTAACTCTTGCACACTGTAGACAAGGAGGCATGTGTTACAGCAAGATCTTGCACAAAGAGATCGAGGGCAGTATTTTGCACCAGATATATTAGGATGTCTACAGAGCCCCTGCCTCATGGGCAATGTTCTGGAGGTGGTTCAACATAGTAGGTGCAAGGTGGAGTGCGACATTTTGGCTCATGAAATCGAGCGAGACCGGAATATTAAAATTTTGTAACAAAATATATAAAAGTTCATTATTTTCGAAAACCAGCTCGATGGTTAAATACAGATATGATCTACATACCAATATAATTTTATTAAATAATATGTACAGTTTGGGTAAAAACACAAAGTTCTATCTCTTAAAAGGAAAAAAAACTCTATTTTTGGTCAACAAAGTAGGTGCAGGTAGATAACAAATGAAAATCAATTCCGATAAAAAATAGTATGTACATACAAGTACAAGACATGTACATGAACCCATATATTTTATTTTCCTTTTGATTTCTAAAAACAAAGTTATTAAGTACTTTAATGTCATGAGAACTTATGGACCTGGCAACTCGCAAGAGTGACTAACAAAGAGATATATGTTTCAGATCACCAATTGACATGAGGTTCTCTAGCTCAATTGTTTCCGGTCATAATATCGCGCTTGTTATAGAAAGAAAGAGTCTTCTTACTTCAATGCATGTGAAAAGTTTTCTATGTTGTGATCCTTTTGCCATAATATTTTTAACTTTTTTCTTCGAAACAGGGAACGAAGCCGCAGCCTATGCATCGAAACAATGCAAACAAATTTTTTTTTGAACCTAGGCAATGCCTTTGATTGATTAAGTCGAAAAGAGTTGAACAGTTTATATATAAGGAAAACCGTCTGAAAACCGTACAACACAACGCATCACGCCGGCCCCAAGGCCGCGCCCCAAACACGAGTCGACGACCATGCCGTCCTAATGACCAAAGCCAAAACCAACACCTCAACGCAACACGACGGAGGCACATCCGGAGCCGCGGCTCCGACATCCACACCAGCCCCAAGGCAGCGCCCCACACGAGCCGAAGACCAAGTCGCCCAAACAACCAAAGTCGACACTCGAACACCTCAATGCAGCTCAGCGGAGGCGAAACCCGGAGCCGCCGCTCTGACATCCACGTCGGCCCCAGGGCCACGCACCACCTAGAAGAAGACAATAAATCGCCGACACCCACCACCATTGCACTCTACTGGTCCCTCCGGCCGGTGGAACATCCAAGACAAGGCCACAAGAGGCAAGCGACGCAGGAGCGCCGCCCTCGCCTGATCCCACGAGGGATCGGGGTTTCCCCCGGAGAACCCGGGGCGAGCCGCGAGAGCACCACCACGACGACGCCTTCAAGAAGGATGCGGCACCACAGGGGCATCGCCGTCGTCGGTCCCAGCCGACAGCCCGGACAAGGCTTTCGCCTGGTGATGTCTCGCAAACCCCGCAACCGCCTCTCAAGGACCGGCCGGACCACCATCTCATTTCAGCACGCAGACCGCTATCCCCACGCGCCCGACGATCTAAGGCCACGAACGGAGCTAGGCGTCGGGGCCAAGATCCGCCTCCCGCGGAGCCTCCTCCTAGCTCGGCGAGATACGAAGATCACCATCTGGGGCCGCGGCCCCGGCATCCGGGTGCCACGTCAAGCCGAAGTCCGACATGGCAGAGCCGACGGACACGACATCGCGATGTCCACCGTCGAAGCCGGCGAACTGTGCAGTGAGGCCCAGCATGCAACGCACCGCCACGCCTAGGCTCCCCGCCGCTGCGACGTAAGCCGCTGTCCAGATCATCACCGCTGCTCTAGACCGAGTAGCCGTCACCGCGCCCGAATCGGAGACCACCACCACTGCAGCCCTCCACCACATCCACCAACCCGACACCACCACATAACTCGGTGAGAGCCAAGGTCCGTGGCAGCCCCGCCCACTGGCCGACCTCCCCAGCGCTGGAGGAGGAGGACGCCGCCGCCGTAGCCGGGACCGCCACCTCGGCGCACCGCGACCACCCCGCCAGCACCATCGCCGTCCGCAGCTCGCGAGAGCCCTGATCGGGCCCTCCGAAACCCACGGCCAAAAGACTAAGTATTGCACGTTTAAGGGCAAACTTTATTGATTACAAATATATTATGGTAACTAATTAAAAGAGTTGTGGCACGAAGGGCGTAAATTTTGCATGATGTTTTCGATGTATGTCAGCAAGAGGTTTCAATGGGTGCATTTGCTCACGGTCTTTGCTGACTATGTCCCATCGTACTACCAAAAGAGTTGTAGTTGAACGTTCATACCGTAGATTATGCATTAATTTTTTTGTACCGCCTATGTGTATTATGCTCTAATTAGTGGTATGATTGTCTTTTGATTAGTTGTGTTGCACTCATATATGATCAAAACACCTCAACCTAGGGAAAGACAGTACATATACATTAAAGACGTTGGATCTTGATGACCTGATTACCTGTTCCACACCCTCCTCTTGGATGTGCGAATTATTACCGCGCCTCGAATGGAGCTGCTGACCGCACTCTCAGAAGGACTTACTCCTAAGTTTTTGTACGTTTCGGGTTGGTTGAAACCAATCTCCTTAAAATCCATGACACTTGACAATCATGTCGGTCGTGTACCTTCAATGACCGTATGTTTAGATAGCCTATTTCCAACCAAACGCGAATGCTGCAGTGAGATAAATTCCGGATTTTCATAAACATAAAAAAATCAGGCTTAAAATTTTATCCAATTAATGTACAACTTAATTGGTAGTTTTAAATTTAAAACTCCTTCTGAATTTAGCTCTTATAAAATTGGCATGTAGTTTTGATCCGTCTGTAGTCGTATTAATTCCGGACTTGCACGAATAAAAGGGAAACAATTCCTGTTATAAAATAGATGCAGACGGGTTATTTGTACGTGCGCATCAATAAAATTCCCATGAGATTAATTGATTGTTGCCCTCCCTCTTCCGTTTATCATGGATTTCGTGATGCCTCGGTCGGACGTGCAGAGTGGGTACTTTCCTCGTCCATCTCAAACAGTAAAATTTTCATTAAAAATGGCAAAAATAGAGATTGCCCAGATAGTAGCTAGTCCATAATTTTCACTAATTATTTTATCTTTAATTACCAAACCGGTTGATGCATGTTCTGCTCCGGCCTTTGTCCCGTCCCAGCGACCCACATAGCCACGCTAGTAGCTAGTTGTTCTGGGTTTATTTTTTTTTGGAAAAAGCTAGTTGTTCTGTGAGTCCTTCTCCAACACGTATTGTATTAGGTCCTGCACGTCCCTTTTTTTTTTGCACGTAACACATCTATAATTTTTATCTCTCTTACTAGTTGGCATGTACGTGCAATCGCACGTCTTTGGATTATGTATAAGTAGGAAAGACCACCTCACACGGAAACCAAGGCGGTGAAGGCGTGCTACTTGGGCGGATTCTCGACACAAATTATATCTTGTTTGCATTAACATTTCAATAGACTCGAGTTTTCATCCGCCAAATTTTCACATCGGTTTACTACCGAAAGATATAACAACTATGTCGACTTCTTGTCAAGCTTTTCCTTTTCACTTTTAAAGAGGTACCTTATATTTTTCCCATACGCTATTTGCTACTGCATTTTCTTTTAAAATTTTCAATCAATTTTCAAGATGCAATTATGGTCTTAATTTTTCAGATTTTTCTGATTCTGTCAGGAAAGCATTTGGGCTGAATAGATAAATTTGACAGATTCAATCAACAAAGCATGCACAAAGGTACATTATCAGGATTGTGTTGGGAACAATAGAGCAAACCATTACGTCCGGGATACATCCACAAAATAGTTTCTAGCTATGTTTGTCAGATCTGAACATTGCAAATAAACTCGATCAGTGCCATGGAGTATATGCTTATAGAAATGTTAGGTCTAAATCAATTAAAAAACGACAGGGTAATTAGCTTATTGAGAAGGCTCGACGCAATATTATTGACACGTCTTCGCAAGCCATTTCTCATACGATACCTTTGGGATTTCAGAACTGTCCGGCCAGGATAAATGTGTTTACCCTGTGCTGAAACTCCATAATTAACATAAACTTTATTAATTTAGAACTCCATATATTTTACAGATATGAGGGTAAACTGTTCTCCCTGTGCTGAAACTCAACAGCACTGCTTGTACACAGAGTGTGTAAAAGAGAGGCACCTGAATAACACAACGCTAGTGCTAGCCTGATCCCTATGAGCTAATTTAGCCTGTAGGAGTATGGGACTATGGTTACATTTGCGCCATTGAAAACCTGTGAAGCCCTGATGTTTGCAGTTGTAGGTCTGATCAACCAAGATGTAGTAGCAGTGAATATGGATGCAGCTTTAACCGGCTGAACCAGATTGGTACTGTCGGCGAAGAAGTTGGGTTCAGTCTGAATCGGTGCAGTGTAAATTATGATACAGCATAACTGAGAAATGTTTGCAGTTTCCACAGCTTGAGTTCAGAACTTGGCCAGCCATGCCAAAACATTTGAGAGCTTAATTGCTGAAGAAGCTAATCTACACAGCAGTATAGTATAACTAATATCTATCAACACCTCCTGTAAGTCTGTAACATCACAAGCGATTATTCTTACTTCAACTTTCTGACAGGGTATCGATGCAAACCTTCTATGCTTGGTCACTTTGATAGCTTCACATCCTTCAAGAACTCACTGAACGCCGTGTGCGACGACCCGCTGTCCGCCGGCGCTTTCGCGGCCTTCTCCTTCGCCAATGTCATCCTCTCCCTGAGCTTCTCGTCTTCTTCTCCACCTCCTCAGCTTTCACCAGCTCCTCGTCGTACCCCTCCATCACTACCCAAGCCTTCATCTCGTCCACCACGAACACTTTGTTCAGCCTCTCGCTCCTCAGCGACGGTGATCTGCACGGATAGACGGTCGGCTAAGTAGCTCGATTGGTGAGATTAATTTGATCATGTAGAGGATGCGTACCTGTCGGCAAGATAGATGAGGAACTCGCCGTCGGAGCGGCCGGCGGCGAGATCGACGCGTCCTGTCCCGGAAGGAGACTGCCGGCCGTTGCGTGCTGTCGGCCGTTGCGCACCCGATGCCGCCGCCACCTCGCTGCCGGTGCCGGAGCCGGGGGCCGCCACCATCTTTTTCAGCTCGCGCTTGCTGACCACGGCTTTGACGCGCACCGTGCCGCCTACCTCATCCCGGGACAGGACGCGGCCGACTCTGCCGATCATCGCGCACTTGTTTTTCTAATGGAGGTGGGAGAAACGCTCGTCCTGCTCTGCCGATTACGGCTGCCCGAGCTGCCAATCAACGCACCTGCTCACCGTGCTCCGCAGAACCCCTCCTCTGGCTCGCCTTCAGCAGGCAGGACGTCCGTCTCGACGGTCATGCACGAATAGATGGTCACGAATAAGGTTGTGGGAGGACGGTGGTTCGGTCGGGAAGAGAAGAATAAAAAAATGAAACGGTATGGTGGCATTCTAATTGTAATTAACACGATATTGAAAAGGTGTGTTGAATTGTCAAACATTGGAGCGATCTGGAGCGTTGATCAGATATTGAACGGTTGTGATTTAATGTATCCCGAACATGTTTGCTCTTTTAATAGTATAGTTGAAATGTACGTGCAACGCACGTTTTCACTATTATTAACTGTATACTCGTATAACCCTACCCTGGTTCACCCTTTCCCATTATTTCTTCCAAAAAAGCACAAGATGCCAGCCGTACATAATGTTCTGAAATACACAAGATCTTAGCTGTAAAGAAAGACATAGATGTTGTTGATTCATTAATGAAAATGGTGTTTAATTGTTCCCTAAGTATCTTCTAGGAGTTCTTTACAATTAACAGTATATATAAAAATAAAGAGAACAAGAGAGCTGTACATAACCACATGCAACTTAGCAGTTCCTGGAGAATTCAAACCTGACGTACCAGATTAGGTAGTCTGTCACATTGCTCTTCTCCATCATTATCACAAGTATAGGGATTTCAGGTTGAATTTTAATGACAATCACATTGATTTCCTCCATCTGTCCTTCTGTAAGATGGCATTGCCTTGATAGGAAATAATCCTTAGAATCAGATTCCGATGGAATATATTTTGCTGTAAAAGAATTCAAGAGTAAGAGATCAACCTGTAGTAATTTTGTACGATCAGTAGAGAAGTTAAACTCCATCAACCAGCAGCTCAAAACAATCTTTCTCGGTTTAAACTACAAAACTACATTAATCAGCAATATATAGACTTGCACTGGCATGCAACAGAAGTCGCCGGTTGCTTTTCTTTTCACTTCTCTAGGCTATGAAATAGTGACATGATTAGTTGAATTAACTGACAAGATTCTTACTGAACCTAAGCCAATTAAATGTGTGTATGCTAGATTTTTCAGAAAATGTGATTACAAGCAGGACAACAGTTTATTCTGCATTTTTCTTTAATTAATTCCTATGCCATAAGTTGTACATGATGTTATCTTGACATCTTTTGCATAAAGTTAACTCTCTCCATATATCCTACTACTATGTGTTTGATAATGTTCCTCTTTTTCTCTATGATCCAACATTGTACTTAAACTTTACAATTTTCCATCAAATTAGCAATTCTTTTTGAAGATTTGCAAAATCTTTTGCAAAGAAAAATACTGGAAATCCCCATTCTATAATGCATGCGCTTATCAAAGAATGACCTGTCTTTGTCAGGGCGTCTAGGCGTTCACTCAACCTATTGCTCTGCACTGTAGGGGGCTCATTTAGGCCATACATCTTCAGTTTACTGAACTTAGCCACGCCAGCAAACTCTTCAGTTGAGTTTGCTTGTGCTATGCGCATGACAATAGACTTTTGAAGGGATTTTTATTCTTGCTAAGGCAACTGCACAGAAACATGAAAATAGATTGAACTACAATTTGAGGAAGTGTTGGCTTAGTTAAAACTGGAAATTTTAGGAAGTGTTTGCTTAGTTAAAACTGGAAAAGTTAAGGAAACATCAGCACACTCCACCAAAGAGATTTCCTCCTTTTCTGCTACATACCATCAAGTAATTCGAGCATCTTACCATCCCAAAAAAAAAATAAGAAAATAAATGATTCAACTGTCCTTGATGTAGATGATATAAGAAAAATATAACTGAAACGATTTCTGCTAACGGGGCGTATTGAAAAGGCAGTGCAACAGCGAACCAAGTCTGTCAGAACTTATGCTCGTAAATTCAGAGTGAAAAAATACTACTCAAAACTATGTCCAGAGTAGGATCTATGATATCTAGGAAGCCCATGACCCTGGAGGCATAATCCACGACTTCAATACACTGTTAGGATGGCTAATAATCAGTTGCAGTATCCTAGCAGCATGGGAGTAGAGATACAATGTATACCTGTCTCAAAACAATTGGGATGTAGATATCATATGGCAACGTAAACATCACAAAAACCAACAAAATCGGATCTTGCAGCACAGATGGATCTCAAACAAAGGAGATAGGGGAAAATGAAGCAACTCGAATTGGAAAAAGGAAACTGAAGAGCAAACTGGCATCCAGGGCGTCGCCTCGCTTCTGGCCACCGGCTTGTAGTTGCCGCTCCTCTTCCGTTGTCGCAGCTCATCCAGGCTCCAGCTACGGAGAATCCTCCGGGATCGAAGAACTCGACTCCAGCTCTGGGCAGGGGCTTTGCGGCGGCCGCCGAGTGCAGCGTAGCAGGATAGGAGTATGTGGCGACGGCGACGAGGACCGGCCTTGAAGCGGCTTCCGAGCAGAGCGCAGCAGGCAGGGATAGGCTCGCGCGACAAACTTGATGGGGGCGTCGTAGTGGCCAGGTTGGCGCAGTGACCAGTGTAGCGACGTTAGGCGATGAGAGCGGCGACCTGGCAGTGCATCCATAGCACATCAGCAGGGTAGCGGCGTGGTTTGGGGACGGGATCTGCGGCGTCGTGCGGTGGCGGACCTGGTGCGCCGAGAAGACCCGGCCTCCCGCCGCCGCCAACGCCTTGACGGATCCCTCGTCGCCGCCGCTGGGCTGTTTTTTATTTGGGCCGATCGTGGCGATAGTGGCCGATCAGGACCGATCATAGTGCTAGCATCGTTTGCGTTTATTTATTTTATCGGTGGCAAATAACGTAATTATCACGAAACGAAATAAAACGAACCGGTACGATGGCATTAGCAGTATTATGTGATTTGGTGGGAGGGTAAAACGGGCAAAAGTGGATTTGTATTGAGTTGTCAAACATTGGAGCGATCTGGACCGTTGGCCAAATATTGAAGGGCTCAGATTCAATGTATCAACACAAGTTTGCTCTTTTAATAGTATAGTAGACTTGCACGTGCAACACACGTCACACTAAATAAAAATGATGGCAACATGTAACTCACTACCCATATCTTTCCATTCATTCTCTTGCGCAAGCCCGTCCCTAATTCAACATTATATTTTTCATTGTGCAATTTTACTAAATTCAGGAGAGACCTCAAGATATATATGGTCAATTGTACCATTCATAGTTCTTCACATATTATTAAAAACACCTTACAGCAAATATGTGTATGACAGACAAACATGGCACCCTAAGGAAAATGGTTACACCAAATGATCAGCAACCACACTGAGTTCTCTTCTCACCTTGGAGATAAATGAGAAATAATGGTACAATTATCTATCATCTCGTTGAAATTTTCACTACAATAAATATCCATATTACAAAGTCTGTTCTTACCTGGGAGAAAATAAGAAACAACAAACGCAAATACAAATATACATGATCGCAGCGACAAATTCAATGATGAATCGAAATTCTTCCTAAATGTAAAGCAAAATTTGGAAAAGACTAAGCAAGGAAGGTATGCAATCACTTGTTGCATATCTTATTTTAGTTCATCAATATCCTCAGGAACAAGTCCGTTGTTCAGCTGGTCCTCTTGGTCATTCAAAATCGGGTTGCACAAATTCATATTTGCAAAATTTCCCTAGCAAGATTACACAAAATTTATCCATATGCTTCGTTTTATACAACAAAGATGCCATTATTGGCGATTTGTTGACCAAGGAGCTAGCTATCACACACATGGAAGGCTAGCTATCAGATCCATCCACACACACACGGCAAGCTAGCTAGGCATCAGATCAACATAGGCCAGCTCTAGTACTGTACCACAGAAAGCAGCGTCGCTGCCAGAGATAGGCACGGGAGGGCGGCGTCGGCTTTGATTGGATGCAGCGACACCCAGGGCCTTCAAGGACCGCGACTACACCGCCCAGGACCTGGCGGCGCTCGGGGCCTTCGACGGAATACCAAAGAGGATGCCGGCAGAAACGTCCCGGCGGCGCTCGGGGCCTTCAGCGCTCGGCGGAAACGTCCCGGCGTTCGGCAGTGGCCGCGTGGTGCAGGCGCCCGGCGTACGCGGGTTGCTGGACGCCGGCGTGCGTGTGCTCCAAGCGGAGGAGCTCGTCGGGAGCAGCCGCGGCGACCTGTTTGCGTGGGAGGAGGGGTTTGTTCTGGGAGAGGAGACAAACAAAATTGAACCGGTACAATGGCAAATTTGTTGTATTATGTGATTTGGTGGGAGGGCAAAACAGTCAACATTGGGCAATGTTGAGTTGTCAAACATTGGAGCGATCTGGATCGTCGATCGGATATTTGAACGGTCCAGGTTTAAAGTATCAGAACAACACAAGTTTGCTCTTTTAATAGTAGTATAGATATATTATACGTGGCCATGTAAGATGGTGTACGTTCCTAACAGGTTGTACGTGACAATATTTACGTAACACTAATATTTCATTAAATCCTAGCCAGATATTTTAGATCTAAGTATCAAAATTAATTTAGATGATGTGGATTAACGTGGTGTCTCGAAAAACTTCCTCATTTTGCTTTTAGTACATAATAGATTAAACATGTGCAGTAGCCCCAACAGCCAATAATTGTCCTAATGCCCAAGCCCAATTGCACATATATATTCTGGTATTTCTACCAGTCGGTAAGCTTACGGATTGTACCGAGTCACACACATATGCAAATCTAATTAATCGGGCATGGCTGGTAATTCACAAACAGAGTTCCAGAAGTAGTGATCCAAACAGTACCGTAGCAAACTTGGTGATTTCTACTAGTACTTTGTACATAGTTGAGACAATGTTGTAAGCTAGCTAGGTAGAAAGATAACTTAATTACAGTACCATAGTACTAGAAGAAGCAAGCTAGCGACTAATTAACGAGTACTTGCTAGGCAGGCTGCAGCTTCGCCCCATTGACGCCGTCGACGACGAACCGCCGGTTGTTGTGGTGGTAGGCTAGTACCGTGCTGCTATGGGCGGTAATTCTTGAACCCAAGCAGGTAGATCACGGGCTGCGCCATCAGCGTCACCACGAGCAGCATGCACAGCACCGCAATCATGGCCATCCTCCCGGCCAGTATGCGTGATTGCGGCGGAAAGGCCGTCATCACGGCAAGGATGAAGGCGTCGAGCAGGGCGAAGACGGCGGCCACCGCGTAGAATATGGCTGCGGCGACGAGCACAAGCCTCCTGCGCATGGCGTCGAAGCCGCTGCCTCTGGCAGCCTGGAGAACCGGCACCTTGTGACAGGCCGCGGCGATGCACACCGACAAGACCAGGTACGCGGCGGCGGCGGGAAGCAGCAGAGGCAGGTCGAACTCGCCAGGAACGTCGAGCAGCAGGAAGGCGTGCAAGAAGGCGATGTTGCTTGCGAGATTGACGACCGGCTTGAAGAAGAAGAAGCCGGACGCGGTACGCAGGCCCGCCAAGATGGGCGTGGCACGGCGGCGGAAGAGGGCGTCGGCGCGGTACAAGGTGCCAACGCAGACCACGAACGTGGTGCTGCAGATCTGGGTGATGAGGGCAAGGCCGAGGGTCTTGAAGAAGGCCGGTGACGAGAAGAGATGGGCGATGCCGCTGGGAACGCCGGAGCCGGAGCCAGGGCAGGGACGACGACGGAGCGGTGGAAGAGGGTCCCGCATTTGGCAAGGTAGAAGACTAGGAACACGGTGCTCATGTAGGCGCCGAGGCCGGGGAGGATGACATAGATCAGGCGCATGATCGTAAAGAAGGTGTGGAAACGCTGGCGCACCGGTTCCGGCTCCATTGGCAGAACAAACTAGGGAAGAAGACGGATCACTAGGGAAGAAAACTTGGTTTTGAAGGATGCAGCTACCTAGGAGCGAGCTCGGTGGCTTTTTCTTGCAAGCAGAGCGAGGAAGAGCCTCTCTTGCTCGTTTCGAAACTAAAGCTATAGCCGGGCTCCGTGTCCTGGAAGCATCACGAGAGGCGTACGCACCGTCCAGCATGGAATCATATGGCAAAAGGTGGTCAGGCAAAGCACAATGACGCGGAAACCCTCACGTATTCATCGTCGACGAGCATCGCCGGCCACTTACTAGCTACTACGTATTCGTGCTATAGCTTTCAAGCTTTGTGGGTCATGGCCCCATGCATGCAGAACTGCAGATGCATGCCACTCCATTGTCCATTCCGGCGCAAAGGGTTGTGCGTGTGTTACCTTTAAAAAAAAAGTGGATGGCGTGCAGCAAGTGTGAACAACGTCGAGACTCGAGAAAGAAATGGAGTGGTAGACGAAGATGGAAATTTTCAGTAGTGCGCGCGCATATGCTAGTTATATTGATCTCCGAGATAAGATGGATTAGCATGCATCCAACTACTGTATTAAGCATGGCATTGGCATATTCGATCCTAGCCTTGGTGATAAAATGTACAGACTCTACGACAACATTACATACCCACTTGTCCGTTGTTGGGCTAAACACCCATATCTGCTTGCTCCTACAGGTTACCGGAAAGATGATCACTGGTAGAAAACTGGCCTATGGTCCCGGTTCGGTTGGGCCATCCATCCCGGTTCCCGAACCGGGACCAGCCAATCGGGACGAATGCTGGTTCCGGTTCAGACACGAACCGGGACCAATGGGGCTCCACGTGGCCAGTTCTGGCTGGGCGTGGGGGGAGACTCATTGGCCCCAGTTCGTGTTACGAACCGGGACCAATGAGTTTTTTTTTTTTGTATTTAGGGTTTAGGGTCTCCCTCTCGCCGGTGCCCCTCTCGCCGGTGCCCCCTCTCCCTCTCGCCGGTGCCCCCTCTCCCTCTCGCCGGTGCCTCCGTCGTCTCCCCCTTCTTCGCATCGCCGACGTGCTCTCCATCGTTTCCGTACGCATATTATACGCTCTACTATATACACAGTACACGTTGATGCATATATAATTAATATTCGATCTCTTGCGAGAATACAACTATTTAATTACATGGAGATAGATCACATATGTAGTTCATCGTCCGCAGCATAATGTTCTCCCCTTTCATCGATGACCTCCCTAAGCAGAAATCCCGCCAATTCCTCTTGAATTGCTCGTATGCGCCGTTCTGGGTCGAGCTTCTCCCGCATTTTGCTCAAAGAAGTTGTTCTCCGCTCAGAGGTCAACTCGCGAATGAACTCGCAAACGTAGAATCCACATAAATTACTCCCCGGTGGCTGCTGCGGACTTTTCACCGATATATAAGTTAGCTCATTTTTGAATGGACCTTGTACATTCTGTTTGAATAGTGTCCAACACCTGCTTTGCCAAAAAAATGAACAAAGGAGTTATTAATTACTTGATATCAGGAAACGAACGAAAGAGGCCGATATAATGCGATAATGATTGAAATTACTTATTGAGCATTTCTTTCATTGAGGTCCACGTCGCTTGGTCCCAACTTAATGAGTCGTGGACTTCAACTATGGACTTGTCAACTTGAATGCTTAGCAGAATCCAGTGGAACCTGCGGACGTTTACATAAAGCAGACATGCATAACTCATCAATTACACTTAACATCGAGAAAGCCAAATAAAAATATGTACAAGACAGAAACACTCACTTGAAGTTGTAAGGAAATAGTATTTCCGTACAGAAGTTTTGCTTGATTAAAGAGGTGGTCAGGTCATGCTCCACGTCTCTGGGGTGATTGCGTAACGTATGTTCATTAACGATATATGGGTCAACGAACCCAACCTCATAATGTCTAGATTTGCATTCCATCATCTTCATTCTACATAATAGCGTACAAAAGGATATATATATAGTCAGGATAATATAATACAGGCAATGAACGAGCTGAGCTAGAGACTTAATTACGAAAATAAATCACTTACAGACAATAGCAACTGAGGATAGATTTGTCGAGGGCGCGCTGATTGAATAACTGAAACAGTTCAGTCATTTGAACCTGTATACTGTAAGGTTTGAAGAAATGCTCCACTCGAACGTCCACCGCAATCCACTCCTTCGCGTCCTTCTTTGATGTGTGCACCATGTACCAGTTGTGCAGATTTCGCATATGTGTTGATAGACGCGTGACTCCTCATTACTGACCATAGACTCCCCTGTGACATATTTCCGTGTATCTCTAACATTGGCTGTTCTTCATAGCCTAAAAGTTGACCAAGAGTCATACCCATGGCGGTAGCATTTTCCATGGCCTGCGATACAGTGATACCAAGTTCTCTAGCAGCAGCTATGGCTCTGGGGTCCAATAATTGCAGGTCCTTATCCATATCGGCTCTGAAGTCCTTGTCGATATCGGAACACACTATGAGCGGGGGGACCGATTGATTTTTCTGCTGTCCGAGCTGGGCAATTTGTTTCCCGCTTTTTGCACTTCTTTCCTTGTTCTGCTCAGACTGGGCACGTGCTAGCTTACTAAGTTCACGACCATAGTCAGATTGCAGATTCATCGATATTTGGGATGGCTGCGCAAGGAAGGACTTTTCCACTTTTTGGATTTTTCATCGTATACCGGCTTCTGCTCGGGCTTTTTTGGTGCAAAAAAAGCCTTATTGTAGGCAGCCACCTCCGCGGCGTTTTCCGCTACAGTCCTGTCATAAGGTCTAATGGGAAGATTCTTATGAGGTACTGTTGGGAGGGGCGACCTTTTACGTTTCGGTGATCGCTTACCCCTCATAGTACGAGCGGTGGGCGGAAACGGCTGACGCGGCGGCGGAGACGGCTGCGCTGGAGACTGGTGAGGCGGTGAAGAGGACTGTTGCGCTGGAGAATGCTGAGGCGGTGAAGAGGACTGTTGCGCTGGAGACTGGTGAGGAGTCGATGGCCTTGGCTGCCAGTTCGGAAGCACGATGAATTCCTTTGGCCATAGAATGGTCGCTTTCTTGGCTTCTCCAAGTTCAAGCACCTCCCCATCTTCACCTGCAGGGTGTTGCAGCTTCAGCTCCTCATAATCTTTCATCACTTCATCCACCGCGACAACAGCGTAGCCATTTGGAACCGGAGAGAAATGGTAAGTTGGATTAGGTCCAATTGGTACGACATAGCCGACCGCCACCTTCACGGTTAAGTTAAAAACTTTCACATGCATCTCACAAGGTGTGCTCTCCGTGATATCATCCACTGGGTAGCGACGAAGTGGAGCCACCGTCACTGCATCATCAGTACCATCCTGGAGCTCCGTGGAAGCCACGCTGCTTTTCCGATTCGATGGGCCGCCGGTACCATCGCATGCAGCTTCTACCATGTGCCGCTGAGATTGGCCGCTAGTACCTTGCTGGCTAAGCGGCAATTTGATCCTTCTGCCGCTTTAATTCTTCTTCTATATTACTTAGCCGGTCTGCAGCAGCGCGTGCTTCCATTGCCTCCCTTTCCTTTCTCCTCTGATGGCTTCTATCAGGAAATTTCTTCCTGTGCTCGGGAATCGCAATTGTCTTGGGCTTGGAGCCTGGTACGCCTCGTAACCGTCCGTCGTGTTCCTTATTCCCAAGGGCGCGTGTGAGCTCGTCATCCTCTCTATCGGGAATGAACCGTCCCTCTGCAACATCCTTTACTGCATTTCTAATCTTCGATGGGTAGTAGGGGATTATCTTTGTGTCTTCTGTTATATATGCACTTCCCTTCTGCGTCCAACGTGCCCCCATGCCCGTAAAACCAATTTCTTGCCCGTTCGATCCATGAGTGGCTCTGGAGTGATCCCTTTAGCCAGCAGGTCCGCCTCAAGTTTCTCCCACTTAGGCATGCTAAAAGCGTAGCCACCAGCCCCATAGTATGGTGGTAGATCTTTTTAGCAGCATTTGCCTTATTTTTTGCAGACTTTTCCTGAGCTTCCTCCGATTTCTTGTACGCCACAAATTCTTCCCAGTAGTCCTTTATCTTCTCATACCCTTTATCGAAGTCCGGAGTCTTATTTTTCTGGACAAACTCGATGTTCAATCTTTTCTTCCAGTTCTTGAATAGCTCGGCCATCTTCTTAAAAGCCCAGTCCCTGACTTTTTGCTCCATGTTTTTCCGGGCAATCTTTTCTGCCTCATTTGGATCCTCCTCATCTGGATCCACCTCTGGCGCCAGGGTGAAATTAAGCATGAGCTTTCTCCAAAGTCTTTCTTTGCCCTCCTCGCCGACATATCTTACTCCTCTCCTTTGGCCGATGCCATTCTCGAACGGTGATCGGGATGTAGTCCCTAACAAGAACTCCGCATTGCTTTACCATTTTATTTTTAACACCAGGGGGAGCAGTCGGTGTGCCGTCTTCAGCGACTTTTTCGATCCTGTACCTTTCTTGGTCGCCCAACTTTTTGGTTGGGCCTCGTTTTGTCCTTACAGATTTGCTCGATCCGGAGGGCTAAAAGAAGAAAGAGCGTTAATATATGTATATAGACAACAGAGGCTTAATTAATACAATCTTCGGCTTCATTAATATATGTATATGCACCTCGCCGGAGTTTGCAACATTTAATGTTCCACCGGAGCCTTCGGCTTCTCCCTCGTCGGCTTCTCCCTCGCCGACTTCTCCCCACCCCAGCCGTCGGGTTCTACCTCACCGGAGCCGTCTCTTCGGTTGAGAGACTCATCTCCCTCACCGGAGTTGTTCAGAAACTGCGAGGTGACATCTTCCCCGCGTATCATACTCTCGATGATGTCTTCCTGATGTTCGTCTCTGTCGTGTTCCATAGTTTCTGTAAATTAAGACTTGCAAGTTATAATCCAACAAAGCAAAGTATATCTGATAGTAGAAAAAAATAGATAAACATGGAAGGTAATGATTAAAGGAGTCCAACAAAAATTCAAATTATTTAGGTTCACACACACTCACAAACAAACAAGTATAATCATTCCAAGATAAACATAGGAAATGATCACACCTCTAACAAGTCACAACATGACAACAAGTTCAATTAAATCTACCAAAATTAGGGGAGCTAAGTGATCACAGTACTAAGCTAACAAAATTGGATTGGCATCATTTGGATTTATAGAGTATCAGAAACAAACAAGTTTAGGTTTTCAACCTTCTGTGACATTTTAAATATTACTCAATTTTTAATAATCTAAACATGGTGAAACTAGTTTAGTTGCACAGTGAATTTCATAAGCTTTCTATAGCATTTTCATTTGATTTATTTGGATATATTTTTCTCGAGTTATTGAATTTTAAAGTTAGGTACACCATTGTTGGTTCTAATCTAAAGGGCCAGGATTTAGCAAAGAGGCCAGCGTGCATCCGACCGTCGATCTAAAGATCAACGGCCCGGGTTCTTCTTCTTCCTCCGACGTGGAGACGCACAGGGAAACAGAGAGGGGGGCCTGGGGCGGCTGGGTTTCTCACCGTGGGGAGACAAGGAGGCGACGGCGAGCGTGCAGGGCGGTGGAGGAGGTCGATGGCGTCCCGGGGATGGTGTGGATGGGGTCGGGGACGGCCTGGTTCGCTGGGGCGGAGAGCTTGTCACGGACGGCGCACCACTGGCTCGTCGGCGAACTCCTGGAGAACCTGGGGCGTCGAGTGTGGAGGTCGGCGTGCGGGCGTAGAGGGCGCGGCCAGGCGTCGAGGGCGTGGCCGGCGTAGAGGGCGCGGCCGGGCGTCGAGGGCCGGCGAGCGTGGAGGCGGCGTGCGGGCGCTCTCTCCTTCTTCTCTCTGCTGCAAGGGCGGCCGGCGTGCCTGACCGGAGAATGGAGGGCGCGGCGAGGTCTACGGCGGCGGCGGGGCGCGTCGTGGAGCCGCGCGGGCGGAGAGGCAGCCTGACGGCGTCAAATCAAAGCTCCGGCGTCGCGCGTGCAAGAGAGAGTTCGTGAAATTGGAGAGATTGGGGAACGAAGGGGCAACCGTACATAAAGCAGAGACCTTTGGTCCCGGTTCGTGGCTGGAACCGGGATCCAAGCCTCTTTGGTCCCGGTTCCAGCCACGAACCGGGACCAAAGGTAGTGGGCCACGTGCAGCGCTCACCGAGCACTCTTTGGTCCCGGTTTGTCTGTTGAACCGGGACCAAAGAGTGAATTTTCAAACGTTTTTCAAAGTTTTCACGGTTCCCGCCTTTTTTTTATTTGGCTGTTTTGCTTCTATACCTAAATTTCATAGAATGGTTTTTAAATGCTAAATAATTTTGAATTTGAAAAAACTGACAACATGAAAAGTGCTTGAATAAATATTGCCAAATTTCAAACTATTAACCATTTTGCCAAATTTCAATTAAAAATGCATTAACTAAATTTGTTTTGCATACTTTTGATTTAATTGTCTTTTTCTTATTTCTTTTTATCTATTGATTTAATTGTCTAAAAATTTGTAATAATTATCTGTTTATTTCAAAAACCTTTTTAATTTTTAATTATCTGTTACATGTCCACTCTTTTTTGTATAAATCTAGGCAACATGTGTAACACCTAAAACATCTTATATTATGGAACGGAGAGGAGTACATCCTTAATACAACATCCCCACACAGTTACATAAAAGAACAACAACAACAAGACCGGAGGGGGGACTCCACCCCGGCTTTGTCATTTAGATAGAAGTGAGGACTCGAACCCGGGACCTGGCCCTTATGCGCATATGCACGGCTACCACTAGTCCACGGAAGAGTTCCACACAGTTACATAAAAGGTTTAATACATTATTACACATCACTAACAGTTTTCATAACACAGTTACATTTCTACATAAACGGACTTGCTGGCTCGGAGGCCGTAGGATTAGGGGGAACGGCGGGAGGAGCCAGCCCCGTTCGCGGCCGTCCGGTTCTCGCGCGCACGTTTGCGGCGGAGGGCAAGATCCATGGATCTTGAGTCTTTCAGCGCCCATTCCAGCTCGGAAGCCTCCTTCGCCTTGAGCTGGTAGGCAGTCTTGGCTCGCTGGACACGGTCGTCGCGGACAGGCTGCAAGGAGGCTTCAATGGCCTGCTGCATCTGCGGCCCGCCACCCTCTTCCCCATGGTCGCTCCAGTCGAAGTCGTCGTCGTCGTCCTCCTCCTCGTCGGGAGGTGCGGCGGCGGCTGGTGGAGGTGCACGGTCGTGGGCATACGGCGGGATAGGCTCCCGCGGTAGCGCCCAAGCGCGCTCTGCCGAGCACGCTCGACCTCGTCCAGAAGGCGCTGCGTCGGGCGTGGCGGATCCATCTCGTGGAGACGATGCGTTCGTGACTAGGAATGGTGGATTAGGGTTTACCCCATCGGCGACAATATATAAAGACCTCCAGGGCAGCGCTGGGGGAGGACACGTGCCCAGGGAAGCGCTGGGGGAGGACACGTGTCGTGACCGCAAAGCCCGCCTTTAGTACCAACCGGGACTAAAGAAGCACACAGATCGTGTGTTTCTTTCAAGCGCTTGTGAGCCGTTGGATCAGGGGTGTGTTTCTTTTGAGGGCTGGGGTGTGTTTTATATCTATTGATTTAATTGTCTAAACATTTGTAGTAATCATCTCTTTATTTTAAAAACAGATAAAAATGTTTGGTGTTTCTTTTGAGGGTTGGTAATATTTTTAAGATGAATGTTTGGTGTTGTAAAATGCAGAAGAAACCAGATAAAAATTATTAATTCATTTATCTTTTGCATAACTAACTCAAAACCAGATTACTTATTCAGATGCTAAAGATCATTAGTTGGAAATGCAGAGATAAAGAATACATTTTACACGATCGTCGTCGTAGATAGACAAACATTTTACACGATCGTCGTCGTACATAGACGAACCATTTGTCCTAACCAACGATGTGGCTCAGGTTAGTCATACTCCTGCCTAGGCCTATAATACTCGTCCTGGTAGTCGTCGTAGTCGCCGCCGTCGTCGTCGCTGTCGTCGGGCGGCGCTCGTCTGGACTGGAAGCCAGGGTAGCGCAGGCGGGGGTTATCGCCGGCCGTGATGTAGTTCATGACGCTCTGCAGAGTCCGGCCGCTCCACCACAGCCGACGGCCGGCCTCGTTGAAGTTCGAAGGAAGCGGGCCGTCCTCCTCGTACCTGGCGAGCGCCCTCTCACGCCGATTGATGAAGAAGGCGTCCCAAGTCGGGCGGTAGTCGGGATGCCAGCGGGGATCCATCCGCTGCGCCGGAGTGAGCTCGAGGTAGTAGTGGTTCGTGATGGCCGCCCGACGCGCCAAACCTTGAGGGACAGGAGGGACCGGCATGCCTCCGGTGCTCAGCCTCCAGCCGGCGGGGACGTCGTAGCCGGGCGGGCAGGGGTAGTTCGAGGCGCAAAGCGCCTCCGCCTCCGAGTAGGTTAGAGTGGGTACGGTGGAAGCCATGGGAGAGTGATGAGGTTGAAGATATGAGTTTATATGTGCTATGCCAATGGAGGCCATGCATGACTACATATATATAGTGAGAATCCCACCAATAAGAAGAAGCACACGGATCGTGTGTTTCTTTCGAGCGCTTGTGAGCCGTTGGATCAGGGGTGTGTTTCTTTTGAGGGATTGTGAGCTGTTGGATCAGCAGTATCACGACCACTTCATGAGCCACATGACCCGGTTGTGTTACCAACCGGGACTAAGAAGCACACGGATCGTGTGTTTCTTTCAAGCGCTTGTGAGACGTTGGATCAGGGGTGTGTTTCTTTTGAGGGATTGTGAGCTGTTGGATCAGCAGTATCACGACCACTTCGTGAACCACATGACCCGGTTGGTGTTACCAACCGGGACTAAAGAAGCACACGTACCCTATATATAGCCCCCCTCCTCAGACAGGTTACTCACTCACACAAAACATTCCAGCATCACTCGGAGAGGCATCTTTGGGCAACCAGCGGCAAGACGTCTCTGATGACCTGCGACCGTTCCAAACGGTTGCATCATCAGAGATGTCTTGCCGGACGGTTGTAGAGCATCAAAGACGTCTTACCGCTGCTTGGATCGGGTTCCCTAGCTACGTCCTACGGTGCATTTGATATGCGGGCACTCACGAGCCACCGTCGGGCTGTATGCAGGGGGAACCGTGTGTTTTGTTCCAACTTTTTCGAGCGCGTGTAAGACGTTGGAGTTTTCTTCTGAAGGCTGTACCTAACGAAGCTGAGGTTTGAGAGGTTCCCACGGGAGGTGTGGGAGCCGACAACCACCTACCACATTTCGTGTATTATGGTTTTCACCACATAAAGGTTTAATACATTACTACACATCACATAAAGGTTTAATACATTACATTGATTTACATAAATGCCATGAACCCTTCTTCGCGTATGTCCCTGGCCTATGATCGCTTCGGCCGTAACCATGGAGCATCTTCATTATTTAACGGGATGCTTGGGTCAGTTTTCACTGTGAAGGGCGGAATTTCATCAAACTTATCATAATCTGCTGACATGTCTGTCTTGTCCTCGACTCCCACGATGTTTCTTTTCCCTGAAAGAACTATGTGACGCTTTGGCTCATCGTCTGATGTATTCGTTTGCTTATTTTTTCTTTTTTTCGGTCTGGAGGACATGTCCTTCACATAGAAAACCTGAGCCACATCATTGGCTAGGACGAATGGTTCGTTCCTGTAACAACCAAGATTCTTGAGATCCACTGTTGTCATTCCGTACAGCTGGTCTACCTTTATCCCTTCTCCCTTCATGTTGACCCAACTGCACCGAAACAAAGGGACCTTAAAAGTAGGTCCATAGTCAAGTTCCCATATCTCCTCTATGTAACCATAGTATGTGTCCTTTTGCCCATTCTCGTCTGTTGCATCAAGCGGACACCACTGTTTTGGTTGGTGCTCTTTTTATCTTGGGCGATCGTGTAAAATGTATTCCCATTTATCTCGTACCCTTGGAAATTCAATACAGTCGAAGATGGTGACGCGGCCAACAAGTAGAGCTGATCTCCGACAGTGGTGTCATTCATGAGCTGTAATCGCAACCAACTGCCGAAAGTCTCCATGTGTTTTTCTTTAATCCAGGAGTCATCCTCCCCGGGTTCTTGGAGCGTACATAATTCATGTGTTCCTCGATATACGGAGCCACGAAGGTGGAACTTTGTAGAACTGTGTAGTGTGCTTGAGTTAAAGAATGCCCGTCCCTACATATCAGTGCTTTCTTTCCTAGCGTGCCTTTTCCACTCAGTCTCCCCTCATGCCGCGATTCAGGAACACCAATCGGCTTAAGGTCAGGAATAAAGTCAACACAGAACTCAATGACCTCCTCTGTTCCATAGCCCTTTGAGATGCTTCCTTCTGGCCTAGCACGGTTATGAACATATTTCTTCAAGACTCCCATGAACCTCTCGAAGGGGAACATATTGTGTAGAAATACAGGACCGAGAATGGCAATCTCGTCGACTAGGTGAACCAGGAGATGCGTCATAATATTGAAGAATGATGGGGGGAACACCAACTCGAAGCTGACAAGACATTGGACCACAGCCTTCTGTAAACTTGGTAGAGTTACTGGATCGATGACCTTCTGAGATATTGCATTGAGGAATGCACATAGCTTCACAATGGGTACTCGAACATTTTCGGTAGAAGCCCCCTCAATGCAACCGGAAGCAACTGCGTCATAATCACGTGGCAATCATGAGACTTCAGGTTCTGGAATTTTTTCTCTGCCATATTTATTATTCCCTTTATATTTGACGAGAAGCCAGCCGGGACCTTGATACTGCTCAGGCATTCAAAAAAGATTTCCTTCTCTGCTTTGGTAAGAGCGTAGCTGCTTAAGTATTGACGCCCTTTATCCGTCTGCTTGTTGTATGGGTCTTTCATACGTTGCTGGTCCTCCCGTGCTTCTGGTGTATCTTTTGTCTTCCCATACACGCCCAGGAAGCCTAGCAGGTTCACGCAAAGATTCTTCGTCACGTGCATCACGTCGATTGAAGACCGGACCTCTAGGACTTTCCAATAGGGTAGCTCCCAAAATATAGATTTCTTCTTCCATATGGGTACGTGGTTGTCAGCGTCATTCGGAACAGATAGACTGCCAGGACCCTTTCCAAAGATTACTTCTAAATCCTTGACCATGTCATATATAACATCACCATCAGGGAGGTTAGGCTTCTTCCGGCGATCTGCCTCACCGTTGAAATGCTTGCCTTTCTTTCTTACGGCATGACTGTTCGGAAGAAATCGACGATGCCCCAGGTACACGTTCTTGTTTCCCAAATGTATACTTTCAGTCTTATCTAAACAGTGCGTGCATGCATTGTATCCCTTGTTTGACTGTCCTGAAATGTTACTAAGAGCAGGCCAATCATTGATGGTTACGAACAACAACGCTCGTAGGTCAAATTCCTGTTGTTTGTGCTCATCCCACACACGTACACCTGGTTCGGACCACAACTGCAAAAGTTCATCAACTAATGGCCTTAGGTACACATCAATGTCGTTGCCGGGTTGCTTCGGGCCTTGGATGAGCACTGGCATCATAATGAACTTTCGCTTCATGCACAACCAAGGAGGAAGGTTGTAGATACATAGAGTCACGGGCCAAGTGCTATGACTGGAGCTCTGCTCCCCAAAAGGATTAAAGCCATCTGTACTTAGACCAAATCTTAAGTTCCTTGCGTCATCTGAAAATGTCGGGAACTCTCTGTCGATTTTTCTCCACTGGGACCCATCGGCGGGGTGTCTCAACTTCCCGTCTTTCTTACGCTCTTCTTTGTGCCATCGCAACAACCTGGCATGCTCTTTGTTTCTGAACAGACGTTTCAACCGTGGTATTATAGGAGCATACCACATCACCTTAGCAGGAACCCTCTTCCGGGGGGGCTCGTCATCGCACTCAACATCACCAGGGTCATCTTGTCTGATCTTGTACCGCAGTGCATTGCATACCGGGCATTTATCCATATTCTCGTACTCCTCACCGCGGTACAGGATGCAGTCATTAATGCATGCATGTATCTTCTGCACATCTAATCCTAGAGGGCAGATAGCCTTCTTTGCTTCGTATGTAGTCTCGGGCAATTCGTTATCCTTTGGAAGCTTCGGCTTCATTATTTTCAGTAACTTCTCAAATCCCTTGTCAGAACAACCAGTCTCTGCCTTCCATTTCAGCAGTTCCAGTGTGGTACCGAGCTTTGTGCTGCCATCTTCGCAATTTGGGTACACAACTTTTTGTGATCCTCTAGCATGGCCTCCAACTTTAGCTTCTCCTTTTCTGTATCGCATTCTCGCTTTGCATCAGAAATGACCCCACCAAGACCATCAGCGGGCTCATCTGATGCCCGATGTTCACCTCCTTCTTCTTCAACGTCTTCCATTACAGTATCACCGCATTCCTCAGGGAACATAGGATAGTTGTCATCATCCTCCTCTTCTTCATTGTCTTCCATCCTAACCCCTCTTTCTCCGTGCTTGGTCCAACAATTATAGCTGGGCATGAAACCTCTCCGAATCACGTGGTCTTGAATGGTTCTCGGGTCAGAGTACTCCCTGACGTTCCGACACTTGTCACATGGACAAGGCATAAAATTATCCACTTTGTTTGCCTCAGCCACTTCGAGAAATTTATGCAGGCCTGCAATAAACTCGGAACTGCGTCGTTCGCCGTACATCCATCGCATCCGTGCATCCATCTGCATCATATAATTAAGTTTATCAAATACCATTACAATAACATCTTGAATAGTGAAATGACCACCGTACATCGACACGTGCAATATTTTTGTATCAATTACAGATGAAAAGGATAAAGTTGCTAACCTCGGCCGAGATATCATCTTGTGTGAACTTAAGTGTGGTCGGGCATTTCATCGAACACATCTTGTGCGTGGCATAGGAAAAAAAAACTAGCACCCACTTCCCACCAATCCAACCAGGAAAAAAAAAGAGGAGAGAAGAGAGGGGGTGGGTTATTTATAGGCAGGGAGGGGTATTGGTCCCGGTCCGTGCCACGAACCGGGACCAAAGCTTCGCGGCACGCCACGTGTCCTGCACCGTCCCCAACCGAACCGGGACCAATGCCAGGCATTGGTCCAGGTTTTTCTATGAACCGGGATTAATGGCTGGTTCGGCTCTGGACGAAAGGTGGTTTTTCTACTAGTGGATGTTCATTAGAGTCTCATCCAAAAGATTCGATCATAGTTTGAAAAAAAAGAAATATTCGATCAGTAGCTTTGCTTACAAAGAGAGACGCGTCGAGAGGTGTGTACATCACACATTTCCATTCCTGTGAACTCTATGGACGCTCCCATGTGAACTCTGCCTTGTAATCCACGCGCCGTTCCATTCCGGTGCAAACCTGCACGAGAGGCACAGAGTAGGTGCACGCGCTTGGTTGATTATTACAGCTAGCAAATCTTTAGATGGCGTGCTGCTGCTAAGCAAGCAAATCGTTAAATGCTAGCCGTAAACTGGTCCACTCCACAAAAAGAAGAACATACTCGTTAGTAACAACACAAATGCAGTCTGCTTGCTATGTGTACAATTGTGCGGCGGCTTTGTGTACAAGCTCGGTTGATTTTTCCGTCTATTTTCTTTTCCAAGATATATATACAGTATATTTTATGTTTTTATATAAAGCTGTTTGCTATGTTGTGTTAATATACTTGACAAAAGAACCGGCTGCTTTTCTCCATAGCATTTTATTTTACTTTAAGACTCATTGATAGGTGGTTGATATTTGTCTAGGGCTTGACACAACTATTCATGTATTTATTAGGCTATACTATAAGATAACGTGAATTATATAGACTCAAATGAATTCTATAAAAACTGTATGTCAGAAAAACAAGGCATGAGAAGTAATGTTTGACCACGCTCCTCCCGACCCCGCGGGGGCGATACAGGCGACGGCCACTCCGGCCGCTGCCAGAGCCACCATAGCCTCTCCCAGCTACGCATCGCGCCCACCCACCTTCTCCCCGTCGCCCTACCCGTTCGCTTGGGGGGATTGCGTGGACATGGCGGACTCGGTGGTCTTGGAGGTGCCCGTTTCCCTGCCGGATCTGGAGGAGGGTGAGCTGGCACCGGCGAGGATGGCGCCATCTCCGGCCGAGGAGGGCGAGCTGACGCTTGCCCTGTTGGCCTTCGAGTCCTTCGATGCCATGGATGGGCATGGGGCTGATGCGGCTGGCCCAGACCCCCTTCCACCGCTGGGTTCGTCGCCACTTTTTCAGCCTGCTTCCGCGCCGCCATCTTTGCGGGGTTGGACTTCCCGGGCGTGAGGTTGCCCCCTCCACCGCGTGGGCCGCCGCCGGTGGGTCAGCCGGCGGCGAATCCGTTCCCGCATCGGTTAGGTGGGTGGGGACCTGCTCGCCCCGGCGGGGATGGGCTCTGGGCAGCGCCGCTCCTCCCCTCGCCCTGTCCCCTCGGCGCGGGCTCGACAGGACGACTCCTTCAGGCCAATCCAAGATGCTGAGGGTTGGCGCGATGTGCCTCCGGCGCATTGGTGGCGTCGGGGCGGCGGCCGCACCGCCCATGCTCCTGCTGCTCGGCTCACGACTTCGGTGGAGGCCGGCCTGGCACCTGATGCGCCACGGCGGCATGGCGGCCGGTCGCCCGCCCGTCCTCCGCTTTGGTGGCGACCGGATGCGGGTAGAGCTCATGGCAGCCGGCCCGCGGCGCGGGTTGGAGCCAGCGGGCAGGAAGAGCTCTCCTCCTTGTGAAGATGCGGGGACGCTGCTTCCGCTGCTTGAGCCACCGCCACTTCGCCATTGTCTGTCGGGAGCCAAAGGTGTGCTGGAAGTGCCACAAGCCAGGCCACCTCGCTAGAGTTTGCACAGAACCTCCGGCTTCTCCTCCACCTACCAAGCCATCGCGTAGGAGTGCCTCGTCGCCCGTCTCTCCTCTCCGCTCCTTTCGCGACGTTCTCTTCACGCCGGTGATGGCGTGTAGTTCACACGTTCGTTGGGAGACCCCAAGAGGAAGGTATGATGTAGTGCAGCAGCAGTTTTCCCTTCAAATATGACCAAGATTTATCGAACCAGGAGGACATGGAGGTTCTTCAGAAGGTTGTTGATGGGCGCCGTTACTCGATCACCAACGTGGAACCTGCACACAACACAACCAAACTACTTTGCCCCAACGAAACATAGAGGTTGTCAATCTCTCTGACCTGCTGAAAACAAAGTATTAAATGCACAGTGTGGAAAACAGTAGTGATTGTAGAAAGTAACAAGGAACAGATGATTCCAGTAGGTGGTTTTATCAGTATGAGGTAAAATGGACTGGGGTCCACAGTTCACTAGTGGTGTCTCTCTATAAAAATAACTAACATGCTGGGTGAACAAATTACAGCTGGGCAATTGACAAATAGAGAGTGCATGACAATGTAATATATGACAAGATGTTCATTATGAGATTTAATTGGGCATTAACAAAGTACATAGACTTGCTATCCAACTCATCTATGCCTAAATAATACACCTTCAGGTCAGCATCCGCATCACTTCCAGTATTAAGTTGCAAACAACAGATTATTGCATGAAGTAAAGTGTGTAATGTAAACAATGCAAATGACATAGACAATGCATCATTGTTTATCCCTAGTGGCAACAGCACATCCACAACCTTAGTCATTTCTGTCAACTCGAGCCCAGATTTCTGGAGGCATGAACCCACTATCTAGCATAAATTCCCTCTTGGAGTTACAAGCATCTACTTGGCCAAAGCATCTACTAGCAACGGAGAGCATGCAAGATCATAAACAACATAAACATATAGATTGATAAACAACTTGCTCATAGTATCAATATTCATCGGATCCCAGCAAACACAACATGTAGCATTACAATAAGATGATCTTGATCATGTTAGCAGCTCACAAGATCTAAACATGGAGGTACAAGGTGGAGAGACAACCATCTAGCTACTGCTATGGACCCGTAGTCCAAGGATGAACTACTCACGCATCACTCCGGAGGCAGGCATGGCGATGTAGAGCCCTCCGGTGATGATCTCCCCTCCGGCAGGGTGCCGGGAAGAGCTTCAGAACCCTCCCGATCTAGGGTTGGCGACGACGGCGGCGGCGGAACTTTTCGTGGAATATGATCGGTTTTTTAGGGTACGCTGAACATCGGGAATATATAGGCGAAAGGGCGGCGTTGGAAGGTTCGCGAGGCGGCCTCGCCAGGGCCCGGTGCGGGCACCCTTGGCCACGCCTAGGGTGGCGAGGCGGCCTCGTGGCTCGTCTCCGTCTCCCCTTTGGACTTGTGATCGTGTCGGTGAAAATATGAGCGTCCCTTTTTGTTTCGTCCAATTCCGAGAATATTTTGCGACTAGCTTTTCTGAAAGAGAAAAACAGCAGAAAACAGGAACTGGCACTTCGGCATCTTGTTAATAGGTTAGTCCAGAAAATGCATAAAAAT
This sequence comes from Poa pratensis, assembly GCA_947311845.1. Classification (NCBI taxonomy): domain Eukaryota; kingdom Viridiplantae; phylum Streptophyta; class Magnoliopsida; order Poales; family Poaceae; genus Poa; species Poa pratensis. Next base: position 24,226,774 of record CAMZMU010000039.1, read on the forward strand.
GCTATGAAGTGTAAACAAAACATGTAGCAATTGATATAATAACAGCATGGAACATCAAAAATTATAGATACGTTTGAGACGTATCAAGCATCCCCAAGCTTAGTTCCTGCTCGTCCTCGAGTAGGTAAACGATAAAAACAACATAATTTTTGAAGTGACATGCTACCAACATAATCTTGATCAAATAGTAATGTAATGCACATGAACTGAATGAAGTGATCCAAGTCAATGGTCTATAGTTTGCTAACAAGTAAACAAAGAGTAAACAAAATGAATCATACAAGTGCAAACTTTCATGAATAATACTTGGAGACAATGGAGCTATAAGAGTTTGTATAAGAGTTAGCTCACAAAGCAATAAATTCTAAATGAAAGTGTTTGACTTAACACAAAGGAAGATTTAGTTTCAGCACTGGCTTCAACTTCAACATATTTATCTCATGGATATTGTCAAGGCAAAGAATATAATAAGTCAAACACATAATTCATATAAAAACTGTTGTACCAAAGTTGACACTAGTGTTTGCTTGTGGAGACAGAAAGAAATAGGAAAACTGACTCAACAATAAAGTAAAAGAAAGCCCTTCGCAGAGGGAAGCAGGGATTAAATCATGTGCTAGAGCTTTTTAAGTTTTTGAAAGCATATAGAGAGTATAAAAATATATTTTGAGAGGTGTATGCTAATTGTCAACGAATCAGTAATAGACAATACAGTACAACCCAAGTTAATCAGACTTTACAAGAGCGGCTCCCATGAAGGACGTTATTTCTACCAGCGGGTAGATCATCCCTCGTTCTCTTTTGTTTACACACTTATGAACATTGCTTGACTGATTTCTCAGGGGCAAAAAGATGTGAAGAGAATTATTGGTTAAAGTTGTAATTAATTGGGACTGGGCACCCCGTTGCCAGCTTTTTGCAAAATTATTGGATAAGCGGATGTATATGCCACTAGTCCAGGTGTGTAAAGTCTGATCAACAAGTGAAATAAAGTAAAACTACACCTCCTCATGAGCTAGTAAACAGTGACACAAAAAGGAGTTGTACAGTTTTGAATAGTTTAAAGGTAGCACATGAAAAATTTACTTGGAGTGGCAGGAAAATACCACATGGACACAGATGGCATGGATTTTGGCTCAAGGGTTTTGGATGCACAAGCAGCATTCCCGCTTAGTACAGAGTTTAGGCTAGCAAGGTTATTTAAGCAAACACAAACTGTCAACCGGTACAGCAAGAACTTATATAAAAAACATGGCTGAAAAATTATAAGACTCCACATTGTCTTCCTTGTTAACCAAAACCTTTCACTAGAAAATATCTAGACTTTTAGAACTACCAATGATACAAGATCAAATATCAACAAGCTTTACAGTAGTTCTTCACTAATAGCCATTACTTACACGATGCACAAGTTTAAACATTTACTTACTTGGTAACTCAAAACAATTGACAAGTATCAAATTACTCAAGACAGTGATCTACAAGACTTATGTAAGCATTTTATACCACTACCACATGCATAGCATTTTCTGTTCCAACCAAACACCAATCAACTTATTTAAACAACTCTCCAAACAAATATAAGTGAAGCAAGAGAGTACTTTCTTCAAAAGAAACTAATAGCTCTGACAAGAGATACATGAAAACAAAGAGCTAGAAGTTTTAGCAGTAGCTAGACAAGAATACTCAACAAGTATAAGTGAAGCACAAGAGTATTCTAATGAAAAAGCGGAGCGTGTCTCTCTCCCAAACAAGAGTGCTAGGATCCAACAAGTATAGAGCAGCAAACAAAACAAAAACAAACTGAAAACAAAAGCACACTGACGCTCCAAGAAAAGTACATATAATGTAAAGAATAAAAATATAGTCTCACTAGAGATGACCTGATAGTTTGTTGATGAAGAAGGGGATGCCCCAAGCTTAGATGCTTGAGTCTTCTTGAAATATGCTGGGGAGATCCATGGGAGCCTCCCCAAGCTTAAGCTCTTCACTCTTCTTGATCTTGTAATATCATCCTCCTCTCTTAACACTTGAAAACTTCCTTCACATCAAAACTCAACATTTTTCTCATTAGCAGGTTAGTGCATCAAAACAAATAATCTCACATAGTTCTGTAGGGACACAATTCATAAGCAATATTTTCAAACATTAGCTACTGATACTAGGCTTAAGTGAAGCTCTTCACCATAAAAAAACTCACTCAACACTTGTAAAAGAGAGAATGCAAAACAAAGACAGAATCTGTCAAAACCAGAACAGTCCGTAAAGATGATTTTTTTCGGGACACTTACGTCGCGTAAATCGAAAAACTCTAGTCGTACGAAAGTTGCGTACACATCTCAGGAACACGCAAAAAAATTTCAGATCAATACGATTTTTTCTAATTTCTACCGAATTAAACGGTGACGTCCAGAAATCTGTTCCTGTGCAGTAATCCAAAAATAAGTACCATCTTGTCATAAGAGACTTTTCTTGGCACAACAAAAAGCAAATAAAAGATACAAAGGAGTTGCTACAGAAGTAAAAAGCTCCTTGACTCAAAAAACAAAAATAACAGAAAGTAAAAACAATGGGTTGCCTCCCATAAGCGCTTCTCTTTAATGCCTTTTAGCTAGGCATGAAACATGCATCAAGTATTGTCAAGACCAAAACATCAACACATAATTTGTCCTAACAATAGTATCAAAAGGGTGTTTCATCCTCTTCTAGGGAAGTGTTCCATACCTTTCTGAGTGGGAATTGAAATTTTATATTCCCCTCTTTCATATCAATAACAGCACCAACAGTTCTAAGAAAAGGTCTTCCCAAACAATAGGACAAGAAGGATTGCATTCAATATCCAAAACCACAAAATCAACAGGACAAGGTTATTGTTAACCATAATAAAAACATTATCAACTCTCCCCAAAGGTTTCTTCATAGAAGAATCAGCAAAGTGAACATCCAAATAACATTTTTCCAAAGGTGCAAGATCAAGGATATCATAAAGCTTTTTAGGCATAACAGAAATACTAGCACCAAGATCACACAAAGCATTGCAATCAAAATCATTCACTTTCATTTTAATGATGGGCTCCCAACCATCATCTAACTTCCTAGGGATAGAAGCTTCACGTTTTAATTTCTCTTCCCTAGCATGCATGAGAGCATTGATGATATGTTTAGTAAAAGCCATATTTATTTCACTAGCCTTAGGACTCTTAGCTAGCTTTTGCAAGAACATAATGACTTCAGTTATGTTACAACCATCAAAATCAAAATCATTATCATCAAAGGTAATGGAACCATTATCCCTACACTCTAAAAATTTCAGCACTTTTATCAGGAACAATGTTAGTGCTATCAGGCAGTTTAAAGCTTTTTGCAGCAGAAGTGGAGACATTTCCAACACCAATATCTTCCATTAACAGTAGGAGGCTTACTAGCACTTGAGGGTTCATCAGTTTTAGTAGTAAAAATAGTGCAAACTTTAACAACACTACTTTGTTTAGCAATTTCAGCTTCTTTTTCCTCTCTTTCCCATCTTTCATGTAACTCAGCTAGCATCCTAATGTTGTTATCAATTCTAACTTGTATAGCATTGAGAGTTTTGCTCTCTTTAACATCATGAGGCATAACTTTTATTTTCAGAAAATCAACATCATAAGCAAGACTATCAACCTTAGCAGCAAGAATATCTAGTTTCCTAGCTTTTCCTCAACAGTTTTATTAAAAGCAGTTTGTGTGCTAATAAAATCCTTAAGCATAACTTCAAGATCAGAGGACACACTTTATTGTTGTTGTAGGAATTGCCATAAGAATTACCATAAGATTGCTACCATTAGAAGGATATGGCCTATAATTGTTATTACCAAAATTATTCCTAGGCATTGTTGTTGAAGTTATTATTTTTAATGAAGTTCACATCAACATTCTCTTCATGAGCAACCAATGAAGCTAAAGGAATATTATTTGGATCAACAGGAGCATGACCATTCGAAAGCATAGACATAATGGCATCAACCTTATCACTCAAGAGGAGATTTCTTCAACAGAGTTTACCTTCTTACCTGTTGGAGCCCTTTCAGTGTGCCATTCAGAGTAATTTATCATCATATCATCAAGAAGTTTTGTAGCAGCACCAAGTGATGGACATGAAGGTCCCTCCAGCAGCGAATCCAAAAGGTTCCTTGAAGAAAAATTTAATCCTGCATAAAAGGTTTGGATGATCATCCAAGTAGTCAGTCCATGAGTGGGACAATTTTTAACCAATGATTTCATTCTTTCCCAAGCTTGGGCAACATGTTCATTATCAAATTGCTTAAAGTTCATAATGCCACTTCTCAAAGATATGATTTTAGCAGGAGGATAATATTTTCCAATGAAAGCATCTTTACACTTAGTCCAGAATCAATACTATTTCTAGGCAAAGATAGCAACCATTCTTTAGCTCTTCCTCTCAAGGAGAAAGGAAACAATTTCAGTTTAATAATATCACCTTCTACTTCTTATACTTTTGCATATCACAAAGCTCAACAAAATTATTAAGGTGAGCAGCAGCATCATCAATACTAACACCAGAAAATTGCTCTTTCATAACCAGATTTAACAGTGCAGGTTTAATTTCATAGAACTCTGTGTAGAAGCAGGAGGAGCAATGGGTGTACATATGAAATCATTGTTGTTTGTGCTAGTGAAGTCACACAACTTGGTATTTTCAGGATTACTCATTTTAGCAAAATTAAAACAGGATAAGAAAAACAACAACTCGAAATAACTAAGATGCAGGAATTTAATTTTTTTGTGTTTTTGATTTTTAACACAAACAAGATAAAATAAAATAAAACAAGCAAGACAAAAACAAAGTAAAGAGTTGGAAGTGTGAGACTCCCCTATCTGGAGATTCCAGTATCCCCGGCAACGGCGCCAGAAAATGCTTGATGGCGTGTAGTTCACACGTTCGTTGGGAGACCCCAAGAGGAAGGTATGATGTAGTGCTGCAGCAGTTTTCCCTTGAAATATGACCAAGGTTTATCGAACCAGGAGGACACGGAGGTTTTCAAAAGGTTGTTGATGGGCACCGTTACTCAATCACCAACGTGGAACCTGCACACAACACAACCAAACTACTTTGCCCCAATGAAACAGAGAGGTTGTCAATCTCTCTGGCTTGCTGAAAACAAAGGATTAAATGCACAGTGTGGAAAACAGTAGTGATTGCAGAAAGTAACAAGGAACAGATGATTGCAGTAGGTGGTTTTATGAGTATGAGGGAAAATGGACCGGGGTCCACAGTTCACTAGTGGTGTCCCTCCATAAAAGATAACTAACATGCTGGGTGAACAAATTACAGTTGGGCAATTGACAAATAGAGAGTGCATGACAATGCAATATATGACAAGATGTTCAATATGAGATTTAATTGGGCATTACAACAAAGTACATAGACTTGCTATCCAACTCATCTATGCCTAAATAATCCACCTTCAGGTCAGCATCCGCATCGGATCCAGTATTAAGTTGCAAACAACAGATTATTGCATGAAGTAAAGTGTGTAATGTAAACAATGCAAATGACACGTAGACAATGCATCATTGTTTTATCCCTAGTTGCAACAGCACATCCACAACTTAGTCGTTTCTGTCAACTCGAGCCCAGATTTCTGGAGGCATGAATCCACTATCTAGCATAAATATTCCCTCTTGGAGTTACAAGCATCTACTTGGCGAAAGCATCTACTAGCAACGGAGAGCATGCAAGATCATAAACAACATAAACATATAGATTAATAAACAACTTGCTCATAGTATCAATATTCATCGGATCCCAGCAAACACAACATGTAGCATTACAATAAGATGATCTTGATCATGTTAGGAGCTCACAAGATCTAAACATGGAGGTACAAGGTGGAGAGACAACCATCTAGCTACTGCTATGGACCCGTAGTCCAAGGATGAACTACTCACGCATAACTCCGGAGGCAGGCATGGCGATGTAGAGCCCTCCGGTGATGATCTCCCCTCCGACAGGGTGCTGGGAAGAGCTTCAGAACCCTCCCGATCTAGGGTTGGCGACGACGGCGGCAGCGGAACTTTTCGTGGAATATGATCGGTCTTTTTAGGGCACGCTGAACATCGGGAATATATAGGCGAAAGGGCGGCGTCGGAAGGTTCGCGAGGCGGCCTCGCCAGGGCCCGGCGTGGGCCCACCCTTGGCCACACCCTACGGTGGCGAGGCGGCCTCGTGGCTCGTCTCCATCTCCCTTTGGACTTTGTGATCGTGTCGGTGAAAATATGAGCGTCCCTTTTTGTTTCGTCCAATTCCGAGAATATTTTGCGACTAGCTTTTCTGAAAGAGAAAAACAGCAGAAAACAGGAACTGGCACTTCGGCATCTTGTTAATAGGTTAGTCCCAGAAAATGCATAAAAATGCTATGAAGTGTAAACAAAACATGTAGCAATTGATATAATAACAGCATGAAACATCAAAAATTATAGATACGTTTGAGACGTATCAGCCGACGGAGCTTGCGGGCGGCTTGGAGCTGGACGTGTGCTGCTTCGAGGCAAAGGAGGTGGTGCTGGCCTGCAGGCGGGGCTACAAGGAGGGCGTGGATAGTGCTCTCTCGGAGGAGAATGTGCGGGACGATCGGATGCCCTTGCTTTTGCAGGGGGAGGACGACGACCGCGAGGCGTGGGAGCAGGAGGTGTCTGGCAAGATATCCACGAAGGAGTCTGAGGAGATGTCGGCGTGGCAAGGTCTGATCGTCGAGATTTCGGCGTGGGACTCGTGTCCGGCCTCGGGGTGCTCCCCACTTCCGGTTGTGAGCGACGAGCCGCCTTCCATCGTCTCGCCAGGCGATGCGTCCTGCGAGGTGGTGCTGCCGTACGAGGAGGTGGAGAATGAAGAGAAGCGCATTGCCGAGCCTGGAGCGGGCTCTACCCTGTTGTCCGCTCAGGATGAGATTGCGGTTGAGAAGGAGGACGGGCAGCAGTTCGAGAAGGACATCGTCACGCCGGAGCAGGCTGGCCCTGGACAGCAGGACATGGAGGTCGGTGCATGTCCGTGCCCCTTGTCGGGTTTCTTAGCCCGGATCACGGTGCCACTTGCGGCCTCCGTTTTGGGCACGCCGGCCACGCCGTTGGTCCACGAGATGGAGGTGGAGGCGCCGTCTGTGTGGAGGAGCGGGAGACTTGCCAAGCTGCACCCGAAAGGCGCCAACATCGTGCAGCTGGCCAAAGAGGCCCTGGCGCGCCGCCTCGGCTCACTGACCGAGGAGGCCCACCCCTCGGGACGCCGATGAGAGGACTTCATGGCCCTGTTAGATGGACCCTTCTCGGACCAGGCGGTGGCGGCCATCGACGACCTCTTCCTCGCCGTGAACAAGACCAAGAAGAAGAAGACGAAGCGGCAAATGCCGCCGAGAGAGGCCTAGATGATGAAGCTTCTGATGCTTGGTCACTCCTCCTTGCAAATGTTGAGAGGAGGTGCCTTTTGTGTCTGTGGGGTATTGGCATGATTTTATACCCATAGGTAGTACCCGACCCTGAAAGGATCGTATGACACCTAGAGGGGGGGTGAATAGGTGCTACTTCAATTTTAGTACTTTTTCAAATTAGGCTTGACACAAAAGGTAAATTCTCTAGATATGCAACTAAGGTGAATTTACCTATATGACAAGCAAGCAACTAAACAAGATACACGAAGTAAAGACTATAAACAAGGATAGAAGTAACCGAAGTGAAAGCACGCGGAGACACGGATGTAATCCCGAGTTCCTCCTTTTTAGGGGAGTACGTCTCGTTGGAGAGGTGTGAGCTACCACAAAGGTCAAAACTCAACCGCCACAAAGGCGGACGCACCTTCTTCTCCGATGAACCGCACCACAAAGGTTTGGTTCACCTTCCACTATCGGAATCCTTCAAGGCGGAATCCGGAGCCCTTACAACAACGATCCGGGGCACAACCCACAAGAGGATTGGGGGCTCCCGAACAGCTACAAATCTGTCACAAAGACAATCAAGTGAGTACAATAAGAGGCTAGGTTTTCCCAATGGAAATCCTAGCAAAGGGTCCCTCAAGTGAATGAGGGGAAATGAAGAACGGCTTGGTGAAGATGTAGATCCGGGGCTTCTCCTTCAATCCTCCAAGTATCAACGAGTTTGGGTGGAGGGATTGGGAGATCTATCAAATCTTGAGCTTGCAATCAATGGTGTTCTTCAATGTGTTCAAGCTAGGGAGCCGGAGGTAGGTGGAGGGGAATAAATACCCCTCCCAGAAATCTGGCCGTTGAAGCTGTAAACAGCCCGCAGCGGTAGTACCGGGCCTCGCCCGGTAGTACCGACTGACAGGGCTGACGGCACTCGAAGACTGGTCAACGCCTCCTCCCAGGCGCGCATCGGTAGTACCGGACCGCCTGGTCCGGTAGTGCTCCCTACCCGGTAGTACCGCGCCACTACCGGGGCTACTACCGGATAAAAACTGCGCGAGTCCAGGAGCATTTGGAGATCGGTACTGGGCCCGGTACTGGGCCCGGTAGTTCCGCACGGCAGACACCCGGTAGTACCGGGTGAACCCGGTAGTACCGGCTGAAGCAATAAAGTCAGCATTTCTTCCTTTTCTTGAGACAAAACCTGTGCAACATAAACTGATACATTCCTGCACACTTTTAGCACACACATTAGACATCTAAGTGTGTTGTCAACAAACATCAAAACACTTTGGGGAAGGATATGCCCTTTCAATCTCCCCCTTTTTGGTGTTTGATGACAACACACTTAGGAGAAACAAATGATTTGCAAAAGATAGACGGGGCTCTCCAAATTGTGTGTTTATTAGGAATTTGCTTTTGAATGCAAAAACACACCATATAAAATGGGCGGAGCTCCCCCTATATTTTACAAACCAAGCAAGTTCATATGGATAAACAATTATAACAACTTGCACAATATAAGCAAAATAAGCAAGTACCATACTAGATAGGTCTTATTACAATAACACAAGGTCATGGCATGTCTTACATCATGCATAGAGAAGTTCAAAGCAAATATCCAAATAAAGATGGAACACAAGCATAAAGATCAAACGAAGTGCAAGCTTGTGTTCCTCCCATGCAAATCCCACGGCACATCCTAAATAGAACACATTCTCCCCCTTTGTCATCGAAATGCCAAAAAGGGAGAAGCGCGATGCTAACACGTCCCTAGGAGCATCAAGCTCCACCCGCGCCGTGGTGGGTCGAAGAGGAGGAGGCCTGGAAGCGATCACCATCTGGAGGAGCATCTTCATCACTCCAGAAACCTTGCTTGGACACCCATTCATTTTCGGAGTGATTACTTCTTCAGAACCATCGGAGACTGGAATCTGCATATGCCTCATCATTGCTTTCTGTCGCTGTGCTGCCTTCTTGTGATACACATGGCTTCATACAGACGGTCTTCCAAATCAAGTTTGAGGCAAAAGGCCCTCTTGGCCTTAATCTGCAGCTTCTTGAACCATGAAGGTTCCTCAAGGGGAGGTGCACTCCCACTAGCTCTCTCAGCTTCAGCAGCAGCCTCAGGATCAATGGGCTTCGTTTTGGGAGGAAGATGAGCCTTGATACGCAGTTCCTTCACCAGATGAGTCACAACGGGGCTGCCATCCTTCATGATATCTTCTCCATTCTTCTTGAGAGCCCACTTGCGGCGAATGAGCTTCATAATGAATGGGCCATAGATGGGGGCCCTTCTATCAATGATTGTGGACCACAAGTCATTCCACATCCAATCCATCACATCAAGCTTCTTGCCTTTGCCTTGATTTTCATAGGAGAGCTTGAGTAGGTCAAACATGTAGCCATGAACCTCATCCCAGTTTCCCACACGGGGAGCAATAGTTTCCCTATAGACGCGGTGGAGAATCTCAAATGGACGCACAAGATGAGCAGTTTTACCAGTGGTGCCTCTTTCCATAGTAATTGGTCCTAGAACATCCTTGGAGCTGGATCGATCATTGTCATGGCATCTCCATCCACTAGACTTTCACCCTTGTCTTCATAGCCTAGAACCTCTCCAAACTCCGCCAAGGTGGCAGAAAGCAAGGTGTCCTTGGTCATCCACCATAGAGTCCTGGCTTCATCATGGTCAAGTAGACGGTGGCAAAGAACTGAATAATGTAGTACTCTATGTAGGGATGGTTCTCCTTCATGATGTCAATCAGTCCAAACTCTTCACACATTGCAAGTGTCTCATCAAAATAGCCCTTGTGCTTCGAGTTTTTCATGTAAGGAAGATCAAGAGTGTGTTGGTCAACCACGGAGTACTTCTTGTGGAGATAGATTTCCTTGTAGATGGCTTCTTGATCATTGTGTAAAAGTGCGGATTCCGCACAAGAGGTGACCTCTCCTCAGCATAGGGATTCTCTTCTCTGAGCTTCTGATAGTCCTCATTCTTCCATAAGTGAAGTGCTTTGCGGGCTCTCGTGGGAGGAGCAGTGGTGGTACGAGCAGCAACTGGAGTTTTTCCTCTTGCTTGAGTTCTGGCTGTGGTGCGAGCAGGCAAAACTTCCTCTTCTTCTTCTTCCTCAATCATCATCCACGAGACGTGGCTTCTTACCACCACGGCGGCTACCTGTGAAACAGCATAGAGGTAGGGCAGGGAATAGATGAGTGCACAAGTTCACGGAATAGGAACCAAAAACTAGCCAATAGATGTAAAGAGAGGTTGAATCAAGCAAATTTGGAAAACCGGTAGTACCGGGCCTAGCCCGGTAGTACCGGCTGAGCCGATTCAAGAGAGAATGGCACAAAATTGAGAGATTCAACCATACATTACACACAAAGGCTAGCTAACAAGGCCTAGGAGATCATCCATCCAAATTTAACCGTTGCCAACGGAGCTACCAATGTTTCCTCTCCATACATCTAGGTTTCAAGATTTAGAAACAAAGAGTGCAAGAACGGGGAAATACCGGAGGCCATGGAGGAGATCGACGAGGGGATCGCTCCCACGGAGCAGATCTGGCCGGAGATGGCGGAACCGGCGGCCTAGGGCGGCGGCCGGAGCAGGGAGCAGAGGAGGCGACGGGGTGGTGTGTCGTGCGGGTGGGGAAGAATGGGGAATAACCCCCACCCGCCCGCACAGGATATTTTGATACCCGCGATTCCCGGTAGTACCGGGGCGGACCATCCGGTACTACCGGGGCCTGAATCTTTGCGAGCAGTAGAACTGCTTAGATTCAGAGCCCGGTACTACCGGATCCACCAGGCGGTACTACCGGGGCCTCCTAAGAAACCCCAGTTTTCTCTTTTTGTGGAAGGATTTTGAACTTGTGCAAGATGGAAGTTGTTTTGAGAGAGAAGAAAGGCATAGGATTAGATCAACACACTGGAGATGGTACTTCATACTCAATTTGCAAGAAGCAAACACACAAAAACCAAATTGAGCATGTTTTCCATAGGAGCACTAGAAAACCAATAAAATCCAAATGAAACCAACTCTTCACAAGGAAGAGGGCGGTGGCCGAGGCCACCATGTATGAGTATGTGGTGTGACACCGCGAAGATATATCTTGGGTCCACGGCCACTACTCGTCATTTAAGCTCACAATTCATAAATGAAAAATAGAGACAAATGATTTTACTATCGGCATAATGGGGGGAGGGATAGTCCAATGGATTAGGACCGCACTCCCCCTATTCCATGCCTACACCTAAACCAAATAGATAGTCAAAAATAGGTGTGTATGCAAGATGGTCAAGTCAAGCTCCTAGAATCCACGATATTTAGCTCATGCCTCAAGAAGGTGAATCTTGCTTCATCAAGTGGCTTCGTGAATATGTCGGCAAGTTGATCTTTGGTTGGAATATAGCCAAGCTCAATATCACCACGAGCAATATGATCCCGAATAAAATGATGACGAATCTCAATATGCTTCGTTCTTGAGTGTTGCACCGGATTGTGGCCAATCTTGATAGCACTTTCATTGTCACATAAAAGAGGCACTTTGTCACAATTGACACCGTATTCCTTTAAAGTTTGCCTCATCCATAACAATTGAGTGCATGCACTTGCGGCCGCCACATACTCGGCTTCGGCGGAGATAGAGATATACAATTTTGCTTCTTAGAAGACCAACTCACCAAGGACCTACCAAGAAATTGGCATGCCCCGGAAGTTGATTTCCTATCATCCTTGCAACCGGCCCAATCCGAATCCGTGTACCCGGCAAGAGAGAAATTAGTGCCCTTTGGGTACCACAAACCAAACCTTGGGGTATCAACCAAATATCGAAGGATTCTATTGACCGCCACCATGTGGCTTTCTTTAGGAGCGGCTTGATACCTTGCACACACCCCTACACTCAACACAATATCGGGTCTAGATGCACAAAGATAAAGCAAAGAACCAATCATAGAGCGATAAAGTTTTTGGCAAACATCGATACCGTCGGGTTAAGTTCAAGATGGCATTTGGTGTCCATGGGAAACCGCTTCCCTTAGCATTGTGCATATTGAACCTCTTGAGCATGTCTTGGGTATATTTGGTTTGAGAGATGAAAGTCCCTTCATTCAATTGCTTGATCTCAAAACCGAGAAAGAACTTCAATTCGCCCATCATAGACATCTCGAACCTATCGGTCATAAGCTTTGAAAATTCATCATTGAAAGCTTTGTTAGATGAGCCAAATATAATATCATCAACATAAAGTTGGCATATGAAAAGCTCCCCTTTGACCCTCTTGGTAAAGAGAGTGGGATCGATTTGCCCCAATTCAAATCCACGGTCTAGCAATAGCTCTCTTAGGTGCTCATACCAAGCACGAGGTGCTTGTTTGAGACCATAGAGCGCCTTATCAAGCTTGTAGACATGGTTAGGGAATTTAGGGTCCTCGAAACCCGGTGGTTGCTTAACATATACCAACTCCTTTAAAGGACCATTAAGAAAGGCACTTTTCACATCCATTTGTTGCAATTTAAAGTTATGATGTGATGCATATGCAAGAAGGATACGGATGGACTCAAGGCGAGCCACGGGTGCATAAGTCTCTCCAAAATCAATGCCTTCAACTTGAGAGTACCCTTGTGCAACCAATCTTGCCTTGTTCCTCACAACCATTCCATGCTCATCTTGCTTGTTCTTGAAATCCACTTTGTGCCTATAACATTGCGGCAATCTTTTGGCTTCTCAACTAGATTCCACACTTTGTTGCGCTTGAAGTTATTGAGTTCATCATGCATAGCTTCTAACCAATCCGGATCTTCAAGAGCTTCAAACACTTTCTTTGGTTCCACCATGGAAATATGAGCTTGATGTTCACTAAAGTTTGCCAATTGCCTTCTTGTGGTAACACCCTTCTTGTGGTCACCAAGATGTTTTCTAGATGGTGACTCTTTAATTCAAAGTCTCTTACAATTCTTGCTTTACGACGGGCTTCGATATCTCTATTGCATCTTGGAGGTATCTCTTGATCATCTTGATCATTTGAGTCCCCGTCTTGACCGGAATGTTGACCTTGATCATCTTGAAGCACATCTTCAACAAATGAAGGAGAGGGTTGATCTTGGTCATGACCTTGGCTAGCATCAACAATAGGAGAACTTGGTTCTTGCATAGCAACTTGGTCAACATGAGGAGGGTCTTGAACTTGTTCTTGGGGGTGCATCATTTGCTTCCATGATAGGCGCCGTTTCAACTTGTGATGAAGAGGCCTCCACTTGAATGGAGCTTGGACTTGCTTGAGGAGACTCGTAATGAATCTCAACGGGACGATGGAAACCAATGCCCATTCTTCTTATAGCATCTTGAGGCTCTTCATTATCTACATCACAAACATGAAATTGCGCCACTTGGGAGCCGTCATTCTCATCGAACCTCACATCACAAGATTCTATGACTTTCCCAACGGTTTGTCATAGACTCTATAGGTGTGAGATTCGGCACCGTACCCAACAAAAACACCCTCTAAAGCTTTAGATTCAAATTTAGACAAACGAACACTTTTGTTCTTATAGAAACACTTACAACCAAATACTCGGTAGTAGGAGACATTGGGCTTGTTGCCGGTGAGCATCTCATAAGATGTAAACTTCTTGCCAACTCGAAAGAATAGCCGGTTAGATGAGTGACACGCCGTGGAGATAGCCTCGGCCCATAAGAATAGCGGAGACTTAAACTCCGCCAACATAGACCTTGCCATATCCATGAGAGTCCGGTTCTTCCTTTCGGCTACACCATTTTGTTGAGGGGTATATGCAGCGGAATATTGATGACGAATCCCCTCTTCACTAAGAAACTCATTTAAGGTGTAGTTCTTGAACTCGGAGCCATTATCACTCCTAATGACCAAAATAGGGACATTGTGTTGGCGTTGAACTTCATTGGAAAAGTCGATGACGGCTTGTTGGGTCTCATCCTTCGTCTTGAAGAAATAAACCCAAGTAAATCTTGAATAGTCATCAACAATCACCAAACAATATTTCTTCCCACCAAGACTAGGTTGAGGCACGGCACCAAAGAGATCAACATGAAGAAGTTCCAATATCCTCTTTGATGAAATGATGGTCTTGCTTGGATGGGGAGAATCATGCATCTTTCCTTCAACACAAGCCCTACAAAGACGATCTCTAGAAAAAGAAACATTGTCTTTTAGTCCAAGAATGTGGCCACCCTTGTGAAGACTTTGCAAAGTTCTCATGTTGACATGGGACAAGCGGCGATGCCACAACCATCCCACGTCGGCCTTTCCGAATAGGCATATTGCTTGAGTGTTGGTAGACCCCGAAAAGTCCACCACGAACAACTCATTTTCAACATACCCAACGAACATGACCTTTAGAGTCTTGCTCCTCAAGAGTACCACCATATCAATAGTAAAATGGACATCAAAATTCATCTTATTAAGTGCACGAACGGACATAAGATTGTAACCGAGGGACTCGACAAGCATGACATTTACAAGGGTGATATCCTTTGCAACTACCACCTTGCCGAGACCCGTTACCTCCGCTTTTGATTTATCACACTACACCACGGTAGACACTTACCGACACAATTGTGTAGGGAAAAACACAACAAGCCCAACACATCAAGTGTCGGCGTAGGTATTTAGCTATGCCATCACGGCATCTGTAGGCAAAGAATAAGAAACGAAGACAGAGTTTGTGTCGGCAATCACCTAGCCACCGAACAAGTGTCGGCGTTCGCATAACGACGAAGAATGTGTCGGCACATGTGTGGTGACGACATATAAACTGTCGGCGTATCTCCCTACATGGCAACCAAATAGGCTCGGTCAATTTGTGGCGCTTCGAAGGAAAACTGTGGCGGGATAAGCGAAAAAAAACCGCGTATCTCTCTTTCCTTCTCTTTTCCCCAATCCCAGTCCCCAACCCTAGTTCCGCCGTCGCCCCGCACACCAGCGCCTCCCGTTGCCGAGGTTCCATCCGCCGGTGCGCCGCCGCGCTGCTCCCTGGTCCCGCGCCCTCGCCCCGCACGCACCAGCGCCTCCATCCTCGACCTCGTCCGCTCGCCCTGCGCCTCCCTCCTCGACCTCGTCCGCTCGCCCTGCGCCGCCCCGGACGGCTCCGCCCCGGCGCCCCGACCTCGACGTCCTCCCCTTTTGCTCCGGCCGCGGCTGGCGCCCTGCTTCGCCCTCCCGCGGCCTCGCCTGGCTTCCGCCGCGCCCGACCGTCCTCCCTCCGGCCCGAGGTCGCCGCCGGTTACCCAGCCCCAAGCACCCGACCCCGTGCTCCCTCTGCCGTCGCCAGTGTTGCTGCTGACGGAGCCTTCGTCGACCACCGCTGCTACTTCTTCGCCTAGGTCCCGTGAAGCTCCGCCACATCCGGGGAAACAGCAGCGATGCTCGGCCACACCACTTCCAACGGCAACGGCAACGAGGTCTGGCTTCTTCATCCTGGTAGTTGTAGGGTCGCTTCTTTGATTTTTACAGCTGTTTGGTTGGTCTGGCTTAATGTTTTGTTTAGTTGCTTGATGCCTAGATCTGTGGGTGGTCTTTGTTTAATTGGATGCATGAGGGGTTGTGGATTATGATTCTGTGATAGGGGAGCTTAAGTAAGTCATATGTTTAGTCGTTAGCAGTCCACTTGCAGTAAAGAAATATTATTTTTGTTGCATTTGCAATGATTGGTGTGCAGCTACTAATCCATCTGTGATCTTACTAATCCATCTGTGATCTTTCTAGATTATTAGTACTGGACTACTCTAGTTCTATGGATCTGTGGTGTCCTTTCTAATTATAATTTTGTACTGCTGCAGGTGGAACCAAGAGTAGTGAAGAGAGGTCAGCAGCTGATAATTACGAGTGAACTTGTGCCCGTGTAATCCAAATATTGATCAACTTCTGGAGTAGTAATAGAGGCCAAGCTTTGTTACTTTGGGGTAAGCCTTTTTTGCTTCTCTCAGATATTTCCAAGTTTGTGATTTGTTGTGCCAGCATATGTGAAATTTATTGACTTGTGTGTGATGTTACATTTATGCAAAACTAACGCTAGTAAGACGTTGGTTACATTCAGATACTTCAAAATTGAATATTAAGGGTGCCCAATGGATAAAACGTGGTTGTCTCTGCCTAGGTACATTATGTTTTCTTTTTTTCCCTTAGTTAGTAGGTTCTGTAGTTATGCAATGACATGTTTTGATATGAAATTAATTAAATACTTGTAGGCACACAGATGGGTATATACAGGGGTAGGCAAGTTTATAGAGTTTGCTTTTGCTAATTCAGCGCATGGAAACAAAATCCTTTCTCCTTGCAACATATGTGTTAACTCATCTTGGAGGGAAGAAAGTATAGTACGGGAGCATTTGATATGTGATGGTTTTGTGGAAGGGTATGATACATGGATACATCATGGAGAGTCTAGTTCTACTTCTATAAATCCTGAGGGTGTGCAAGTAGAAAGTTCACTTGAACATGACGATTTTTCTGATTTGCTTCGTGACATAGCATGTGGATTAGATGATGGGGGGGACTTTGAAATGAACAACGAGGACAATGAGATGGAAGTTAATGATGAAACCAAAGTTTATTTGAAGCTAGTTGATGATAACAGTGTGGACATATACCCTGGGTGCAAACAATTTTCAAAACTTCGCTTTGTTGTTAGGCTATTACATCTGAAACTTCTTGGGCGGTGGAGTGACAAAAGTTTTGACATGCTGCTTGAGTTACAAAGAGATCTTTTACCTGAAGGGTATCTGGTACCTAAAAATTTCAATGAAGCTAAGAAAATAGTTAAATCCATTGGGCTTGGGTATGTTAAGATTCATGCATGCGAAAATGATTGCATACTATTCCGAAAAGAATATGATAAGGAAAATCAGTGTCCAAAGTGTAAAACTTCAAGGTGGAAATCTGAAAAGAAGAGTCCAGATGGGAAAAGGGTACATAGAGTTCCTAGAAAGGTTCTTCGTTATTTTCCAGTGAAAAGAAGGTTTCAAAGACTTTTTATGTCCCCTAAAAGTGCTGCTGATATGAGGTGGCATGATGAAGGACGTACCAAGGATGGTTTGCTTAGGCATCCAGCAGATGCTGAATTCTGGATGGATTTCGATTCCAAACATCCATTAATTGGTGACGATAGTCGCAATATTAGAATGGCTCTTGCTACTGATGGCTTCAACCCATTTAGGTCATGAACAGTACCTACAGTGTTTGGTCTGTACTTTTGATTCCATACAACCTTCCTCCTTGGGTGTGCATGAAGCAGCCTAACTTTATTCTGAGTTTGCTCATTCCTGGTCCTAAGTCACCTTGTAGTGATATGGATGTCTATCTTGAGCCATTGATAGATGATCTAATAGACATGTACAAAGATGGTGTGAGAACCTACGATTCTTCCAAGTCTGAGTTTTTTGACCTGCGTGCTGCCATCCTTTGCACCATACATGATCTTCCTGGTTTAGGCTACACTAATGGAGTTGCTACCCAGGGTGAAGTAGCTTGTCCCGAATGCCACTCATTAACGTGTTCTCTCCAACTGAAAAAAGGTAGCAAGCGCTGCTTTATGGGTCACCGTAGGTTCTTACCACCTGACCATAGTTATAGAACAGATCTCAAGTTATTTGACGGTGTGACTGAGCATAGGACAGCGCCTAAACCACTTACTGGAAAGGAAATCATGGATCTAACAGCCGATCTTCGGGCACCCTTTGGAAAGGATCCAACCGGCAAGAAGAAAGCAAAGAGAAAGCGCAAAGAGGGTGAACCAGCACCTCTTTATAAGAGGCAATCTGTGTGGTTTAGGTTGCCCTATTGGAAATATTTGATGTTGCGTCATAATTTTGATGCTATGCATGTAGAGAAAAACGTGTCTGACAACATATTGAACACTCTTCTAAGCATAGATGGGAAATCAAAGGATAATGTAAATTCTCGCTTGGACATCCAACAACTTGGTATTATGGCGGATCTTCATCCTGATGAAATAGAAGGCAGACTTTATATACCTGCTGCAGAATATTGTTTGGAATCCAATGAAAAGAAACAAGTTTGCCAAGTAGTGAAAGGAGCTAGATTTCCGTATGGTTATGCAGCTGATATACCCGGCAATGTCAATGTCCAAGAGAAGAAGATTGTCGGACTTAAAAGTCATGACAATCACATTCTATTGCAAGACCTTCTTCCTCTAGCAATTCGAAAAGTATTGCCAACACGAGTATGTGCAGCATTGACTCGCGTAAGCTATTTCTTCAAGAAGATTTGCTCACCTACAATTCGTGTAAGCGATATGAATGCTCTGGAGGTTGAAATAGCTGAGACCCTTAGCATTCTGGAAACTATATTCGTACCTAGTTTTTTTGATGTGATGGTCCACTTGATGGTGCATCTTCCTGCCCAAGTGAGAATTGGCGGTCCAGTACTTTTCCGGAGCATGTGGTCAATAGAAAGGTGATATGCGATAGCTAAATGAATTGAGCCTTCTCTTTCTACAAATGAATTGAGCCTTCTGTTTTTAAAAACTATTCCTAAATATGTAGGTGCTTGGGCAAGTACAAAGGCTTTGTTCGCACTAGAAGCCACCCCGAAGGATCAATTGCAGAGGGGTATTTGTTTGACGAGTGCCTCACCTATTGTTCTAGGTACTTACAAGGGTGTGAAACTAGGTTCACTCGAAGAGAGAAAAATTTTGAGGACGTTGGTACGGAAATGTCAAATACCACTCCCTACTTCTGCAACAAAGGCCGAGCTTTGAGTGCCTCGAGCATTGTTACATTAGACCACACATCTTGGGTGCAAGCACACAGATATGTCTTGTTTCAACATAGTGAAATACAACCTGTTGTGACGTAAGCCATCCACGCTCTTGTAGTATCATCTTTTTTCCTTTTTCTCCTCTCTC
This sequence comes from Poa pratensis, assembly GCA_947311845.1. Classification (NCBI taxonomy): domain Eukaryota; kingdom Viridiplantae; phylum Streptophyta; class Magnoliopsida; order Poales; family Poaceae; genus Poa; species Poa pratensis. The sequence continues at coordinate 24,246,096 of CAMZMU010000039.1, forward strand.
TTGCTGCATTATTTAATTTAGTATACAATTGCAGCAAGCATCTTGAGCACTTGTCCACAATTGGTCTTCGTAGTCAAAAGGCGATTGACACTATGCACCATGAGAAGTTCCATGAGTGGTTTGAACAACACGTAAGCATTAGATGTATGGTCAAGAGTGATGATATTAGATGTTAATCATTGTAACTAACAACGGTTTTATACATACTCAGGTGCATGCATTAGTTGAAAAAGGCGTACAAGTATCTACAGAAATTCAAATTTTAGCACAGGGGCCTTTGAGGGTTGCTAGAAAATACCATAGCTATGCTATTAGAGGTTTCACTTACCATACATCCTCTAGTGATGCGGGTAGATCTGTTCAAAGCAGTGGGGTTGCTACATCTGCCGAAAGTTCAAGTGGAAAACAAATATATTATGGCATTATTAGGGAAATAGTTGAGCTGGACTATCGCCATAGAGGAAATATTGTGCTCTTTCGGTGTGACTGGGTTGATAACCGTGTACCGAACAAATGGGTTAAAACTGATCAGTTCGGGGTTACAACCGTGAACTTCAACCATTTGTTCAGTAGTGGTAACAAGTTGTCGGACGAACCTTTCATTTTTGCATCACAAGCCACACAGGTTTACTATGTTCCAGAGGCTGTTGATGAGGACTGGTGTGCTGTTGTACAGAACACAAAACCACAAGACACCTATGATATGGTTTCTATGGATGATGCTGTAAATTTCGATAATGAGATGCCATTACTTGATCTTCATAGAAATGTCAGTAGTGATATTGATTATGCAAATTTCTCTCATGTAAGACTTGATATGGATGGAACTTTTGTTGATGCATCAAAGCCAGTGAAGTAAGTAGGATTACTTCTTTTGCATTTTGTGTGATGGCTGTTTTGTTTTCCACTTGCATAATTCAATCACGAACTGCTAACTCACTTGTCTGACATTTTCAGGAAAAAAAAATGGAAAACGACACAAGAGCTGATGCATATGAAGCTGAAAGGGTAGGAATCTGTTGGAGATAGAAAAAAGAGTGGAAGAGTTGGGACTTCGAACTTGTGCTACTGATTTAAGGAAAATGTGTCAGCCTAAGAAAAGGGGAGCAAAGGTATCTTGTTGCTATCTTGTTCATGCTTGTCTGCTACAATTTCTATTGTTGATGTCTTGTTCTTGCTTGCATAAGTACCAATGATTTGTTCTGTAGAGAAAAAGAAAGACTCCTGATGCAACTGAGAGGAGGACTTCTGCAAGATTAATGGCACTAGATAAGGAGGTGCCCACGGATACTCTTGCTGAAGATGAGGCTGCAGATGTGCACGTGAATGCAAATGAAGGTACGTCTCTTCAAACTGGTTTGTGCTCATGGAACAAAATATGCATAGCATATGGGGAAGGCAAAATAAGCCTAAACTGTGCTTGTTTGGTGTTGCAGGTGAGGAGAAGGATGTAAGGAAAATTACTACCATGAAAAGCATATGGGGAATATAAAATAAGCCTAAACTGAAGTTGGAAATCAATGATATTGGTCAACCTATTGGTGCTTCTGCTACACGTTTTGCTAACTTTATTGGCACACAAGTAAGAACTAAGGGTTTTCCGGTTGAATATGATGATTGGAGGAAGGTGCCTCTATCGCTAAAGCTTGGTTTATGGACTGAAGTGAAGGTATTGAAAATTTTGGTGATAATTTTCCTTTTGCTTAAGACCCTTTTGTGCTTGGTTTATGGTTGTGATAATTTTCTGCTTTGTATGTAGTTGTTTTGGGATGTAGACCAAGATTTTTGTGAGTGGTATATAAAAACAGCACATATTAAGTGGAAGGAATTCAAAACTGGAGTTCCACATAAAGAATCTGCAGCCATAATTGTAAGTACACATACTATTTACCCAAGTGAACAAACTCTTTCATTCTTCTGATATAACTAATTACTCTGTTCTTTCTTTTCCTCCAATTTGCAGCAACAACTTCGAGACAAGGCTGAAAACTTCCCAGAATTATTGGAGAAAAGTATGAAGGAAGGAGATCTGTTCTCACATGTTTGTGGACAAGAAAAACATGGATATGTTCGAACTAAAGGTTTGGGGGCAACTCCATCTGGCCTTGAACTTCCTGGAGTTCGGACATACAAGTCTACAAAGCTTCAAATAGAAACAGAAGCTCGCCGCCTTGCTGACCAGAAGGTGGATGACATGTCACAAGAAATGGAGAAGATGAAAAGAGAAATGGCTGAGATGAAACAGATGATTTTGGGTCCACGGGATTCTCGAAATACTATTCCACATCAGGTAATATTATTTATGGTGCAAATAACAAAGTAGAACACAAGCTCTCCTCATCGGGTAATTTATTTAGCTTCTGAAATGCTTGCTTTCCTAATGTAGAACACAAGCTCTCCACAAGATAACAATGAAGAGGTTGGCAATTTGTATGATGAGGTGGAGTCAAATGGGAGCATGCATAGTATGCAAAATAGACATGCTGTCACCGAAATGAGAAGAATTACTCCCACTTTGCGACAACAAGATCAAGAGAATCAAAGGGTACATTCATTTGCCACATATTATTAGTTTTGTTCTTTTTGTCACTATTTATCCTCTTAAATGGTGGCTCTTTATGTAGAACATAAGGGCCCAGGAAGGTGCTCGCAAAACTATTGGCCGACAAGTTGTTGATGATGAGGTACAGTCAAGTGCTCCCGTGAGAAGAGAGAATTCTGTTCCACAGAGACAGAATAACAAACTAGGGGTAAATATTTGTTTGCTACACACACAACATTTGAACTTCCTCCTGCTATTTTTTACTTGTGTTCTCATTCGGAATTCCATTTTCTGCCTTAGGGTGGAAGAGAGGTCATACTATATAGCATAACTAGACCATTGAATGTCCCTGTTGCGAAAGGTTTTTTCCAAACATTAGATTCACATGCTCTAGTCGGTGGTGTGCCTCTTGGTGCTCAGTATTCTGAAGTTTTCATCAGTTCAGTGTACAAAAAAGATACTGTGTTACCTCGACCATATGAGGATGTTGTCAACATGGGTTCTGCCCGTGGAAGATCTATTGCATGGCCTACTGCTATGGTGAGCATATGGGCAACTTATTCGACCCTTTTTTTGCTAGGAGCTTATATCACTTATTGACTAATGCTATTGTTGTAGATGAAGGATTACAAGAATAAAAGGAATGTGGTACCAGATGCAGGTACTGAACACTTTGTACATCTCAAAGTTAGTTATTATGCGCTAGTGAAATTCTTTTGGCATTGTTTTTTTTTGTCTTAAGAACTGTACCATACACTACAGCAAACTAGTCATGTAGATATTGTTGGATCCAAGTAGGAATTTGTCTAATAAATCCTGCAAACATAGAACAGAGTTATTATGCACATACCAGTGAAACTAACTGAAGTATGGTACTCTAAGAATATTCGACTAAATTACTGGACCAAAAGTATTTGAGTCATGCAAGGAAACAAGGCTTTAAACTCTCAAATGACAACCAAAACAGAGTCCCTGTTTAATCCTGGCATGATGACAACCTTTGAAGGTTCGGAGCAACAAGTTGGTGTCCGTAACCATAGCTAGCATACTGTCAAAAAATTGCTACAGAAAAAGTGAAAAAAAGGCCAACAGGGAGATTTTACTTTACAGGGAAAAAGGCCATCTGAAAAATGAAAACCGATTGGTTTCCAGCAGACTACCTTCTCCTGATGATTAACTAGCTGTAAAGGTGAAGTCTAACCAACACAATCAAACCATTGTATTCTTGAACCATAGAAAACAAAATAATCATTTCTGCACTGTTAACTATTCGTATATTTTATTGAATGTTCATAAGTAGTTGACAGCATCATAGGGGTGACATGTTATGTGTCCTTCCTTCTGCATTAATTGGTGTGTAAAAGGAACACTTACGTGTAGGTTGACTCTTTGCTGCTGTGGTGTAGGGGCTTATATTGCTCTTTTCTTGCCGTCTCCTAAAGTTAGGCAGTTTCACTTTCACCACACAATTGACTAATACAGGTCTTTGATTGATGCATGATGGAATTTAGCATTTCAGCCATTGGTAGCTGCAGACTTCTCTGTTAATCTTCCAGTTACTATTTCTGGTTTATGCATCTTGCAGTATCCGTCTCATCTTCCACATATCTCTCCTGCATTTAGATTATCCAGAAACTTGCAACCTCAGGAACTGTCACATTCTTATCCAGTTTCTTCAGTCCATCTAAATTTTTCCAAAATAACTGATGAACTTAAGAATGAATGTCTTACTGTGCCTGCACATTTGGTAAATATAATTAAATATTTGGTTGGCACACCAACTGGGTTCAATGACTCATGCATTCGATTTTGGTTTCATGTTTATTATACAGGCCGGGCCTCCTCTATAACACTCCCTTCAATTGAAGGGCCCGACTGAATGCACATTTCATGCCTTCCGGTGTTCATCTGTACCACGTAGTACTAAATATCGATCAACAACGATGCGGTGAAAAGATAAATATGCACCTGTCAGTAACTACTTTCTGTTATGCTATTGCAACTGTTATATCCTCTCTCTGAAGTAAAACATGTTAGTTCATAACTTTATGTTTTTGTGATCATCTGCTTTCTTGGTTACTGTCTACTTTCATGGCTGTTGAGAATGTGGAGATGTCTTGCAACACAACTGATCTTTGCAGGTGCTTAGAAATTTGAAGTTGCAAGCGCGCCGGGTGAGCAAGACATACATTGCTTAAAGTGGACACATGGACATGCAACTTGGCTTTTGTTTAATGCTTTATAACAGAACCTTTGAACTGTGATGTAGAAGCTTATTATGTACCTGAGATGAATTTGGCTGAAATACTTGGTGTGCAACTACTTTGTACTACTGTGGTACTTTGTGAATTGAATGCATTGTTGTCCTGGTATTATTGTGTATTGTTGTCATATGATGAGATATTTGGATGTGATGTGAAATGTTGGTATATGATATGCCTGATTGTGAATTGAATGCATTGTTTTGTATTATGATTGATTACAGTAAAGCAACATCAACTGGTATGTTGGCAAAGGCACACCTACATGCTACCTGTCGGTGTTGGTCTGCTGTCCCCCCAACAGGTGATCTGTCGGCGTAGGGGTGCTGGTCACCAATTGTTTTGTATTATGATTGATTACAGGAATGCTGGTCACCTACATGCTATCTGTCGGCGTAGGGGTGAGTAACAGCAACAGGTGATCTGTCGACGTAGCTATGTTGGTCACCGACTGCTATCTGTCGGCGTAGGTGTGGCAAACAACGACAAAACGTCTGTCGGCATGTGAATTATGTGTCGGCGAAACTTTCCCCGACTGCTTTTGCCCCGACTCTTTATCTTCTGTCGGTGTATCGCTTCCCAACTGATTATGTGTCGCCGTAGGGTGCCTACGCCGACAGATGGATCTGTCGGCAAGTGTCTACCGTGGTGTAGTGTCACCATAGGAGACGGATGCTTGATTTATATTTGGTCCCAACTCCGTCATGATCTCTTTGCTTCCGGTCACATGACTAGTGCATCCACTATCAACCACCCATTTAGACCCACCGGAAGCATAGTCCTACAAGAAATCATTGCTTGGTTTTAGGTACCCATTTCTCAATGGGTCCTCTTTTGTTAGCAACAAGGGTCTTAGGAACCCAAATAGAGTAAGCAATGCAACCATCATAAGGACCAACATATTTTGCATAAACATCCCCATAGTAATCAACATAAAGAAAGTAGTTGGGATTGTTATGCCCCGCAAAGTCACTACGAGTGGTCTTGCCCCTAGTGGCATTACCACCCGCAATGGGAGTCTTGGCTTGTGCGGGCTTGGCATTGGTGTTGCTCTTCTTCTTCTTCGCCTTGGCCACATAACCGAGGCCCTCCTTCCCATTTTGTGGCTTTTGCTCAAAAATTTGAGCAACAACCTTTTCTTTACCTTTAGGAATAGAGGTCTTGGCACTAGTGGCCTTGGCAAGCTCAACCTTCAACCTAGCATTTTCCTCAATAACATTTGCATGATCACAAGAGGGAGTAGAGGTGCTAGGTGAGTTAGATTTAGAAAGTTGAGTTTGAAGTTGCTCATGAGACTTGACTAGAAGAGAGTGGGTACTTTCCAAGGCCTTGTGAGCCTTGTTAAGTTTCTCCACATCCTCAAGGAGTCTAGCATTAGCAACCACAAACTCGGCCTTCTCCTTTTTAATCAATTTATATTTTGCAAAGACATGATCTCTATCCTTAATGATTTTAGCAATTATTTCATCATTTTTATCATCAAGAGACTCAATTCTTTCCTCAAGAGAGGTTCTATATTCACTCTCTTCTTCAAGAGAAGCATTCAAGGATTCTATGGAAGCATTCAAGGATGCTATGGTGAGAGAATCCTCTCTCTCAATTTTTCCCTTGTCATCAAGGATTTCTTCGGCCGCATCAAATTGTCTCAAGAGAGACTCAACATATGCCTTAGCTTCACCTTGCAAGTTAGCCACAATAGTATCGGAAGCAACAAGTTCTTTCTTAATCACAAGACTAGTTTTATCATCTATTTCATGCATAGTCTTGGGAGTAGAAGATGATACCTCGGTGACGGAAGCCATGAGGCAACGAGCGGTGTTGATGGAGAGGTTCTCATTGGGGGATTCAAAGAGAGAAGAAGGTGGAGTTGATACAATGGCCAAAGCGGCCACCTCACGAGTGGGTTCTTCTTCTTCTTCGGAATCCTCGGAAGGATACTCTTCTTGAGACAACAACACAATTCTTGGTGCTTTCTTGAAGAATGGCTTCCTCTTGACAAAAGGCTTCTTTTGTATCATGTTTGATTCGCCCTTGAGGACAAGCCTTCCACCATTTTGCTCTCTATTCTCATAAGGACAATCATTGATGAAGTGATGCTTGTTATGACAATTGTAGCAAGTCTTTATCCTATAAGCACACTCCTTCTTCCCACTTGGATTGTTTGTTTGATCAAGTTGAGCCTTTGCCTTGGCCGGGTCATTCCAAAATGTCCTTGTTGCAAGAGCTATGTGACCATGGAGGGCTGGTTCAAGTTCATCGGGAGGAAGGTTGTTCGGGCATGCTTCAACTCCATCATGTTCATCAAGGCACACAGCCTTGGCCTTCAAAGCAAGAGAGGGACCTTGCTTCATTCCCATGGCCCTAGCACGGTTGTCTAGAGCATTCTTGGTGGCAATCTTGGAGGCTTGTATCTCTTGCATAACTTCATTGGATGTCATCTCAAGGTAGTTGAATTTTCCTTGAAGGGCCTTCAAGTCAACGGGCTCGAAGGGCATGAGTGCATTCACATACTTCCTCTTGATCCAAGCATCATCCACATAGGTTGCCCCAACATTGAAAAGGCTTGGGCAAGAATCTTGAGTCTTGCATACATCTCTTCATGAGTTTCACTATCAAGCATGTAGAAGCCTTCGACTTCATTGTTCAAAGCATCAAATCTATTCCTCTTCATGCTTTTATTTCTAAGAAATGCCACCTCAAGGCACCCCCAAGCTTCTTTGGCGGTGGAGACGTTTTGAATGTGATGAAGACCACTTTCTCCAACGGCAAGTTTAATCATGTGGAGAGCGGAAGCATTGAGTTGTTTCTCGGCCACCTCTCTTCTTGTCAAGTTGTTAGGATTCACGGCCTTGTATCCCTCTTGAATGATCCTCCAAAGCTTGATAGAGGAACTGTTGATATGAGATTTCATTAAGTGTTGCTAAGTAGCAAAAGCTAATGCATTAAGTTTAGGAGGTGGACCCAAAGGGTTTATGCGAGTATGATGGATAGGTGGGTCGGGAGAGTACACAAAGGGAACCCCATGGTACTCCGGCTTCCCACCTTCGGGAGTGGTGGTAGATGTGGAAGATTTCTTAGGGTCGGTTTTTTTATCTTCAACCCCTTTCTTTTCCCCTTTTCCCTCCTCAGTTTCACCGTCATGGGAGGTAGCGGAGTCATCTAGTGGGGTGGTCTCCTTAGGAACCTTGCCACTTGCGAGTTGTGTGGTCAACTCACGCATCTCGGCAAATTTGGTATCCATGGACGATATCAAAGATGTCTCCATCAATTTGAGATCAGCCATGGATGCCGTAGTGGCTTGGTCATCCAAGGGATCACCATCACTTCGTGTCATACTTCTCTTAAGCGCTTAAGCCCAACAAGAGAGCCGAGGCTCTGATACCAATTGAAAGGATCGTATGACACCTAGAGGGGGGGGGGTGAATAGGTGCTACTTCAATTTTAGTACTTTTTCAAATTAGGCTTGACACAAAAGGTAAATTCTCTAGATATGCAACTAAGGTGAATTTACCTATATGACAAGCAAGCAACTAAACAAGATACACGAAGTAAAGACTATAAAACAAGGATAGAAGTAACCGAAGTGAAAGCACGCGGAGACACGGATGTAATCCCGAGTTCCTCCTTTTTAGGGGAGTACGTCTCGTTGGAGAGGTGTGAGCTACCACGAAGGTCAAAACTCAACCGGCACAAAGGCGGACGAACCTTCTTCTCCGATGAACCGCACCACAAAGGTTTGGTTCACCTTCCACTATCGGAATCCTTCAAGGCGGAATCCGGAGCCCTTACAACAACGATCCGGGGCACAACCCACAAGAGGAATGGGGGCTCCCGAACAGCTACAAATCTATCACAAAGACAATCAAGTGAGTACAATAAGAGGCTAGGTTTTCCCAATGGAAATCCTAGCAAAGGGTCCCTCAAGTGAATGAGGGGGAAATGAAGAACGGCTTGGTGAAGATGTAGATCCGGGGCTTCTCCTTCAATCCTCCAAGTATCAACGAGTTTGGGTGGAGGGATTGGGAGATCTATCAAATCTTGAGCTTGCAATCAATGGTGTTCTTCAATGTGTTCAAGCTAGGGAGCCGGAGGTAGGTGGAGGGGAATAAATACCCCTCCCAAAAATCTGGCCGTTGAAGCTGTAAACAGCCCGCAGCGGTAGTACCGGGCCTCGCCCGGTAGTACCAACTGGCAGGGATCTGACGGCAACTCAAAGACTGGTCAACGCCTCCTCCCAGGCGCGCATCGGTAGTACCGGACCGCCGGGTCCGGTAGTGCTCCCTACCCGGTAGTACCGCGCCACTACCGGGGCTACTACCTGATAAAAACTGCGCGAGTCCAGGAGCATTTTGGAGATGCGGAACTGGGCCCGGTACTGGCCCCGGTAGTTTCACACGGCTGGACACCCGGTAGTACCGTGGTGAACCCGGTAGTACCGGCTGAAGCAATAAAGTCAGCATTTCTTCCTTTTCTTGAGACAAAATCTGTGCAACATAAACTGAAACATTCCTGCACACTTTTAGCACACACATTAGACATCTAAGTGTGTTGTCAACAAACATCAAAACACTTTGGGGAAGGATATGCCCTTTCAGACCCTACCCGTTAAGTCGCGGATAGGGCACGGGTATACCCATAGCCTACCCATTTATACTAACATGTGGACCTTACGTGTGGAGATCCAACAATTATTCTCGTGATCTTGTGAATCTATGTTAAAATTATCATCAATTGTTAATTTGAGTTGAGATAATTGTCACGTACTCATTTAGTAGAGGTAAGTCTTTTTCTTTTGTGAAATGTGACATCAATGAATGTAAAATTATGAATAACTCATATTTGGTCTACCCGTTGGGTAACCGGTGGGTATGGGTACCCGTCGAGTATGTGTACATGTAAAGATTCATACCCGTGGGTATGGGTATGGGTATGGGTAGAATTTGTTACCCACTGACTACACGGGTATGGGTATGGTATTTCTCTACCCGCCCCATACCCTACCCATTAACATCCTTAATTGTAGTTATTTTTATATAGCGACTAAAGCTATTTGGAAGCAAAGCAATGGTTGGATTTCATAAACCACAAGCCTAACATTAGAGTTTGGAAGGCTTGTTTTGTACTCCCTCTATGAATATTTACCCTGCATTCTGGGTTTGCTCAAGGGCAAAACTTTAAAATTTGACCAAACAGAGAAAAAAATATCAACATATATAATATGAAATGGATATAATACGATTATATGTTTTATTGTGATTCGGGTAATATTTATATTGCTTAATAAATATTGATATTTTTCTTATATACTCACTCAAATTTATTTTATAAAGTTTAACTTTGACTAAACCCCAGTGTAATTTGTAACAGAGTGAGTATACGAAATCACCAAGCTTATGCAAGGGTGAAAGAATCTGTAAAACCAGGACTCTCATCGTGACCACAACCTTTGTCAACAAACATCAAAACACTTTGGGGAAGGATATGCCCCTTTCAGACCCTACCCGTTAAGTCGCGGATAGGGCACGGGTATACCCATAGCCTACCCATTTATACTAACATGTGGACCTTACGTGTGGAGATCCAACAATTATTCTCGTGATCTTGTGAATCTATGTTAAAATTATCATCAATTGTTAATTTGAGTTGAGATAATTGTCACGTACTCATTGAGTAGAGGTAAGTCTTTTTCTTTTGTGAAATGTGACATCAATGAAATGTAAAATTATGAATAACTCATATTTGGTCTACCCGTTGGGTAACCGGTGGGTATGGGTACCCGTCGAGTATGTGTACATGTAAAGATTCATACCCGTGGGTATGGGTATGAGTAGAATTTGTTACCCACTGACTACACGGGTATGGGTATGGTATTTCTCTACCCGCCCCATACCCTACCCATTAACATCCTTAATTGTAGTTATTTTTATATAGCGACTAAAGCTATTTGGAAGCAAAGAAATGGTTGGGTTTCATAAACCACAAGCCTAACATTAGAGTTTGGAAGGCTTGTTTTGTACTCCCTCTATGAATATTTACCCTGCATTCTGGGTTTGCTCAAGGGCAAAACTTTAAAATTTTACCAAACAGAGAAAAAAATATCAACATATATAATATGAAATGGATATAATACGATTATATGTTTTATTGTGATTCGGGTAATATTTATATTGCTTAATAAATATTGATATTTTTCTTATATACTCACTCAAATTTATTTTATAAAGTTTAACTTTGACTAAACCCCAGTGTAATTTGTAACAGAGTGAGTATACGAAATCACGAAGCTTATGCAAGGGTGAAAGATTCTGTAAAACCAGGACTCTCATCGTGACCACAACCTTTGTTGGATGATGAGGTAGTAGTTGTAGCCTTATAAATTTGTAAATTTTTTTTACTTTCCTTTCGTCAAAAAAAAAAAATTGTAAATATTTTGTAATTTGTATGTAAAATTTGGCTGCGGCCTGAGGTGGACATCTTTGCAGTAATGGTTTCAAAGAAAAATGGTAGGTATACTTGTTAGAATTCAGTGAAATTTATGAGAAGGTGTACGATACACTCTAGCAATTGGCCTCTCATCTCGTCTAGTCTTTTCGTCTACCCAATTTCAGTCTTCAACCTGTCAGAGCGCCTTTTGCGTGAGCCCACTCGTCAGTGACCTACGATTTCCCGAGGCAACGTATTCGCTACTCGTTTCTAATCAATGGCCAAACCAACCTCCTCTGCGCCTCCCACGCCACCGCTCCACTTTCAGCAAAAACCGGAGCAGAGCAGACTCAACCCAACCGCGTCTCGTCGCCTCCTCACCCAACCCCAGCCAAAACCCTAGCCGGCGGCGCAGCCTCATGTCTCTGGGCGCGCGCAAGCGCGGCCATGCCGACGGCGGCCCGGCCCTGTTCGACAACCACGGCCTCGGGAGCTACGCGCGGCCCGGCCCGCCCGGCCATTCCGGCGGCGGCGATCGCTTTCGCGCGGCGCTGCTCGAGGCCCTCGGCCTGGGGAGCTTCGCGCGGCTCGGCCTCCCGGCCCCGCCCGACGGGCTCGACCTCACCGCCAAGGTGGTGGACCCCTCATCGGGCAACATTGTCGTCTCCATCGGGGGCGATAGCATCATGGCCTCGCTCCCCGACCTCGTGGAGGCCCTCTTGCTGCCGCCAGGCACGGTTCCCCTTGACCCGGAGGAGGCCGCCTTGTTCGGTTCCGTGGAGGCGATCACCGCCGTGAGAGTGTTCGTCCGCGACAGGCTGCTGCTGGGAAGAACAGGGGATGGCCAGGTGTTGCCGAATGAGGCCGTCACGGCCTTGCGGCTTGTGGAACAGGGGAAGGCGTACGAGGTGGACTGGGGCTTGTTGGTTTGGGCGTTTCTGAGGGCGGATGTGTTGATCGGGGAGCGGCGCTGTTGCGGTCAGTACCTGCTCCGTTTGATGAAGTTCAAAAGGCCTGATCTTTTCTCCGAGGCTGATGCAAGGTTCGTTGGAAAGAGGAGGAGAGGCCTGATTCGCCGGGTGATGGATGGGCAGTTTGTGCATCGCAATCAAGTTGAGGTGGGGGAGGAGAACTTGCTTTTTGGAAACAGCGGCTGTGATCAACCCATGGCAGCAGAAGCACAGGTTCAAGAGGGATTGGTTTTTGGACCAAGCAAAAACATTGGAGAGATGGCAGCATTTGGATATGTCAGGGATCAACAGCATACAATCGGAACTGAAGATCGAGAAGATGGCAATGTCAATGTTGGTTCTAGCCTTCCTTCTTTCCGTGCCAGTCGACAACAAATTGAAGCTCAGCTCTCTCGCATGGAGAATGCAGTTTTGGATGGGGAGAGAACTTTGGCACGGAATCTAGCTGAAATATAGCAAATGAGGGTGATGGAGATGGAGAAAGACAATCAAATCAACTCTCTCGTTGAAGAAGCAAAGAAGGAACTTCAAGCAAGGCACACTAAACTTGCTCAACTTGAGCATGACCAAATGGTAATGTCCAGCATCATTCATGGATGCAAAAAAATGCTTCAAAAGTCCTCTGCTGCATCTCTGGAGTATAGGAAGATGATGTGCCAAGGAAGTGGCGTTTCATCTTTGGATGCTGTGGCTGATGAGAAGAATCAAGTACGTTTGATGCACCAGAAACGGTGTGCCTATGAAATTATTAATGGGTTTCAAAAACCTATGCTTTTGAAGTTTTCGGCAGGTGCTGAGATGATTACAGTGCTGTCAAAAAAGCTTGCAGACCTCAACAATGAAGTGCAAAGGTTGAAGGACTCCAAACCAATGATAGATCTCAACGTGGGTCCTCATCTGTGACTTGTGCACTTAGGTAATTGTTAACCTCTAAAAACAGGTTTTGCTTATTCCTAACAAGTCTTGGTCTGTTGTATATATGTCAGAGATGAGTTCTGGTCTTAGATATACTTATTTTGCTCTCTGACAGGAGTCAATGCTGATGCTGGTGGCTGTTGTCAGTTGAAGTCTTTGGCAGGCAGAAGGATGTGCACTGACGATATGAAGGATTGTACGGTTTGATATTTTGGTGTTGCTGATCATTGCCGAGATGGTTCTCGTATGGATGTCTATTGGTGACTAGTTGTTCTGTTATGCTTTCGGTTTCATTTATGTCTATAGCTTATGATGAACAGTTTGGAAGTGATATGTCATGTGCATCATCTCTTTACTGGATACTTGGTTAGAGCCTAAAGGATATGCAGTATGCTACCTTTCCCTTCCGTATTTACTTTTCATGTCAGACTGATCTCTGTTGATATGGTGATTCTCTTCTATGAAATCGGACAATCTACTGGTGCAAAAAAGTAGGTGGTTTATTTTCACTGTTGCTTGATGTCGTATTGGCCGAGTGAATTCGGCAACAAGAAGTGCAAAAAGGTAATTGGTTTATTTCCATACCCTATTTCATCATCTCTTTGGCTGCTTCACTTAATACTCTTATGAGCAACAGAAAATGTCATGGGCTAAATGCTGTTTCTTAACATCTTTCCATTGTATTTAAGCTATTTGCGACTTCTTTTCGACTGAGTAAAGTGGTTCCTTTGAATGGAATCTATTAATTATTTGGATAGTGTGTGACTTCCATATCCTGTTAATGTAACGTGATGAACTGTTAATTAGTTCTCCTGTTAATTGCCTAAATCTTCTACTAGCTGTAGTTGTTGAATGTACTTCAGATCTTATTCTTATTTTGAAACAGTGATCTTTATTTCAGTTTGCTCGCCTTATTTTTATAGAGATATCTCAATCCTCATGGTGCCTTAAAAATTCACAGTTCAGTAGTCTATAGCGATAGCCTGCTGTGATACTAACCTTCTACTGACTTAAATTGCAAGACCATATTTGATGGTAGGCCTATTGTCAGAAACTCAAAATGGAGTTCTTCCATACTTATCCCCGGGACTGCTAATTATTCCATCTGTAAAAAGTCTGTTTTCACTGTCATATCCAAAGTTTCTTGTAGTTTTGCTTTTAACACTATTACCAGTTCAATATCTTGGACAGCTCGACATTAAACCGCATCCATTTACTGATATGTAGTATGAGACTGAGATTCAATATTGTTTCCACCTTTATTCTGGACTTCTAGTTAACCGTATGCTCATCTGGCTTATTAGATGATGAATTAATCAATCCATAACTTTTTTTTTTCAAAAAAATCATGGTATGCTCGTGATTGCATGTGCTCGTATTATTTTGGTTGTTCAGTGGGCCTATGTCCAAAGAGCAGCAAGAAGTTTAGCTTCATCAGGCTGTTAGTATTTTGCTTGATGCAATCAATTGGTCATTGTCTGATATGTACTGTTCATTGTGGCGCTGACTGCTTGTTGTATTTACCGGTGATGATTTTGGTCGTTATGGAGCCCTTGACAACATTTAAAAGTCCCGCCTAGTCTGAACTTGCCAAAACTATATAATAAATCATCCTGTTCTTTCCAAAACCGTTCTATTGTTTCAGAAGTCCCGCCCAGTCTGAACTTTGCTTATAATATAGTAATGCAAGACACGGTCTGATGTTATTTTGTAAGCAGAACTCTGAGCTGATACAGAACCATTCTAAAGTTTTAGTACTATGGATCTTGGTCTTATAGGCTGTAACAAACTTCTATTAAAACTTGGGTTTATTGGATATATCAGTGCCCGCATATTTGTAAACTGTAACTACCTGATTTTTTTAATGTATCTCTCATAACCTTTGTGGCAAGGGTTTAATTTATGCGTTGAATAGAGTGCATGCTCATCAGGTGTCTAGTCTTATAGTTTCCACTATGACAGAATGCTCTTTGTTGCAGTAATATATCATTCTGAGTTTTCCTGACCATTACTTACTAATAATCTTAGTATGTTATTATGTAGGTTTCAAAATCTAATTTTAAGACCTAAGAAGTGTACTCCAGTTGCAACTCATAATTTTATTTCTGATTTACTATCGCAGAACCCTACACAACATTGGTCTTAAAAATTGGCTTACTCTTTGTGATCATGCCTGTAGCTTAAAATAGAACTTTTGTCAGTTCCTTTCTGAAGGTATCCACTTGCCTTGTTATTAAATGCTCTTTGGTTCAAAGGAATTTTTGAGGAGTCCGTATTATGGAAAATTTCCTTTGGTTCTATGCCAAGTATGGCATGTGCACTTAATCCTTCAATGAAATTCATATGTTTTTACAGTGGTGCAACCAAATGATTTCCATTACATATTCCTGTAGGATGCAGTGTGGCTTGACATCCAATTCCTTTTTTTCCTATTCCCTTGTTTTCCAAATCCTGTGAATCAAAGAGGCCCTGAGATATTCTACAAATCTTGGTATAAGAAGATCTCTCATCTTTGCTTATAAATATCCATATACATCTTTTTCAGCCCTGAGCCTCTTAGCAGGCAACTCATCCATACTAGCAGCAGACAACTGGACATAGCATTCTTCCAAATCTGGGACTCTTATCACACAGCAACACTTATGATATAATGCAAGTCGCTACTTCCAAAGGTGATAAAAGATCTGCGACTTTTCAACTGATTAGATCTGCACGTCACTACTTCCAAAGATAATAAAAGATCAATGATTTTTCAACTGATAGGATCAAGTTATAAATTTATACAGTAATATATTCGTTCCAGCATCTCTTGTTTGTTTTGTTCTAGAAATATGAAGTGGAAGGAGACTGAAATTACCTTCCAGAATGTAGCATTGCCAAAGTATGCACCAAATGTTCAACGCCTGGCATGCTTCTGGAGAAAGATTCTGTAGATTCTGTAATAGAAATCCCAGCAGTAAACATCCAAGATGCCAAAGTCTTTTCATGAAGGGAAACCTGCAAAAGATGCCCGAGGTTAGATTTTCTTTATGTGCAGTATTATATTTTCTAAGCCATTTTTTTGATGCTAAGCTTGTCCCCTTGGTTTATACCGATTGCCTTCATCTGAGGGTTGTGATCAAATATCATTGCAAAGTGTTGCATTCTCTAAATGCTAACTTCAATTGTTTATTACTGTTTGGTTCCATATTGTGTTCGGTGTTTGTACTGTATGAGTACGTAATGCGAGAGAAGGTTACATCCATATGAAGTTTCACCCTGGGGTTAAAACTGTTAAACAATAGTCATATATGGAGCAGTATATATGTTAATGCTGTTGTATCCATTCAATTGATAAACTGGAATTTGTATTTTTAGATCCCGTGCCATAGCTGACGAAATCTCTTGCAAGTATAGAGAATTCCTAGTGACCCGGCCGATGTGACCAAATTAGCACGCTAAGTTCAAGAGCAACCGATTCTGAAAGCAGGAGGCATTTTAAATTTGCGATTATATCTCAAGTGCTGAAATGCTAGTTTTTACAAGCTTATACTGCAGTTTATTGGGATATCAAATAGTTAACATTATAAGTATGATGTTACTGCATTAATCGAGTTGACTGGGACCAATAAATGTATTAATCCTGTAGTGAATTGCCTAAACTACTAGGAAAAGAGCATAGTTATAGTAATAATTTGTCATCCGCTTCAATTCTGTGCACTTTTGTGCACAATGTTAAACTTCCTTTGCCATGCTTGGATTCCATATACAAAAGCTTCTGTGCTGAAAGCGTCATGGGATTTCCAGCTTTGCGGTTGTTGGTTGGATAACATTCCGTTGATAGATTCAGTCCGTGAGCCACTTTGCTGCAATCTCTCTTGATCGAAAAATTCAGCCCCGGAAGAAAATTTATGACAGTTTTAGGATTTGAAGACTTAGGCGACCCGAGCAGATCCCTTATTTCGCTCGACCCTTAGATCTTTTAAGATCCCCGTAAATGGATAAGAGAAAGAGGCCTTAGATATACTCCCTCCGTACCAAAATAAAATAAGTGTCTCAAGTTTCCCCAAAAGTTGATGTATCTAGACATGTTTCATGTATAGATACATCCGCTTTTGAGCAAAGTTGAGACACTTATTTTTGGACGGAGGGAGTAGCTTTTTTGAGCTGATTTTTCCGGTACCACACAGTGTAGGCGGACTGAATATTCAGGTTCCGCTCCCAAATCCCATGTCGCCTTCCCGCTCAACGATTTCACATTGCCCTGCCGTTTCAGCCCGCGCACCGTCCTTTGTCATGCGCCGCTCCATTCCCGGCCCTCCTAAACCTCTCTCAAGGCCGCACCCCCGCCACTCCCGGCCGAGCTTCCGCGCTTTGGATCCATCGAGTGGAGAAAGGGGAAACCGCGCTGTTGCCACTCGAGAGCCCAGGCCCCCCTGTCACAACTATCTGGGCGGATTTGTGGAGGCACGTACGGCGGACTTGATGCTGGTCGGCCCGTGGCTCCTGGCGCATGCTCAAGATTATATCGCGGCATGGTGCATGGGCACGCGGCAGTCTGGCTGGCGAGTGCTCGGTCGGTCGCGGACGTCGCCGAGTTCCCGACGCCGTGTCTTGCCTGCAATCGGCAGCCCCGCCTTGACCGTCCGGTGTCCCGCATGGGTCGCCGTCCGTCGCCTCCGACCTGGGCCGTGACCCCCGCAGCCGTGGACGAGCTCCATGACGAAATAGATCTTGGTCTTGGTGGCCATGACCTTGAAGAGGTGCACGATGTTGGGGTGGCGCACACGGCGGAGCACGACGATCTCGCCCTTGATGTGCTAGACGAGGCCGCTGCGCACGGCCTTCTCCCTGTCGAGCACCTTGATGGCCATGCTCTCGCCGGTCTGCAGGTGGCACGCGTTGGCGAAGGTGCCCTTGCCCAGGATGCGCCCCAGCCCGTAGCGTCCCATGAGCAGCCCGCGGCCGCGCCGCGCTTGGACGAGGAGGTGGAGGGCAGCAGCCGCGCGGCCTGCGGGGACTGGTCACACGGCGGCGGCTTGACTACCGCCATCGACAGGTGGTGGAGGGGAGGCAAAGCGGAGGGGATTAGGTGGAGCAGCCGGACTCGAAGGAGGTGACCCCCGCAGCCGTGCCTGGGCCGCCACCCGGAGGCAAGGCGCGGACCATGGCCTCCTCGCCTTGGCTCACACCACCGCTGCCGGAACGTGCACCAATCCGGCGCCCGCCGCTAGGGATCAGGGTTGGCAAGAACGCATACATTGTCAGTACACATGTATCAGGACAAAAAACTCAAATAATGAAGCTGCTAACTGACCTGAGCATTAGTTTTTTTGCCCAATTGAATACGAGTCTTGTGATGAGGACAATGAACAAAACGTTGAAGCCTATATGAGCAGCTACGAAGCACAGATCAGAAAACTGTTGATGCCTATGAGAGGCCATGAAGCACAACTATATTTCACCAATAATGCAAGATGAAGCCCATCTAGAAGATAACAAAACTGCTGGAGAAACACATTTACAAACTGTAGACTGTGATCCAAAGATCTAACTTCTACGATGATAATATTTATTTATCTGAATTCTAATTGCACACAAGAACAATGCTGTTCACTATTCATGATTGCAGAAGATACGAATACCCCTCTCAGGGGGCGATTAAAAACAAGTACAAGCAAAAAGACATTCACAGCTGCATGGCTACTTGAAAGGGCAAGGAAATGCAAGTAAAAGAAGTCGGTGAGCAAAAGAAGAGAATATGTATTGACCAACCTCTTGTAAAGAAAGGCTTTGGAGGCAGGGTAGTATCAGAAGTTATATATGTAGTCAACCAGCTTCTAAACGGAAATCCTTTCCTTCAGATCCTTGCACCGCCCCTTGAAAAAAGAGAGCACGACAGTCAATATATACCAAACTACTGTCAATTAATTTGCTCACTAATTAGCAGAATATACTTCTCAACAGTTGAGGTTATAAAACTCAGAAAGGCTTGAGAAAACGAATGAGAAGGGAACAAAAGAGAAATAAGAACGCGGTAAAAAATAAACTTTCAATTCGATGGTTCAATGGAGTTTCTCGGCCAACCCATCATAACCTATGTAGCTATCCATCTCCTTACCTGAAAAGAGTAGAGAATAAATATCAAATAAAGCACTTGAAAAAGGTACATCCCTGGAAAGGTAGACGCAACTTAACTCGAACAAACTATGGTGGATCTGGATGGGAGAGAAATGGCAGAGCACAAGACAGGATGAAACCAGAAAATTGACGCAGATGGTGATAAAGACATGCTACAAGAACATAACTTGAAGGAAATGCACATCGTACCACACACTCCTACCCTGCATGTTACATTCTTGACCGGCAGCAAGACCGTCTATCACAAAATTTACCATCGATGCAACTCGACACGGTTGCCCTTTTGACCCTATAGCATTCAGAAAGGACAAAATGAAAGTGTGGAGGAAACAGTATGAGGCGAACCAAAATATCATGTACTCAGCATTAGGTTGATAGAGTGTGCCTTGATTACAAGGGGTAGAACTGTAACCATTTTCCTGTAATCGTACAACACTTGAACACGAATAAGAAAATTTATAGATCAAAATTATACTACTCCCTATGGTCTGTAAAAAGTGGCCTTGGTTGTACATTGAAGTTGTACGTGTTCAACACATTTCTTCTGACACATATATCGGAGATTTACTGTGGTACCAGGAGAGATATGTGTTGGAACTTATTAGAACAATATCAGTGCCCAATTTGAAGGTGCGTAGTTTTTTGGGATTGTCCTTTACTCCTTTCTTTTCTCATGTTTGTCTTTCCTGATTTTTTAAGGCTTCCTTTTCGATCTGTTAGCGGCTTGAACAAGTACTAACTCATTCACGTTATTCTACCATTCCAAATTCCCTTATAAACTATTTAACATACAAATTCACTTTTATTTTACCATTACAGGTCCGGTTCAAATACTATTTTCCCCCATGTACTATTGGCAGAATTTTGAATCTCGCCTTGCAATTAGTGAAATATACCATTTTATTTCTATACAGTCAAAGGTGGCTGCATCTGAACTTACATTGTTATTTTTTTAAGTGAAAAGATTGGGTGGCCTCAACTTTATAATGTACGGATTTGTACAGCAACTCACAGGCTTGATAGGTATGATTCATCTACTGAAATTAGCATGCTCCCGTTCTGATTTTTTAACTGGTTGATCTGAGAGCTAATGACTAATCTGTAGGTAGTGGCTAATAATACTTCGTTGTGAGTCATCGGAATGGCCCAGTGTCAAGACATCACTGACAGATAAATTCTTCCACAGATGATATAGTGGAAACATTCTTGATGTTATCTACGTGTAAAATCATTGCTTGGTTGAATTTTGTTAAGGTTTCCTTTTGGTTGTTTTTAATATATAACTAGGTGATGATGAATCTTTAGACTACAGTTTGGTAACGGTAGCCGAAAGCCTGCCGCAGAGTGACTTACTGGTATGTACTCTGTAGTGGTACCGATATTTATTTTTACCTTTTCAGATTCACCTAGATATTTATTTTTACCTTTTCTTCCCTTGCAGGGGTTACTGGCTTATTGTCGTTTGCTTTCAGCAAAAGTGGAAGTTTTGTTACGAAGGAATTATGCATGATCATACGCTATTGTGCCACAAAAATATAGTCAGCGATCTTCTTTGAGAGTTTTAATCAATTCAGCTATTGTTTCCGCACAATGAGAAAACAATGTGTCGAATCATATTAATTTGTTCTGACATTCCATTTTCTAAACAGTGTTTATTTTCCAGTGCAGCACCTAATCTTGCATCAAACTGCTCAATCCCTGTTCATTTCCTTCCGAGTAGTGCTCGTTCAGATGTTTTTTATATCAATTTTGCAGGTAAATATAACATATTATTTGGCACTATCTAAGCTCGCCGCCGCCGATGCTGCGTAGGGGAGAGACGAGGAGACGGCTAGGGTTTCTAACTTTCTATGGTGGGGATTTCCTCGTGGTCGTGGGTCGCCGTCCCCTTTCTCTCCCGGTGCTGGTGATGGACGACTCGCTGGGCCTCGGGCTGGCGTTCCAGGTGGCCGCGGGGGCGGCAATGGTCGTGGCTCTGTACGCAGTGCTCGTTGCCGTGGTTGTGGCGCAGCCGGTGGTGTACATGGTGTGCAAGAGCCACCAGCAGGGGATCGTTGACAAGGACCATCTCACCTAAAGCCCTAGACTCGCCGTCGGCGACAGTCTGTAGCAGGCGCAGACGGTGCCGTATCTCACTGCTGATCCTGCAACTACTACTGCCGATCCAGTTAAGAATCCTGAGTTGAACCCTAATTCAGCTTTATTTGTGCTTCCTACTTAGCTTCCAAGAACAAGTTGGTCAAATATGAAAAGAGCTGCCAAGCAGAACTGGCAGTAGTCCGCAGGGACTATTAGTAAGTTAGCAAGGTCTGCAGTCGTATGAAATATTTTGTATGTTTGATCTGATTATTCCATATGAGACATATGCATGCTTGGGAATATACATGTGTGGGGCCGTGAAAAGGAAAATTTATATTTCGCTGCACACAAAAAGTGCGAATTTCTTAAAAATTCGCTGAAATTAAATTGAAATTTCGATTCCTGTGGCAAAGTTCAACAAACACAAGGCAATATCCCAGATTGATAGTATATCTCCACGGCATCTGTTACAAAAGGCATGAAAATAAGGACATGTAGAGTATACTTGAAGGACTCCGCGCTTCGCAGCGCCATTTTGTTCTTTGTCGTTGTGGAGATAGATCATTATATTCAGTGTTACAATTTATATATAGACAACCAGCTGACAAACTTCTGCCAGATAATAGGGATACGGTATATTCTTACATGGTAGAACGATTTCTGATCCGCTTAGCACACAGCGGCAAAGAAAACAAGAAGTGCAACAACATAAGCGGTATCCGTAAACCTTGGCTCAAGCTATTTTATGCTTCACTTCATCCTGGTACCAGCAAAAGTAGTCCACCAACATATTTAAAGAAGATTATATACATTAGCGGAACTGGGGCTAGGGCTGTGGGATCCTGTAGCCAAAATCATGGAGCTGGTCGTAGAAAAATAAATTATATTTTGATACAAATTTTCAAAATTCCGGGCTCGCGGGATCACGTGAGCTAAAATGTCGCACTCCACCTTGCACCTACTACGTTGAACTACCTCCAACACACTGCCCATGAGGTAGGGGCTCTATAGTCATCCTAATATATCTCTTGACAAAGTCATATTTAGCTTGAGTCCATCTTTGTATGTTCAAATTTTTGTCATTCGTTCGTGCTAACCAATCATCAATTTTCGGAATCCTGATAAAAAATGTAACCGTCAAGAATAGACGTGAGACATGAGAAGCAATACAGCACGACCATTCATTTACCATGCCCAACGGGAGACCATCTGCCATGCAAACCCTCTGCAAATCATATTACTTGAAGGTAAGAAGACGTTAAGGATCAACACAAGGTACATATATATACACAAGATCATCATCACCCTCGAACATATGTCTCCATCATGAAACTACTCATCAATAAATGCAACCAACAAACAATAGCGGCAACATCATAAGAAGTTGGTCCAGTCATTCCATGTTCAATAGGAAACCATCTGCCACGTCAAACCAATCAATTTTCATGAACGAGGTGTCAGTAGATCTCCACAGACAGTTCGCGTACTCACATACCTCTTTGAATCTATAAGATCATCTTATATGAAGGGAAGAAAACATTGATATTCAAGACAAGGTCCAACAACCCCTACAACCCACTTCGAGATCATCATCGCCGTCGAGCAATGTCGCCATCACCACCATAATTCCTCTTAGTTTACATCGCGGTGTTAATAAAGACATTGAAAACTTCAAGTCAAAACAAGGAAGCTATATAATCCAAAAGCCAGGATTGTTGGGGCTCCCCATATCCATAGCAAGTGCCCCTCCATCGATCTCTTTGTGGAAGATTGTGATGTAACACATGCCTTCTCGCCTACTTTGTGCACGAGTTACGTACCTCCTTTTGCAGAATGATTTTTTTCCTAGTACTCCATCCTATCCTTATTAATCCACGTATTAGTTTTCTCTTAAGTCAAAATTTCTAAAGTTCAACCAACTTCATAATATAAAAAATGTGAGCACTAAAAGTGTTTTAGACGCCTAGCTAGCAGTAATAAGAAGTTCGTTCATTTAGACTACCTTGCGCCGAATAATATCCTAAGCTTCTTGGAGAATATTAGAAACTTTATTTTTAGAACAGGGGAATTGTAGTGCAAATTAAGTGGTTTTCAGGGTCAACTACTTCCATCTTGCTTTCCATAGATTAGGGGAACTGTAATGCAAATTAGCTTGGCAACAAGAAAATTGGAAAATAAAAGAAATATTGGAAAAATGAAAAATTTACACGTGTAAGTGTTTAGTAGTCTTGCTTTTGGTTCCAAAAAATAAGAAAAATGGACATCTGTTGTGCCCGGTGAGAAAAAAAAACACAAATTGCGGTGCTAAAGCAAAGCAAAATGTAAAAGCACTAATTGTGTTTTTTCGTCCGATCCATAAGCCGTAAAACTCATGTTCCAACATTTTGGAGTTGTTTGAAACTTCAAATTTTCGTTTTGCCAAAACTCGTGGGTACAATTCTAAATTGTCATATTGCACTTGTGCTTTTAAAAGACAAACAAAAGACTTGATTCTTGCCACCCCTTTCCGGCCTTAACCAAAGTCAAGAAGAAGGTGGCGTCCGGCAGCAGAAGGAGATGGTGGGCAAATCGTGGCTCGACATGAAAGCTTGGCTAAGCCATAGCCGGGCCCCGTTTCCGGGAAGCATCACACGAGGTGCACCGTCGAGTATCGACACAAATGGCAAAAGGTCACGAGCATCGCCGGCCACTTAATACTGCGTATTCGTGCTAGCTTCGTTGGTCATAGCCCCGTGCATGCAGACAGTCGGTGCCAAGTTGTGACAGGATAGTATACCAACAGTGGATGGCGCGCGCATGCTAGTTATATTGATCTCCGAGATAAGATGGATTAGCATGCATCCTACTACTGTATTAAGCATGGCATTGCCATATTCCTAGCCTTGGTGATAAAATGTACAAACTATATGCATGCCAACCTTACGTACGCACTTGTCCGTTGTTGGTCTAAACACCCATATCTGCTTGCTCCTACTGGTTAGGTTACCAGAAAGATGATGTTCGAGTCTCATCCAAAAGATTCGATGACAGTTTCAAAAAAGAAAGAAAGATTCGATCAGTAGCTTTGCTTACAAAGAGAGATGCGTCGAGAGACGAGAGGTGTGTACATCACATAATGCCGGCCTATCGACGCTCCCATGTGAACTCTGCCTTGTCCACGCGCCATTCTATTCCGGTGCAAACCTGCACGAGAGGTACAGGGTAGGTGCACGCGCTTGGTTGATTATTGCAGCTAGCATTAGATGGCGTGCTGCTGCTAAGCTAGCAAATCGTTAAATGCTAGCCGTAAACGGGTCCACTCCACAAAAGATGAAACTTCTACCCTTTAGCAACAACACAAATGCAGTCCGCTAATTTCATCCCAATTGTGCCGGCTTTGTGTACAAGCTCGGTCGATTTTTCAGTCCATTTTATTTTTCAAGATATATATACACATATATTTTATGTTTTTAGATAAGGCTGTTTGCTATGTTGTGTTAATATACCTGACAAAAGAACCGGCTGCTTTTCTCCATAGCATTTTGTTTTACTTTAAGTCATTGATACTTGATTGATATTTGTCTAGGGCTTTACACAACTATTCATGTACTTATTAGGCTACTATAAGATAACGTGAATTATATTGACTCAAATGAATTCTATCACCTAGATACAACCAACCAAATTAAGTTCACACCCGATCTTTACGTAACAATGTCCACAAAGCCCAAAAATAATATTTCGCACATTATCTAAATGGTAATAAGTAGTTTGAGTAAACAGAAACATAATACTTCGCACATAACCAAGGATCAGAGCGCCTTCTCAAAGAAATCCTATGTTATTACAAACTGAATTTAGTAATGCATTGCGTACATGAAAATGCCAACACTTAATATATAACATCAATATATAAGGGCAAATCCAAGCTATAGCCTCGATCAAATAGTATAGCGAACATTTTGCAATTATTCCTTATGTTCATTAATTCTCTCAGCTGCGAGATTCAAACGTTCCTAAACAATGTTGCCCACGCATAGTTGAATGGAAACACAAGATATTCTGGACTACTAAGAATCGTTTATTAAATAGACCATAGTACTCCTTTCCAATCCAGTATAATGTATCACACTGAATAGACCATAGCTCGATTTTCAGAATAAATATATAATAAAAAAATTAAAGATGTTGCCTGGCATTTGCTCGAGCCACACCATGCTAGTTACGAGAACATAGCAGGCATGTATGCCCCATAATCGGATCACAGCATCTAGAGTTTCATAATCATATAAGACTAGTAATAGATCCAAACTGTACTGCCTGAAGGTATGTCTCAAATCTTCTTGGAAACTAAGCTAAGCAAGTAATAATCAGCAATATGTAGTAGTAGGAGAGTACTAGGTGGAACTGCCGGCCAGGGACTGGCCTGCAGGGGGGCACTGCGAAGCATCAGGGATCTGCTCCTCCGTCTTCACCGCCTGCAGCTCTAGGCCGCTGTCGCCGTCGTCGTCGAGCCGCTGGTACTCTCCGACGTAGTTGAGGTGGACCTTGTCGACGACCTCCTTGTGGTAGTTCTTGCACACCAAGTACACCACCGGCTGCGCCACCAGGGTCACAACCATCACCGCCCACAGAGCCATGGCCATTGCCACACCCGCGGCCACCTGCAGGAACACGCGTCCGAGGCCCGGTGCGTCGTCAAACACCAGATCCGGGAAGTACATCCGCAGAGCCACGAAGCAGCAGTCGAGCGGGACGAAGACGGCTGCCGCCGCCCAGAACTTTCCGGCAAGGAGCGCCCGGCTCTTAAGCACGAAGGAGAAGCCGACGTCGTCCTCCAATTCCTCCAGAAGCGCCACCACGCAAACCATATGGGACAGCACTGTGATGTACACCGCGCCGGCGAGGAACGCCGCGCCGCCGAGCAGCTGCAGCGCCAGGACAACGACCTTGTCGGACGGGTCAAGCTGCGGAAGCTCGAGCCAGGCGAGGGTGGATAAGGTGAAGTACAAGTTTGCAATTGGGAGGACGGTGATGGAAATGAGGATGAGCCGATCGATGGGCGCACGGGGGAGGTCCCGGACGACACGGTCGGCGGCGCCGGAGTCACCATCCGTGCAGTAGAGGGTGGCCACGCGTAACGCGTAACTGGCGGTGAGCATGATGGAGAGCGCCAAGATGAAGAGCATACAGAGGAGAATGGAGAAGGTGTAGGCGATTCCAAGGAGGAGGTCGGAACTGTCGAGTGCGCGACCGGCGGCAATTTGCGCGATAAAGAGCGCCAAGAGAATGGCGAAGTCCGCCACGGCCCGGCGGCCGGTTGTTGGGTGGATATAGCGGATGAGAACCCGGGTGGTCTCGCGGCAGATGCCGGCGAAGCCGAGGTCACCGAGATCCTCCTGCACCGGCTTCCACTCGCAGTCCATTGATGGAAGGAAGCAGCTGTACGTGTGGTGGTTGTGACTTGTGGTCTGGTGACAGTGGGGGAGGAGCAGTGGAGGGGAAGGGAGGTCGGGCTGGTTGGGAGAGATAGAGAACGAAAGAAGAGAGGTTGGTCTGCTGGAGAAACTGAGGGAGGGAGAGGATCGGGATAGAGAAACTAGCATGCATGGATGCATGCACGCATTGAAGCGGTTAAGCTATAACATACTTTAGTGATTGGCAAACTTAATTGAACTCCTTACCCTTGTGATCTATCATGTCGGGCTGGTGGAATAACTAGCTTGCATGCATGCATGCACGCTAATCCATCTTTTTTTTAGAAATCTGCAAGCTAATCCATCTTCATTATCTCTGAGATCTCTGTGGATCGGTACTCTCCACGGCTAGCATTGAACGATTTGATAGCCTAGCAGCAGCAAGCCATCTACTGCTAGGTGCAAATTAATTATCAATCGTCCTATGTGTTTAGTGCAAGTACAATAGTGGGCTTATAGCCCGCCTACGTGGCATTTTTGACTATGTGGAGGAGAGAGACAAGGAAAAAGTGATGGAGTGGGCTCTCATGCAAGAACGCAAAAACAATAAATGCGAGAAGAGATAAAGACACAAAGTGAGAGAACCACTAACTTAATAGCTAACCTTAGACTAGTCATAGTGGGAGGAACATTGCTAGTAACTTCAATGCCATGTAGGGAAAAAAGATGATGTGGCAAATAATTAATGAGGAGAGAGGAGGTTGGAGTAACATAGCTAGTTACCGGAACATCACACACCCAAGGCAAAATGAGTCTACAACCTAATAAATGACATCATGCATGACACCACAAATAAGTTACTACCCACTATATAGATAGTAACAATAGGTAGTAACATAAATATGTTACCACTCAATGTTACTCCCCACTATGACTAGTCTTATAGCTAACTCTATTGTATGAGCTAACTATAAGGCTAACTTTTGATGACATGGCACTTTCATATAGCCGGCAGTTGGCTCTACTATTGAACTTGCTCTTATGTTTTGCTGATCTAGCGAGCGTACCGACGCAGAGTGCTCTCGTGCAAGTTTGCACCGGAATGGAATGGCAGCAGGCAGCGTTCACATGGTTTGCCGGCCGGCCTCACCGCGTCCGATCGGCGACGCACCGGATTGGAAATGTGATCCATGTACACCAACAGCAAGTTGTGGTGGTGGGAGAACTCACAGCTGAAAGCAAGCGATCATGAGGGTAGGTCTTTATTTTCTTTTGAGCAATTTTGGTAAGATAAACTGACATGCTGCCACTGAATATCTAAGTGGTTCATGAAAGAGCGTTGCATGGGTCAGCATGAACGCATGTTGCCATCTTTTCTGTGCTGGAGGAGACTCTAGAGAATCAAACGCGTTTTGGCGTTAATGCAACTCTTAGGCTTTATTTCAATGCTAAATGTGTACAACAAAATTGCAAATTCAGATTGAAGCGGTTAAGCTATAACATAGTTTAGTGATTGGCAAACTTAATTGAAATCCTTACCCTTGTGATCTATCCATACCACTCTGAGGAATTTATATTTGTGCAGTGGTAGATTCGTAGACAGAATAACTTAACTACGCAGGAAACTTGCACGCTCTCTGTAATATGTATATGGTATATGGATGTGTTGTTAAAAATGAGTGTAAACCTTTTTTTACTATAGGATAAGTGTAAACTAGTCCTACCTAATTAACTGAAAGATCCGTCCAGCCTCCGTCCTCTTGCAAAAATGTATCTTCAAGTTGCGAGCCTTACGTACATATCTACCTCAGCTCATAGACAAAAACTGCGTTGTTGTGTGTTTGTTCTTGACCTTTCAGAATTCAGATCATTGCATACAGCTCTTGCTGGTGCTTAGCATGATCCATCGTCCATCTAGATGCCTGCATTCATTTTTATGCATCTTTTTATAGGGGATTCAAACCTCGGGTAGGTAAATTAAGCCTTAGGGCAAAGTATCATATCATGCCACCCTCTTTTACCAATTTTGCCCCAGGGCAACCACGTGAACACATTGATTTTCAGTGGCACTATATGTCGGTTCATCTTTTCAAAAATGATCAAAGAGAAGATAAAGACTTGTCATCGAGCATATATTGCCAATGCCAATGCCAAGTCCCTTTGTGTCAACCCTCGCTTCATCTGCCTCTGTGTCTGCTCTCGAATCTCTTCATCTCTTGCTTCAGTTGAGTTCCCCACAGGCCACAGCCACCACCGTACGTGCTTCCTTCCGTCAATGGAGCCGGAGCCGCAGGATCTTGGTGCCCTCGGGCTTGCCGGCATCTTTCTCGCCGCCGCCGCCGCACGAACTGGGCGCCTCGGTTGCTCTCGGCGCTCTTTCTCGCCGCCGCCACCGCCGTCCGCGTCCTTAGCCCCCGCATCGCCTCCGACATAGACGATGGCGCCGGCCTCCTCCGTCTCGTCCATGACGTGGTCCCCTGCTACCTCCTCCAGGTCGTCATCCTCATGCTCTTTCGCCTCTGCACCACCGCCTACGTGCTCTGCGTCAACTCCCTCTACCGCACGGGCGACAGCGACCTCCTCGCCGCCGACCGCGTGCTCAAGGAGGGCTTCCCCGTCGCCCCGGTCACGCGGCTCGCCTTCCCGGTCCTCCTCCTCACCCTCACGGCCGCCTTGATCCGACTCCAGGCGGAGACCGTGCTGCCCCTGCGGCTGCTGGGATGGGCGTACGTCGCCCTAGTGTGGCAGCTGGCTTGGGTGGTGTCTCTGCTCGAGGACGCCACCCTATTGTCTGCCCTGCGCAGGAGCCAGGAGCTCCTCGCCGGGAAGTTCTCGGCGGCGGCGTGCGTCATCGTCACGCTCGACGGTTGCATCATCGTCATGCTGAAGGCTTTCCCGGCGCTGGTGGTTGACGACGCGCTGGGCCTCCGGCTGGCGTTCCAGGTGGCCACGGGGGCGGCGATGTTCGTGGCTCTGTACGCGGTCCTCGTCGCCGTGCTTGTGGCACAGCCGGTGGTGTACATGGTCTGCAAGAGCCACCAGCAGGGGATCGTTGACAAGGCCCATCTCGCCTAGACTCGCCGTCGGCGACCTTCTGTACTAGGTACAGACGTCGCCGCAACTCACTGCTGACGCTGCAACTACTGCCGATCTAGCTAGGTATCCTGAGTTGAGTCCTAATTAAGTTTTATTTGTGCTACCTACTTAGCTTCCATGAACTTGTTAGTAATAACATAAGAAAAAAGCGGACAATGAGAACTGAGACTATTAGTAAGTTAGCATGGTTCTGGAGTCGTATGAAATATTTGTATGGTCCGATCGATTATTCCCATATGAGACATATGCATGCTTAGGATTATATATATGTGTAACTTTGTGAGGTTGTGAACAGGAAAATTATATTTCGGTACCCACAAAAAAATGCAAAAAAATATTAAAATTCGCTGAAATTTTGATCGCTGCTGCAAAAGTACAACAAAAACAAGGCAGCATCCCAGATTGATAGTATTTCTCCACAGCATCTGTTATAAATGGCACAAAAATAAGCATATATGTTGAGTATACTAGACGGACTCCACGCTTCGCGGCGCTGTTTTGTTCTTTGTCGTTGTGGAGATAGATCATTATATTAATTTGGTGTTACAATTTATAGACAACGAGCAGACAAACTTCTGCTAAGCCAGATAATTGGGATACAATATATATGTTCTTACATGGTAGAACGATTCAGGGGCGGAGCTAGGTGCATTTAGTGGGGTCAAATGACCCCAACGACTTGATGGAATTCCTTGGCAGTTTATTCGAAAATTAGTAATATTATGACTCGTGAGAGCAAAATGACCCCAATGCAATGGAAATAACCCTAGTCGCCACTGACGATTCTAATACGCTTAACACATAGCGGCAAAGAATAAGACAAAGTGCAACAACATAAGCAGTATTCGTAAACTCTTTGCTCCATCTATTTTATGCTTCACTTCATCCTGGTACCAGCAAAAATAATCACATTAGAGAGGTGTGTAAACGAATTCTTTCCGTATAAATTATTAGCCAATGGATGCCTTTATCTTAGTAAGAAGATCGAAACTGTCGTTAAGAACTCTTAGTCGCCACACCACTAGGTTTTCTAACCTCCTCACCGCTTTTCGGCATCTTGGGTAGCTTGTCTGGTCCGAAAGGCAAGGTGAATTAAATTATCCGACCAATGTTTAATATATTGATTTTTAAAATGTATAGATATTTTGAGATAGCCTAAACGTGTAAACATAAGAGGCTTTTGGGTATATGTATGATTTATTTTCTCGCGATCGCCAGCTTGGTGTAATAAGCAACCAAGAACACATACCCATCCTATACGCTTCACATTTGTTTTCCTGAGCTAGCTAGCGTAGCGAGGCAGAACCTCTCTCTCGGACGTTTGCACCGGAATAGAAATTGCGCGTCCAGCCCACAACCAAGAGCTGAGCAGGCAGAGTGGGAGTAGGTGGACGAGGCCGGCCGGCCGGTGCATGTCATTTGGGCAATTTTGGTAAGATAAACTGACATGGCGCCACATAAAATTAAATTGTCCATGACATGTCTTTATTTTCCTTTGAGTATTTCTGGTAAGTTGAGCTGACATGGTGCCACTGAAAGAATAGGTGGTCATGTGGTGTTGCCCTGCCCAGGAAAAAGAGGGTGTGGGCTTGTGGCATCCATGTTGCCATCTTTTCTGTGGTGGAGGAGACTCGAGTGAATTAAACATGTTTTGACATTAGAGAGGCTTATAGGCTTCATTATTTCCTGCTAGCTAGAGGAATAAAAACCCATGCATGGGGGAATGTTGAGGGACACGCCAACTAATACACTGTAGCTTAGCTCCTGGTAAACATACTAACCTAGCACTACGATGGGAATTCAGATCCATACAACCAAGATATGAGGCAATGAATATCACAACTACTTCTAAATTCTATTGACCTAGTATATATCAAAATTACTACTCCGTCTGATCCGAAACAATTGACTTAGAGAAAGTGAGCTACGGCTGTACGAATTTTACCACAGCTTGTGATGATCAAATTGGATCGGAGGGAGTACTGTACTATACAAGTGCTTTCCTCAGGTCGTAACCATGCAAATCCAGCCATCATAGAACAATGTATGCTGTACTGTATGCATATGCAATCGAAACATTGACTAGTTCTTGACCCCATAGTTATGCCAATCACCAAAACTATTGATCTGGTTGTTGATGTTCTCGTCTGATTTTTATCAGTCAAGATCAACTCCTTGGTCTTTCCTTACGTGCCAAGATGATATCCACCCCGAACTGTTTTGTCATATGCACGTCACACTCCAGTACACGTCCTATTATACGGTCAAATATGCACACTCAGAATCAAATTAAACATGTGCGGTAACCCCATACAGCAACACGTACTCGCCCTAATGCACATATATATATTCTGCTATTTCTACCAGTAGGTAAGCTTAGGAATTGTACTGAGTCACACACATATACAATCATAATAAATCAGGGCATGGCTGGTAATTCATAAACGGAGTTCCAAAAGTAGTGATCCAAACAGTACCGTAGCAACTTGGTGATTTCTACTCCCTCCATCTCAAAATACAAGGAGCCCTTTAATTTCGCTGGTCAACGCCGTCCAACTTTGACCGTGATTTATACTTATAATATGACCACAAAATTAGTATGAAATATATGAAATGAAAGAATTTTTCAAGACGAATCCAACGCTACCATTTACACACTTTCGGTCCACATAAATTATTATATATTAACGGTCAAAGTTGAGCATCGAAGACCAGCACAAAAATAGCGCGCCTTATATTTTGAAACGGAGGGAGTAGTACTTAAGACAATGTTGTAAGCTAGCTAGGTAGAAAGAAAACTTAATTACTACTACAGGACTTAGAAGAAGCTAGCTCCATTGTCGCCGTCGACGACGAACCCGTCGAACCGCCGGTTGTTGTGGTGGACTGGTGGTAGGCTAGTACCGTGCTACTATGGGCGGTAATTCTTGAACCCAAGCACGTAGACCACGGGCTGCGCCACCAGCGTCAGCACCAGCAGCATGCACAGCACCGCAATCATGGCCATCATCCCGGCCAGTATCCGTGACTCCGGCGGAAAGGCCATCAGAACGGCAAATATCAACCCATCGAGCAGGGCAATGACGGCGGCCAGCGCCCAGTACATGGCTGCGGCGACGAGCACGAGCCTCCTGCGCATGGCGTCGAAGCCGCCGCCTCTGGCAGCGTGGAGAGCCGGCACCTTGTGGCAGGCCGCGGCGATGCACACGGACCAGACCAGGTACGCGGCGGCGGCCGGCAGCAGCAGCGACAGGTCAAACTCGCCAGGAGCATCGAGCAGCAGTAAGAGGCGCAAGAAGGCGATGTTGCTTGCGAGATTAGCGACCGGCTTGAAGAAGAAGAAGAAGAAGCCGGACACGGTGCGCAGGCCCGCCAAGATGGGCATGACGTGGCGACGGAAGAGGGCGTCGGCGCGGTACAAGGTGGCGACGCCGACCACGAACGTGGTGCTGCAGATCTGGGTGATGATGGCAAGGCCGAGGGTCGTGAAGAAGGGCGGTGACGAGAAGAGATGGGCGATGCCGCTGGAAACGTAGAAGACGTTGCCGCATTGGGCGACGTAGTAGATAAGGAACACGGCGCTCATGTAGGCGCCGAGGCCGGGGAGGATGACATAGATCAGGCGCATGATCGTAAAGAAGGTGTCGAAACGCTGGCGCTCCGGTTCCGGCTCCATTGTTGAGCTGCTAGCTAGCACGGTGTTTGGGGGCAGAACAAACTAGGGAAGAAGACTTGGTTTTGAAGAATGCAGCTACCTAGGAGCGAGCTCGGTTCCTTTTGAGTGGATGCACAGGGCCTCTCTTGCTCGTTTCGACAGGAAAGCTATAGCCGGGCTCTGTTTCCGGGAAGCATCACGAGATGCGTGCACCGTCCAGCATCGACTCAAATGGCAAAAGGTGGTCAGGCAAAGCACACTGACGCGGCAACCCTCACGTCACCATCGTCGGCGAGCATCGCCGGCCACTTACTAGCTAGTAGCTACTACGTATTCGTGCTATAGCTTTGTGCGTCATGGCCCCATGCATTTAGAGGCATCATGCATGCCACTCCATTCCGGTGCAAATAAGGGTTGGTGCCATCAACGCAGTTTTTCTAGCGGAGCCGGTGTCTACCGGTCAGTCATCCATCGTCCACTTGCTTCGTGATTCGTGCTGCGTCTTTTGTCATGTTTGACCAATTTCAACTTGATATGATATATATTTGAAATCTAATTCAAGCCGTTATGAAATCTAGTAGGATTTTGCTGTGAAACATAATTTGATTGGAAAAAAGTTGAAATAGTCTAAATATGTGTGAAATCTATGTGTTATGCTTATGAGATAACTAAAATCTACAAGATTTCATCACGGTTTCAATTAAAATCCAAATGTGCATCATATCAAGTTGAAATTGGTCATACATGGCAAATGACGCAGCACGAATCACGATGCACATGGACGGTAGATGGCTGACCGGTAGACACCGGCGCCGCGAGAATTGCATTTTCGTTGGTGCCATGGTGTGTGTGCAGGAAAATATACAAGCAGAAGCAGTGAATGTCGTGCAGCAAGAACGTCGAGACTCGAGAAAGAAATAGAGAGGTAAACGAAGATGGAAATTTCAGTAGTGCGCGGGCGCATCCTAGATATATTGATCTCAGAGATAGATTGATTAGCATGCATGCTACTACTGTATTAAGCATGCCATTGTCATATTCCTAGCCTTGGTGATAAAATGTACAGACTCTATGACAACTTTACGTACGTACTTGTCCGTTGTTAGTCTAAACACCCATATCGATCTGCTTGCTACTTCTTGTTGTAATCTCTCAAGAAACACACGAATTTTGATGTAAATTTACTGGGATTTGGAGAGGAGTTCAACAACGTACATGAACGCTTCAGAACAGAGGACTGGAGAGAGTTCTCGACCTCCGTCTCCAGCTTTCCTTATCTTCTCCTTATTTTTACATTCTCGTCCTCCTAATATATACATTTTATACTTCAGTACATAACCATAGAAATACTAATTTACAAGCTATAAACTCCACACTCCCCCTCAAGATGGGGCAAACACATCATATAGCCCCATCTGGCTACATAAGTTAGAAAATACCCTTTTAGCTAGTTTGTTTAAACCCTCTAGCAGGCAGGCAAATGAAGGCTAGCTAATTATGAGTTGTTTTTATGCCTAACAAAAAGTTTTATTTTTTTTGACTGAGCCCCTTCACCACGTACAGAAAAGATCGCAACATGCGTGCTGACCATGTGAACACTTTGATTTTCAGTAGCACCATGCATGTCAGTTTATCTTACCGAAATTGCTCAAAGGAAAATTAAAGACCTGCCATCGAGCATCACCGAGTCCCTTTCATCTGCCTCTGTGTGCCATCATCATATCTTGCTTCAGCTTTGATATCTCCACCACCACCGTACATGGATCACATTTCCAATCCGGTGCATCTACAATCAGACGGCACGACGCGGAAGGCCGGCCGGCCGGCCTTGTCCACACTAGATCCCATGTGAACTCTGCCGGCAATGGCTGTGGGCTCGTGCCCATGGCCTGCTGCCTATTCCATTCCGGTGCAAACCCGCACGAGAGTGCTCTGCCTCGCTACGCTAGCTGGCTCAAGAAAACATGTGAAACGCATAGGGTGGGTAAGTGTGCTTGGTAGATGATATATATGAGGGTCGAAACAAAAGTAATTGTGGCATGAATTTGTGCACCTAGCAAGTGGTATGGTAACACATGAGAGATGATTATTTTATGAGTGAATTCCACTTTTTACGCTCTAGTTATGCATTTGTGACACGAATTACCCCATGTAGCGAAAAATCGTCAAAATTACCCACTGAAAAAACTTTGGACTCTCATTTTCTGATGTGTTTCTATTGGGTAATTAAGGTGCGAGGTGATGATTGGGCCTAAAAAAATGGCCATGTTGTTGAATCAACAAATGAATCTATAAAAAATGACGATTTCATATGTCAGGAAGAATCAACATGAAAACAAAGACTCCTATTAAAACCAAAAGCTGCATGAGAACATTTTTTTTACACCTCATCAGTCATCCAATTGTCCAACAAAGAAACAGCAAAAGACTAGATATGCACTATTGTGAATGAAGACTCGT
Source organism: Poa pratensis (assembly GCA_947311845.1). Classification (NCBI taxonomy): domain Eukaryota; kingdom Viridiplantae; phylum Streptophyta; class Magnoliopsida; order Poales; family Poaceae; genus Poa; species Poa pratensis. Next base: position 24,282,014 of record CAMZMU010000039.1, read on the forward strand.
TGTTTTTTTGGTAAAAACTCATACTTTTCAAGAAAGATTGTTTAACTATGGCTTTAACATTGAATCGTCAAGAAAAGGACCAACACATACAATAGGTAGGATAAAACTCAAAAAAGTACCATTAGCTACAAGTATATTATTGTATACACCCTGGAGCAACTCATACCTTTCATAGGAATCAAACAAGAATCCACAGCATCAAGCTTGGCCTGTTTGTAGTATCTTTTTCTGAACGCGGCAGAAGCTTGGCCTGTTTGTGTTATATCTACACTTCCTGCTTGTGATATCTTTTTTGAACGCTTTATATCTTGGCTAGTTTAATTAAAACCTCTAGCAGGCAGGCAAACGAAGGCTAGCCAATTATGAGTTGTTTTTATTCCAAAAACAAGTTTATTTTTTCTGGACGGAGCCCCTTCACCACGTACAGCAAAAGATCGCAACATGCGTGCTGACCTTGTGAACACTTTGATTTTCAGTGGCACCATGCATGTCAGTTTATCTTACCAAAATTGCTCAAAGGAAAATAAAGACCTGCCAGAGCATCACCTTTCATCTGCCTCTGTGTGCCCTCATCATCTCTTGCTTCAGCTGTGGCCTGTGAGTAGTTGAGTGTACATGGTGTTAGATTTTGGGCCCATTTGGGCAGCCCAATAAAAATTTCTGAAAATCTCAAATTGGGCCATGTGCATGGCAGAATTTTGGAGATGCAAAGTGGTGCTAAAGTTTAGTCCCACATTGCTAGTTGGAGGAGACAAACAGCACCTTATAAGGTGGAGTGTTGTACCACTTGGTGTGCTAGTTGAGAACAGAAAGCTCTCTCGTGCGCACTCCTCCTCCGCCGCCGTCCGTCCGTCCGTCTCGTCACGTCACGACACGACACGCCACGCCGCGGGTTGTGGGAATGAGCCGAGCCGATGCCATATTGCTGTGCTGCGTGCGCCGTCACACACCGAACCAATCTAGGTTTTGCCAATCTATACAGGTTCAATTCCGTATGGCGTGGACCGTTGCAGATATTTTGTGTGCTCAATCGAGCAAAGGAAGGTCGAGTTGAAAGACACAGGTGACTTGGAGTTCAAGATAGTCACGTGGGGTCGAATTGATGGTGGAGATATAACCGAACTATCTCGAATCGTGATACGTTCTAGCTGCTGGTCACCTACTTGGTTACGATTTTCGAGTCGACCGAGGGGTAGGCACCACCAGGTCAATAAAGGAAGGGCTGGGAGAGGCAAGGATTAAAAAATCACGAGTTAACTAGCCCCAATATATATCCGAAGATTTAATATTTTATTTATACCACCTTCCTAGAATTTGATGGGTATGACATGGCATATGCTTTCCCGCCGGATACATCAACGATTTGGACGTTATTGATTGGCATACCACATCATGAGCAGTTTCTGTGTATCCCGAAATTTTCTACCTATGGCAAGATTTCTACGGATATCTGTAATATAAGATATGTTGATTGGTCAAATAATTATAAATGAGACAAATATGAACATATGAGAATTACCTCAACATAAATATGTGTTTGTTACCAGATGAATTATGGCGTCCGCAGTAAGTGAGCTCCTACCTTTGGGTGATATTCAAAAAATGCAAGATGGTCCTAAGGGTCAACTGCTTACGGCTAGCCGTTCTTTCCATAGAATTAGTGAATCCTAGATTCTTAGGGCAAAATATTTTGGCCCAACAAATGAAGAAGAACAACGAATATCTGGACAAGCACATTGGACATATTGGAGGGACGCAAAATGACTCCAGGGATCATGTGCTGTCCTGGTCAGCAATACATTAATATAATAATGAAATATAGAAAAACTATAAATAAACTTAAATTTGAATTTTTTTTGAAAGTTTACAGTTATAAATGTTGAATAGTCTTCCAGGGAGGCTACAATTCTTTATGTTTATGTTTACGAGTTTAGGCTACAATTTCTAGACAATCTAAAAATTTAATATTTCACTTAGTTCCCGCATGAATTAATCCTACTTCACCTCAATGCATAATCATTGACCATGAACATATAACAAAGAATTGTATATAAGTGAGACGATAGGAGTGAAAAGTAATCGTGGCATGAATTATTGCACCTAGCAAGGGGTATGGTAACACATGGGAGATGATTATTTTATTAGCTGGCCATATGTTTGAATCAACAATATGAATCTATTCAATAAATGAAGATATATATCATATGGACAGAAGAATCAACCTGAAAACAAAAACTCCTATCAAAACCAAAAGCTGCACGAGAACATTTTTTTTTCACCTCATCAATCATCCAATTGTCCAACAAAGAAACAACAAAAGACCAAATATGCACTAGTGTGAAAGTAAACTCCAATGTATTTTGTTGGTAAAAACGCATACCTTTCAAGAAAGATTGTTTAACGATGGCTTTAACGTTCAATCGTCAAGAAAAGAAGAAACACATAAAAATTTTAAGGGCAAAAAATAAAAAACCACTATTAAGCCGATAGCACTAACAAAAGACTAGGTAGGATAAAAGTACCATTAGCTGTAAGTATTTTATTTCTGCACACTGGAGCTAGTCATACCTTTCATAGGAATCAAACAAGAATCCACTGCATCAACAGTCTTAGACTTGTAGGAAAAAAAGTACCATTAGCTCAATGAAGTTGGTTGTGACATACATGCTAGGATAATAATGAAGTTGCAAGTATATTATTGTCTGCACCCAGGAGGCCATGCCACTAAAAATGCACATATGCTAGGATCGAACAACTAATCAACATATTAAACATTGATTAGTTATATTAAATCACTTTGCCTTTTTGACCGGAGGAGCTGCCAAAGATGGCGGGAAGTGGCGAGTATTGTGGTGGTAACTAAAAGTTCTTCATGACTGCTTAAATCTTTGTACAATAGATGCATCCAGTGGCTAATAATTTGCAAGGAAAAGACATAAACTTTGAAAGCTGAAAATCCATTTAAAAAGATCCACGAGAGGCAAAGTTTCATGGCACCGGCGCCCTATACGACATCTTCTCCTAAATGAGCAATGAGAACTATCTCGAATCAAGATACGTTTTGATTGGTGGTCGATGCCTACTTGGTTACAATTTTCGAGTAGGCGAGTGGTAGGCACCATTAGGCCAGTAAAAGGAGGAGCTGAGGGAGGCAAGGGATCTGAAGATGTATGACTTCAGTGATACCACCTTCATGAAATTTGATGGTGTTAGACGTGTACGTGTAGGACATGTCTAGTCAGACGAAATCAAGGATGATTAAATAGTTTAGATTTTTTCGTAAATTGTATGGTGGAAATATAATTGAACTATCTCGAATCGGGATACGTCTAGCCGGTGGTTGCCTACTCGGTTACGAATTTTGAGTCAGCAGAGGGGTAGGCACCACGAGGTCAATAAAGGAGGGGGCAATCGAGGCAAGGGACAAAAAGCTCACGAGTTAACTAATATATATCCAAAGATTTACGATTTTAGTTATACCACCTTCATGAAACTTGATGGGTATGACGTGGCAGATGATTTCCCGCCGGATACATCGATGATTTGGACTGTATTGATTGTCATACCGCGTCATGAGCAGTTTCATTGTATCCCGAATTTTTCTACCTATGGCAAGATTTATACAAAAATTTCTAAAATAAGGGAAGTTTGTTAGATTTTGGGCCCATTTGGGCAGCCCAATAAAAATTCCTGACAATCTCAAATTGGCCCATGTGCATGGCAGAATTTTGGAGGTGCAAAGTGGTGCTAAAGTTTAGTCCCACATTGCTAGTTGGAGGAGACAAACACGACCTTATAAGGTGGAGTGTTGTACCACTTGGTGTGCTAGTTGAGAACAGAAGGCTCTCTCGTGCGCACTCCTCCTCCTCCGCCGCCGTCCGTCCGTCCGTCTCGTCACGACACGACACGGGTTGTGGGAATGAGCCGAGCCGATGCCTATATTTTTTCTGTTCAGGAAAATCGAGTCGTTTTAGCGTACGTGTACAGATTAAGGTTTCCCGAACCGCACTATATATTGCTGTGCACTGCGTGCGCCGTCACACACCGAACCAATCTAGGTTTTGCCAATCTCGTACCGTGCACCGGCGAACGGGACAGCAGGTCTCCGGAACCGCTCGTCCTTGTGATCCTGTACGGGAGAGGGCGAATAAGGTTTTTGGAAAGCGCTCCGCGCGACTGCTTTCAAGTTCTTCATCACGGCTCGACTTCCTGGACGATCTCCGGGTCCGCGGGCGACTCGTCTCCAACGTCGTCTTCTTCGAGCTGCTACTGTCGCCGCTCAAGCTGCTGCCGTCGCTGCTCCAACGACTACTTCATCTACAATCGTTCGGTACGTTCGTCACGTTCCGATGGCTGTGTTTGTAGATGTCTGCTGCTGTTCATGTTAATTAATACGTCTAGTATTTTCGAGTTTAACATGTTAGTAGCTGTTGCGATCATGTTTACTATTCTGGAATTAATCATGGAAATTATGCCTAATAATCCAACAATCCAAAAACCTTATATTTGTTATAGGCAATTTCCTGAGTTAAACATGGGACATCTATCTGATGCGCTGAGGCCGGACAAGTTTACCGGTGTGGACTTTAAGAGATGGCAGTACAAGACCACACTGTGGTTGCGATCTCTGAAAGTGTTCGAGGCTAGTGAGGGTTTACCTGAAGGAACTATATCTGACGAGGATCAGAACAAGTTCAAGGAAACCAATACTGCCTTTGTGGGACTCGTTCTGAGTGCTCTTAGCAACAAGCTGTTTGATGTGTACATGCACATTACAGATGCCAAAGAGCTCTGGGAGGCACTGAACGCTAAGTTCGGTGTAGCAGATGCTGGCAGTGAACTGTACATCATGGAGAGCTTCCATGACTTCAGGATGGCTAACAACCGTTCTGTAGTCGAACAGGCTCATGAGATACAGTGCATTGCTAAGGAGCTTGAGCACGCTAAGTGTGCCTTACCTGACAAGTTTGTGGCTGGATGCATTATTGCAAAGTTGCCCTCTTCATGGAGGAACTTCGCCACAACTCTCAAACACAAGAGACAGGAGATATCGGTTGAAAACCTGATAGCGTCTCTTGATGTTGAGGAGAAGGCTCGGGCTAAGGACACTGCTGAGAGAGGTGGTGAAGGTCAGTCTAGCGCCAACATGGTGCAGAAGAACTTTCACCATGGCAAGAGCAAGGCAAAGAGCAAGCCTTCCTTCAACATGCCTACCAAGACTACTTCTTTCAAGAAGAAGAAGAAGATGCTGAACAAATCTGAGCTAAAGTGCTACACTTGTGGAGAGCCCGGACACTTCTCTGTGGACTGCCCAGATCGTGCAGACAAGAAAGGGAAGGCGCCAAAGCATGTCAACGTCGTGACCGCTAGCAATGCTGATGGGTACGGTAATTTACCGATTGTGCTTTCAGTATTTCAATCTCCATGTTGGTGGATTGATACGGGTGCTAATGTTCATGTATGTGCTGACATCTCTATGTTCACTTCTTATCAGGTCGCAGATTCAAGCGTCTTAATGGGGAATGGATCACATGCTTCTGTTCGTGGTGTTGGCACGGTAGATCTGAAGTTTACTTCGGGGAAGATCGTGCAGCTGAGGAACGTGCAGCATGTCCCTACTATGAACAAGAATCTTGTTAGCGGCTCCCTTCTATGCAGAGATGGGTTTAAATTAGTCTTGGAGTCCAATAAAGTAGTTGTGTCAAAGTTTGGACAATTTATTGGTAAAGGGTATGAGTGCGGAGGCTTGTTCCGCTTTTCATTATCGGATTTTTGTAATAAGTCAGTAAACCATATTTGTGGCAGTGTGGATTCGGATGCTAATGTTTGGCACTCTCGTTTATGTCATGTTAATTTTGGTTTAATGAGTAGACTTTCCAGTTTGAGTTTAATTCCTACTTTCACCATTGCCAAAGGTTCTAAGTGCCATAGCTGTGTGCAATCTAAGCAACCTCGAAAGCCTCACAAGGCAGCCGAGGAGAGAAACTTGGCACCTCTAGAACTCGTACATTCGGATCTATGTGAGATGAATGGCGTGTTGACAAAAGGTGATAAGAGATATTTCATGACTTTAATCGATGATGCTACTAGGTTCTGTTATGTATATTTGTTGCACACTAAAGATGAAGCTTTAGACTACTTTAAAATTATAAAGCTGAAGTAGAAAATCAATTAGAGAGAAAGATCAAACGTCTTAGGTCAGATCGTGGTGGCGAGTATTTCTCCAACGTATTTGATGAATTCTGTGAGGAACATGGTATTATTCATGAGAGGACGCCTCCCTATTCGCCCCAATCAAACGGGGTTGCCGAGAGGAAAAACCGCACGCTGACCGACTTGGTGAACGCCATGTTGGACACTGCTGGTTTATCTAAGGCATGGTGGGGGGAGGCTTTGTTGACTTCGTGTCATGTCCTGAATAGAGTTCCTAACAAGGATAAAGAGAAGACACCTTACGAGGAGTGGTCTGGGAGAAAACCATCACTTTCTTATTTTCGTACTTGGGGATGTTTGGCGAAAGTCAATGTTCCAATTCCTAAGAAACGAAAACTTGGACCGAAGACAGTGGATTGTGTCTTTCTAGGTTATGCTCAGCGGAGCATTTGCTATAGATTTTTAGTGGTTAAATCTGAGATACCTGATATGCATGTTGATACTATTTTGGAATCTCGTGATGCAACATTTTTTGAGAACACGTTTCCTATGAAGGATATGCATAGCATTGCTAGAATTTCTTCTGAGATATTTGCTGAACCTAGTACATCTGTTGATCATTCTGAACAACCACTTGTTGAGGAAGTCCTTGAGAAGGATGACAATGAATCAGCTCCCAAGAGGAGCAAGAGACAGAGGACTGAAAAATCCTTTGGTGATGATTTCATTGTGTACCTTGTGGACAATACTCCCACGTCCATTGCAGAGGCATTTGCATCTCCTGATGCTGATGACTGGAAAGAAGCTGTCCATAATGAGATGGACTCGATTCTTTCTAATGGAACTTGGGAATTATCTGAACGACCCTACGGCTGCAAACCTGTGGGTTGTAAGTGGGTGTTCAAGAAGAAGCTAAGGCCTGATGGTACTATTGAGAAGTACAAGGCACGGCTTGTAGCCAAGGGCTACACCCAGCGCGAAGGCGAAGATTACTTTGACACCTATTCACCTGTTGCTAGACTCACCACCATTCGAGTACTACTTTCCCTGGCTGCCTCCTATGGTCTTATCGTTCATCAAATGGACGTAAAGACAGCTTTCCTTAACGGAGAGTTGGAAGAGGAAATCTATATGGATCAGCCTGATGGGTTTGTAGTAAAAGGTGAAGAGAGAAAGGTGTGCAAATTGTTAAAATCTTTGTATGGGCTGAAGCAAGCACCTAAGCAATGGCATGAGAAGTTTGACAGAACTTTAACTTCTGCAGGCTTTGCCATTAATGAGGCTGATAGGTGTGTATATTATCGCCATGGTGGGGGCGATAGTGTTATATTATGCTTGTATGTTGATGACATACTGATTTTCGGTACAAGCATGATAGTGATAAATGAGGTCAAGTCTTTCCTGTCAAAGAGCTTTGATATGAAAGATCTGGGACAAGCTGATGTGATCCTGAACATTAAGCTGATTAGGGATGAGAGTGGGATTACGTTAACGCAATCACACTATGTTGAGAAGGTCTTGAGCCGCTTTGGTTATATAGACAGCAAGCCTTCTCCAACACCCTATGATCCCAGTGTGACACTCAGAAAGAACAAAAAGGAAACGAGAGATCAATTAAGATATTCTCAAGTGATCGGTTCACTCATGTACCTTGCGAGCGCGACGAGACCTGATATCTCTTTTGCTGTGAGCAAGTTGAGCAGGTTCATGTCTAACCCGGGTATTGATCATTGGCATGCACTTGAAAGGGTCATGCGCTATCTGAACGGTACAATGAGTTATGGGATTCACTATTCAGGGCACCCTGCGGTGCTTGAGGGATACTGTGATGCGAACTGGATCTCAGATGTTGATGAGCTCTACGCCACAAGTGGATATGCATTTATTCTTGGAGGTGGCGCAGTGTCATGGAGGTCTTGCAAACAGACCATTTTGACGAGGTCAACCATGGAAGCAGAACTTGCTGCTTTAGATACAGCTTCTGTTGAGGCAGAATGGCTGCGTGAGCTCTTGATGGACTTGCCGGTGGTTGAGAAACCATTACCGGCCATCCTTATGAACTGTGACAACCAAACGGTTATTACGAAAGTGAACAGTGCTAAGGATAATGCGAAGTCATCAAGACACGTCAAGAGACGCTTGAAGTCTGTCAGGAAAATGAGAAACTCCGGAGTAATAACTGTTAGTTATATTCAAACAGACAAAAACCTGGCAGATCCCTTTACGAAGGGACTATCACGTAATGTGATAGATAGTGCATCGAGGGAGATGGGGTTGAGACCCGTGAGTGTTACACCATAGTGGTAACCCAACCTATGTGATCGGAGATCCCGTGAATTAGGACCTGGGAAGAACAAGCTAGTGGTTTAACTGAGGAGAGTTATTTTGTAACCCTCTCCGTGGGAAGATGCATAACTCTCACATTCTGTAAGGCAGGTTGGCAATATGCCTTAATGTGTTTCTGTTGGCTATTCGTAGCAAAGGTGCTATCCTACAGAGCGACCTTGAAAGAACACACCTATATGAGTCCGACTGTTAAACGTCGCAGTCTATGAGATTTGGGTGATCTCTAGTAAGCTCATGAAGAGACCAGGGAGTATGACGCATATGCTCCACCCGCGGGGTAGGCTACTGGCAGCCACGTACTGGTTATGACTTTGAGTGAAGTCTATTGGCACCAAACTTGCAATTCAAGGTTCGTCCATTGTTCAAGTTGCTGGTAGATGTAGCTTGAAGCTCTAGGCGGAAGTTCAACTTAACAGTCTCTGCTGAAACACTGGTATATAAACAAGAAACGAGGTTTGGCAAAATCTCTAAATGGGAATTTGAGATCTGGTGGGGGATTGTTAGATTTTGGGCCCATTTGGGCAGCCCAATAAAATTCTGAAAATCTCAAATTGGCCCATGTGCATGGCAGAATTTTGGAGGTGCAAAGTGGTGCTAAAGTTTAGTCCCACATTGCTAGTTGGAGGAGACAAACACCACCTTATAAGGTGGAGTGTTGTACCACTTGGTGTGCTAGTTGAGAATAGAAGGCTCTCTCGTGCGCACTCCTCCTCCTCCTCCGCCGCCGTCCGTCCTCTTGTCACGACACGCCGCGGGTTGCGGGAATGAGCCGAGCCGATACCTATATTTTTGCTGTTCAGGAAAATCGAGTCGTGTTAGCGTACGTGTACAGCTTAGCCAATTCGGATCGCTACCGGATCGTGGGCTGCTGTAACCGACTCGAACGTGTGCGACGTGGCCGGCCCACGTTGTACCCGTTAGGGTTTCCCGAACCGCACTATATATTGTTGTGCACTGCGTGCGCCGTCACACACCGAACCAATCTAGGTTTTGCCAATCTCGTGCCTTGCGCCGCCACCGTAGTCTACTCCATCCCGTGCGCCGGCGTGCACCGGCGAACGGGACAGCAGGTCTCCGCAACCGCTCGTCCTTGTGATCCTGTACGGGAGAGTGCGAATAAGGTTTTTGGGAAGCACTCCGCGCGACTGCTTTCAAGTTCTTCATCACGGCTCGACTTCCTGGACGATTTCCGGGTCCGCGGGCGACTTGTCTCCAACGTCGTCTTCTTCGAGCTGCTACTGTCGCCGCTCAAGCTGCTGCCGTCGCTACTCCAACGACTATTTCATCTACAATCGTTCGGTACGTTCGTCACGTTCCGATGGCTGTGTTTGTAGATGTCTGGCTGCTGTTCATGTTAATTAATACGTCTAGTATTTTCGAGTTTAACATGTTAGTAGCTGTTGCGATCATGTTTACTATTCTGGAATTAATCATGCAAATTATGACTAATAATCCAACACATGGATCACCTTTCCTGCTTTCCAATCCGGTGCATCGACGTCTCCGATAAGCTGTGAGGTTGGCCGGCCGGCCTTGTCCACACTGCAGATCCCATGTGAACTCCCCATGGCCTGCTGCCTATTCCATTCCGGTGCAAACCTGCACAAGAGGCTCTACCTCGCTAGGCTAGCTAGATCAGGAAAACATACATGTGAAACGCATAGTGTGGGTAGGTGTGCTTGCTACATTATTGAGACGATAGGAGGCTACAAATCTTTATGTTTAGGTTTATGAGTTCAGGCCACAATTTCTAGACAATTCGAAATATAATATTTAGTTCCCGCATGAATTTATCCTACTTCACCCCAATGAATTAATCCTAGTTCCCCCCACGCCGCCATTCGCCTGCCAACAGGACTGGTCACCCCGATCCCCCCCCCCCCCCCAAACCGAAAGCTTAGGAGGCCCCAATCAACAGAGGGTACGTCGACCCACGCCTCCGTAGTCTAGACCAAGGGCCCGCCAAGATCACGATTACGCCCATGATGCGAACACCACAACCCCACGATGGAGAAGATGCGCGACCTTGCCGGTTCAACGGTCCACGAAGCACCTCGCCAAGCGCACGCATCCATCGTCCATCGCGCCCCACGCCGAACAAGGAGGGGTGGGGGGTCCACCGCCACCGCCACCGACCAGGAGAGGAGGGGTGGTGGGCTCCCGGCCACCCGCTGGAGCAGCGGAAACCATAATATTCCCAAATAATTCGAGGGGAAATGAAGCCTTAGGCCATGCTTGGATCCCGGTAATCTAGTCGGAAACAGCTGGAAAATATATGGACCTTGGTAGGTCACGCTATTTTTCCGAAGCATTCCACCCGTTTTTTATGGAGATGGAATTTAACACGGTTCCCAAGCGGGGCCTTATAGTTGCTCTAACGAAGGAAAAACACGTTTTAATTCTTTGGATCGAGTCGCCTCCACCAAAGAAAAGATGACAACATGGATCACAACCTCTTTTTCCAAGTTTGTTCCTGGGCAAGGCAACACCACGTGCCCACCCCAGTTTTCAGTGGCACAATGTGAGTTCATCTTGCCAAAAATGCTCAAAGAGAAAATAAAGACGTGTCAGCGAGCATCGCAAAGTCCCTTTCACCCCATCGCTTCATCTGCCTATTTAGTTGAGTTCAGTTGTAGTTGAGTTCTCCACCGCCACCTGCCCACCACCGTACGTGCTTCCTTCCGTCAATGGAGTGGAATGGGAGCTGGGCCAACTGGGCGCCCTCGTTGCTCTCCGCGCTCTTGTTCGCCTACGCTGCCGCCCTCCGCGCCCTTAGCAAACGCATCGCCTCCGACATCGACGATGGCACCAGCCTCCTCCATGACATGGTCCCCTGCTACCTCCTCGGGATCGTCATCCTCGTGCTCTTTCGCCACTGCACCACCTTCTACGTGCTCTGCGTCGCCTCCCTCTACCGCATAGTTGGCCGCTGGTCAAGGAGGGCCTCCCCGTCGCCCCGCTCATGCAGCTCGCCTTCCCGGTCCGAAAAAGAAGTTGCTCATGCGTAAGGGCTCCCATGTGCAATCTGGGCCGTCAGATTCAGCGATCTGACGGCCAGGATCTACCGTCGAAAATCTGATGGGTCAATGATAAATCCTGGCCGTCGGATCGCTGAATCCGACGGCCCAGATTGCGCATGGGCGCCCTTACGCAGGAGCAAAATCGACGTTCTGGTCCGATCCTCCTCCTCACCGTCACCGCCGACTTGCTCCGACTCCAGGCGGAGACCGTGCAGCCCCTGGGGCTGTTGGCATGGGCCTGCAGCCCCTGGGGCTGTTGGCATGTATCCGCCTGGGTGGTGTCGAGGACGCCAGCCTCTTCTCCGCCCTGCGCAGGAGCCATGAGCTCCTCGCCCGGAAGATCTGGGCGGCGATGGTCGTGGCTCTGTACGCAATGCTCCTCGTCGTGCTTGTGGCGCAGCCGGTGGTGTACATGGTGTGCAAGAGCCACCAGCAGGGGACAGTTGACAAGGCCCATCTCGCATAGACTCTCCATCGGCGACCTTCTGTAGCAGGTACAGACGGCGCCGTAGCTCAGTGCTGAACCTGCAACTACTGCCGATCTAATTAAGCATTATTTGTGCTACCTACTTAGCTTCCAAGAACTTGTTAGTAATAAAAAAAGGCCAATGAGAACTGGGACTATTAGTAAGTTAGCATGGTTCTGGAGTCGTATGAAATATTTGTATGGTCTGATCGATTATTCCCATATGAGACATATGCATGCTTGGGATTATATATATGTGGTACTCTGTGAGGCTGTGAACAGGAACATATATTTTGTTACCCATTAAATTTCGCTGAAATTTTGATCCCTGCTGCAAAGTACAACAAAAACAAGGCAGCATCCCAGATTAATAGTATTTCTCCACAGCATCTGTTTCAAAAGGCACAAAAATAAGCATATATATATGTAGAGTATACTAGAAGGACTCCAGGCTTCGCGGCGCCATTTTGTTCTTTGTGGAGATAGATCATTGTATTTGGTGTTACAATGTATAGACAACCAGCTGACAAACTTCTGATAAGTCGGATAATAGGGATACAGTATATATGTTCTTACATGGTAGAACGACTCCGATACGCTTATCACATAGCGGCAAAGAACAACAAAAAGTGCAACTGCTTAAGCGGTATTCGTAAACTCTTTGCTCAATCTATTTTATGCTTCACTTCATCCTGGTACCAGAAAAAATAATCAACCAGCATGTTTAAACAAGAAGATTATATACAGCTATTAGCATAACTGGGGTTAGGGGGATGTCGGAGTCTTCAGCCAAAATCATTTTGGGAGATGTTCCCTTCTGTCTTATATATTCCACACTATCTACAGTTGAAAATACCCGGAAAATACCTGGAGATATAAGTGTTAATCAAGCTTTCGTCATAAATATCAAACCTCTTGTTTTTTTGGGATATCCTTGAACAAGTTGAATCTGCTACGATGGATTCACTGACTATCTTCTCGAGCTTTTTTGTGCACGCATGTGTCCCCTGATCCTTTATTAGTCCCTATGTTTTTATATTCAAGGCCCCTATACCATTATTCAGATAAACAACAAAGCCAACTAATAAATAGTTAAGTGTGTGAAGAATACCTCGTTTTGGGCTACATAGACGGCTACTTGTTTCGTGGGTGTATCCATTCATGTCTGCGTAGATTATGATTTATGGTTTTTGTTGTAAAGTGTGTTGCGAGGAATCGGCTGAGAAGTTGTTTAGTTCTTGTTGATATTCATTGCGCAAATGGAAAACAACATATCCGTTGGTGAGACGTGAGGATGAATCCAACGGGGCGACGCAAACGGACGCGTGTTTGGTCCGTGTTTGGTCCGTTTGCGTCGCCAAAAGGCCACTGCCCCCAACGGGCCGACACATTGAGTCCGCCCGGCCAGGGTTTTTGATCATTTTCGGCCATGGTGATCTCACAATGCAACAAAACACGTACCAAACACAATAAACATAAAATAAAACATAATCCTGGCCTCACACGGGTCATGTCTGGATACGTACCCAAAATATTACAAATACCGGCCATCGGCCATGGTTTTCCGGCCATGTTGGCCATAGTTCAACATAAATAAATAGAAGGGACCGAGATTTGATCAAACTCGGTCCATGTAGTACCTTTGCTTCTTCTCGTAGTAGGCCTTCTTCCTAGGGATCATGGCCGAGATATCCATGTCCATGATCCTGGCCTCCTCGGCGCGTAGGGCGAGATCAAGATCCTTGGCCTTCAGCTCCACCTCCCTGGCCTTCACGTCGGCCTCCCTTGCTCTAACCTTGACCTCCTTGGCCCTTGCCTCGGCCTCCTTGCCCCTTGCCTCGGCCTCCTATGCTCTAGTCCGAGCGTTCTCCTCTTCGATGTCGAGCCTCTTCTTCTGCAATTCAAAGAAGAGCTTGGAGGACGTCTCTCTCTCGAGGCGTTCCTTTTCTCTCCTCTCTTCCTTCTTGTCATAAGTCTTATCCTTTTGGGATAGGAACCCATTCAAAGTCTCTTGCAATGCAAGGGTTGCCGTATCGTGTTTCAACTCGGCCTTCGAGTTGTTCTTCCCCCTTGGCCTCCCATCCTTCTCCTTCTCCTTCTCCGCTACGTCCTCTTCTTTACATGCCTGTCCCGCCTTCTTGAGGGAGGCGTATAGCTCCTTCCACTTCTCCTGGTCCTTCAGTGTCCGATAGCAATGGGTCAAGTTGAAGGTCTTCTTGTATTGAGCCTTGAAGAGATCAAAAGCTTGCAACACTTGCTCCTTTATTCCATATCCACTTTGCGGCCGGGCTTCAATGGCTTCAATGGCGCCGCAAAACTTGCTCATCTCCGCTTGTATGTGGAGCCACCTCTTGGATATAGATACCTCGGTCCGCAGTGTTAGAATGTTACGGGGCGGAAGGATCCGACACTCATTGTACCGCTTGGTGAACCGGCCCCAATATGCCGACCCTCTTTACTCGGCCCCCAGAATTTGGTTGGTTCCAACCTCGATCCATGACTCGCAAATGAGCATGTCTTCTTCGTGCGTGAATGAGGCGCCCCTTTGGCTGATCTTCCTCTTCATGGCCGCGACGGCGGCATCGAGCTCGTCGAAAACCGGCTCATGATCGATGTTGATCACATCGGGGCCGGTCGGAAGAGTCTCATCATCTCCGGCATTGTAGTCGTCGTCGGCGTACTCGCCGTTGTCCAATACCATGTCCTGGAGGACATCCTCCTGGTAGTAGGGGTCCTCCTCCTCGTAGTACCTGGGGTCACCCGGCGATGGCGGCATGGGCAAATTGCCGAACAGGTTACGCGCCGGGGCGACCACTTCCTGGGCAGCTGCACGCGCTTCTGCAGTCTGCGGCGCGGGTGAGTGAGCGGCTAAAGGTGTCGCCGGCGCGTTGAGATCGAGGGTAGGTACCTCGACCGACTCGTCTGAGGTAGGGGATACCCGCGGCGGCATGGTTCCGGGGAGGAACCCGTACGCAGGCGATGGTGCCGTCGCGGAAGATCTTGACTTTGGAGGTCGGGCCGCCGAGGCGTTGGAGCTGGCGGCCGCAGTCGCCACACCGACCGCGGTCGCGGACGGGGTAAGCCCAATAAGGAGGAGGGCAGCGGTCACGGTCTTGGTCACGAGGTCAGAGGTGTCATTCTCGCCCCTTGCCTCGTCGGCGGCCTTCTTGGCGGCGTCGAGCATGTCCTGCTTCAACCTCTTACTCTGCCATGAGCTCCTTTTTTACTTTCTTTTTAGCTTGGGGCGCAGATTCAGCGGCGGCGGCCAGCTCTACGGCCGCGGCGGAGGCGGCGAAGGAGGCGGCGGCGGCAGCGGCGGAGGCCGTGGCTAGGTCGGGACTGTGGACAAGGGTTTTGAGAGAGGAGAGGCAGGAGTGAGATTTTTGCCTCTCAAACCGGACCGGAGAATGACACAAAATCGGTCCGCTTGCATCCGTGGCCGACGCATCGGTTACCCAAATTTGAGCCAGGAATACGTTGCGGCGGACAGAAAAACGGACCGCAGTCCGTTTGCGTCGCCCCGTTGGGCCGTGACTTTGGCTCCAGCGGACAGCGATAGACCGGCGCGGACTCGATGCGTCGGCCCGTTGGAGTCATCGTGAGACCATGTATTTGCATCTTTCTAGTACCCCGCGGAAGGATAATATATGTATGTGTGTACGTCTCAGAATATCTGGACCTCGACGCGTACATCTTTCTTGTACCGTGTAAATCGATCACATTTCCATTCTGACGACGCAGGAGCACGGCACGACGTGGTGAGGCCGGCCGGCACTGTCCCATGCATGTGAGGTCTGCCGGCTAATGGATGTGGGCTGGTGTCCATGGCCTGCTGCCATTCCATTCCGGTGCAAACCAGCACGAGAGCGCTCTAGCTAAAGAAAACATGCATGTGAAACGCGTAGGGTGGATAATTATTGCACCTAGCAATAGACGGCTTGCTGCTGCTATGCTAGATAATCGTTCAACGATAGCCGTGGAGAGTACCGTTCCACACAAAATTTGAGAGGACATTGGAAATCATAGATATTTTTTTACAATTATTGAAGTATGATCCTGCTGAATGTGTTAAGAATGCATTTTTTCTATAATTATGAGGATCTCCCCCTCTCATCATGACCGTCGATTTTGCATGAAACGAGCGATATTATTTCTAATTTTTGACGCATCGGTTACCCAAATTTCTTTCCCAAAGTGGGATAAATTCATCATGGTAATTATTACTCGAAAACCAAAGTGGAACGGAGAGAACGGAGAGTCAGTTACAATGACTCAATTGTTGAGGAATCATGTTGAAAGAACAACATTCTGTGTAAGAAATCTCGTATATAGACATTTTTCATGTATATCCGGACGACGCTTTTGATTCCATTATGAAAGTACGCTGTACTGGACTTGCACCCCTAGTTACGCAGAAGTGCAAGCACAGAAGCGGATGACCGGACCTTACCAACATACTCAAAAAGTGGCCGACGCATCGGTTACCCAAATTTGAACCAGGAATACGTCGCGGCGGACAGAAAAACGGACCGCAGTCCGTTTGCGTCGCCCCGTTGGGCCGTGAATTTGGCTCTAGCGGACAGCGATAGACCGGCGCGGACTCGATGCGTCGGCCCGTTGGAGTCATCGTGAGACCATGTATTTGCATCTTTCTAGTACCCCGCGGAAGGATAATATATGTATGTGTGTACGTCTCAGAATATCTGGACCTCGACGCGTACATCTTTCTTGTACCGTGTAAATCGATCACATTTCCATTCTGACGACGCAGGAGCACGGCACGACGTGGTGAGGCCGGCCGGCACTGTCCCATGCATGTGAGGTCTGCCGGCTAATGGATGTGGGCTGGTGTCCATGGCCTGCTGCCATTCCATTCCGGTGCAAACCAGCACGAGAGCGCTCTAGCTAAAGAAAACATGCATGTGAAACGCGTAGGGTGGATAATTATTGCACCTAGCAATAGACGGCTTGCTGCTGCTATGCTAGATAATCGTTCAACGATAGCCGTGGAGAGTACCGTTCCACACAAAATTTGAGAGGACATTGGAAATCATAGATATTTTTTTACAATTATTGAAGTATGATCCTGCTGAATGTGTTAAGAATGCATTTTTTCTATAATTATGAGGATCTCCCCCTTTCATCATGACCGTCGATTTTGCATGAAACGAGCGATATTATTTCTAATTTTTGACGTATTAATAAAACAAAAAGATATGTTAATGTGTGGTTTTAAGTTTGTCAATGCATGTAAAGAAATTTCGTGTTAGTACCTGAATCTGAAAAATAAATTCCCTAAATCAAAAAAGTATTGATAATGCATTGATATTTGAAATTTTATTATCAGTTTGTGCACTGATCATTAAAATTTTGGACGTCTCGAATAAGCGGAGGAGATCCTTATAGTTGTGGAGTCGAATTTTCCTACATGTTAAATAATCTAGGCTCTTTTCTCTGTTTTGTCTGAATAATGACCGAACAGGGTGTTTGTTGATGAGTTCACACTTAATCGCTAGTTGCAGTGTACCTTCTCGGTGGAGGAAATGAAATTGGAAAGACATAAAGAAATAAAAATTTGTATGCATATATCAATGCAGACGCCAAGGCATCCCGATTTCGAGAAAAGGGATAAAGACCATAGGACCCGTCTTCCTCCCAGGTCGCCCCGCTCGGGTGACTTCGGAGGCCCACCAAAAACCCCAGAACCTATCCCCCAGCTCAGGGACCCTAACCGACACCGACGGGGGTGGAGGCTCCCGACTCGTCAAAGTCAGAGGGCAGTGGAGGTGCAGTGGAGGCGATGATGGGGCAATGTTTGGAGGCGGAGCTCGATGGAGTGCAAAGCTGCGAGGAGGGCACACTTATATATCTTTAGCTCAGATGTTGTTGCTGAGCCCTTAACTAATTATTTGAACACTCAACTTCACATATTTTAGAGATTTGCATACGAATATTGTCTGAGATCGAAAATCGTGGCATTTCAAGGAAATTGCTCATGACGTGTTATGACAAGCAACACGGTCCGGTTCGTCGCTAGTACCAAAGGGAAAGCATTTTCCCTGTCATACCATTCAAATATCAGAAAAATGGTCTCACCGAAATCATGCATCTTCGGATATTACAAATCATCTTATATGTAGGGGAGAAGACATCAAGGCTCAACAGGGTCCAGAAACACCCACATCCCATATCAAGATCATCATATGAAGGGGTTAAAAGGATGCAACCGTCGTGCTGCTGTGGCTGTGTCCGAGATGTCGATATATATTTACGTCCTGAATTTCTTGCTGACGAAACGGATGACGTGGAAGGCTGGAGCCACGATCGGCAGGAGTAAGAGTGCTACACGTACGGAAAAAATGTTACGGAGCGAGCGCGAGTGGTAGCCCTAGCAGCAGCACGCCATCTATCGCTACCTCTAGTGCATCGATCATCCTCTGAGATAATGGAACCAGAATGGAGTGACATGCTTTAGGGCCATGCCCACCATAGCAAGGACGCTCGTAGCATCGGGAGAGACTAGGGTGGCTGCCTTTTGCATTAGAGAGAGAAACAGAGCTTTGACGCCGCTGGCATGCCCACAAGCCGGACCTCACGCTCTCTTCCACTGTGATTTATGGTGCATGCAGCCGTGGAAGGAACGTGGCACGAATTAATTTTTTTTCTCCCTCTTTCTTTTTGAGCAACTACTGTTTATCTTTTAGAAGCACAAAGGCAAACGGAATTTTGAAGTGTCAAACAATTCTGAGAAAGAATTATCGTCAAACAATTGCTAAGAAGATTAAACTTGTGTAAGAATTACTGCTTGATATTTTGCTATATAGCACTGGAATTGTTTTGTCCCCGACTCCCAGCGCCTAAGGAAAAAATAGCCAATAGACGCTATGCTACAAACATGTCTATGCTGCAACATGGCTATTATAATTGCGTATTAGGAGCCCCGGTGCCCATAAACTTTACCCCTCGTAGCTCTTTGTAAACGAATTCTCAGTTTTCAAAGTTTATGCCTCTCCCTTGCAAATTATTAGCAAATGAATGCATCTATGTCATCACTGTGCTTGTTGGCCTCCTCTTAGTAGCGAGAACTCTTAGGCGCCATCAGTACGTTTGCTGACATCCACGATGCTTCCACAATCTTTGTCATATGAAAACATCGGAAAGGCAACCTGAGTTAATATGCCAGATCAATGTTTAATAATCCCTCCAGTCCAGTGTATAGGTCATGTGCGTATCACTAGATCGTCAATTTGACCAACATAATACGAGATATATATGACAATAATATATCATTAGAGACTTCAGATGGTATATTTTGTAATGGTACAACTTGTTTTATACAATTTAAATCATGTAAATAAAACTAACAATCTAGAGATATGTGCAGGAGCTATATAGCGACCGGAGGGAGTACCCTGATTAGTCATGTTTTACGTTCAGCTTGTGTGCATTTATTATTGACCTAGGAGCTGGCGAAAGTAAAGTTTTAAGTGTCAAACAATTCCAATATGATTAAGCTTGTGTATTTAAAATTTCTCCGAGTGCTAACTGCTAACGCGAAAAGGACAAAATTAAAAGATTCAACTTTTCCTTTTGATAGGAGTCTTTTTTTTCATGTTCGTTATTTTTTGTGCGTGATATCTTCTTATTCAATAGAATCATATTGTTCAATAAAAAAACTTAGCCGGTTAAATAAAGTAATATAATCGTGCGTTGCCGTACCCCTAGCTAGGTGGACAAATTAATGTGATGGTTACTTTTATCTGGACGCTCCTAACATCTGTTTGTAGATGAAAGTCTCAATGATCCCGACTTTAAATTAACAAGGCCCTCAATAGGCAAGGAGTATAGACTAAGTACCCCAAGAGAAAAACAATGCCTAAACCAGAGAGGGTTAGTACACAAAGAATTGGCAAGATAGAAAAATGAAATGTCCTATAGGCTTGATATATTCATCCTCTATCATCTGAAGAGCAAAGGGCGCTGCCGGATAAGGCCACCAACTTCACCAGGATCACCATGACGCCGTCTTCTCGATCTCATACCATAAGCGCACTGAAAACACCAAAAAATAGAACAAGGCAAATCGCCGAAGATCTAGGTTATAAAGGGACGCCTGCAAGTAGGTGAATCCAACTGAAATGCCGTTGTGGCCCGCCCCAAGAGGGGCAAGGTTTTCACCTAGAAATACAAGACCAAGAAAGGGAGAGAAGCGAAGACTCCTAAGTGACACCTCTAGGAAGGGTAATGGCACCAAGCAGGGTGTCATCATCACTGGGACTAGACCAGGTGGGAATGGCGTCGACCGAGCCACCTGCCTCCCTCATCTCAACCCATGCGAAGCTCCGTACTAGACCTCAAAAATCACGTCATATAAAGCTCCCCTGGCGGCCAAATCAGAGAAGGTAGATATCATTGAAACAAAGCACAAATTACGCCGGATATGCATGACAGCATAAGATACACCCAAAGTGGATCACATCAACATGGAAAAATCAGAGAGGAACATAGCATACCAAGGTATCGTCTTCTCCGAGGGTTGACAGAATCCGGGAGGGAGGAGGGAGGCCGGCGACGTAAACAGGCTCATTCCAGACCGCCCAGGAAGACCGCATACTGGACAATGGGGTGACGAATGGGGAGAACCGCAATACCTATGCTCCGGCACCAGCGACAATGTGAGTCACCATGACCACACATGCGCAGATCCCATACGACACCCATCGACCACATCGCTGCTCGTCCGTCGCCGGCAGTGAGACAATACCAGAAAACGTGCCTCCAAGCCACTATAAGCGTGAAGCACAGCTGATAGACCCGAAGGTCAACTCCCATCTCCTCGACGCGAGGAGCAGGTGTTTTCTATTGTTCCCCTCCGAACACCTCAACTCCTTGATTATATACACCCCCTCCTATCCGAAAAAATTGTCGAAGGGTGTGCATACGACTTGTACTGCTCACGCTATATTCTAGCGACATGTTTTAGAGACCGGAGGTAGTATATTCTTTCTCCTAGAATGGGCATTGTGGTGAAGTAGAGTGAAGTCATGTGAGAGTTAAGAGAAATACTAAATTTTAGAAATGTCTAGAAATTGTTTTAAACATAAGAAATGTGTGTGCATATATGATTTTTTTCTCGCGATCAAGTCCTCCGTGCAATAATCAACCAAGCACACCAACCCTATTATGTTTCACATGTTTTGCTGAGCCAACTAGCTAGCGTAGCGAGCCAGAGCTTCTCTTGCACATCTGCACCGGAGTGGAATGGCCATGGACACGTACGAGCCCACAACCAATGGCACATGGGAGTCGTGCACGATAGAGCATTAGAGCTTGCACGTATACGAGGGCACCCATTCCCACTTCATTTCGAAAAGCTTTAGTATCGATTCAAGCAGTAGAAAAAGCCACCGATCGAGCTCGTTGCGACGTAGCTCGCCCCATCTTCTTCCTTAGTACAGTAGTTCCTTCTCTCCCCAATGGAGCAGGAACCGGAGCGCCAGGTTTTCGACACCTTCTTCAAGATCCACACCCTCATGCGCCTGATCTTTGTGATCCTTCCCGGCCTCTTCGCCTACATGTGCGCCGTGTTCGTCTTCTACTTCGTCGCGCAGTGCGGCAGTCTCCTCTCCTCTGCCGTCGTCGTCACTCCTCCCTCCGGCGCTTCCAGCAGCCTTGATCGCCTGCTCTCGTCACCGGAGTTCTACCTGGCCCTCGCCTTTGCCGTCGGAACCCAGTATTTCAGCTCCATGTTCGTGATCAGCGTCGCCACCTTCGTCCGCGCCAACGCCCTCTTCCGCGCCCGCGCCATGCCCATCTTGGCCGCCCTGGGCACCTCGTCCGACTTCTTCATCTTCTTCTTCAAGCCGGTCGCCGATGCCGCAAGCAACGTCGCCTTCTTGCGCGCCGGAAGGCTGCTCGATGTTCCTGGCGAGTTCGACCTGCCGCTGCTGCTGCCAGCCGCCGCCGCGTACCTGGCAGAGTCAGTGTCCATCGCCGCGCTCTGCCACACGGTGCCGGATCTCCGGAGTGCCAGAGGCAGGGGCTTCGGCGCCATGCGCAGGAGGCTCGTCCTTGTCGCTGCAGGCAAGTTCTACGCGGCGGCCGCCGTCCTCTCCCTGCTCAATGGTTTCTTAATTGCCGGGATGATGGCCTTTCCGTCGAAGTCGGGGATGGTGGACTCCGGGACGGCCATGATTCCGGTGATGTACTGCACGATGGTGGTGGTGATGCTGGGGGCGCAGCCCGTGGTCTACCTGGTCTTCCTCAAGAACTTCCGCCCATAATAGCACGGTACTAGCCTACCACTACAACTACCGGAACTGGCGGTAGCACTAGCGGCGGCTCGTCGTCGACGGCGACAATGGGGCGAAGCTGCAGCCTGCCTAGCAAGTACTCGTTAATTTGCCTAGCAAGAAATATATTAGTAGCTAGCTTACAGCATTGTCTTAATTAAGTTGCTACGGTACTGTTTGGATAACTTTTTTGTTTGTTTGGGTTGCTCACCACATATGCCATGTGGTTACTGTTTGGATAACTACTTCTGGAACTCTGTTGTGAATTACCAGCCATGCCCTGAATTATTAGGATTGTATATGTGTGTGACTCGGTACAATCCCTAAGCTTACCGACTGGTAGAAATAGCAGAATATGTATGAGCAATTGGGCATTAGGACGAGTGTTGCCTGTTGGGGTTACTGCAAATGTTTAATTTGTTTCGGAGTGTGTATACTTGGCCGTATAATTGGACGTGTACTAGGGTGACATGGATATGACAAAACAGTCAGGGGTGGATATCATCTTTGCACGTAATTAAGGAAATACCAACGGGTTGATCTGGAATGATAAAAATCAGGCAAGAATACAACAACAAGAACAATAGTTTTGGGGATTAAGAATACAACAACAAGAATAATAGTTTTGGGGATTGGCACAACTATGGGGACAAGAAGTTGACAATATTCCGATATTCAGTGATTTATTTAATCAATTTAACAATTATCTGTTGTAATGTAGTTATGCATGCAGAGATTGTTCTGTAATAGTTGGGTTTCCATGGTTATGAGGGAAGCATATCTAGTAATTTTGATATATACTAGATCATTAGAAGTGGACCTCCTGTTGTGATATTCATTGCCTTATATCTTGGTTGTTTGAATCTGAATTTCCGTCCTGATGCTAGGTTAGGGCGTGTTCGGCAACAGCCCAGCTTCTCAAAATCCACAGATTCTGCTCCACGAGGCCAGTTTCGGCGTCTTGGTTGGAGCAGGAAACGTTCGGTGCTGCTTCACTCCTTCACCTTATTGCACATGGGCCGACAGCCCACTAAAAGTCCATTTCTAGCGCAGCCCAACTAGGAGCAGTCCATCGGGACCTTCTTCTTCCACACTTCTCTTCCAAATCCCACCGAGAGTCCCCCCAAATCCCATCGATTCCCGTCGCATCCCAGAGCAGATGAAGTGCCTGGGCCTCTCCCCATCGCCGAGGGCCTTGGCGGCCGCCTCCTCGTCCTCGAACTCGACGAAGCCGAAGGGGAACGGAGGTTGGGGACGGTGCTGCGGCTGGTCGAAGAAGCTCCGTGCGGCGAGTCGAGGAAGCAGTTGACGGCGGGGCTGCGGCGACTCGACGAGGTTCCAGCGGCCGCCGGAGTCGGGGGCGGCGGCGGCGGCTGTGTGGCGGCGGGCTAGGTCAGGTCGTGGTGTGGAGAACGAGTGGAGAACGAACGACTCTGCTCGCGCTGGTTCTGTCTGGCTCGGGAGAATAGAAGGGAGCGAACCGTGCATTTCACTTGGCGGTGGCAGTTCCTTCGTAATTACCTACTGCTCCGCCAAATGCTGATTCGCGAAACCAGGAAACTGGTGCTCCGAAAATTACACGGTCACTCATGCCAGCTTCGCGAATCTGGCTTCGCGGATCTGGGTGTTCGGCACTGCTCTAGCGTGGAGCGACGAGAATCTGGAAGCTGGTGGGTTGCCGAACACGCCTTTAGTATGCTTACCGGGAGCTAAGCTACAGTATATTAGTTGGCCAGTGCTCCTCAAATTTCCCGCATGTGAACTCTGCCGGCTAATAGCTCCAGGCTCGTGTCCTTGGCCTGCTGCCATTCCATTCCTGTGCAATGCATATTGTAAGTGTACGTGGTTGATTGTTGCACTAGCAGTAGATGGCGTGCTGCTGCTATAGGCTAGCAAATTGATCAATGCTAGCCGCGGAGAGTACTAAACTGGTCCGATCGGCAAAAGATAAGTGTACAACACTGATCCGCGGAAATATGAGCATAAAATGGAAGTTTTAGATTTTTTTTACAATTACTGAAGTATAATCCAGCTGCATGTTAACTGTACATTCTTTTGTCAGAATCGTCCCGAGTGGGAATAGTCACTTTTGTTCCTGGGCACCAGTATCCCTTTACTTTTAAAAATTCGGAAAATATGTTTACAATATTCAAAAAAATCTGGATGTAGCCAATGATGAATTGCATCCTATATACATGTAAAACCAGACTACATTTTTTTTAATATTATGGGTAAAAAAACTGACAAATCTTGTATATTTAGGAGATTTTTTTTTAAACAAAACGGGCACATTGCCTCATTTTATTAAAAAAAGTAGGAGAGAATTGACCGGTTAATTAACGGGAAACCGGCCTAAAACCGATACAAACGCCCACGCAAGCCGTCATGGAACACGACCGCTTCGAGGGCACACTCAGCCACCCTGGCTCGCAGGGCATGCAGATCTGAGGTCTATGGCTCGCAGGGCGCTGGAGATGCGACAAGCTTCCGGCTTGCGGCTACCTAAACTGCAGTGGTTTGAGGCTCTCGTTGGTTCAGAGGTGGACGAGGTCGTGAAGATGGATGTCGTATGCTTGGTGTTGCATGTGGCTGCTCTATGGGCCAGTTTGTTTAGTGAAATCTTTTGGCTGTTTGTCGAGGCAGGCAGCAACGACGTTGATGGGCACCGTTTTCTTCTTGAGAGGCCATCGAGGCATGGTGCTTGCTTTCTTCCAAGACCACATCGGGGGAAACCTAAATATTCTTGGGATCGGGCGATAGTGGCGTCTTGCGCCATGCTCCCATTTGTGGGCATCGTTCTTGGAGTGGTGACCGACTAGAGGGACATGTGGTTGCGTGAGATGGAGGAGGTTGTCGTGTCGGTTGCGGTGACGACCAGTGGATGTCGCGATGATGGTGACGGGGCTTCTGTGGCAATGAGGACAGGTTGAGAAGGGATATTTTTATAATCTTGAAATCAAGACCGAACTTACTCTATTTGACAGGAAGTACATCAAGCACATAATAATGTGAACAATGAATCACCCTACTAGGGCACTGAACACTAACTTATATCACCTCAAAATATTTCTTAAGGCATATCTCAAAGAAGATCATGCATCCCAAGTACCACAGACCCAGTCGTGCACAAGGAAAATGTTTTTAATGTGTAAGTGTCATTATCCTGTGGTAGTGGCAAAGGTAAAATTTCAAATGCTAAACAGTATTCTGTTGTTAAGTGTAGTGGCAAAAGTAAAAATTTCAAATGTCAAACAATTCCAAAAATATGAAACATGAGTTTTATAGGGGTGACCATACGTGTATGTACAGTCGGAGACGACCAAATAGTCGGTATAGACGATCTTCCTGTAGAAAATAAACGGCCCATGCACCCAAATTGTCTCTGACGTACCATAAAAAAACCTCTAAAAACAACAAGTTTGGTGCTGGCAGTCATACGCCTCGTGCATCCAAACGAATCATATATTACGGTATTATTGAACTGGTACTGGTTAATAAGCTGAACAAGTGCCAGAAAGCATGCATGTCGCCCCAGATCATCTAGAGTTTCATAATCATAAGAGTACAGATATTATTCAAACTGTGCTGCCTGTAGGTTTAGCTGCAGCAACTTATTACTGATTGTCTCAAATCTTCTTGGAAACTAAGCTAAGTAGTAGTAATAATCAGCAGTACTAGGTAGTAGGTGCTAGGTAGAAGTTCCGGCCGGGGACTGGCCTGCAGGGGTAATCTGCTCTGTCTTCTCGGCCTGCAGCTCCACGCCCATGTGGACGACGACGACCTCGTGGTGGTGGTTCTTGCACACCAGGTACACCACCAGCTGGGCCACCATCGTCACCACCACCACCGCCCACAGAGCCACGGACATGGCCACCCCCGCGGCCACCTGAAACCCGCGTCCGAGCTCCAGCGCGTCGTCACGCGTCAGCAGGAGTAAGGCCGTCTCCAAAGCCACGAAGCAGGCGTCGACCGGGACGAAGATGGTTGCCGCCACCCAGAACTTTCCGGCGAGGAGCGCTCTGCTCTTGCGCAGGGCGTCGAAAAAGGGGGCGGCCTCGAGCACCGACACGACGCAAGCAACATGCAAAACGACGGAGAGGTAAGCCACGCCGGCGAGGCACGCGGCACCGCCGATTACCCGCAGTGGCAGGACGACGAGCTTGTTGGAAGGGTGTAGGAGCAGCGTCACGAAGCAGGAGGCGGCGGAGAAGTAGGAGTAGGACATGGCAAGGGGGTTCACGTGGAGGTACATGCCGAGGAACCGCTCGAGGGGCGCGCGTGGGAGGAAGCCGTGGCAGTCGCCCAAGGCGAGGCGGAGCACGAAGGCGGCGGTGCAGATGAGCGATAGGAGATGGAGGACAGAAACAGAGACGACGATCCTCCAGAACGTATAGGTGAAGGCGAAACCTGCAAGGATGAGGTCGGAACCGACCTGGGCGTCGAGGAGGGAGAGTATGACGCGATTGGCTAGCGCGAGAATGAGGGCCGAGAGGATCGCGGCGAGCCGGACACCCTTGTTCGGGAGGACAGCGCGGTGGAGCACCCTGTAGGTCTCGCTGCAGATGCCGGCGAACCCAAGATCGAGCTGCTCCATCTATGTAGCAGCGTATGTGAGGAAAGAAGTCGAGAAGTGAAAACAGCGGTGACAAGCTGTTGTGGTGTGGTAGTGCTGGAGGAGGATCAATACTGGATATAGGGGAAGGGAAGGGAAACTAAAACTAAAACATGGCCAGGAAAGCTAGCTAGACTGCTAGAGTGGTTGAGGCACACTAAACTAAAACAACCACTACCGGAAAAATTATATTTGCCGTGCGGGCATGTCTCTGCCGTGCGCCGCAGGTTCTCGGAACACGGCAAAGAAACCTTTGCCGTGCAGGAAACAGGAAGATCACGGCAAATAAAAGGTGCACGGCACAGAAGCTCTCGAGGTGCTGTCGAAATTCCGTCTCGGGTCGGAGTAGAACATGGGACACGACTCGATCTACACGTACTCGGGCGGGATAGGCCCCTAGCCATTAGAAGTGTAGGTGAACCCTTGCATGTTGTAAAAGATAAAATTTGGCCGTAAAAAATGGTTTTGTTAAAATTCAGTGACATGTTGAACTGAAAGCATTATGTATGTCTTTTTTGGTACCGATTAAAGGATGGATCCGAGACAGAACCGTGAGTGGATATATGCTGGCAGAAAGAGTCCGTGGGAGTTTAGTGATGAATGGAGAGATAAGTCCGAGGAGTTTGTGAACAAGACGTTTGACATCAGCAGCAGGAATTTTTGACATATTGGACCACTTGCCCGAGTGAATTGTCAAAAAGTACCACCTTTGAGTGGAATTGTCAAAACTGCCGTGGCGGTCTCGTCGCCAATCGACACGTGGCAAAGGCCGTCGTGGGCGACGGCGGCCACCAACGCCGCCACCAGCGACGGCGGCCTCTTTGCTTTTCCCGTTTAGGGTCGCTTTGGATTGACTGCATGCAATGCAAAAGCATGCACCGCTAGTGGGACCTACTCGCTTTGGATTGACTGCATGCAATGCAAAAGGATAGCTCTCGTTGAGGAAGGATGCAAATAAACTAGTATTGCATGGCTGACACACCCAACTGGTTAAAAATAAAAGCAGGCGCAACAGCGAAGGCCGCCGTCGCCTACGGCGGCCTCCATGCGCGTCACGACGGAATCCCGTTCGCAGCTGACGGAAAACGGGAAAAGCAAAGAGGCCGCCGTCGCTGGTGGCGGCGTTGGTGGCCGCCGTCGCCCACGGCGGCCTTTGCCACGTGTCGATTGGCGACGAGGCCGCCACGGCAGTTTTGACAATTTCACTCAAATGTGGTCCTTTTTGACAATTCATTCGGGCAAGTGGTCTAATATGTCAAAAATTCCAGCAGCAGACCCATGAAAGTGTTTTGCCCCTGTTCAAAATGCGATAACCGAAGGCGACAGTCGAAGGTAGATGTTAGTACGCACCTGATCAAGAATGGGTTCACACCATTCTACCATGTTTGGAATTACCATGGTGAACAGTTAGCAAAACGTCCTAGAACCGAGCCACGTCAGATTCAGCCAGCGGGAGAATTTGACACTGGGTTCAACAACTGCTTAGACGCCTTTGTCAATGCTAATGCGCCTGAAAGCCGTCGTGTAGAGGCGGAGACACCTCAGGAGGCGGAGACAAGTGAGCAGCCGGATGAAGACACGAAGAAGTACTACGAGACTATGTTTGGCTCGCAGAAACCTCTTCATGAACGTACAGATGTTACCCTTCTAGATGCCATCGCTCGCCTTATGGCCGTGAAGTGCCAGAGGAAGATATGCAGGGATGGTTTCGATGATATTCTGGCCGTCGTTGGCAGCCTTCTACCGAAAGGGCATATCTTGGCGAAGAGCTTCTACGAGGCGACTAAACTCCTCCGTGACCTTAAGATGTCATATGAGAAGATAGACGCCTGTCCAAAGGGATGCATGCTATTTAGAAAAGAACATGCTGGAAAAAATGATTGCATCCATTGCAATTCCTCTAGGTACTTCAAGGTCGACCTCGGTGGTGGACAGAAGAGGCAGACCGGGATTCCCCAAAAGATTCTCCGGTACCTTCCATTTATACCGAGGATCCAGCGGCTTTACATGAACAAAGACACTGCCCAGCAGATGCGATGGGCCGCGTTAGGGAACAGATACACGGACAAGATGATACATCCGTCGGATGGTGACGCATGGAAGAACTTTGTAGCGAAGTATCCACTGAAAGCGGGCGACCCGAGGAGCGTAGCTGTTGCTATATCAACCGATGGGTTCAATCCGTATGGCATGTCGGCGGCAACATACAGCTGTTGGCCTGTGTTTGTCATACCCCAGAACCTCCCCCCCGGCGAGTCCATGAGATCACATAACATGTTATTGTCGATGATAATCACAGGACCGAAATACCCGGGTAAGAACATGAACGTGTACCTGGAACCGCTGGTTGAAGACTTGGCTGTTGGCTGGAACGGTCATGGGGTCCGAACATATGACGCCTCAACAAATGATCACTTCGATATGTATGTCTGGTACCACACATCCCTGCATGACTTACCAGCGCGTGCTTTGTTCTGCGGCTGGTGTACACATGGGAAGTGGCCTTGCCCACAGTGCAGTCAGGCTATGACTTTCTCATGGCTTACGAAGGGAGGAAAGTATTCATGCTTTGATCAACATCGACAGTTCCTTGACCCAGGTCATAGATACAGGAGTGACGTAAAGCGGTTCAAGAAAGGAGTCAAGATCCATGCTCCGAAACCACGTCTGATGACCGGAAGAGAAATCAAGGCTGAGCTAGAAGCTCTCGTGACTAACCCCGATGGGAATGGTTTCGTGGGTTATGGGGAGACGCACCAGTGGACTCACATTCCGTGCTTCTGGAAGCTGCTCCCTTACATGGAGGATGTCGAGCTTCCACACAACATTGATGTAATGCACACCGAAAAGAATATCGCCGAGGCTCTTTATAGCACCATCATGGAGACTGAGAAGACGAAGGATAACGTCAAGTCTCGAATGGACCAAGAAGTACTTTGTGACAGGCCAAATCTTGATATGAAGGTGGTCTAAGCCAAAGGCTCGGTTCTGCCCTACAGGGCCGGAAAAAAGGGAAATATTACAGTGGCTCGTGGAGTGTTTGTACTTCCCTGATGGTTATGCAGCTAACTGGACGAGGTGTGTGAACCTGGACACGCAGCGAGTAGGAGGGCTGAAGAGTCATGACTACCACGTGTAGCTTGAGCGCATAATGCCGGTGATGATTCGAGGCTATGTCGATGAGGAGACTTGGCGAGTACTGGCGGAGTTGAGCTTTTTCTTCCGCCAGATTTGTGCAAGGGAGTTAGATTGTGAAGTAGTTCTGAAGCTGCATGAACAGGCACCCGAGTTGCTTTGCAAGCTAGAGACGATACTTCCGCCAGGGTTTTTTAATCCGATGCAACATATGATCTTGCATCTCGCGCACGAGGCTTTAATGGGGGGGCCTGTGTCGACCCGTTGGCAGTTTGGGCCTGAGAGAAAAATGGAAGACCTACGCCAGAATTGCGGGAATAAATGCAAGATCGAGGCATCCATGGCCGAGGCATGCCTTAACGAGGAGGTTTCAAACTTCACGACAGGTTTCTATGGTGCCAACATTCCCACAAACCACAATCCAGTCGTTCGCTACAATACAGCCAACCCTGAAGATGTACCCAAGCTTAGCATCTTCATAGGGCTCGGTGGCAAATCAAGTGGCACGAAGAAGTTCATCATGAAAAAGCTCGAGCGGGATACGATCTACTCGTATATCTTGATGAGTATGGAGGAAGTGAAGCCGTGATACGTCCAAAACGTATCTATAATTTTTGATTGTTTCATGCCATTTTTATGCTTTTAGCACTTGTTTTATATTAAGTTTATTATTTATTTGGACTAACCTACTAATAGTTGCAAAAGTGCACAATGTTCTTGTTTTACTCTTTGATGTGTAGAAATTATCAAGAATACAAGAGGAAACCTTGTTGGAGTCGAATTGGGACTTTCCTGAAATCTGTCTGAGAACTTTTTACGAAGTTTGCCAGTTTGACCCTCGAAGATGACGTCAAATGGAGACCTGGCTGTTACGAAAGTTGTCACAATTTTCCATACGAAGATTTTAAGCCCGAGATCAGCCCAATCGGAGTTCGGACGCGGCCTGTAGGCCCGTTTTGGTGGAACCCTAAAAGGGGTGACGGAAATCCGAGAAGATATATAAAGGGAGGAAACCTAATTCGTGGAGGACTCCTCCACCCACGAATTTCAGCCACCAAAAGCCACGTTTTTGCCTCCCCCATGGATCCCATCTCCATGGGGGAGGGCTCCCAAGAAGCCATGAAGGAGGGAGGCTAAGGGGCGGCGCTCCCCAAGCTTGCCGGCGGCGGGGAAAGGAGTTCCCCGCACCGCCGGCGCCGCCGCCGCCCTGCGCCGCCGCGCTGCCCCTCTCCGCCGTCTTCACCGCCATCTCCATCACCATCTCCTCCTTGTATTCAGTGGTTCATCCTCCCACAAACCTCTGTACCGTCCTATGTAAACATGGTGTTTGATGCTATAATATTTATCCTATGATTTACATCATGTTTCCGTAGTTTATTTGTCTTTTGATTGCTTAATTGAATGCATGAGGTTCATTAGAGTTGTATGTCTATATGGTGCTGTCCTTTGGTGTCCATTATATTTGTGCGCGCATGGATCAAACACCCTAGGGTTGGTAGTATTTGTAACGAAGCGGGGGAAGTTCTGCCGGAGTGACAGAAACCTGAGAACGCGAACCGATTAGTTGCACGTATGGGAGTAAGAGGACCTTGAACTTAAGGCTATGGTTGGGGAAACCTTAATGCATTGTTAGTATTTGCGGATGCTTTCTAACAATCCAATCATATAGTACTTGTAATCCCAAGTAGTGGAGTGCATGTATATTTAGCCTCTCCCACATAGAAAACTGCATCGAAGACAATGAACCAAGTACCTTCACTAATTAATCTTGGACAAAGCCACCACAATTACCACCACTTTTCCACACTCATGGTACTGTTAGTATATGGTTACTTAGTGTATTTTATTGCTGCAGCACTAACATTTACTTTCTTGTATTTATTATCTTGCAAAACTACCTCTCATACCCGTATTGCTACCGTAGTTTTATTTCTAGATAATGCAAACGTTTAGTGTGCGTAGAGTTGTATCAGTGGTTGATAGAACTTGAGAGAATACTTATCCTACCTTTAGCTCCTCGTTGGGTTCGACACTCTTACTTATCGAAAAGGCTACACGCGATCCCCTATACTTGTGGGTTATCAAGACCTTTTCTGGCGCCGTTGCCGGGGAGCCATAGCGTAGGTTAATGTTCTTGTGTGCACTTGTTTGCTTTATCTCTAAGTAGTTTTTATTTTCAGTATTAAGTTGTTCTTTATCTTACTATGGATAGGGAATGCGAATTACAAAAAAAATTAGGTGTAGTTGTTATCTAAAAACGTTTTCAAAAAGAAAAGTGATTGGAAAGATGAGTAATGGTTAAATGGGGGTCGACCTTGAACACTTGTGTTCATGCCTATGAAACCAAAACAAATCTTTCCATGGAAGCTTTTCATTAAAAACATGTAAATATTGTAAATATTGTGTATATACCTCTGTACATAAAAATAAAATGCTAATATCTCTTAGTTAATTGAAAGTTGATAGTTTTACTTTGCTGTCCAGAAACAGATTTTCTGTGCTCCACCGTATTAAATGTTTAAAATCACCAGAACGTGATCTTGATCTGAAATTTCTTGAGTGCAAAGTGATGCTTATTAGCTTTCTTTCATTAGACTAACTTTTTCTGATTTAAGGTACGTAGATAGGTCGAAAAATTCGATCTTTACTGACTGTTCTGTTTAGACAGATTTTGTGCTTCTCTGTAAATAAAATCGTGATAAATCTCAGAATAGTATTTTGACTTGAAAATTTTTGTGCATAAACCTGAGATTATTATCTTTCTTTCATTAGACTAAAGTTTTTCGATTTGAGCTACTTAACTATCTCGTTGAATGCCATCTTTACGGACTGTTCAGTTTTGACAGATTTCTTTGTTTATTCAATATTGTACTTGGTGTTGTTAGTTTCATTAGTTTTTCGACGGACAACGGAAATCATGAACACCTTAGTATATACAGTGGCTAATGTTGAGTAAAAATTATAAAACTTGTCAATGCTTGAACATGAGTGGATTTTATTTAATGAGTACTAACCCTACTAATGAGTTTTGTGAAGTTTTATGTGGATGTAGCTTATAAGATCTAATCAATATGGTGATATGAGATGAATAAGAAGACGCAAGAGCTCAAGCTTGGGGATGTGTAGGTGCATCCCAAGAACATATTCAAGAAGATACAATCATCTAAGCTTGGGGATGCCCGAGTCATCCCCCTATTCATCAACTAACATGAGGTTGTCTCGTTCATACTCTATATTACCCGTCCACATGATATGTATTGTCTTAACTTGTATTATAATTGCTTTTATATGTCTTGGTTTTACCTTCTTTAGTTTTATTAGGCTCCTTATTTGGTTTCGATTGCTTCTTTACTTTCACTTATAAATTCAAAATAACAAAAATATTTTCTTTTGTTTTGCTTCTTTGTTTGGTTCTTTATTTTAATTTTATTTGGGTTTTACTTTTGATTTTTATTTAGAGTTTTCCTTGCTGTAGCTAGCATGTTTAGGTCTTGCTTAGCCTCTGGTTTCTTAGTTTATCAAAAATAAAGTACCAAGTTTTATCCATTTAGCTTAGTTGATACATATGTAAAAAGTGATTTTCTGTTTTCGGTATCTACTGCTTATTGCGCGATTTTTCATATTTTACTGGAAGCTCTAAAAATCACGAAAAAATTACTGATGTTGTAGCACCTAATCCTCTGCATGTACAAAAATTGGCTAAAATTTCGGGCATGTTTAAGTGCACCTAAAAATTGCGTTTTCCAGCTGCTGTTTTTCTGGACAGATTCTGACTTTTGTTGCAAGAGTGGCCTCTTTTCGTTTTCATTTGATTTTTAATGGTTCTTACCTTTCATTTATAAGTTGGCCATTTAAGCAACCTTTCTGTAACTTAAAAACAAAATTTTATTTGGTTTAATAGTAGCACTTGGGAAATATTATCTATTGTACTAATGTCTAACCGCAGAAAAGAATGGGAAAGTTTTTGTGTTGAAGTTTTTTCACAGAGAATGAAGGAACACCAAACTATGGAATATTGAAGAATTACCAAAGTCATAAGCTTGGGGATGTCCCCGCATCCCTCTTCATCAATAACCCCACGGTTTGCAAACCTTTAAACTTTGTTTTTTGAGCAACATAGGAACTTAACTAAACTTGAAGCGGCTGTATTTTATTATCTATTTATCTTAGCATCAAACACCAGTTACATTAATAAGTGGATCGTCACATATTTTATTTATCCTCTGTTTTCAATGTTTACTTGGTTAATGGATTACTTGTTGAAACTTAAAAATGATGTGTGAATAATACTGTTTAGTAGTTTATGTTTTCTTATGGTTAGTCTCAACTAGCTAATAGTGCATATTATGTTATTTTGATATCAACATGCATTGTCCTGTTCATAAGATGGTATGGTATTGTGGTATCCTCCTCTGAATAATTCACTTGAATCGACTTGGCACATGCTCACACATGTTATGACTGAAAAATAAAAGTCAATTAAGCCTTGATGATCTATTTTGCCTCAGAGTTTTAGTATCGTTTTTATGCCTCCGTTAATTTTATTTTGTCGCAAGCATGATTATGACCGTTATCGCTCTCGTGGTTGTCGCTTCCCAGTCTATTGCTAGCCTTCACTTGTACTGAGCGGGAATGCTGCTCGTGCATCCAAATCCTTAAAACCAAGTTATCCCAAAGAGTCCACCAAAAAATTCCTATGCATGGTATTTCAAGCCATTCCAAGTAAATTTGCATGTGCTACCTTTAAAACCTTCAAAATATTTCTCTTTTTGTGTCAATGTTTACTAGCTCATGAGGAATTAGTGTGGTTATTCTTTATTCTATTTGTCAAATGGACTTTTACACCTGGACTAGTGGCATATACATCCGCTTATCCAATAACTTGCAAAAAGAGCTGGCAACGGGGTGCCCAGTCCCAATTAATTACAACTTTAACCAATTAATTCTCTTCACACTTTTGCCCTGATTCATCAGTAAGCAATGACAAACAGTGAAATACCTGAATGTGTGTAAACCAAAGAGAAAGAGGGATGATCTGCCTTGCTGGTAGAAATAACGTCCTTCATGGGAGCCGCTCTTAAAAGTCCGTTTGACAGGTAGAATACTGTTCTCACCCGCTACCATTCGTTGACAATTAACAAACACCTCTCAAAACATTTTTACCTCTGTTTTTAAAACAAAAAGCTCTAGCACGTGTTAATCCCTGCTTCCCTCTGCGAAGGGCCAATCTTTTATTTTTATGTTGAGTCACCATCCTTTCTTTGAGCACTTCTTCGAGAGCATAGCTGTCGTTCTTAGTGTAATGTGCTTGTCCCAGAATACGATTAATTGAGGTATAACCATGATGCTTTTATCTTTGATATCTCTATATCTAGTCTTCACTTGAACTTCAGAGGTGCCTTGGCATTTATGTTTTGCTCCACAATTAAGGGCAAGCGAGATACCACTCTATCATGCTTTATTATGGTCATTACAATCTTGTTGATGTTTATAAATTTCATGTTATAAGCTCTTAGTTCGTTGATACTTTTCATTAGGAAACATGATTGCTAAGTTTTATTATCCATACATCATGCAATTGTTAAAGACCTGATCATAGCATTTACAATCAAAAATTATTTTGTTATCATTTACCTACTCGAGGACGAGCAGGAATTAAGCTTGGGGATGTTGATACGTCCAAAACGTATCTATAATTTTTGATTGTTTCATGCCATTTTTATGCTTTTAGCACTTGTTTTATATTAAGTTTATTATTTATTTGGACTAACCTACTAATAGTTGCAAAAGTGCACAATGTTCTTGTTTTACTCTTTGATGTGTAGAAATTATCAAGAATACAAGAGGAAACCTTGTTGGAGTCGAATTGGGACTTTCCTGAAATCTGTCTGAGAACTTTTTACGAAGATTGCCAGTTTGACCCTCGAAGATGACGTCAAATGGAGACCTGGCTGTTACGAAAGTTGTCACAATTTTCCATACGAAGATTTTAAGCCCGAGATCAGCCCAATCGGAGTTCGGACGCGGCCTGTAGGCCCGTTTTGGTGGAACCCTAAAAGGGGTGACGGAAATCCGAGAAGATATATAAAGGGAGGAAACCTAATTCGTGGAGGACTCCTCCACCCACGAATTTCAGCCACCAAAAGCCACGTTTTTGCCTCCCCCATGGATCCCATCTCCATGGGGGAGGGCTCCCAAGAAGCCATGAAGGAGGGAGGCTAAGGGGCGGCGCTCCCCAAGCTTGCCGGCGGCGGGGAAAGGAGTTCCCCGCACCGCCGGCGCCGCCGCCGCCCTGCGCCGCCGCGCTGCCCCTCTCCGCCGTCTTCACCGCCATCTCCATCACCATCTCCTCCTTGTATTCAGTGGTTCATCCTCCCACAAACCTCTGTACCGTCCTATGTAAACATGGTGTTTGATGCTATAATATTTATCCTATGATTTACATCATGTTTCCGTAGTTTATTTGTCTTTTGATTGCTTAATTGAATGCATGAGGTTCATTAGAGTTGTATGTCTATATGGTGCTGTCCTTTGGTGTCCATTATATTTGTGCGCGCATGGATCAAACACCCTAGGGTTGGTAGTATTTGTAACGAAGCGGGGGAAGTTCTGCCGGAGTGACAGAAACCTGAGAACGCGAACCGATTAGTTGCACGTATGGGAGTAAGAGGACCTTGAACTTAAGGCTATGGTTGGGGAAACCTTAATGCATTGTTAGTATTTGCGGATGCTTTCTAACAATCCAATCATATAGTACTTGTAATCCCAAGTAGTGGAGTGCATGTATATTTAGCCTCTCCCACATAGAAAACTGCATCGAAGACAATGAACCAAGTACCTTCACTAATTAATCTTGGACAAAGCCACCACAATTACCACCACTTTTCCACACTCATGGTACTGTTAGTATATGGTTACTTAGTGTATTTATTGCTGCAGCACTAACATTTACTTTCTTGTATTTATTATCTTGCAAAACTACCTCTCATACCCGTATTGCTACCGTAGTTTTATTTCTAGATAATGCAAACGTTTAGTGTGCGTAGAGTTGTATCAGTGGTTGATAGAACTTGAGAGAATACTTATCCTACCTTTAGCTCCTCGTTGGGTTCGACACTCTTACTTATCGAAAAGGCTACACGCGATCCCTATACTTGTGGGTTATCAAGCCGTACCGCGAGTAAGTCTTTCACCATTTAGTATTTCACAAACATTCACTCCTATATTCCTGGCTAACTCCTCTTTTCTCATTGGCGTAGACGATTCACTCGTGAAAACTGGAAGCTGAGAAGGGACCCTACCCCGAAAGAGTCGAAGGATCTATTTGACAACGGTGGTGGTTTTGGCAAGGGTGGTGGTTTCATTAGCTGGTTCGCGGGTTTGGTACTGTTCTGTCTAACTTTTCTAGTACCGTGGACATTCATCGATCATTTCTCGTTCTAAACTTCTCGTGCTAAACTTGTAGGCAAAAAAGGACAAAGAGATGAAGCCAGAGCTTAGAAACATTGCCCATGGCTTTAGCCATTCCGTCAACTCATTCCATGCTTATGACGTGAATGGATATCGCTTCCATACCCATGACCACACAACAAACCGGGGCAACCGGAAGACAATAAATAGTGGGGTGTTATGTGAAGGCTCAGATAAACTCCATTACTATGGAAGAGTTGAGTCTATATACGAGTTGAATTATGGTTTTGGTAAAGGGCTAGATCCCGTTGTATTCAAATGCAATTGGTTAGACCCGCGTCGGGTTAGACGGGATCCTACAATTGGATTCGTCGAAGTTGAACGAAGCTCCAAGTATTCGGGAGACGACGTCTACATTTTGGCTATCCAGGCCTTCCAAGTATTCTATCTCCCGTACCCGTGCAAGAAGACATCAAAAGTATATCAAAAGCGTCTACAGGGGTGGGATGTTGTGGTGACGGTACCGTCGCACAGTAGGCCGGCTATGCCTAACGGTCAAGATTACCGCCGCCTAGACCCCTCAACATCTGACGGCGAGTTCTATCAGGATGGAGGGCTCCCTGGGAAATTCACTATCAACTTGCCGACCGATGATGACATGGAATACGGCGAAGAAAACGAAGATGCTGGAATGGAGGAAGACACCGCGCATGATGAAGTCGAGGAGGTTCATAACCAAGCCGACGTGACTTTGCTAGAGCGCTTCCACGCAGGACTTCACGTCGATGAGCCAGAGGGACCACCTCCAGGTTCCGTGGATGGTTGGTGGTGTGGCGACCCTGACAGTGATGACGACACGGGTGGTCCAATAGTTGGTCCCGATGATCTCGACACAGGCTACTGATAGCGATGAGGACACATGTATTAGTAATTGCCAGTCTAGCTTATATGTAATAGGTCAATGCTACTTTATGTAATAGTGATTGTCGCTACTTTATTTTGCGAGAACTCATTGTCGCTACTCCATTTACCTTAATTGTCGCTACTTCATCTAATTGTATTCATTTTCGCTTTACTCATTGTTGCTTCATCTATTTACCTTAATTTTGGATCATGTATACTGATGAAACCTATTTTTTTGTCAATGCAGAAAACATGGGGGGAAACAAATTGAAGAAGGCGTTCGCAAAAAGGGTGGCAGTGTGAAGGCACTCCTGGTGGGATCGAGTTCGGCACCTCCACCTCCTCCCTCACCTCCACCCTCACCTCCACCTGCGAGGAGTGGACGACGTGGGAGTACGAGGACGAGAAGGAGGCCTACCAGGACTCCTAGTCCTCTCCCTGCCGAGCAGCCCGACGAGGATGACGCGGAGTACGATCAGGAGGTGCAGTCGGACTCTGAGAGCGAGTCGCTGGCTTCTGAGGATGAGCTGCTGCCGGAGGCTTCTGAGGAGGGCGAGGAGGAGGACGAGGAGGATGACAGCGAGGAGGAGGGGCGCGAGGAGGGACCTGGGGAGGACGGGTATGTGCTTGACCCGACGCTGCAGTGGGACCCGCCGGAGGAGTGGGTTGAGACTGAGGAGGATATCCCTGAGCCACGGACCAGGCCGCCATATCAGCGGGGGTCGGCGGGACTCCCCGATCCCCGATATTACGCCTACAAGAACACTCTTCTCCTGCCTGTTGGAAAAAGGTACTTATTATAGTTTTGTTCAATTTTAGCTTCTCATTGTGTTTTGACCCGCTAACTATACTAATTTTGGTTTTCTCATTATGTAGGACATTTGAGTACCAGCCTCCTAAAGTGAAGGGACAACGTACCTACGCGAGCATCCTTGGATGTTGTCTCAGGAAGTTCTTCCCAGGGATTGTCACCCTCCCAGAGGGTGGCAAGAGTGTAGCTTGGACTTTCAGGCACTATTGTTTCGCGCCGGATCCCGATGGCGAGTACCGCAACATGGCGCTTAAGACACTCGCCTATTTCTGGGTAAGTTTGTTTGACTTCACATCATTCTATAAATCCGAGATTGCACTAATGGCTTTGACCCTATTTTACCTATGTGTGCATGCTTGTAGAACTTCTTCACCTGTCGGAAGGAGGATTTCGAAAAGTGTGAGGCCATCCTTTTGACGATGGCCTCTAATATGGTGACGGACATGCACTACGATGCTCGCGTGAACTCTGTCCGCAATTGGTACGCCGAAAAGAAAATTGCGCTGGACAAGAAGCGTGCTCGGGACATCATGATGCAGCCATGGCAGTACCTGCAGGTAGCGTCATTTCTATATTATCGATTTTGTTGACCGCCGTGTAATATCATTAATATGTGTGTTCTGTGCACATAGGTGCCTCCTCCGTACGTCGGTAACAACAACGTGTGCCACGTCGCGATGGTAGCGTGGTGGACTAGTCAGGAGTATCTCAAGATACACGCGGAGGGAAAGGCAAATCGGGCGGAGAACAAGGGTGGAACACACCGCCAAGGCAACCTCAGCAACTCCCAATGCATACAAAATGAGGTGAGCAAATGCATTCTTTAATCCACCTATGTTCGTGCTCTCTTTTGCAATATCGTCTCCTTTTCACCTATGTTTGTGCTCTCTTTGCAGAAATTGAAGACCGGCGTAGACCCCTCGCCCTTCGCCGTTTGATCAAAGATGCGTACCAGGGATACGCCGGATCCTCTCACAGGGTCGATGTGGATCAACGAGAGCGCCGAGCTCCGGAGCAAGGGGTACACGGAGAAGTTCAAGGAGCGCAATGGTGATGAAGCTGACCCTCTCACCAGTCCACTTGACGTCGAGGCTGTCGTGCTTGCGGGGCAAGGCGCGGCGAATGGCCGCTTGTGGATAGGTGACGGCTCCATCGACCCTCGCACCGTCCCGTCTCTACGCGAGGTCCGCCGTGGGAGGGCGCCTGGTGCGCCTGCTGTGGAGACCCGCCCACGAGTTTCGAGTCTAGCTGTCGACGAGCTCCGGCAGAAGCAGGTGCTCTATGAGCAGCAGCAGCAGGAGCAGATCCGGCAGCAGCAGGAGCAGATGCGGCAGCAGCAGGAGCAGCATCAGGAGTTTTGCAGGCAGCAGCAGCACCACAGGCAGATGATGGAGTGGATGTTTGGCACGGTGCAGCGCATTGCTCCTGGGGACGGGGCTGTTGCCATGGGAATGTTCCCTCCACCGCCTCCACCGATGTTCCCATGTTCTCAAACTTGTCATTTTATCCATCTTATTGTTGTAACTAAATTACTTGTGTAATGCGAGACTTTTTTCATGTTGTAGGTGAATCCAGAATCGGCGGGTGGATCTCACTCGATGGCGCCGCCGCTTGGTGGCCAGGACAATCCGGAGGGGCAACCCCATGTCTCCAACCCTAGCGTTGTCCGGAGGCTCCCGTGGGTATGCTCGCATGACTTGTCAAAATGCCATTGCCACTTTAGTTAGCCATGCCATTGCCACTTTAGTTGAACTTGTCAAAATTTAGTTAGTTGAACTCGTCAAATTTTACCCATTAGTTGAACTTGTCAAATTTTACCCATTAGTTGAACTTGTCAAATTTTAGTTAGCTTTCTTTTAATGCCATGACTATGCCATTTCCACCTAGTTGTCGAACTCATCATTAGTCTCTTTGCCGTGTATGGGCACACGGCAAAGGCCTGTGCCGTGCATTTGCACACGGCAAAGACCACACGTGGCGAGCACCTGTGCAACCTGGCATTTGGGTGATGACCATATGGTCTCTTTGCAGTGCTGCCTAGACACATGCACATGGCAAAGGGCTGAGGCTGGGGTCTGGGCAAAGGATCCTTTGCCGTGCAGTGCTGGGCAGAGCACACGGCAAAGATCAAGTGTGTGTCGTGTAGTGCTGGGCAGAGCACACGGCAACGACTGGGTGTTTGCCGTGCACCGTCACGAAGAGCGCACGGCAAAGATGTGTTGACCCGGGGTGAGGGTTGACCCTCTCTGACAGATCTGTGCCGTGCTGGGTGTGGCCTGGCGCACGGCAAAGGTTGTGCCGTGCTGTTTGTGGAAAAGAACACGGCAAACGTTCTTTACCGTCGCTTATTAGGCCGTGTGAAGTTTGCCGTGCAATTTGGCAC
Source organism: Poa pratensis (assembly GCA_947311845.1). Taxonomy (NCBI): domain Eukaryota; kingdom Viridiplantae; phylum Streptophyta; class Magnoliopsida; order Poales; family Poaceae; genus Poa; species Poa pratensis. The sequence continues at coordinate 24,323,545 of CAMZMU010000039.1, forward strand.
GGCAAAGACTTTGCCGTGTTCCGAGCACCCTTTGCCGTGCGTTTTGGCCGCACGGCAAAAAACTCGTTGCCGGTAGTGAACTCTCTATCAGCAGGCCGGATTGTGGTGACCAATTGATCTCCTCCTGCTGATCGTAACTACTCCGTCTTAACAGTGCACTAATGTGGTGTATTATCGTAAATTCGTGACCCACCATGGCACCGACTGTTGCACAAGATCAATAGCATGCATGGGGCCATGACCACGGTTGGCACTTGGCCGGCCAGCTGCTGCTGCTAGCCTGCTACGACTTCCCGGACCTCACGCTCTTCTCCACTCTGATTTGTAGCAGAAGGAAGGTGGAACGATTTAAGTCTGATTTTCTTTCTCATTTCAGCAGCTCTTGTTTATCTCCTTTGAAAGCACAGAGGACATATGGAAATTTGAAAGTTTAGGAGCTGCGGCAAAAGTAAATTGAAAATGTCAAACAATTCGGAAAATATTAAACATGAGTTATACACACTGTGTAAGAAAAAGGTATTTAGTGCATACATTTTGCTTTTCTAGAGGACGGAATTTGTCCTTTTCTCTCGATCATGAAAGAATGTTCTTTCTCAAATGAATAAAATTAACAAAATGAAGACATGGATATTCAATATATATCTACAAAAACTTTCAATTAAGAATATCATTTTACATCAATTTAGTGCACACCACGAGTCCAAATGCTCCTGGGTGTCATTTCAAATGTCTGATTGCTTGTCTAGAACTCCATCCTTTCTGTTCATTGTCTGGCGACCAAATATTAAAGCTGCTGTTAGGCAAAGTGACCTAACCAAAGTGCCATGAAATCTCAACCGTAAAGTAACGACGACGGCACATGTGCATTTTTTGGAACTTTCTTGTATCCCGCGAGAAAAAAAATCTATGCATGCGTCGAGAGGCCGGCCGGTGTGAACTCAAAAGCCAGCTTGGTAGGTGTACATCGATCACATTTCCATTCTCGTGTCCATGGCCGATCAGAGGCCGGCGCACGGCACGGTGAGGCCGGCCTTTGTCTACGCTCCCATGTGAACTCTGCCGGCTAATGGCCCTGGGCTCGTGTCCATGGCCTGCTGCCTTTCCATTCCGGTGCAATTCTGCACGAGAGGCTCTGCCTCTCGCTAGACTAGGTAGCTCAGGAAAACATGCATCTGAAACGCATGCATGGGGTAGGTGTGCTTGTTGATTATTGCAGCTAGGTGGTAATGCCGAAAAGGAAAAAAACATATTTATTTCTTCTCTTTACAAATTTAGGCTATCTCACAATTTCTACACATTTTTATAAATTTTAATCTTTCTCTTAATCCCCCCATGACTTCACCCTAGCTACTTCACCGGAATGCCCATTCATGAACAAAAACATATAACGAAGTAATTGAGAACTCGACATATAGGATGGTCCAAAAGTAATCCTGGCATTATTTTGTGCACCTATATCTAGGGATATGACAACTCACGAGAAATGATTTGTTTTATTCAACCTGCTATGTTTTTTCAATCAATAATATGAATCAATTGAATAAGTGAAGATATCACATAGACAAAATAACCAATATGAAAGCTATCAAGATCTCTTGGTGGGAATTGGTTAACCATTTATCTTCTGGTTTTGAACCTAAATAGCCAATTTGTGCAAATGGATAAAATATGTTAACTATTACTGGCGGAGACAAGCCCCAGGCTATCCTGCCCAAGGACTGGGGCGTCAGATTGGATTATCGGCTTAATTGTCGCTACGTACGGTCACGTACTTAGTGTTAATAGGGTTAGAAAAGGTTAACCGATGGTTAGTAAGGTTCGAACCATTGTGCAATGATGGTAATTAAACCGTCCAATAGGCGCAAAGGACGCAGACACTCGACACGACGCGGTGAGACCATGTGAACTCTAGCGGATCTTGGTGTCCATGCATTGGCGCCATTCCATTCCGGTGAAAATGTGCAAGCCTCTTTACGCTAGATGCGTGAGGTAAACATGTGAAACACATAGGGTAGGTGCTTGGTTGATTATTGCACCTACGTGTGGCGATGGGCCGGCGCGGCGTACGTCGCCGTGGTGGGCCAGCTGGCCTGCGTGGTCTCGGTGCTCGAGGACGCCGCCCTCTTCTCCGCCGTGCGCAGGAGCCGGGAGCTCCTCGTCGGGAAGTTCTGGGCGGTCGCGTGCGTCTTTGTCACTGGCGCTGGTGGAGGATGACGAGCTTGGCCTCGGGGTGGCGTTCCTGGTGGCCGCGGGGGTGGCGATGTTCGTAGCTCTCTCCGCGGTGCTCATCGTCGCGCTGGTGGCGCAGCCGGTGGTTTACGTGGTGTGCAGGAGCCACCACCAGGAGGTCATCGACAAGCCTGTCCAGGAGCCATCGACGTCGAAAAACAAGGGCGCGGAGCTGCAGACTCCACGGTAGCTCGATCACTGCTGACACTGCTAGTCTGCTACTACTGAGCTAGTTATCTTGGGAAGTTTATTGCTAATTAAGCGTTATTTCTGCTACCTACCTAGTTTCCAAGAACATCTAAGTCAATTAAAAAAACTCCCAAAGAGAACTGAGACTTTTATTAAGTTATTAGTATTATATATGCTCTGCAGTCGTATATGAAACAGTTTGTATGTCTGATCCGATTATGAGACATGCATGCTTGGGATTATATGTATATATGTGTGCGAGGCTGTAAACAGTACTTGGGATTATATGTGTGTCTGAGAGGATTTAAAATTATATGTATGATCCGATTATTTCTGCTACCTACTTCTTTCTTGCTCTCTGACCAAACATGATGACCATAAGATATTTAAGTTTTGTACTGCAAGAAATATTTGAGTAGCAACCTTCATTAGTACTTCATTAGGTGCGAAGTGTCTTTGGGAATTGAATAAAAACATGTCTTTATTTTCATATGATATGGAAACAATTATCAACATCCAGTAAGATAGATGTCAGGGATGTAGGTTTCAAGTTTGACATTATGTAATCGAATCCGAGTTTTTTCGAATTGCTCAATGGAATTTCGAATATTACTCAAGATTTCGCATACGCTGATACTGTATCAGAGCCCTCTCTTCCACGATAACCTAGCCGCCGAAAAACGGATCTGCATAACAAACCCTAAAACATTATCACCGCAAAACGGATATGCATAACAAATCTCCATCCGAGCCATGTATTCCTCTTCGTCACCGAAAAACAATCATCACATGAGGGGCTCATCGTAGGTTGCTAGGGTGTAAGGTGGTCTCTATCCTTTTTGTACGCAGTAAGGAAATGATCTTGTAGAGCTTTCGTGGGTGCTCAAAGGAAAGGCCGCAGCGATCTAGTTGAACTTCATTTTTTTGGAATTGTATAAATTAGTTCATTTCTATTTTTAATTATTGTAGAACGAATTTCTATGGTTCAAACTATGGAACATACAAATTGGTGTTTGAATTTGCATTTGGCAAAAAAAAAAAATTGGGAGGAACGTTGCATTTGGGGCGTGATGTTCTTACATGACCACCTTAACTTTCAGTGGTACCATGACAGATCAGCTTACCAAAAATGCTGACGGATAACAATGACATGTCACTACATTTTTTCCCTGGAATTTAAAGGTCGATCTCCTAGTAAGTATTTTCCATGGGATCTCCTAGATGCTGTTACTTGTGGAAGTCAAACTGAAGAAAGTTATGTTAACCTGAAAAAATCCTAGGTCTTAGTACGATCGATGTCCATCGATTAACTAATATAACTACATCTAATTTTTTTTTTTTTGAAGGATCCACACTGCGTCTTCAACAAGGATTACAAAGGAAAAACAAGAAGAACGCAGAAGAACAAGCCTGCGAAATCCAGCACAACAGCAGCGCCTGAAGAACCTGGGAGCCGGCCGCTGAACCACCGCAACGCCTGACGTCGAACTCCATCGCCGAAACACGCCGGAGAGGAGGACACCAGGCCGCCGCCATCCTCGGGAAAGGACGCACCCCACTCATGTAGAAGACAGCAGAAGCCTCCCGCCGCAAGCGACGGAACCGAAACTCGATGAACGCATACGGCCATGGCGCCTCCTCCCCGCAACCACCCTTCTTCCTTGTAGCCCTGCGCTGGACACGAAACCAGCTTGCCGGAACCACCGCCGAAGGTTCGCCTTGACCACACCACCTCCCCTCGCTACCACGGCCGGCCGGAGGAAGAAGCAAAACGAAGATGAAGCAGAGCACGACGTCAAAGGCACTCCTCCCCTCGCCACCAAGGCCGGCCGGAGAAGCCTGACCGCCGCACCAAAAGACGGCGAAGAAATCCGAGATCCAAGAAGAGCTCCTGTACAGGCGGAGGAAGCAGCCGGCGCCCGGCACCAGCACTCCACCGCACCACCCGCAGCACCCCCAGAGCCAGGCCAGGAACAACCAACCTCTGACGAAGACGGGGTTGAGGGACCAAAAAGCCCACCGGTGGCCTTCACCTCTGCCACGGAGACCACCCACAGGCCACAAAAGCTCCAGAGCAACGACACCAACACCGGCCTGGCATCGCCACCCCGAGCAGCACCACCCACTGGATCCATGAATCCAGGAGCACACACCACCGGATACCCGTCGGATCCACCCCAAAAGGCCTCTCCGAAATGGGGAAGGAGCTCCGGACTTATTCACCCATGGCACCGCCGCCACCACCACCCTGCCGGCGCCGCCAGGGAAACCTAGGCTACTATCTATAGGCCATAAGCACAGATCGGGAGTCCCTCCACCCTTCAGCCACCTCAACGGCAGCCGAAGAGGGAGGAGACCACCGATCCGGCCGCCGGCCGAGCGAGCAGACGGGCTTCTCTCCCTTTCACCTCTCAGTCGCCTCAGAGGAGAGGAAAGAGAAGAGTTAAAAGCTACAACAGAAAACGAAATTTGGCTTCACTATGTAACTACATCTAATTTTATTATGTCGTGAGTACATATTCTTGACTTTACTGCTCGTGTGCCATGTATTATGTTCTAGACGTGCCAACCCATGGATCCAAACATGAAGCACTTGTAGTAATTTAGATACTCCCTCCGTCCTAAAATAAGTGTCTCAAGTTTGGACAAGATTGGATGTATCTATACATGTTTCATGTCTAGATACATCCACTTTTTGACAAATCTAAGACAGTTATTTTTGGACGGAGGGAGTATACAAGATCGCAATAGAACTACACTTCATGTTTGTAATATCTTTTTTCTGAACGCGGCAGAAGCTTTGCCTGTTTGTTTGATTTCTACACTTCCTGTTTGTGTATCTTTTTTTGAACACCTTATATCTTGAGTGCTCTAATCTGAACTTGCATATCATGGGTGCTAGTTTGTTTAAAACCTCTAGCAGGCATGCAAATGAAGGCGAGAGCTAATTAAGAGTTGCGGTAATTCCAATCAAAAATTTAATTTCTGGACGGAAAAGATCACAGCATGCGTGCTGACCCATGCATGCCACCTCTTGTATGAACCACGTGAACACTATGATTTTCAGTGGCACCGTGTCAGTTTATCTTACCAAAATTGCTCAAAGGAACCGAGTCCCTTTCATCAGTGGAGTGAGAATTGGAGTCGGATCACCATTCACCAGTACTCACCGGCCGGCCTTGTCCACACTGCAGTGCAGATCCCATGTGAACTCTGCCGGCTAATGGCTGTGTCCATGGCCTGCTGCCATTCCATTCCGGTGCAAGCCTGCACGAGAGGCTCTACCTCGCTACGCTAGCTAGATCAGGAAAACATACATGTGAAACGCATAGGGTGGGTAGGTATGCTTGCTAGATTATTGAGACGATAGGAGGCTACAATTCCTTATGTTTACGAATTTAGTCTACAATTTCTAGACAATGTGAAATGTAATCTTTCACTTAATTTCCGCATGAATTAACAAATAACTGTATATAATTGGGACGATAGGAGGGTCAAAACAAAAGTAATCGTGGCGGTATGGTAACACATGAGAGATGATTACTTTATTAACTGGCCATGTTTTTGAATCAGCAATATGAATCTATTAAATAAATGAAGATATTATATGGACAGAAAAATCAACATGAAAACAAAAACTCCTATCAAAACCAAAAGCTGCATGAGAACGTTTTTTTTTTCCACCTCATCAATCATCCAATTGTCCAACAAAGAAACGACAAAAGACCAAATATGCACTAGTGTGAAAGTAAACTCAAATATACTCCCTCCGTCCAAAAATAAGTGTCTCAAGTTTGCTCAAAAGTGGATGTATCTGTACATCAAACATGTCTAGATACATCCACTTTTGAACAAACTTGAGACACTTATTTTTGGACGGAGGGAGTATTTTTTTTGGTAAAAACGCATACCTTTCAAGAAAGATTGTTTAACGATGGCTTTAACGTTCAATCGTCAAGAAAAGAAGCAACACATACAATTTTTAAGGGCAAAAAAATCAAAAACCACTATTAAACCGATAGCACTAACAAAAGACTAGGTAGGATAAAAGTACCATTAGCTGCAAGTATTTTATTTCTGCACCCTGGAGCAAACCATACCTTTCATAGGAATCAAACAAGAATCCACTGCATAAAAAGTCTTAGACTTGTAGGACAAAAGTACCATTAGCTCATTGAAGTTGGTTGTGACAGACATGCTAGGATAATAATGAAGTTGCAAGTATATTATTGTCTGCACCCAGGAGGCCATGCCACTAAAAATGCACATATGCTAGGATCGAACGACTAATCAACATATTAAACATTGATCAGTTATAGTAAATCACTTTTCCTTTTTGACCGGACGAGCTGCTAAAGATGGCGGGAAGTGGCGAGTGTTGTGGTGGTAACTAAAAGTTCTTCGTGACTGCTTAAATCTGTATACGATAGATGCATCCAGTGCCTAATAATTTGCAAGGAAAAGACATAAACTTTGAAACCTGAAAATCCATTTAAAAAGATACCCGAGAGGCAAAGTTTCATGGCACTGGCGTCCTATACGACATCTCCTCCTAAATGAGCAATGACCTCCTAAATGAGCAATGAGAACAATCTCGAATCAAGATATATGTTTTGATTGGTGGTCGATGCCTACTTGGTTACAGTTTTTGAGTAGGCGAGTGGTAGGCACCATAAGGTCAGTAAAGGAAGAGCTGAGGGAGGCAAGGGATTAGAGGATGTATGACTTCAGTGATACCACCTACATGAAATTTGATGGTGTTAGACGTGTACGTGTAGGACATGTCTAGTTAGACGAAATCAAGGATGATTAGTTTAGATTATTTCCTAAATTGTATGGTGGAAATATAATCGAACTATCTCGAATCGGGATACGTTCTAGCTGGTGGTTGCCTACTCGGTTACGAATTTCGAGTCGGCAGAGGGGTAGGAACCACGAGGTCAATAAAGGAGGGGCCGATGGAGGCAAGGGATAAAAAAGCTCACGAGTTAACTAATATAATATCCGAAGATTTACGATTTTAGTTATACCACCTTCATGAAATTTGATGGGTATGACGTGGCAGATGCTTTCCAGCCGGATACATCGACGATTTGGACTGTATTGATTGTCATACCGCGTCATGAGCAGTTTCCTTGTATCCCGAAATTTTCTACTATGGCGAGATTTCTACGAAAATTTCTAAAATAAGAGAAATTGACTGGTCAAATAATTATAAATGAGACAAATAAACATATGAGAATGACCTCCAGATAAATATGAGTTTGTTACCAGATGAATTATGGCGTCCGCACTAATAAGTGAGCTCCTACATGGTGGGTGATATGCAAAAATGCAAGATGGTCATAAGGGTCAACTGCTTACGGCTAGCCTTGCTTTCCATAGAACTAGTGAATCGTAGTGCAAATTAATTTGCCCCACAAAGGAAGAACACCAACGGATATCAGGACAAGCACATTGGACATATTGGAGGGAGGCAAAACGACTCCAAGTTTCGATAAAATAAATATAAATAAACATAAATTTTTAAAAATAAAAAAATTACAGGTATAAGTGTGAATAGTCTTCCATGTGGTTCCAGATTTTACCTGCCAAAAGAGGGGATATTTGATGTGTCCTGTAAGAAAAAAAACACACAAATTTCGGCGCTCTAGAAAAGAAAATGTAGGCACTAAAATTGTTTTTCTTACACAAGATTTAAAATTGACGTTCCACGGATATGGTTTGACACTTAAAATTTTACTTTTGCCACTCTCCTAGGTATGTACACTTCGAAATTTTTATATCCACTTTGTGCTTACAATGGACATGGTTAAGAAGGAAAGAAAGAAAGAAGAAGATGACAGGCAAAGCATTTTCCATCGTCGATGCGGCCTTAATTGGCCGGCCAATCATACATGCTAGCTTTGGTTTTCATCACCCATGCATGCAGATGCATGCCACTCCATTTTGGTGCAAAAATCATGGTGCAACGGCGTGCAGCGAAGTGTGAAAAACGCGTCGAGAGACGAGAGTAATGAAGTGGTAAAAAATGATGGAAATTTCACCTCTGCATGCATGTTATAGTTATTTTTATCTCAGAGATAATTAAGATGGATTAGCCTGCATGCATAATGCTAGCTATTCCACCAGCCCGACATCATTTAGCTCTCAATTTCTCTATCTCGAATTCTCGATCCTCCCCCTTCACCTGCTACAAAAGAACACAACTCGTTCTCCGTCCCTCGATTTCTCCATCTCTCCCCACCAGCCCGACCTCCCCCTTCCCCTCCATTGCTCCTCCCCCGCCATCACCAGACCACAAAAGACTGCAAGTCACAACCACCCATACGTACCTGCTTCCTTCCTTCAATGGACTTGGAGTGGAAGCCGGTGCAGGAGGATCACGGTGACCTCGGCTTCGCCGGCATCTGCCGCGAGACCAGCCGGGTGCTCATCCGCCATATCCACCCAACAACCGGCCGCCGGGCCACGGCGGGCGTCGCCATGCTCTCGGCGCTCTTTCTCGCGCAAATTGCCGCCGGCCGCACCCTCGAAAGTTCCGACCTCATCCTTGGAATAGCCTACAGCCTCTCCATCGTCCTCTGTTACTTCTTCATCTTCCTGCTCTCGATCGTCTTCACCGCCAGCTACGTGTTACGCGTGGCCGCCCTCTACTGCACGGATGGTGACTCCGGCGCCGCCGACCGTGTCCTCCGGGACCTCCCCCATGCGCCCCTCCAGCGGCTCATGCTCATTTTCATCACCGTGCTCCCACTTGCCAACTTGTACTTCACCTTATCCGCCCTCGCCTGGCTCGAGCTTCCGCAGCTTGACGCTTCCGACAAGGTCGTTGTCCTGGCTCTGCAGCTGCTCGGCGGCGCCGCGTTCCTCGCCGGCGCGGTGTACGTCACGGTGGTGTCCCATATGGTTTGCGTGGTGGCGCTTCTGGAGGAGGTGGAGGACGAATTCGGCTTCAGCACCGTGCGGAAGAGCCGGGCGCTCCTCGCCGGAAAGTTTTGGGCGACTGCAGCCGTCTTCGTCCCGCTCGACGCCTGCTTCGCGGCTCTGCGAATGTACTTCCTCGATTTGGTGTTTGACGACGCACTGGGCCTCGGACGCGGGTTCCAGGTGGCCGCGGGGGTGGCCATGGCCGTGGCTCTGTGGGCGGTGGTGGTTGTGACGCTGGTGGCGCAGCCGGTGGTGTACCTGGTGTGCAAGAACTACCACAACGAGGTCGTCGACAAGGTGCACCTCAACTACGTCGGAGAGTACCAGCGACAGCGGCGTGGAGCTGCAGGCGGTGAAGACGGAGGAGCACATCCCTGAAGCTTCGCAGTGCCCACCTGCAGGCCAGTCCCCGGCCGGCAGTTCTACTTCTACCTAGTACGTAGCGCTGATTATTACTTGTACTTTGCTTAGTTTCCAACAAGATCTGAGGCAATTAGTACTAGCTACTAGTTGCTGCTGCTATACAGCTACAGGCAGCACAGTTTGGAGATTTTAGTAGTCTTATGATTATGAAACTCTAGAGATGATGTGATCCGATTTACGGGACATGGATGCTTTGTTCTGTTATAATCATTGTTGAGCTTATT